>JAAXCT010000150.1:0-600000 GCA_012490785.1 Eragrostis nindensis | reverse complement strand
GAGAAAGATGGTTCTTTTGCTCACAGTACTTTTTGGTGATTTACACAAGTGGAAAAGTCATGATTATCAAGTTGAATATTTTCAAGAATTGCTTTGGGAAATACTCTTTCATGCTCAATACCCATATGTTGAACGTAGTTGCTGAATACTAAATTGATTTGATCTCACAATGACTAAATGCTCAGCTCGTGTAGATTTGAAATACTTTTATGATTGATGTGACCATATGCAAGTTGATTTTCATTCTTGATTTTCCTCGAGACGAGTAAAGGTTTAAGTGTGGGGGAGCTGTTGGCGATTTCTAGTATACCATTTTATATGCCAACTGCGCCTTATTTAGAGCATAAATGTCATCATTATATGCCATTAACCCTTGATAATAGCACACCATATTTGTATATATGTCGTTCTGGAGATTTATTGCAGAAACAGATGAAAAGGACGACATTCTGGACATTGTAGCTGATCTGGACCTGAAGAGAAGAAAAGCAGCAGAAAAGGCTTACTGTGCCGACCGGCACAGACTTGTGCCGACCGGCACAAGGAACTTCAGGGCGATCGAGGCTGGCCCACCATTCGGTTGATTCTAGAAGGAAGTGATCCGAACCAATCTTTGGAGATAATCGTCACAAAGAGATAAAAGATACCTGAAGATTTGAAACAGCAATGCAAGACTTAATCTCGAAGAAACCTGATTTGGAAGGCCCACATGGAAGCTACCTAGGACTTTGGAACCGACTTAGAGAGGAGACCGAGATGGACACGAAGTGTGCCGATTGGCACGGCCTCTGTGCCGATCGGCACAAGGACTCTCTTCCCGAGATCCTTTTCCTTTCCGAAGCACAGCCCTATATGAACCTGTAAAAGCCCTAGGGTTTCGAGATCCGCCGCCAGAGGGACAACACAGCTAGTAAGTTTAGAGCCACGGGGCTTGCCCCGTTATTCATGTTCTCTAGTTGTTAGATCAAGCTGGTGCTAAGAGGTGATCCATCAAGGTAGGCCTACTCGATGGTGATGTATCTTGTACTATGTATTATCAAAATATGGTTGAATATGTGGATGAATGGTTTTGATTATTGCTTGTCTGGATTTTATGGTCTTTACATGCACTTGTTCCTACGCTTAGTGACGACTAAGTACTAGATGTTATCTTAATTGTGGTGGCAATAAGAGGTGAGATTCAATCTCTCACTATCTCCATTGTGGTTAGGATAATATCGGGATCTTGTAATGCGCCATAATTGCATATTGTCTCTGTACCTCAACGCGCTGGAATATGCGAGATCCTTGAGATGATGTGTAGAGTAGGAAGCGGCTACCGACTAAGGTGAACGGGTCGTGACAGGGCTCATCGGAAAGGGGTTTCTTCCTGCCGATCTTCGGTTATCAATAATCAAGTAAATCCGTTTATGATGCTATTTGATTAGGCTTTTTGGTTACGATCTCAACTAGCAGACTTTGGCTAACTTACTCCGTGATTTAATCAGGTTCCTTAGACTGTTCAAGCAACACTCGGACGACTCAGCCTCTGTGCCGACCGGCGCACCAGCTGTGCCGATCGGCACATCCCCCAACTTTCCCAAAACTCGCGTTCACGCTCACTAGAAAGCCTGGTTAACTCTTTTACTGACAATTCTGTTTAATTCCCATTGGTCTCTGTGGTTCGATTAAACCTTAGAATACTCTTCTGAGGGAAAAAGCTACAATGTACACTGTCCACTTGCGGTATATAAATTAGGTGCGTTACAAACGACCAACAAGCTTGAATACACCATCATGTTGTACACTATTTTATCATCTCATCTGCACCCGCTCCAAACAATAGGTTGTGCTCATCAGCTCATGTTACAATCTCCTTTGCACTGGCTGAATCAAGTCTCATGTTAGGCAACGATCCACATAAATCAGTTAAATACTACAAATCACAATTATAAATTTCAACACTATAATTCATGAATGACTGGACAATTAGTACCACTCAGGAATGTCAGTATATTCATCATGAGTCGCTCAGACATACAAAATGAGATGGTATAAATTCTTTGTCCCATACTCCCATGGAATAACTAAATTTAGATAGAATGTGTAGAAGCAAGTTGCATACAAGACAATAGTTGCCATCAGAACAGATGAAAAGAATTCAGAATAGAGGAAAGAACAATGTGAGCTGACCAAACAATAGGTGTATACAAGATCAGTTACACCACCAAGAGAATTTCTATCAATAACTATGGTTAGTTCCCAGGTTTTAACATGCAAATTGAACAAAAAGCAAGCAGACACACTGCAGGCTGTCATTTGAACTAAAATATTTGCCTTTACTACATGGTACAGCTAGCTAGTAGAGTTATCTAATAAAGCAAGACAGAAGCATTTTCAGATGTACTACAATTAGAAATATTAAGAACTTGAGGATCCAGGTTGCCTTGTGGAAATGGTGACAGAGGGAGAGAGGGAAGGAGGGAGCATACCTATTTTTGTCCATCTCTCAAGTGGATGCAAGCCTACTGCAAGTAACAAAGAACAAAACTTAGTATTAAGTGGTGAAAATTCTTGAACATAACACTGACTGACCAAAAGAACAAGATACTTGTGCCTCACTTGCAGTAGCAGCAGTACAAGATAATCTGTTCCTTTGCTAGTGTCTCACCACTCAGCATGTCGAGACACTCATCATGAGTCACTCAGACATACAAAATGAGAGACGGTATAAATCAGAACAGAGGAAAAGAATTCAGAACAGAGGAGAGAACAATGTGAGCTTGCGACTTCACATTAGCTGCTTGCTTAACAGACAACTGAGGCCAAATATCTACTCCAAGGAAAAGTACTTGATCTACCAACTAATGGTAGAACAGTTAAGCGGAGGCTATTAACAGCACAGTTAAGCGGAGGCTATTAACAGCACCATGCTCAGTTGCTCTCATTAAGGCTAACTAGTCACAATGGTAGAACAACAGTGGCAGGTTATGCTTTGCATTACCCACCTCTCTGAAATACGCACTGCATGAACTTGTAACAAACTAAGATTGATTAGTTTCGAGTTGCTTCTTCTCACATTGCTTAGCTAACCTGATTGATATATAGATGTTTTAAAAAACAATTTTAATAATCAAAATATCCTCCATAAATTCAGGAAGAACAATTAAACGGAGGCTATGAATCTGCATGTCTATTTACATTATTATTACTCCCTCCATTCTTTCAGACAACCAATTTGCACTAGCTACAAGCTAAAAAATCCTGTCCTAATGTCATCAATTCAAGGAACGAGGGAATAGTAGGAATCGATGCAAGGTTTCTTTTTTTTGGAAGATGTTAGCAAGAGGACATCAAAACATCAGAATTATCAATGTGTAGGAAAAGCAGGCAGAGGAGAGAGGACCATGAGAACAGGAGCAAGTACCTTGCAGATCAAGCCGATCTTGTAGTTCTCCAACATCATGGCCTACGACGTTCCTTCTTCCCATCCTCGCTTCCCATCTGGATGAATGGATTACAAGCATCAAATGGTGCCTTTTGGATTGATCGGCTAGATCTAGTAAGAGTGCGGGAGGGAGGGAGCTCACCGGGTGGTCTTGGAAGTGGTAGTAGACGCCGTTGCCGGGGATGAAGCAGAGAGGACGGAGAAGCTACGGTCGACGACGATGCACTAGTCGTGCGGAGGAGGCAGATGCACTCGCATCGATGGAGGAGCAGGGGCAGATCGCGAGGAGGAGGAGCAGGGGCTGGCCACGAGGACTCGAGAAGGTGGAGGAACTCGCATCGACGAGGGAGCCGGCAGCTTCGGCGAGATCGACGCGCGACCAAGCTTGGGAGAAGAGGGCGAGACGCGGATGTCGCCGCGAGCATGTCGGCGCGGGCGAGAGACGGTGAAGGGATTCTCCGCCCGGTGTCGCGAGGCGATGGTTCCTAGCCCGGGGAAGCAGGCCGAACCCCGGCCGCGGCTTCCCCTCGCCATGGGCTTCCAAACGCGCGGGCCGACTTCCCCGGCTTTCCTTCCCCGCGGGTTGGCTTCCCGGGGAATGGGACGGGATCCCCGCGGGGGAACGTGGTTCCTAAACGAGGCCCAAAAGTTTCTACAAAAAGGAGTTGGCACTGCAGGAGGGAGGCATCGAACAAACTTGGGATTGAACGTGCCTGCCCTGCCTTTCTCACCCTTCCCCTGCGGTGGCCGCCGGTCTGTGCGGTGCCGGCCCTCATGTCTGCCGGAAGGCGCGCGTGCTTCTCCGTCGGGAGTTCCTCTCGTCCGTGATAAGAGTTTCCGGTTTGGGACTAGCCAGCTCTTTTTGTGGTTGATTAACGAGTAACGACTAACGACAACATTCTTTCGATTTTACAAACAAACGGGGGACGCGTCGTGCTACTTGACAAGTGCATGGTGACCCATGGCAACTGTGAAAATGGTGCCATCAGGGTGTAAAAGTCCGGTCCATTAAGGGAGCCTTTAATTTCCGCACAATTTATGTCTTAAATACCTGAAAATGCAGCAAATTTTCAGTCCACGTCAAACAACGCACATAATACTGCCAGGTCTAGTATAGTATGCCACTGAATCAATAATTTTTTTTTGCGAGGAACTGAATCAATAATCTGCACACATTCAGACTTTATTTGAAGTAACAGTTTGTAACAATGTTTGGGGAAAGTAAACGTGTACTTATCGAATAGCAGAATGACATCCAGTAGAATTAGCCGTTAATTTTCTAAGCAACTCCGTGATTTTTTTTTTAAAAAAAAAGAGCTGGCAAGATAGCATCCTTCTCTGCATGAGTCTTGCACGGATGTGTCTTGAATCCGCACCCGTTTCAGGGCTTCGGCCGGGCAACTGGGCCCTACCTTTAATACCACCGGGAACGAATCAGGCCCTAATAGAAGATCAAGTCCTTGAACACATCCGAATGGGCTAACCTGCCAACTCCTGCCCCCCGAAGCATGGGGTTACAGAACCGCGCCACCGGACCTGGCGAGAGACTGGATAGCTCGTGCTGTTTTGTGCATGTCCCACGCGATAAGAGTTCCCCGTTTGGGACTAATAAAATTTTCTGCGTGACCCGCGAATGGCGTTTTGCTTCCGCATGGATCTTTCAAAGACAAAATTAAAGGCCGTCCGGGTGTAGAAGGCTGGCCCGTTAGGCGTTAATTAGTAAAACAACGATCAGTACATCGTAGTTCATCTCGCCGGCAGTCCTTGCCAACTCCGGCGCCTCCCACGAGCGGCAAATATAGCTAGAATATAGGTGCAACCGATCAGAACGATGCCAATGACAGGGTAGCACGCCAATTGTAACGTCTTTTATCGCATTGAATATTGACTTTATATTATACCTCATGCACCACCATGGTCTAGCGAGATATTGTCGTACACATCGTCGAACAGTTTGGCGACACCTTTGTCACTCTCTCAAACTAATGTGGGTGTGGAAATCATCTTGGAACCATGTTAGAGCCTACGCGTTCATGACTCGACATGACGAAAGGCCACGCCAATTCTAGATATCTCACCATAGGGTCATGTGCCCCCATCCCAGTTTGAATTTTACGCAGCGTCAGATCTAATGCTCAAATTCAATGTGCTAGTGAAATATATGATATCAGTACTCAAAGCATGTAATAGTTGTGTTAAAACATGATTAAATGTGTGAATTTGTCATATATATTCAAACATTTGAAATCAAATTAATTGATGTCAAATCAGAGCTGTTAAATCATCATGGGATGGTTGTTGTTCTATATAGGAAAAAGTTATACGTCCGACCCTGTTGGGCCGACTTGCATCGACTAATGATTTGAATACGACATGATTTCTTAGCTGTGGCTTGTGTTTCTTTGATTGGGGTGCTTTGTTCACCCCAAAATCCTCACACACCGCTTGCATAGAGCTTGAAAAATTCTCGCACGCGCTGCATATGCCACATCAAAAGAGAGTAAAAAAAAAAATGGAGCTGGCAGGCGGAGGCATCTTTGCCCGGGCGCGCTCGTAGTCCTTCCAAACATGGGGTTTCAGCCGGGCGACAAATTGTGCCTGGCCTTTTCTTACCCGGGCGGTGGCTAAGCGGTAGCGAAGCCCCGAAGGCAGCGCAGCTCTGCGGAAGGGCCGGGCCTTTTTTCTCCGGACGGGTGTTTCTCTTTTTGCCCGTGTTCGGAGTGCCCGTAGGGACCGAGCGCGCCCAAACGCCTGAGCCTGCCAGAGCTCCTTGCCCCCATGAACTCCTGAAGCCTGGGGTTACAGGACCGCGCCCCCGGACCTGGCGACAAACAGGACCGTGCGTGCTCTTTTCTGCACGTTTTGACGCGACAAGAGTTTTCCGTATGGGACTAAACGGAACTGTCTGGGCTAATGGCGTGTCGCTTGCTTGAACACCGATCGAAGGCGACGGCCATATTAAAGGCCGCATGGGGGTGTAAAAGGCTGGTTGGCCCGTTACAGCGTCGCTAGTCTCGCGCTGATGCGCGTGACATACTCCAATTGGAGCGTTACAGCTTCCTCCCGTCGTTCATCTCCGCGGCCGCCGCCAACCGCGTCGGCGAGCCCATGCCTCCCATCCCCGCCGCCTTGTTGGCCGGCATCGCCGCGCAGGCGTCTCCCACCACGTCCCTCAGCGTCGTCGTCACGCGCGGCGCCTTCTCCTCCCCGGCCTTCGCGTTCGCATCCGTGGCCCGCCGCGCCGCGTCCCCGACGCCACCGGGGACGACGGCCCCGCCGAACAATCCCGTCGCGCGCGCCTCCGCGGCCCGCACAGCCGCCGCGTCCGCGTGGTCCACCGTCCTGTCGCCGCTGCGGTCAGCGCCGCCGCCTGCAGGGCCTCGCCGATGGTGACCGACGGCGCTCCCGATGCCTGCTGGCTCAAGCCGTCATCATCTGATGTTTTCCCGGCAGAAGTCGCGTCGTTCTGCTCCTCCTGACCTCGGTCATGACTCATGCCGCAGACCTTTGAGAAACTTTGACGCAGCGCCGCAGGTTATTAGATTCCTGGGTAAAGCCTGATGAGCATCTACATATAGTGCATCATAAAGCTTGAGCACCAAAACACATGCATGCATACAAAGTCCCTTGGAACAGCTGTGGTTGCGTGGCATGCGCGCGGGCGGAGGTGGTGCGTGTACGTAACTCCGGCACGTCAAGACGTCTGGAACTGGAACCGCGGTGCCGCCTCAACTCACTCAGATTAGGATCATTGTGTGCGGGTTGATTTGGCACTCGATCTGCAGCAGCTCTACCTGCTCCATATTTCCTATCTGTGAGATTGCAGTGCATTGACACGTTTGAAATAATTGAAAGGTTAAAAAAAAAGAGTTGGGCGGGAGGGGGCAACATCGAGTTTGAGGTTCTAATTTTGTGGTTTCGGCAAGGCAACCTCGTGCCTCACCTATTATATATGATTAGGTTGACTCCAACCATCTACTGAGTGTAATGAACACACAGAGTAGGACCGGATTGGTTGACTTCAACCCATGCCACAGTGGGAACAAACTCTCAAGGGCTTCACAACCCATGCCACAGTGAGAGAACAAACTCTCAAGGGCGACGCGGCGCATGACAACCGGCTTGTTTGCAGCCGCGTTGAGCAAACCCGACGGCCCCTATTAGCCTCCCGCCAAACTCTTACCCCCCGAAGCATGGAGTGACAAGCCCGCGCCACCGGACCCGGCGAGGCGTAGCACAACACGCCCTGTTTTATACGGGTATCGCCTGCTAAAAAATTCCGTATGGTGCTAAAAATACGTTCTGCGATTGTGCTAATAGTCCGTATATGCGCGTGCATTGCGCCTGCATCAAGCGTGACACACGGCTGGGAGGCTCAGCTCCAAGCGACGCGCTGATCTGTGCCGGCTTGGATGAGAGAGGGTCTCATCAGTGTCTCCCACCCACCATCCGTGGCCACAGAGACGGCGATGTCGCAGGTTCGTTGCTTGTTCAGCCAGTTCAAGCAGTTGTTCTGTAGCTTCTGAACCCACAATCGTCAGGGTTCAGTTCCGCAGCTTCCAATCCAGCCCCGTCATAGTAATCCTGCTCTGGGCCCTTCATGTTCTGCAACTTTGAGCCCAGCCAACCCTCGGCATCCTCCTCGGGGTTGTTCTCGTATTGTGAGCGGCAGCGGAGCAAAGTCCTACCAGTTATTTCCATCTCCAGATATTTCGTCACCCACTCACCCCATCAGTTCATTCACTACTGGAGTCGACAATACCATTGATGTTCAGCTGCACACCCCCCCCCCCCCCCCCCCCCCCACCCACCCCCCTCCAAAAAAAAAAAAAACTCTCTCCTTTTGTGACTGAGCTCCAACTCCTTTCATGTTGAGTGATTGCACTGCTGTTGCCCGCTCTGCTGAAGCTGAGGCTGCTATGGCACTACATAATCCTCCTTCTTCAAAGTTGAGCTTTCTGAGATAAGACCAAACGTGATCAGCATGTTTCGCCATGGCAGCATCATTCCAGTTCGTTCTTGGAGGCAAGTCTGTACTCTGTTCAACCATTAGCCATAGGTTGGTGTTCTAAGTTTTGCAGTAGTTTTTTTAGATAAAGGGTAATTTTATTTCATAGCAAATGGAATCATTCCGGCCTCTACATCCAATATGTATTTAGCTTAACCTTATTACAGTTTTGCCATAAGTGTAGAATCTATCTACATCATAGGGTGTTATCAAGCCAAGCGAGCCTGAACTCTGAAGGAAGTGTTTCGGTTCGCTGGCTGCGCGGACACAGCTGATGATTGCCGACCTGGTAGAAGAAGACTAGACGTTCCGTTTCCTCATAAAAAAAAAGGAGTTGAGAGGAGTAGATCTCTCAAACGGGATTACCGTTTCCTCGTCCATTATTTATGTGCGGGTCTCAGGAATGAGCGTGACAACGCCGTGTATACCTGACCCAAGAACGGGACTAATGGCTTGCACACCAAGCTGGTGTGCGGCACACGACACACGATGATTCGTGCGGATTATTGTGTGGACCCGTCTGTCTTATAGAGACCTGCTCCTGCCAACTCCTGCCCCCCGGTAGACCTGGGGTAACAAGTCCGCGGCACCGGACCCGGCACGATCGGTGCTGAGACGTCGTGTTTTGTGGAGTCTATCACGTAGCAAACGTTTTCCGTGTGGGACTAAAAATTAAACAGGGCGTTTTCCGTGCGCTCGGACTCGTCGACGAGTGTCTCGTCTCAAAAGGCCGCCCGGGCCGGGCCGTTGGAGCAGAACGGCAGCAAAACAAAGAACAAGTAGTTTAATCACGCTCCGTTCTATGACATGCTGCCGTCTTATCAAGAGTCCGACGGTGGTGCACAAGTAGCCGCATTCATATGGCATGACATTTTTCCCTCGAAAAAAAAATATGGGATGACATTTTGCTCCATTAACTTGATCTATATTCGCGATTTTTACACCAAACTCATTAGAAACATTGGCACCTTTTGATGGGGTGGTAATTGAAAAACCATGACGTCTCTCACTGGAAAAATGTTTCTACCGCAGCCGGCAGCAAAATGCATGCACTACTGAAGCAGGTGAATAAATACTGCGCTGCTGTGAGCCTGTGACCAAAACCAAAGTGGATAAGTATAGTAATAAAAGAAACCTTGAAAAAAAATATAGGAGGAACCCGTCCAACGGCGGCAATTTATCTTCCTGAGGGATTCGGCCGGGCAAATTCACGCCCTGCCCTGTTTCAGGCTCAAACAGGAAAGCTGTCTAAGGAGGCCCCGCCCAAGACAGCGAAAGCATGCCAAACGAGGCCCCGCAATCGTGTTTAACCCTGACCCCGGCGGAGTGACCAGGCGCCTCGCGGCGACGACCGAAAGAGGCTCAACTCCTATCAGACTCATGTGCCCGTGCCAACGGGCCTGGCGGGGAGGCTCGTCACCGCTTCGTATTTACGGCGGTTTAGCATGGCACAAAAGTTCCCGTGTGGGACTAAGAAATCGATGCCCTGTCCTCTACCAGCTGTGCCCGCCTTTGATGCTCCATTGCTCCTTGGTGGACACGAACTCACCCTGGCAAGCCGTGGCGAGGAGGATACCGGCCATGGATCAGGATTGCCCATCTCTCTCGTGCGCTCGAACGCGTCGTCGTTGTTGGGCAGCCGTCCTCGGCAGCGAAGGTAAGGCGGCCTGTGACGCGGCTGTTGTAAGATGGAGATCCTATAGATGAACAGGCCGCGGGTAATGGAAGAGCGCGGCCGGCGCGCCGCGGTGAATGCCTCGATCGACGATAGGCAGGCATGACGTGGGACGGTGGGAGGGGGGAGGCCGACGTCCTCGAAACGGAAGGAGAACGCGGCGGGCCGGGGATGCATGACAGTTTGTCTTATTCAAATATTTTATACTAATAGTAACACAAATATGTCACGATGGACTATCTTTGTGTTATAAAAAAATAAATAGCATTTGACAAAAAAAATTGAATAAGACAAATGGTCAAACGTGATGTTTGAAAGTCAAATGCGACAACTATTTTGGAACTTAGGGAGTAAGAACTCGCTTGTCGCTTTAGCCGTGCCAGCATGGACGGAAAAGAATCTTCGACGACTGACTAAATCATGGATAGTAAATATGTAGTGCTACATTTTGAAATTATTGGTAATCAATCAATTAAAAGTAGAAGAAAAAGGAGTTGGGTTTGACGCAAAAGTACTTTACCATCCTTTAATTCATTTCAGCCTTTGCAAAAGTATTCTAACTTTACCTAATATCTACCGTGTTAAAAAACTTAAAGCATCAAAGGCCTATTAGCTCAGTTGGTTAGAGCGTCGTGCTAATAACGCGAAGGTCGCAGGTTCGAGACCTGCATGGGCCAGCAATTTTTTTTTTTTGGCCGATCCACCCTAAAACTCTGCTACCATTTCCTTTTGTGCAACTTTATTTTGATCTCAGGTCCATAGAGTAAGTACTCACATTCATAAATTTGCACCGCTCCGCAAAAATTGAGCACAATGTGCTAACACTTAAAATTCTAATTTATTCCAGACTTCACAACAAGGTACACTACTAATCCATCTACTTACAAATCCACACACACCTTCTCACACAGCACCTCGCGATCATTAATCAGCACGGCATTATTAGGACAAGCTATATATGCTACGTTCACATACACGTAACTTAGAAGACAATGACAGATCTGGACACGTCGTATTTCATCTTCTCAAGGCTCGGCGAGACGGTGAACTGGATCATCGCCGGAGGCCCGCAGACGAGCGCCAGCGTGTCGTCGCCGCCGCCCTCCGGCAGGTGCTCCCGCAGGACGGCCTCCGTAACGAGCCCGACGCTGTACCTCCACCCCTCCTCCGGCCGCTTCACCCGGCCGATCACGTACCACACCTTGAGCCTGTCCGGGTGCTCGGCCGCCCACCTGTCGAGCTCGTCGCGGAGGAGGATGTCGTCCTCCGTCCGGTTGGCGTAGACGAGGTGCATCTCCGTGCCGTCCCCCGGCTGGTCGCGCAGCACCGCCTGGATCACCTGGTACACCGGCGTGATGCCGCTGCCGCCGGCGACCATCGCGAGGCGGCGGGCGACCCGCTGCTCGGCGCCGTCGATCGTGAAGCGGCCGCGGCCGGCGTACTCGACGCGGCCGCGCGGCCCCTTGACGTCGATGTAGGAGCCGACCGGGAGCGCGTCCAGGTGCTGCGTCATGGCCCCGCCGTCGGGGAACTCCGGGTGCTCCTTTTTGAAGTAGACCTTGACGAGGAGGTCGAAGTGGCCGGCCTCGTCCGCCGCGCTCGTCGGCGTGTACGCCCGCATGCAGAGCTTCCCGTCGACGGTGGCGCACACGAGGACGTGCTTGCCGATCGGGAGGCCGAGCCGATGGTCAGGCGACGGCAGCGCGAAGCGGAGCAGGCGGACGTCGCGGGACAGCTCCTTCCGGTCGACGAGGCGGCAGGGGACCTTCTCGCGCGGGTCGGACAGCGCGACGGCCGGCGCCCTGACGACGGTGGGGTCCAGGTGCGGGAGGCCGGACGCGCTGTGCGCCGCGTCGTCGGAGGAGGAGATGTTGTATCCGGCGCCGTCGTAGTCGGCATCGACGAGCTCGCCGACGCGGTACGCGTCGAGGAGCGCCTTGGCCTTGTCGGAGTGGATGGCGTCGAACTCCTCGGTGCAGTCGGTGCCGGCGTTGATGAGGATGCTGTCGGCGCCGCCGGGGTGGTCCTTGAGGTAGGAGGTGCAGTCGTACACGTGGCCGTGGACCACGATCCACGCCGAGTCCCGCGACGCGTGCTTGCGCACCTCCGACATGGTGAACCGTCTGTTGGCGTCGGTGGTGGCGGCGTTCGTGAAGGTCGCGGACGACGTGCTCCGACGGATGCCCGCCGGCGCGGCGGCCTCCGCGATCTCGAGGTGCTTCTGCCGCGCCATCCACCCGCCCGGCTGGTTGCCAGGCTGCACCGGGTGCTCGAACGCCAGCCCGATCTCACCCTTGCGCGGCCGGCACACGTTCAGCCTCACCTTGAACCAGCAGTTGGTCATCATCCCCTGCAAATCAAAACCATGATCGTTCAGAGCGAATCGGCATAATTATCACCGAGCTCCACGGGATGCTAGCTCGTCCGTACGCACCATGAGGTTCCAGGTGAGGTTCTCGGGCTGGGTGTTGAGCGTCTGGTCCCAGGCGCGGACGGCCATCTCCTTGGAGCCGAGGAGGTCGGCCACCTCAACGTCGACGGACCAGAAGCACCAGCACCAGTGCTTGCCGTACTTGTTGGGCTTCTCCGGGTGGTTCAGCTCACATAGGAGCCATGTCTCACCGCCGTCCAGCGTCAACTCAACTCGCGTCACCTTCTTGCCACCACCTACGCACGTAACAACAGCAAAAAACGGAGGTAAATCACTCAGAAATTCTTAGTCAAGTGTGCATGTCTCAGTCCTCGGTTAACTTAAGCAGCTGTTCAGACTTTGGACAACTAAACGATAGTAACTTACTATGTCAAAAACGTTGCACTCAAGTTTTCAAGTACGTTATATGTTAAGATTCCTTAGCTAACAAGCATGAAAACATGCACGAGTACAAAGTTGTGCCAGAATCAGGTAATGATGCCTCCATCGCGAACGAAAAACGCAGGCAAATCACTTGGAAATGCATCCATCATGTGTACATGCCTCGCTCTTTAGTTAACTTAAGCAGTTGTTCGGAATTCATTGAAAGATAACTTGCTGCGTCAAAACGTTGTACTCAAGTTTCAAGTATATTGTCTAAACTTGTTGATTCTTAGCTTCGTGTGAGACAGTTATTCGCTATGCATTATGAAAAGTTCAGACCAATTATTTAATAAGATTCCATAGCAACTATGCATATGACAACGTGCACGAGTATAAAGCTGTGGCAAAATCAGATAAGGATGCATGAACTGTGCAAAAGAATCATGTGTGATCCGATTTCAATCTGGGTTTAGAAATTTAGATCTTCCTTCCCTGACCCTGTCTGTGTCCCCGAGTCACCAGACAAGGCATGTGTTTTTCCTGAAGAAAATGGATGTTGTGCCCTTGAGACTCATTATTCGAGCTTCTGCCGAATCACATATCTAGCATACATCGAATCAATTACACACTTTGACATGTTAATCTGTACTAGTTTGCAACAGATCGTCAGGCTTATCTGATCCAGAGGATCCCAATCGTACACTGGAAGATCCAATGGCTGGTATTCAAAGTTGTTCCAGCGCTAAGAATGATTAGCAGCTAATACTTTTTAGCAACATGGGTTGTACACAAACAAACGGTGATCCGAACACGCAAAATCCAAGGACCAAGTCTCCCAATTTACCGGCTGCGAGTAGTATAAGATGAGCCAGAGGATGATGCAGTGCTCACCTGAGTAGGCGAACCCCTTGACGGTGTAGGTGCGTTGCGTCGTGATGGCGTTGATGGGCAGGATCTCGTCGTGCGCCGGCGTCGTGATCACCGAGTTGGTGTTCATCTCGTTGATGACGTACTCCGGCTTGTACCACCATCCTGCGCGCGTTGCGTTACCGCAAAACCAGCAACAGGTAAACAGGTTTGTTAGTTTCAGCTAGCTCGCCGGCCGCATGATTCCATCATCATCACCGATAATAATAAGTAGCATAAAACAATTCACCGTACGTGTACCTTCGGCGTCGGCGAGCTCGGCGTCCACGTGGGACGGCAGAAAGCGGTTGTCCCGGTAATGATAGTAGTTGTCGGACTCGGCGGCGGTGACGACGATGCGCCTGAGCCACTTGACCATGCGCCCCGCCGTGCAGCCTGGCACGACGACGCGCACCGGGAAGCCGTGGTCCGGCAGCAGCGGCGCGCCGTTCTGCATGTACGCCAGCATGACGTCCATAGTGGGGTCCATGGCCCACTCGCGCCGGATGCTGGTGCCGTACGCGGCGCCCCTGCCGCCGGCGGGGAGCTCGTCGGCGCCCTCGAGGCGGACGTGCAGGGCGCCGGCGCCGCGCGGCAGGACGCCGCACCGGCGCAGCACGTTGCGGAGGCGCGCGCCGCGCCAGACGGAGGTGGACGTGGCGCCGGGGCCCCAGTTGAAGCCCGACGTGGGGCGCACCATGTTCTGCTCCTTGCGCCGGCTGCTGGAGCAGACGAGCGTGACGGGGATCTCCACGGCCGGGAAGCCGCGGACGAGCTCGTCCATGGTGAGCCGGGCCGGGCGGCGGACGAGGCCCGCCACCTCGACCGTCCACGTCGCCCAGTCGGCCCGCGGCACGGCGCCGTGGTTGCGCACGTAGTGCAGCGGCGCCGGCGTGACGAAGCCGTGCCGCGCCAGCAGCGGCGTCGGCGGCTCGCCGTTGAACGGGTGCTTCCCCGTGAGCCGGATCAGCGACGGGCTGCGCTTCACCCACGCGTCCGCGGTGCCCTCGTCGCGCGGGTCGTGCGCCGCGGGCTCCACCCCGAGGTGCAGGCGCCGCACGTCGTACAGCTCGCGCCAGTCGTCATGACGCTCTTCGTCGTCGTCGTCCGACGCGTCGCCGTCATCCTGTTGCCAGAGGGGCGACGAGGCCAGGGCGGTGAATCCCCGGCCGCCGCAAAGCGAGTTGGCTCGACGCAGGCCACCCAGCCGAGGTGGGTACGCGGTGGCGCCGTCCACCGCGGCCAACAGCTTCACGGAGCCCTGCACGAGGCTGGCGAGCTGCGCTGGCTCGACACAAGCGCCCATGGCCCGGAGAGGTGACGGATCTCGGATCCTAGCTAGTGTTCTGCACTCCCGGAATTGGTGAAACTGCTGGAGAAGGAGGTTCGATGAGCGAACAGTATTCGTCCAGTGCGGTGTTTGGTTGCCGAGGGAAGGCTGCTGTATGATTGCGCATTTATGCACGCGCGGGACGGGGGGCTCCCGGATGTCTTGGGCCTTTAAAAATTTGATGAAACAAAACGATTCGCTCATGGGCCGCTCGTGTTCGACGTCACTTCGGCGACAAATAACCGCGTCGGCTGCTCACTCACTTGACGTATACAAAGAGAGGGCATGCATCTCCTCCTTAATGGCTCACCCTGGCCTAAAGAAGGGTTCTGTAAATTTGACTCTCCTCCTTAATAAAATGACACGCAGCTCTCCTGCGCGTTCGAGAAAAAAAAAAAGAGGGCATGCATCTTGAAAACCGAGCATCCAATCCTTGATCCATTTGGACCATGGAATATGTTTTTAATAGGTCGATCAATCACGACCCAGGTTATTGTACATAAACAAGTTGAACTTTCAACCGCAACTATTGAAATTTACTAGTACTCCGCAGAGGACCTGGCATCCCAATGATCGTATGACGACGATCCAAATATAACCTACACTAGCTACTTTGTAACTACCAACTTGTTAATATTTTCACATGATGTTATTTTTAGTCACAAAGAGGTTAATTAATTTCCCCCTTACTTTATCTCTGTCAAAAAAAATCAAGATGTCTTGATTTGTCCAGAAACGGTCTACATGAAATAGCAGCCATTCCAAAAATAATTCCACTCTTGAATATTTATGTTAATATGAGATCCTACTTGCAACAAACACCGCATGCTATTATCTAGCAGCATGTTACTTAGTCAAAAACAAATCTACACACATAGAGTATAAATATGTCAATGTTAAGAATATTGAAAACGCAAATCTAAGGGATATACTTGTTATCTGTGGCCCTAGATATATATCACCATGTCACAACTCACCGTGTCAACCATGCAATCCAGCGATGCCTTGACCCTTTAAAACATACATTTCCAAGTCAAACAGATGTTGTTCAACTATATTTCGGGATTTTAAGGACTCAGACCACTTGTTAGATCGATATTGGCTCCAGGAAGATTTCGAATGTGAACTGTCATTTCATCGATCGTCATGTTGGTACTGATCGATCGCTGGGCAGAGTTTCTCCTTTTACTTTGTCTGTACCAACAAATAATAGCAAATGCCTTTGACTTTTCGGAACAGGTTGGAGACGCAGCGTATTATTTGAATCACTACTGCCGTATAAAACTATTTCAGAAATATAAGCTCCAGGAAGTTTTCACGGGCTGACATACGGCACCAGATTTCTAGATGCATGCATCCGGAGATTGGGGACACTGAATTCGTACGTTGAACTTGTCACATGCCACCAAATCGCACATTCAAAATCGGTAATGCCCTGACATACCTTATCCTACAGCTTCCAATGCTTCATGATTCGTGTTGGTCAACATGCGGAATCATCTGGTTCTTTTCTCCCGCCCGCCGGCCCGCGGCCTGCTCTTGCGAGGCAGAGGCAGGATTGAGGCACATGTTATCAGGTTCACATGGTATCTCTCTGGTGACGATCGTTCATGTTGAGAGATATACAAAAAAGCATTCAAGTATCTCTCTCTCTTTTCTCTCCCTCTCTCTTTCCCGCAGACTTCCTGCTCCTCCCCATGTTCTTTCTGCCTCTCTTTCCATTCCCAAGCTGAAAATCTCTCTCTCTCTCTCTCTCTCTCTCTCTCTCTCTCTCTCCCCCCGTAAACTGCAGATATTTTCCACATTTTTTTTCTGAAATCACTCTGATTTTTCTGTTGCTTACAACAAACAATCCGTAGATCCCTAATCAATTTCTAAATGCCACATGCATATAACAACAACAACGGCCGCACATTCAGCGTTAGACTCTGTGTACATTGCATTCCATGCTAAGCTATTTTACACTCTGATCCCACGAGATATTATCTATCATCACGGCCGTCGTGCGATATAGATAACTCTGTTATGGACGGCGTACGGCGAAATATGCAAGTGTAAAGGAATGAGTCAGACGAAAGAATGTTCTCCTGGCCAAGCACGCCAGCACGGCCCCGATACCAGACAGAAAGCCTAAGATGTGCTTAGTAAATGGTCAGTCCTTGTGTTAACAGACTGGCACGATCCTGTAAACTACTAATTTTACCTTCCAACGGTACCAAATTGAAGTTATGTAAACAAAAAATGGCTTTATGTATTCCTCGCCAAGAAAACAAGAGCTCTATCTATTGACAAGTTAATGAACAACTTTGTGATAGCAATTTGGATCATCCTATAGGATAAATGAAAGATGGAGAAGTTCAAAACTTTATGGGACTAATATCTGCCAGAGTATGGCGGTGTACTTGTTGGTTTTTACTTCTTCTTAATACAATGACGCGCAGCTCTCCTGCGTGTTCGAGAAAAAAAAAGGGACTAATCACTTGGCCGATATCATCTTAATTAAACTTCGCCTCCGATTTCCATGCCGCTCCGCTCCGCCTATTCAAATGTACAGCCTTATCGTAAAATTAATGTCGCTCACTCAATCCGAACTTTAACAACCTATGCCGATTCTCTACCTAGAAGATGAACTTGTCGGACTTCTTCAACAGTGTTTGAATCACTCCTTAATTAGAGTGTCGATCCTTGGTCCATGATTGAGCAACAAAAGGGGCAGAGTACTAAAGACATATACATGCATGTAATCGGTGATTGAATGCTCCAGACGGAGTAGCATAAAGTTGTTCCATTCCATCCAGCAATTTGGGTGCTAGAAAAAATAAAAATTTGATTTTCTGCACTCGAACTCATATCATAAAAGAAAACTAAAAAAAAAAGATAAAAAGGAGGCGGCAGGGGGGAACATGAACATCTCGATCGCGGGATGCCTTTACAGGTTGACGGCGCACCTTCTCCTCACCTCCCAAACTCCTTTGCCCCCCGATGCCTGGGGTAACAGGCCCGCGCTACCGGGCGTGGCAGGCAGCAGCCAACGCGTCCGTACTTCCCGCAGATCGTGCCGTCCGATTAAAAGGGCGGCCCGGCCCATCTATGACCCCAGCCTCGCGCTCTCGCCCTCAGTCCACTGCGCTGCTGAGTCACAGTCGAGATTCAGCACTTCAGCAGGTATTACTGGAGAACGAACCATCCAACAAAGACATATACATGCATGTTCGTTTCATTTTAGAGGGTGCTGTAGCAGTCACATCAAAGATGCCGGCACGATTTATGTGTACTAAACAAAGTCAAATTACAAAACTAAGTCCAGGACCCCCCCTCTATTTTGCGAGACGAACGTAATGAGGGTAATTAAGCGGTGATTAGACGATGGTTACTGTAGCATCACTGTGTCAAAACATTGATTAATTAGGCTCGTTAGATTCGTCTCGAAAAATAACGCCCGTCTGCAGAAAGGTTTTGTAATTAAATTTTATTTAGTACCCCTAAGTAGTAAGATTCTTTTTACTTTAGAGGGGTATAAAGTTTAGAGGGCACTTTAGAGGGGGATCCAAACGGCACCATATACATGCATGTTCAGCAACAAAAGCTAGCTGCCTATCATTCGCAAAAAAAAAAAAGCTAGCTGCCTATGTAGTATGTGTATGGTTTCACATGACAAGCAACAAGTTGCTAATGTATGACCGCGACGCCGTCGTCGTCGTCATTTGCCTTTCCCGGCCGGCGGCCACTGGCCGCATGCAGGCGGAGTACATAATAATAATAATCCTCTTAAAAGACCACTTCCAACATCTTCTCTCTTTGTAGCGGCGGTACGACGAGCGCTAGCTAGACCATCAGATCGGCTCGATCTCTATGGGCAGGCCTCGCTTGAACTCCACGTACGGGTACGCCATCGGAACGTCCTCACCGTCCAGCCTCCAACTGCACGCGCAGCACATCGTCATTTTTATATATAGATTCCAAAAAGATCAACGAATAAGCTGCGAACCTCAAGAGCTCTTGTGGCTACCTGTAATTGAGCACGAGGTGGTGCAGGAAGAACGCGACCTCCACTTTGCCGAGCTCCGATCCGGGGCAGAGACGGAGCCCGCCGCCAAACGGCGAGAACTTCTTGCCAGCCGTCTGCTGATTCGTTCCCTGCTCGTCAGTTGGATGGATCACCAGGCACCACGAGAAAAGATGTCCTTATTAGTATCTCAGGAAGGGGGAAACAGAACATATGACACCGCTGGATAATGTCGATCCGATACCTCCCATCTGCAAGGCAGAAACTGTTCGGGGTTCACATGGAGCGCCGGGTCCAGATGAACAGCGCCCAAAATCGGCAGCACTTTCCAACCAGCTGGGATCAGATAATCTGCCACGATAAAAAAAAATGGAAACACAGCCACTGGTTTTCAGACATCCTCCAACAGAGAAACTCGAACGCTCAGTGTTACTTGAGCAGAAGGCAAGAATCTATCAAACCTCTGCTTTTTTTTTTTGCCAGTTACCTTTATATTTGACATCTTTCAGAGCCTTCCGGTGCACAAACTTCACAACGTTGCCGCATCTCAATGCCTCATTGATAGCCTGTGATGTCATTGACCGCATTTTCAGATTGTGCGTGTGCAGATTGTATTGACCAAAAAAAAAAAGGGCAAAACTGATCCTCCTTTTCAGAAACAATTAATAACATGAATAAATTGGCCGTCGTACACGTTGGGTATACCCCATGTTCTTGTAGTCCTCAGCGGTCAACAACTCATCCCGCCCCTTGCTGGACCTTATGCTCTCATGCTCTGCCTGCATTATTCACAGCGTTTACGTTAGTCAGGAGTAGCAGGAAGGGGACCACTTATCAGCTAGTAGCAGAAATTGTTGCTAACAAACAGTGATATCAACGCTGTACGTACCTTCAGTTGCTGGAGGCATTTAGGAGATTTCCCAAGGAAGTAAACGGCCAGGGAGACCAGAACAGAGGTGGTCTCGTACCCTGCTAGCAAGGAGTCCAACACGAAGGTGACTTTGTCATCGTGAATCAGCTCGTTGTTTGAGAGAAGCACGTCTATGAACGCAGCCTTCTTGAATGAGGCACCCTTCCTCCTCTCCTCCATAATTCCCTCCAATGTAATTGAGATATTCCTTCTCGCCTGCACAGAAGTTCGTTAAATTAGCCCATGGCTATCCCGAGAAGTAATTATTTTTTCTGCACTTCTTTTTTCTTATAACCTACTTTGGCCTCGCTAAGCAAAATAAATTCACACCTTGCTAAGCTATTTTTAGCCTCGAGTGATATTTTACCATAATGGATCACCATGGATTACTCAACTCAAGGTATACCGGCCTCAACCATCTTTACTCAACAATGTAATAGGAAAAAATATTATCGCTCTCTTGATAGTGTGAGAGCACTTTCTGTACAGATTAACATGTATGCTTACAATGGAGAAAAAAATCATAATTTTCCACTGCAAACTTTTTTTCTTATAACAAAATTTTGGACCAAATATTTCGCACGACAAGAGTATGCATGCATGATTGAATAACAAAATGGAGTTTTCGGGTGGTCAAAAATTGCTTTGCACCAATTCGGTGTCGCACATAATACCCAGATGCTAAGCTAATTACCAGCACAGTGTATTTCTTATAGTACTACTCAATTCGTCCCAAAATATAGGTTTTTCTAGCATTCAAACACAAAAATAGTGTAAGAGTCAAAAGACCACCATACCCTTTATTTTTATCTTAACTCATCCCTTTACCAACCCTCTCCCCAACCACAAAGTTTGTCTTATCCTCAAAACACACTACATATAGAAAAAAATTCAAACATCCAAAAACGTCCTATAAAAAGGGACAGAAATAGTTAAAAAAAACGATGATGTCCTTACCGCTACAGCCCTGGCGTACGGCGTCCCCGGGATGTTGAGAGGGAGAGAGACGAGCCCCTTCATGAAGGTGGAGTAGTCCTGCAGGATCCGGGCGGTGACTGGCTCGTCCGGAGACAGACCCAGCACCTGCTCCACGATCACGTTGAACGCGAACTGCATCCATGGATATGCCAAACAGACAGGCCAAAGTCAAACCAAAAGGTCAGAGGAGAGGACCGCCCTGCATGCATGGCACCTTGGGAAAGAAACACGACCATGCATATGCGGACAAAGCCACGCGCACGAGCGGCTACAGCATCTCGCACAGTGCCACACTGTCTCCTTGTTCCACGGGATCCTGTCTGGCCCCTTGCTTGCAGTCCCACTAGTAGTACTAGGCTACATGCAGTGAGGGAAAGTGATAAGCAAAGCAAAGCTCGGTTTCTTTTTCTTTACCTTCCTTGCCTCGTCGCAGAAGGGGAAAGCGTCGCCGCCGTGGCCGCGGCCGCGCCAGGACGCGACGACGGCGCACGCGGCCCGGTCGACGTCGGCGAGGTAGGACGGCCGGAGCCCCGTGGAGGCGACGAAGGCGAGCGCCATGCCGCGGATCCGGTGGTGGTGATCGCCGGTGACGACGAGCAGGGAGGAGTCGCCGAGGATGCCGCGGATCGGGCCCGGGTAGCTGCACTGGAACAGCCGCTCCTCATTCTGCAGCACCAGCTGGTTCAGCTCCGCGTCGCACGACACCACCGTCGGCGCGCCGAACAGGTGGGACTTGAACACCGACCCGTACCTGCAGCGACCAGACCAGGCACGAGAGATTTGTGATCGTGAGGGGCTAGCGATGGCCGATGCATGCAGTTGAGGAGAGATCGACTTCGAATAGTAGAACACATACACGTAGTTAGTTACCTGACGATGTGGTCGTGCAAGAACGCGCCGGTGGTGTTGGAGGCGTGGGGGCGGAAGAAGCCGAGTGTCTCGCCGACGAGGGGCCAGCCGAAGCTGCCCCTGGGGGCGCCAGGGTTGCGGAGCAGCGGCAGGAAATGGCGGAGCACCACCGCGGCGGCGAGGAGGACGACAACCAGCAGTAGCAGCCCAGCCACCACCATGGTCCGCGTGCACCTCAAGCGGGACCAACAGCGGCTATAGGGTGTCTATATATGGATCCGCTCCGCTCTGGTGGAAACGCGACTCGTGGACGAAATGGGGATCAGGATCCAGAGGGAACCTTTCTGTACAGGCCATATTTAATATCCTGTTTCATACGGTCGATATTGGATTGTTGTTGATTGTTTGATAGCCTCCATAATTCTTTGCCTAAATGTTTAGTTGAATATCGGGTTATACATTGTTTGGCTGCTGTGATCACTAGCTTACTCCATAATTCTTTGCCAAAATATAATTTTTAGTAGGATTATCAGGAGTATATATACAGAAAAGTTATATATATATACATGTGCAAATCAAAATTGATGAATTTCACGTACAAGACCGGTACAGCAACTTGTTCCGCGACCGCGATTCATTATTACCATGTATTTTGACTTGATCGATCGGACATGATGGAGTTATCTTGAAAATTTGTGAGTATAGCACTTGTCACTCTCTCTCGGCAAGAATGTTTAGCGCTTGTTACTCACATGCAACACCAAATGATGTCCATGGAATTTGTATCAGCGCCCATTTCTTTATGTAGTACCATGTTTTAGCACATATTCAACTAGTTTTACAAGTTAATAAACTCATCAAGATTGTTTTTTTGTTGAGATTAACACCCAAATGGAAAATTAAATTTTCTCGCCATGCGAATCCCAATCACACGGGTTGTATGCTTTCTTGTCAGATTATCTTGGTCACCATCTCTCTAAGTGTCGGAAGAACCTTAACCAGCAGTTGCTATTTGTTTGTTCATTTCAATGCCCGTGATTTTATTACAAGAGTCTGACTCCGATTCTATTCAAATATACCGCCTTTCGCATGTTTGTCGACAAATTCTCCCCCGCCGCTCTTTGTTTGTGTCGTTACCATGACCCTCGGGTACCCTCATGACCAGCAGGGCCGAATAACCTGACAAGGTTAGTCGGTCCGCCCCAGAAGAGACCGAGTAGCCTATGACTCCAGAAGGAAGGATTGGCTAGTCGGCAAGATAAAATCGTTTACTTGTGTTGTACTCTAAGTAATTCTATGTTGTAACCGACTAGGATACTTTCCATGTAACCCTGCTCCTCTGGATATATAAGGCGGACAGGGGCTCCACCTAAAACAAATCAATCCAATACCACGACATACAGGACGTAGGGTTATTATCCTCCGGGAGACCCGAACCTGTCTAAACCTTGTGTCTCGTGTTCATCGTCGTATTCTTGGTTCCTTCGCAACCCATTATAATCTATCGAGGCCCTAAAACCTCGACAGTGGCGCGCCAGGTAGGGGAAGCGTCGGGATCCTGTTCGTCGAGTACGATGGATCGCTTCGTCAACAACTTCGCTCCAGGCGCCCAAATCCGCTTCGGGAGCTTGGAGTTCGTCGCCGACACCACCGACAACCTCACCCTCGTCGACTCTCCAAGTCATGTGGTTGAGATCGAGCCGGACTCTACTCTCGCCGAGTTAGAGCTCGGCTTCTCCAGACTCCGGGTCAGATCCTATTCGGACTACTCGCTAGCCGAGATCCGATCTGCCCTGGACAATGTTCGCCTTCACCCCGTCCAGCCGAGTTATTTAACTCGGCCTCCTGGTATGTTCCCTTATGGTTTCAACAACGCATCTGCTATCTATCAACGAGACATGCAGGATCTGCTAGCTGCTCCGGGCGACGAGTCCTTCAATCTGGTGGCTTGTCTCCAAGACAGCCAGTCAGATCTCGACTCCCTGCACCACATCCTGGAGCAGGAAGCCGGTTATTGTTCTGGCGGCTCGTCGTCGCCGGGGCGGTACGAGTGTTTTGCCCTCCTTCCGCGGCAGAACGATGGAGAACTGCCTCCACCACCACCGCCGCCGGCTCACCCACCGCCACCGCCACCGCCTCTTCCGGTGGCGGACGCTGTCGCTCCTACTCCGACAACAGCGGCGGCGGTCGTGGATGCAGCGGCGGTCACTACACCAGTCGGCGCTGGCCTTGCCGAGTCATCGATGGCCGGTGCGCGCCGAGCCCTTCATGAACAGCGCAACCGCGCTGGCCACCTCTCCACCATCCCGGAAGGAGACGACGGGCAGCAAGATGCCCATGACGCCAACCGGCCTCGCCGGAGAAGACAATCGGCTCAACGCAGCCTCTTTGTCGACGTCAATGGCCACCAAGCTTTCAGGACTCCTGAACAGAATATGGTGGCCAACCGCACCATCCTCGATGAAGTCGAGGTTGCGATGCGTGACCCGCGAGTCACACCAGATGCCCTTGTGGCCCTCATCCAGCGAGCTAAGGGCTATGCTGAAGCAGCAGCTCTGCAAAAGAGTTACTCCTCAGCCAGAACAGCCAGCTCATTATCGTCCAACAGACACTGCCACGACGTCGGCATTAAGCTCTGCCACGCCTCTGCATATCATCCAGAGAGCAATGGGTCCGTTGAACGAGCCAATAGCATGGTTCTTCAAGGACTCAAACCCCGCCTCTTCAATAGGCTCAAGTCATATGCTTCCAGATGGCTCGACGACCGTCCTATGGGCGCTTAGGACTACTCCCACTCGGCCTATAGGGCAAACACCATTCTTCCTCGTTTACGACGCAGAAGCAGTCCTTCCCTCTGAACTGGAGTATGGCTCCGAGAGTTACAGCATACCAGGCAGAATCGTCAGAAGATCAGCGCCTACAGTCCATCAATCAACTTGAAGAGATGAGGGAAGATGCGCTGAGGAAGTCGGCACGATATCTCGAAGCACTACGGCGCTATCACCAGCGCCGAGTACGTGACCGAGCTTTTCAAGTCGGAGACTTAGTACTCAAGAAGATCCAGACCACAGAGGGCCGACACAAGCTGTTGCCTATATGGGAAGGACCATTTATCGTCCACAAAGTCACTCGTCCTGGCTCGTACCGACTGCGGCGTGAAAGCGGAGAACTTCTTCCAAATACATGGAACATAACTCAGCTACGTCGCTTCTTTGTTTAGTTTTTTACTCAATATTGTAACTACCTTGTGTACTTCCTCGCAATAAAAGTGCCATTTTCTCCCTACACATTTTTCTTGACTCTGTAACCAGTAACGTCCTTACTGCTTACAGATTCAGGGGGCTAAATATCACTCATAATCACGGAGTTATGTCGCGAGTTCCTCTGGCCGACTATAAGCCTTGTCTGTCCTGATTGTGAAGCTCCGACCGTGAGTGCATAAAGATAAGGCGGCAACTGGTCTCTGAAAACAGTCCAAAGAGAATCGTCCGGTTGACACTCACCTTTTAATCCTCTGACTTACGTCAATCTCGTAGATCTCTGAGTTAGGTTGGTCGCTCTGATTGTAAAACTCAAAAGTTAATGCCATCGCCTTAACGTGTCTGCCGACTCATAGTCCAACACAACACGGCTGGCTGACAACGCTGAGTGCATAAACATAAGACACCGTCCTTTTCTCAAGATCGAAGGAGAGCGGCTGAGCCGACTCAACAAAACATCACATTCACAAAGAACCCATAGGTTCATTTGTCAAGTAGCATATAATCCTACTTACTTACATTACATTGTTTATTTACAGGGGTTTCACTTATGTTCTACTTCAGGGCGACAGAGAGAGATCCTTTACTAATTCTTCGCCGCATGTTGTGGCTTCATTCATCAGCTCCAGCAACTTCTCCTGGGTGGTCCCAAGGGCAAATCCGTGCTACAGTGTTGATATATCTATCAGCGGGTAGTGCGACTTGACCACGCTTAGGGTGTGGCGAGAAGCAGTCTCCGCCAGCTGCTTGCAATGAGCCTTCATGGCCCGCGGCACCTGATGCAACATCTCAGCCGGTGAACCTCTAGGTCTGTCTTCAGGATCAGGCCACTGTTGGTATTTCTTAACGACCACAGATAAATCCGCAAGCGTACGGAGAATACCGATGTAGCACTTCACCCAGGAGTATTCCAAGGTATCGAAAATCCACAGGGAACGTGTGTGAT
The DNA here is from genome assembly GCA_012490785.1 of Eragrostis nindensis. NCBI lineage: Eukaryota > Viridiplantae > Streptophyta > Magnoliopsida > Poales > Poaceae > Eragrostis > Eragrostis nindensis. The sequence goes on along the minus strand of JAAXCT010000150.1, from coordinate 573,911 downwards.
TATCTTCTAACAGGCTCGTCCAAGGACAACAAGAAGTATATGATAGGCTTGGGTAGAGAGGATTCCTATGGATAAAGCTTCTAGATAGAGTAAGATAAGTTTCGCTTTTACTTCCTCACTTCGGGCACCGGCTTACCCCTGGTCTGCCAGGCGACTCCGGTCTACAGCTCTACGACGTACCCGAACGTGGAGGGCTACCGAGGGCGGATAGGGCTGTCACCACCTACCACCTACCTCTACTATCCGTGGGGTACGCGGCAAACAAAGATAACCTCTAGTCTAGACACCACGTCTACACTATCGATTACTACCTTAATCTCGGATCCAACAAAGACTAAGGCACTCTAAACAGAGCGATGATCCCGTAAGCAAGTAAAGGAAATAACTTACTCAAAAAGGAAACTAAATTACCATAAAAGAATCACGAAGTCTTACTTAAAAAGGCAGGACTCCGTCGAGGTACAAGCTGGAGAAGAACGCCGACAAGCCCGGCGCTTCTCCGAACTACTCTCACTCTCTCCCTATTTTCTAAGCACTATAGAGGCAGCGGTTCGCCTTTGGAATGGAACTGCTCAATTCTCCTTCTTGTGTGTCTTGAACCGTAGGCGCTACCCCCTATTTATACCCAAATATGAGAAGGAGGGTTTATGTAGAGCGAGTGAGAGGCGGTTGGAGTGATTTGGCCGCCAAGCTTGGCCGGCCGGCCTAGGGGGGTGGCCGGCCGGCCCTCCGATGTGGCGGTTTGCCACCGTCTTCTGCGTGTACGTCCCAGATTGCTTCCCCATGACGGTTGTACAGTCGGTTGTTGTCTGGAGGCGGCAGAACTGGAGTAAGGGCCAAGTTTAGGCCCAATTGGCCCACCTTCTAGAACGTCGGCTGAAAACTCCAACTTGGGCTTTAGTTTCAATGTGTTTGGCCTGTTTACCGCCCACTGGAGGAATGCTGAGGCTTTTGGAAGCAAAAGGGGGCCGGCTGGCCTGGAGGGGTGGCCGGCCGGCCTGTGTTTTGTCCAACACAGGTCCAATTCCTCCAGGATATTGTTCCTGCAATCAAATATCGCCAAAACTCGTGGAAAGGCATTAGTTTATAAAATATTCCTATTCTATGTGTTTTATATGCCCTTTTATATTGATCAATTGGCGGTAAAAGTTATTCAATAAGGACCGCCAACAAACCCCCCACACTTAGCTCTTTGCTCGTCCCGAGCAAAGGTTAAGAACCAGTGTGGAACAACACCTTCCCTTGGCATGATGCGAGCATACAAGTCATTCCATGCCATACCTGCAGCTGTGAACTTTATGGTGTCTACCATGTCATCTTGGGTGATTGATGAGTGGAACGGTCTTGATTCAAGTCACCTTCACTTCTTCTGTTGAGTAACTCGGGTTTTTGATATAATTTCAAAAGTAAAAACATAGTTGTGCTCCTCAAATGATTTGTCTCTAGAATCACTCAGGGTGTATGAATCCTCACAAAGGCATTGAATTTGCCTCTTTTCATCCTACATCTAAATTGGCTGATGTGGAGCTCAGGTAGGGATGAACAAGGAGCAAACTTGTACGACTTATGTTGCAAAGTCAAAAACCGGATCCATGAAGAAAACAAATCATATCATCATGATCAAGAATGTGCATGTGTGTGGAAATGTGACTAAAGAAATGGAAACTCCTTGTTGAAAAGATCTCTCGTTTTTTTTTTTATTGAAATTGAGAACATGGCTATCTCCTCTCTTTTTCTTTTTCTTTTTTTTTAGGCTCTTTTTTTTTTTTTTTGCATAGCCATGTCTCTTTTGCAAGAGAGATATTTGAGAGAGATCAACAACCACATGATGGAGTATTTATTTTTATGGAATGATGAAGATGATGTTGCTAACTTCCAATGTAGAAATTTAGCATAAGGAGGTGATGTGTGTACGTGATTCTTGATCAAAACAATATGAAAGGTATTCTTACTAGGGTCACAACAAGTTGACAAAGCTCAAAGTAGTAGCAAGCAGCATATGTGTAGAGTTTTGCATTATGTTCAACATATGGCTCTGGTAGGATATTTGAATCATCGAGGAGCATTGCTATTATTTTTTTTTAAGATAAAAATTTCCCGAGTACTTAAAACAGTTGAAGCAAAGATTTCTTTTATCTAACCATATCACACTCATCAATTACTTAGATGAACATGTTTTCCTAAAAGAAATGTGTTCACAAGCAACGAGGTATAAAGGCTAGGAATAAAGAGTATGCAAGCCAAGCAATGGAAAGTATTAAGGTTTATTTTACTCATGAGTTAAACTTTAGCAATTATTTTCAACTTTGATCAGTTTTAACTCACAAATAGGGGAGGTTGAGAGATGAGATGCGCAAACCAGTTGACGACGTAGAGACTGACGATGCCTGAAGTGTTGCGCATTGTGTTGGTGAGGAGTCCCATTTGTTTGTGCGATGAGAATCTCGAAGGACCTCCCCCCACACTTATTTTGTACCTGCATTTTTTATTCAAAACAAACAACAAGGTGGAAACAAAAGAGACTCGACCGGGGTAACGACCGGTGAGCTGCAAATTTTATTCAATCAAACAAAAGAGCCTAAATTAAAAAAAAATTTAATAACTTTTTATTTTATTTAGCAGGAGCACTAAAATCACGATAAGAGGCTATGAAAGATTAAAATCAATTAATTCTATCACATCTACCTCTTCATCTAGATTTTTATCGGGTTCTAGGAAAACTTTTAAACGTTGGCCATTTACCTTAAAAAGATTACCTCCCTCGTCTTGAAGTGTGATTGCTCCGTGTGACGAAGTTTCAACGACGGTGAATGGTCCATCCCATTTACTCCGAAGTTTTCCACGTCCGAAAAGCTTGACGGGAGTTGAAGAGTAACACCTTATCCCCAGGTTTGAACTCTTTTACATTGATCCGTTTATCATGCCATCTCTTAGTTCTTTCCTTGTAGATCCTGGCACTATGATAGGCTTTTTCTCTCCATTCCTCTAGCTCGGATAATTGCATTTTCCGATGTTCTCCTGCCATCTTGGAATCCATGTTCCATTTCCGAATGGCCCAGTGTGCCCTATGTTCCAACTCGACAGGTAGGTGACATGTTTTTCCATAGACGAGTTGGTAGGGTGACATGCCGATGGGTGTCTTGTATGCAGTCCTGTATGCCCAAAGTGCATCGGGTAGTTTTAGTTTCCATCCCTTCCCCATTTCATCCACGGTCTTCTGCAAGATATTCTTTATTTGCTTGTTTGAAGTTTCCGCTTGTCCACTAGTCTGGGGATGGTATGGTGTTGCAATGTTGTGTTCTGCTCCAAGCTCCTTTAAGAATTTTCGGAAGGTCTTATCAATGAAATGAGACCCTCCGTCACTTATTACCATTCTAGGCGTTCCAAAACGAGGAAAGATGATCTCGTGGAACATCCTGCGGGCATGTTTGGCATCTGCAGCTCGGCATGGCATTGCTTCTACCCACTTGGACACATAGTCGACGGCAACCAAGATGTACTTACAATCATAGGACTTGGGGAATGGTCCCATGAAGTCGATGCCCCAAACATCAAATAATTCCACCTGAAGATTGTATGTCAAGGGCATTGCGTCACGAGAAGTGATACCTCCAACTCTTTGGCACCTTGAGCATCTTCGAATGAATTCTTTGGTGTCTTCATACATTGTCGGCCAGAAGAATCCACTCTGCCATATCTTGGCATGTGTGCGGTATGCACCATAATGTCCTCCATATGGACCTGCATGGCATTTCTCAATAATCTTGGTACCTTCAACTGTCGGCACACATCTTCTCAGTAACCCATCAGCACAGACTCTGTAAAGGTATGGCTCATCCCATAGGTGACGACGACTCTCCTGAATGAGCTTCCTTTTGTTCTCCCCCGGTGGCACATAACCTGCAACCATAAAATTCACAATATCTGCATACCAGGGGTTGGAGTCTGTCACCTTCAGCAGCATGTCATCCCGTAGGAAGTCATTTATCGGTAGTTCCTGCATGTTAGTTACTTGCAAACGCGACAAATGATCCGCTACGGAATTTTCTACTCCTTTCTTATCTTTAATTTCAAGATCAAACTCTTGGAGTAGAAGGATCCATCTTATCAGACGGGGTTTAGCATCTTTCTTAGAGAGAAGGTATTTCAATGCAGCATGATCGGTATAAACAACAACCTTGGCTCCTACTAAGTAAGATCTAAACTTATTGATAGCAAAAACAATGGCTAGGAGTTCTTTTTCAGTTGTTGCATAGTTAAGTTCAGCTCCTGTCAAAGTTTTACTAGCATAAGAGATTGCGTGGTGCTTTCTATCTTTAGTTTGGCCGAGAACGGCACCTACAGCATAGTTACTAGCATCACACATTATCTCAAAGGGCAGCGTCCAATCAGGGGGTTGTATGATTGGGGCTGAGATGAGTGCTTTCTTGAGGATATTAAAAGCATTTAAACACTCATCACTAAACACGAAAGGCACATCCTTAGCTAAAAGGTTTGTGAGGGGTCTAGCGATCGTCGAGAAATCTTTTATAAATCGTCGATAGAACCCCGCGTGGCCTAGGAAGCTACGGACTCCTTTCACATTGATCGGAGGTGGGAGCTGTTCTATAACTTCTATTTTTGCTCTATCCACCTCTATCCCTCTTTCGGACACCAAGTGTCCTAGGACTATCCCTTCTCGGACCATAAAGTGGCACTTTTCCCAATTAAGTACCAGGTCCTTCTCTTGACATCTTTGCAAGACCTTGTCCAAGTTTTCAAGACAATGATCAAAGGTTTTTCCATAGACAGAAAAATCATCCATGAAAACTTCCATGATTTCCTCGATCATGTCGGAGAAGATGGACATCATACACCTTTGGAAAGATGCAGGTGCATTGCACAAACCGAAGGACATTCTACGGTAGGCAAAGGTTCCATAGGGACATGTGAAGGTGGTCTTGCTTTGATCATCAGGATGGATGGGGATTTGATGGTAACCAGAATACCCATCAAGGAAACAAAAGTAAGAGTGTTTCGCCAGCCGTTCCAACATTTCATCAATGAAGGGCAGCGGGAAATGGTCTTTCTTTGTTGCCTTGTTAAGCTTTCTGTAGTCGATGCACATCCTCCACCCTGTGACGGTTCGTTGTGGGATCAACTCGTTTTTATTGTTCTTAACAACCGTCATACCTCCCTTCTTAGGCACAACTTGGACAGGGCTAACCCACTCACTATGTGGTACGGGATAAATTATCCCAGCGTGCAGAAGCTTTAAGACTTCTTTCTTAACAACTTCTCTCATCGCATTATTTAGCCTCCTTTGAGGCTCTCTGGAGGGTGCGCTATCAAAATCGATAGGAATGCGATGGGTGCAGAGAGCGGGGCTAATCCCTTTGAGATCTTGGAGTGAGTAGCCTAGAGCTGAGCGATGCTTCTCTAGAACGGCTAAGAGTTTAGCGGTTTCTTCCTCGGAAAGCTTGTCACTTATGATGACAGGAGCTTCTTATTACCGTGTAGAAAAGCATAGCGAAGGCCTGAAGGAAGGGGTTTTAGCTCAATCGGTGGTCGTGGTGCTGGTTCAGATTCAGGTAACTCGATAGTCTCTCCTAAATCATCCTCCTCTTGGATGAATTGTTCGGCATCTTTATCGAGGATTGATTCAGGAGGCTCGAATGGAAAAACAGACATCACTTCCTCGATTGGCTCATCCTTGGGGAGACTTTCAGACTTGGAATTCTGCGATCGAGAGATTGGGACAGAAAATGTGTCTTCCCCAAGTTTTATGTCGAGATTTCCTAGTGTCGGGGCATCCACGAGTAACTTCTCTATGGGATGTCCGATCAGAATATCAAAGTCTTGGACTTCGAAAACATGAAAATCTAGGAGGAGCTCGACATTTTCGTGCCTTACGGTCACGTTTTGCAAAATCCCATATCCTTCTAGAATGGGTCCTGAGGGGCTCTCGAAGGATTTATTAGTCAGTGCTAAAGGTACATCGCCCAAGATGTCAAAAGCGAAAGAATCAGAGACTATGTTAGCACCGACAGTGGGATTGTAAAGAACATCCACCATGACTCCTCTAATACAACATTGAATGGTTGAGGACGGAGCGTTGATTCGAATGACTTCTGAAGAAAACTCGCCCTCCCTTGACCATTCGTTGCTCATGATTGAGCTTAATTCCTTAACCGTCTTTAGGAGGAAAGCCTCTTCAAGAGGATCAGGAAGAGAAGTTGAAAATGGTGGTTTCTTTTGGCAGTGATAATTCGAGGTATTCCCGTAGTCTTCAAAAAGATCTTCCTCGAATTTAGATGAGAACTCAAGAGGTTGAATTTCTTCCTCCTCCATCACTGTTCTTGGTTCGGGAGATGGCTCAACAGGTGAATCTTTGATTGTGGAAGATGAAGGGTTAGATTCGGATGTTGAGAGTTTCTCTTGGCTGGACTTGACTTCCTCTGTGTGGGGTTCAGCAGCATCGGCGACATAGGAAGTGCTATCTAGGATGCGATCTAAGAGTTGCTTTCCTTCTGTCGGAGTTTTATGCGTGAAAGAACCTCCAGCAGAAATGTCAAGATACAGGGCAGATTCCTTGTTTAAACCCAAACAAAAGTGCTGTAGCAACACGTGATTTGGGATAGACAAGTCTGGGCCTGATTGAGTTAACAAAGAAAATCTCGTCCAGGCTGCACCTATGGATTCCTTCTCATTCTGCGAGAAATTGAAAATTTCCCTTCGAACAGCGGCAACACGATGCAGAGGGAAGATGCAAGACAAAATTTATCTCGTAGTTCTTGCCAATCACCGTTCACGCTCCCAATCGTGCGATCGTACCATTGTTTCGCCCTCTCTTGAAGAGAGAAGGGAAACAATTTCCATTTTAGAGTTTCTTGTGTCATGCCTTCAATTAGGAGGCAGGAACACAATTGCTCGAATTCTCGCAGATGGTGGTAGGGATTTTCGTGGTCAAAACCAGAGAAAGATCGATCCCGAACCATGGCTATAAAGCCAGGGCGAATTTGATAGCCAGTTGTATGGATAGGATGTGAAGATGATGGTGGCTCAAGGAATTCGCCCTTCGGAGCAGATAACTGTTGTATGGTGGGTTGCTCCATGATAGAAAAAGGAAAGGAATAAAATAAAAATAAAAAGATACGAGGACGAACAAGGTTCGGAGATAAAACAGCAACCGTTCCCCGGCAACGGCGCCAGAAATGCTTGTTGGTATTTCTTAACGACCACAGATAAATCCGCAAGCGTACGGAGAATACCGATGTAGCACTTCACCCAGGAGTATTCCAAGGTATCGAAAATCCACAGGGAACGTGTGTGATTATCTTCTAACAGGCTCGTCCAAGGACAACAAGAAGTATATGATAGGCTTGGGTAGAGAGGATTCCTATGGATAAAGCTTCTAGATAGAGTAAGATAAGTTTCGCTTTTACTTCCTCACTTCGGGCACCGGCTTACCCCTGGTCTGCCAGGCGACTCCGGTCTACAGCTCTACGACGTACCCGAACGTGGAGGGCTACCGAGGGCGGATAAGGCTGTCTCCACCTACCACCTACCTCTACTATCCGTGGGGTACGCGGCAAACAAAGATAACCTCTAGTCTAGACACCACGTCTACACTATCGATTACTACCTTAATCTCGGATCCAACAAAGACTAAGGCACTCTAAACAGAGCGATGATCCCGTAAGCAAGTAAAGGAAATAACTTACTCAAAAAGGAAACTAAATTACCATAAAAGAATCACGAAGTCTTACTTAAAAAGGCAGGACTCCGTCGAGGTACAAGCTGGAGAAGAACGCCGACAAGCCCGGCGCTTCTCCGAACTACTCTCACTCTCTCCCTATTTTCTAAGCACTATAGAGGCAGCGGCTCGCCTTTGGCATGGAACTACTCAATTCTCCTTCTTGTGTGTCTTGAACCGTAGGCGCTACCCCCTATTTATACCCAAATATGAGAAGGGGGGTTTATGTAGAGCGAGTGAGAGGCGGTTGGAGTGATTTGGCCGCCAAGCTTGGCCGGCCGGCCTAGGGGGGTGGCCGGCCGGCCCTCCGATGTGGCGGTTTGCCACCGTCTTCTGCGTGTACGTCCCAGATTGCTTCCCCATGACGGTTGTACAGTCGGTTGTTGTCTGGAGGCGGCAGAACTGGAGTAAGGGCCAAGTTTAGGCCCAATTGGCCCACCTTCTAGAACGTCGGCTGAAAACTCCAACTTGGGCTTTAGTTTCAATGTGTTTGGCCTGTTTACCGCCCACTGGAGGAATGCTGAGGCTTTTGGAAGCAAAGGGGGGCCGGCCGGCCTGGAGGGGTGGCCGGCCGGCCTGTGTTTTGTCCAACACAGGTTCAATTCCTCCAGGATATTGTTCCTGCAATCAAATATCGCCAAAACTCGTGGAAAGGCATTAGTTTATAAAATATTCCTATTCTATGTGTTTTATATGCCCTTTTATATTGATCAATTGGCGGTAAAAGTTATTCAATAAGGACCGCCAACAGCCACACGTACTGGAACACTTCATCGAAGCTCTTGTACAGAGCTGCATTCTCGGTCTTCAAAGTACCAAGCTCACCTGCAGAGTAACGACGAGTCGGTATTTATCGACTAGAATCAACAAACTATACGGCGGAGTATGGTGGCACTTACCTCTGAGTTCTGCCTCCAGCTTCGTCAACCTGCTTGACTCAACCTTGAGTGCAGCCGATTTAGATTGCAGCCGGTCCCGTTCCTCGACAATGGTTTGCGCCTCCTTCTGCTTCTGGGCTGCTTGAGTTCTCAACTCCTCAAGTTTGTTTCGCAAAAGTGGCTCATTCTTCCTCAAATGAGCCAGCTCATCCATGTCCGCCTGAGTCATCTTAGGTTGGGCTGGAAACGATACAAAACAATCGTCAGAGAAATCAAGGGAAAACATGACAACTCTTGGCGCGCTCATACCTGCTATGGTCTTCTCAAGTGCCGCGTTCTCTTCCTTCAGCGCTGCCAGCTGGAGATTTAGCTGGTCAATGCTGTCTTGTTGAGTACCGATCAGTGCATTCTTGGTTGCCAGGGCATCATACACTGACTCGGCAGTTAGATTCAGCACCTTCAAGAATCTCGTCTTAGCCTTATTGGCGGCATTGATTTTCTGCCAAAGACCAGATACTATTAGCATTTTATTTACAACTTATCTGAAAGCACAGGAGTAGAACTTACTTGCTGGAGTGCCAACATATCGAACATCATGTTCTCCAGCGTATCTTGTTGCTCCTCCTCTTCCTTCTCATTGATCTCTACTTGAGTTCCTTTGAAGTCGAAGGAAAAGGAGCCCTTGGGAATTCTCCTCTCAAAGCTGAACTGGCCCAGCTGGATTTCCTCCTCCGGAGATGAAGGCGTATGACTCGGGCATGCTAGGGACTGCTACTGACTCGGGCCTTGTGTCCCCTCGATCGACTGAGGAATCACTTCACTCGACGGATCTTCTTGCTGAATCACTGCTTGTGTTTCATTGGCCGTGATGGCCTGTGGTTCAGGGGTTGCCTCCCTGGCCGACTTATCACTCGCGGCGCGGTATCAGCCCCTTCTACAGGCAGCGTTTGAGATGGAGGGCTGCAAAGGTCATGAAAATGAAAATAACTACCATGTTATCAACATTCATCAACAACGTTGAGTATATCAATACTTACACGTCAGACACCCGGATTCTGATCACGGGTTGCTTCTTCTTCTTATACACCTCCTTTAGAGGTAACGGTTGAGGAGGAGAAGTAATGGTGCCTTCATGGCTAGCCGTCACGTTTCTTTCAGGATTTGGCGCCTCCTTGTCACTTGCACCGACTGAACCAGAGACAACCGAGACGTCTTCAGTCTCCACAGGAATTTCATCCCCACCACCAGTCGGCACAACTTCAGAATTGATATCCGATTGACTCGGAATGACATCCTGCAAGCAAACAAGAACCTTTAGCGGTGCATAATATAAAAAGCAAGATATTTATACACAAAATGAGTACTTTGGCTACTCTTTGAGGGTATAACCCTGGACGCCGGACCTGATCCTTGGTCTTCTTGGCCTTCTTGGGTTCTGGCTCCTCAGACTTCTCAGGCGATTTGCTTCTCCCCCTTGGCGGGTTGAGAGCCTCATCTTCACTCTCGGAGCTGGAGAGAACAAAGCTCTCTTCCGCCTCTGAGTAGCGTCACTTCTCGGGCGCAGTTCACCCCGTGAAGACTGACCTGCGGCATGTTCCAGGCCCAATCGACGAGCGTCACGATCTTGGTTGGCTTTGCTGCGCCATTCTCGAGAGCGAAGTGACTCACCGGCTGGGTTTGATGTGGAACCCTTCAGAGTATCAGAATCGGCAAGGGAATCCCCTTCATTCTCGGGGGCCTCATCTTCTGCCTCCCTGTCACTCTCGGTTGCTTCATCGTCCGAGTCGGGAAGTGCAGCGAAAAGGGCGTCCAAGTCGCTGTCTGACTCATTGCCATCATCGGCAAGGACCAAATCCTGGTCCCTTGCAGGCAGGGCTCTCAGGGAGCCGTCATCATTCACTGGGGGCTCCGGTCACCGACTCTTATACCTCTCCATCTCCTGCAGCAGAGAAAAGAAAGATGGTCATTAGCTGATATGCCAAGTTGTATATTTCTATATTTAACTCGGCAGAATCATATTACCGCAGGCCTGGGGATCTTTCTCCAGTAACCAACCCACTGCCGATGGATGCGGTTTCAAGAAGAATAAGTGCAAGATTCCATTCGGATTCAGGTGGCATAACTCAATGCCATAGAAGTAAAGCAGAGATCTCAAGAATCTGCTCGTCGGAAGAAGGATTCAAATACAACTGTTTCACCTGGACCGGGGGACGGGTAGATTTCACCATCAGCCGCTCTCCACCCAATGATCTCCTTCGGTGGAAGCAGGCCTAAATCCACCAAAGCTTGGAGTCGGGTATCCGTGGTGATAGATCTTGGCCACGCGACTGCGACTTCCTCGTCGGCGGCAACCTCTGCACCCGTGCCTCCGGCGGTCATGACCATGGCATTCGCAGTCCCTATCTCATGCTCCTCAGCATAATTTCCCCCACCTGAACTGCTCGCGCCGGCGATCGGAGCAGCGGTGAGCTTCACGCGAGCCATCTCAGCACTCTCTAAGGATTGATTTGATGGTGGTGACTGAGGAATTTGAGGATCGAGATGTGAGTGCGGGGTGCAATGGTTCAACGGCGGCGAGGAAGTTTGTTTTATTTCCAAACTGAACGCGCCTCGACGGCTGCGATTTATCTTATCCCGCCTCTACGGCTCAGATTTGCTTAATCGTTTTGGCTTCCACGATACAAAACCCTATTAGGGTTTCCGTGAGCGGGAAAACTGGCGCCTATACAACTACTCGGGCAAGATTACTCGGCAAGAGGTCGTGTTGACTCGACCGGTGTCAGTGAATGAGATTCAGTCGGCAAATAGAAATTCTTTAGCAAACACAAATGCTGGAGTCTCTTTATTCCACTGAAACAAAATGAGTTACAATGCAAGACACACTGATGCAGAACTACAGCACAGATACAAATACATAACACAAGGTGCAGACTCGAGACTCCTCTTCGGGCATCATCAGCAGCAAATCTCCTCTGGATCTGGGTGCCCGGCGTCGATTCAACACTTCGTTGCGGATTCAGCCCCCGCGACGGCTCCTAGTGCGGTCCGCCACACACGAAGGTTTGTCCAGGCGGTCGTGGCGACCCGGCGGCCACCTTCAACGATTCTCGCCATCTTCCTCATCAGATGAGGTGATGACGATGAGCTCAGGCAGGGCAGGAGCAGTTGGCGGTGGAGCCATCACGGCCAGCGGTGGCGCCCTATAGTATAGCACCAGATCCATGACCGGCGACATCTCCACCGGCGGCAGCAGCAATGGCGGCTCGGGAGCTGCCGGCGGCGGAGGGATTGGCGCTACTTGTGGTGGTGGGTTGGAGGATGAGCCTTTCTTGCTCGCTCTTTTGCCTACCATGGTGGTGTGTTCGGGTTTGTGTTCATCCGATCGCAGTCTCTTTTAAAGCCGAGGCGATGGAATCCAGACAGCCACGCGATGCCTGTCGCTTGAGCTGTCTTGCCTGAAAAAGCAACTGGTCAGATTCCCTCTGTGGAATGAAGACAATAGCGATGGAATCGATTCTGTCGCACAGTGTTCATGTGACTCAGCGGATAAGCTCCAGCTGACTCGGACCGTACGGCACTTAATCCTCCTTGTCATAACTCGGTAATGATATTTGGAGTTGATTTCTGCCTAAACGAAATTTTTCATCTCATGACTTTCTCTTCTTGGAGTCTGTACACAATTATGTTAATTCTACACAGACTCGGGGGGCTAGTCCATATAGACTCACTTGCGTGAGTCCAACAAATCTACTCGACTATTTATCAGTCAGGCCTTTTTGTCTTAATTTTTAATATTCCAGCTGACCTAGTCTCTCTTGAGTCTGTACACGATTGTATCAATAGTCCACAGACTCGGGGGCTAGTCATATGGACTTACTTGCGTAAGTTCCATAATATTACGGCTCCATGCCTGGCACACAGGTTGCTTCGTCCTTGACTTCTTGTCGGATGATTACCTAAAAATTCCCTTGACCTTCAACTTAATTGCTTCAATTAAGCTGAAGCTCGGGGGCTATATCTATATATAGATGCGCTGGCGCGCATCCATATATAAAAACACGGGTTGTAATCATCCTCGGCTGAGCTGAGACAGATGGACCCAGAACACTAGTCAGGAACGGCAAATTCTTGGCTAAGACTCACCTTGATCGATTGTTTAAGCAGTCTTGTGCACAGGAGATCGGGAGTTTCACATCTTATAGATGCAATTTTTCGTCACATCTATATGATGCACTTATTCACTCGGATCAGGACATTATATCTTGGTTCATGTTTGCTTGGAGTTTCTGTCCAATTCTACGAATTGCACAGTAACTCAGGGGCTACATCTATATGATGCACTTACATGCATTCATTACAAATTCCTTTACAGATCTTGTCAGTTCTGAGAACTGTCTTTTTATACAAATTCCTTTATGGATCTCTTATGAGGCTACAACCGACTGAGTCGGCCATTATTTCTCAGATTCATCCAATTCTTTGACTCAGTTCAATATTGGGTGTCAATCGATAATGTGCCTAATTTAAGGCCCCGCCGCCCCTGAGTCACTCAGGTTCAGGTATCTTTATTTACAACAAGCTTGATTCAGGTCAACTTCTTTTTAATTTATCAGTCAACCTGAAGACCTACTTGTACATGGAGAGAAGCCTAGTCGGGAAGCAATCAAGTTCAATCAAAAAGCACTTGAGGGCTATTGTCGTTACCATGATCCCCGGGTACCCTCATGACAAGCAGGGCCGAGTAACCTGACAAGGATAGTCAGTCCGGCCCAGAAGAGACCGAGTAGCCTATGACTCCAGAAGAAAGAATTGGCTAGTCCCGAGGCAAGGAGATGTCGGGCGGTTCCAAATCTCCGAGGCCTGCTCGTGAAAAACAGGGAAAGCTCTTTCCTTTTCTATTCATGATTTCCTTATTTTATTGCTAATACTAGCTTATCTATCCTCACGTGACGCTGTTTTGCTTGAATACGAGTCTCACATATTAGTGCTTTGTTTCTGTATGTACGAGGTCTACTTGGCGTATTCTATCGGCTATGACGGCCGCCGTTCATCTACAGCGGCAACCCGGCGTAATACGATGGCCTCTCGGCCACGACAGCAACGCCATGTACAACTGCGGCTATATGGCTACAAGTCCTATACGCACACGCACACAAGAGAAGATTATTTCTATTCTTTACTTTGTTTTCCATATTATTTTATTACTAATCAACTCGATTAAACATCGGCTGTTACGTGATTCTCTTTTGATTGTCATGTATGCATGCACAAGGTGTGTATCCATCAGGGCAGACAAGCTATGGCCACTCGGCTATAGCCGCCTCTCTACTACTCGGCGTGCTATGGCAATCTGGCCACGACGGCCATGGCAACTACTCGGCTCAGTAATGCCTAGTTACACTACTGCAACCACTCGGCGGAGCTACCTGAGCTGTTGAGCCACGGCGCTGTCACCCGGCCACTCGGCGATTTGGCTAGTAACTCGGCGTATTATCGTCCGTAACTACTCGGCCACAATATTTATCTCTCAGCCATGTTGATAGTTACTCGGTCATGGTGTTTCTTACATATTATTGGCCTTATGGATTTCTGGAATTATGGTCATCTGAATTTCTCATTGCTACGAATATTGGTGATTTCTCGGCCATGATGTCTGCATGACGATTAATTGTTATTGGCTTTATGGATTTCTGGCCATCTGGATTTCTTAATATTGGCCATCTGATTTCCCAATATCGGCTATCTGGATTTCTCAATGTTATAAATATTGGTCATCTGGATTTCCAAGTATTACAAGCCTTCTGGAATTCTGAACATTGGACTTCTAGATGTTTACTTCTGGACTTCAATTTTATGGATTTCTGAAACCTGGGTGTTCTACTTCCGAAATTCTGAGATATTCATCTATGTGCTTAAACTGCACGACATTGCTTATGCAATTATCAAATATTAGTGAAGATTTATGTATACATGGATAGCATCTCATGCATTTTGGTCTTCACCACGGCATCGACTTGATGATATACTGCAATCAGTACGAGCATATACACGCTCAACACTTTCATATTGGGTTTCTGGAATCGGCAGCTTCATGTTGAGTCTGGAATTACCAACTCCGAGTCACCCACACCAACAGAGAAGAATCCTCTTATTCTTATTTACATTCTCCATATTATTTTATTCCTTAGCAATTCAATTATGATTTGCTTATTACAGATTGTATCTTGTATATGTCTTGCATGCACCAACTGTTTCCATGAGAACAGGTGTGATGACTACTTGGCGATGGTCGTCTCTCGGCCACTTACGTGTTGCGGCGATTACGCGGCCTTGACAACCACTCAGCCTTGACGCCGGTCACGTGACTACTCGGTCACGGCGTTGATTACTCAGCCATGCATCTACTCGGCATGTGGCATCGGCTACTCACTTGGTCATCTGACTGACCATGTGCCCATCTCGACACTGCGACAACGACACAGCTTATTAAACAAGCTAAGTCATCTTTTTTATTCTCATCATTTATTTGAGTTTGCACTCCTCATATTTATGAGTCTTCATATCATTAATTAAATACAGCTTTCTCCCTTTATGGTCTTGACTCTGTATCCAGTACATTTTACTGCATACAGAGCCGGAGGCTGTATAAACCTTATGAGTTATGTCTTGAGTATCTCTTGCCGACTAAGTAAGCCTTGCTTGTCCTGATTGTGAAGCTCCGCTGCGAGTGCATAAACATAAGACGGCAACCAGTCTCTGAAAACAGTCATAGAGGCTCACTTGACAAACATTCATCCTCATTTAATTTCACGACTTATGTCAATCTTATAGACTTCTGTATGCTGCAGTTGTTCCGATTGTGAAGCTCTAACTGACGCCGTCGTCTCCCTAAATGTGTGCTGACCCAGTGTCCCACGTCATACAGGGCCGGCTAGGTTCTAAGAGTGCATAAACATAGGATAATACTCGGCTATCAGAGTTGAAAAGAACGGCTGAGCCGTTTCACATTAATTAATCATGATGATTAAAAACAACCCTGTTGTTGCGGTCATATATTTGATTATTTTCTACAGATTACTACATAATCTATTCTCTTGTTTATATTTCTAGGAGTCTCTCGGAGTTCATGTCTACGCTCGGGGGCTTGACACCACTCGGGAATTAATACTCTCATCGATTTTCTACAAGTCTTCTACAAACTCCCTGCTAGTATCTAGCATTCGGGGAAGCTACAAGGAATATTAAGAGCTGCATGACTGCTACCTGTTGACCAGAGTTCAGCACGGAACATTGCATCATCTCAATGTGATACTCAACTACAGAGACAAGCCATAATACTAGTAGTGCCTTTGACTATATTATTAGTCAGACCATAGTATTATTAGCCATAAACCATGCTGAAGATATCACTCAGGAGCGACGACGCCTTGTTCATTGTCAATTGTTATGCTACTTCTACACCACGCAGCCATCCTGATGGAGTTGTCTGCTTTTATCTAGCTGCAATGCTTCGTCCAGGAACACTCCTCCCTACATCATTGCTCAGCTACATCACCTCACCGGTGCCCAGCAAGGAACATCTGATCTCTGAAGACCAAGTCACAACATTGTCTGACCAGGTCAATTTGCTGCTGAGCCTGCTCCAGATTCTAGTCGGCCAATTTACTCAGCCAGAGTATATTATTCAACTATACTGCAATTCAGACGCTTTATTTCAGTCCTTGACTATTCAGTCGGACACATCTACAACTACAGTGGCGCAACATCATATTTGGCAGAAATCTACTCGGACGTTTATTGGTCATGCTTTTATGGCTTCATCTTATATATTTTAATACTTTATAGTCTCTCTTGAGTCTGTACACAATTGTTCTAATTGTCCACAGACTCGGGGGCTAGTCTATATGGACTCACTTGCGTGAGTTCCATCATTATTACTCGGCTATCATGCCAGGCACACGGGTTGCTTTACATCCTTGACTTTCAACAGTCGGATATTACCCAAAATTCATCCTTGACCTTCACATCCAATGGATGCACTCAGCGTGCATATTTCTTCACATCTAAAAGATGTCATGGAATCAAATTTACGGTCATTATGACTAGGCTCACTTGGACCTTCTGTATAATTCGTCGTATTACACAGAAGCTCGGGGGCTATATTTAATAGATGCACTCAACGTGCATAGTCAAATTTTTCATCCAGGATGCAAGCTTCATACAAGCCTACACTCGGATATTATCTATCAGCAGTCAGTATGCCTAATTCAAGGCCTTAATAGTCTTGGTCTACCCGAGGCTAGTACCAAAAGGTTTTCACCTTTATATTATTTAACTTGTTCAAGTCCTTTTTAATCTCTCAATATCATTTGAGAAGACTATCTGTACATGGAGAAATTCCTAGTTGGGAAGCAAGCAAGATCAATCAAAAAGCACTTAGGGGCTACTGTCGTTATTATGACCCCCGGGTACCTCAAGACAAGCAAGGCCGAGTACCCAAACAGGGTAGTCGGGCTGGCCCAAACAAGCCCGAGTGCCTCAAACATCTAGAAGGAAGGCGCAGATTATTCGGCAAGTCTATTATCTTGTACTCCAAGTAATTCTATATTGTAACCGACTAGGATACTTTCCATGTAACCCTGTTCCCCCGGATATATAAGGCGGGCAGGGATCTCATCTCAATATACACAATACAATACCACCCAAGACAGGACTAGGGTTTTTATCCTCCGGGAGGCCCGAACCTGTATAAACTCGGCGTCTTGTCTTCACCATCGTATTCTTGGTTCTTGCGTAGCCCTCTAACATATAATTGCCGACAAAAACGTCGACAGTTTGTTCCGTTCAATAATGCGTGTGATCAGGTTGAGGTGCTGACTCTATCATATAGTACAACTGGCACATAACTTTGCCTTGTAAGAGTACATGACATTCCACATATTTTTGCTCAGCGCACGTGGTACACAAATGTTCTACAAATTAGTTCTACAAATTAATAAATCAGATTGCTTATGCCATGCATGATCGTTGAGATTTCATAGAATTACAATCTGATCATTTGTTATTGTAGGCGTTTTTTTGAATGCGTATATTGTAGGCGTTTTATAGGTGGTATACATCATCATAAATATAGGCTAAGATAATGCAGGCAAGGCGTTGGCCTAAGACTCATGTTCAGATCAGGAAACGGTCGTGGCGGCCACATGCACCACATGCTTGCGCAGAGGCGGAGCTTCCAGTAGGGCAAGGTAGGGCAGTCGCCCTACAGATAGTAGATCATTTAGGAGACTTGTTTGCATACCTTGTCTAGATCTAAGAGATTCTTTCTCTAAGTTTGATATTGATAGAATTGCTCACCTAATAGAGATTTTTCTTTAAATTGGCAGGTTTATTATTAATATGTGGAATATATATGGTTCAAGTTCAAATATACCTAAATTTAAAAAATATGTGTGTGGTTCAGTTTTTTTCTGTTCCTATACATGTGTCTGTGTGGTTTGGTTTTTTTTTGCTACAAATTTGTGTCACGGCTTCGCCCTACCTAAATTTTTTTTTCTGGATCCGCCACTGTGCGTGCGTATGTGTACACGGTTATATGACGCGCGCCGTCTGGGAGCACTGCACCGTCGCTAGCCTGAAGAAGCTAGCCGTCGAGACACCTGACCGTGCAGCCAGTGTCTCGCTCTCGCACGGTTCCAAGTCAACGCATGCAACAGCCTGGGCATACGTGTACGTGCGCACGTCACTGAGGCACTCAGCAACCCCCGCCGATGGTGTGCGTACTAATTAAACACGCGTGTTGACATGCGCAGACGATACTGCAATGCTCCGATCGATCGATCGATGGCTATATCCCGCCGTCCGCAGATAACGACACAAGCAGTAAGCAGCGGGGAGGTTGATTAGGGCGAAAGAAAGAGCGCAATCTAACCCTTTCGGCAGTACGTAGGTCTGCGGTGGGAAGCCTGGCGATAGCGTGGCGCCCCTTGCAGGTTCCATGTGGGGCGGTGTGAGACTGAGGATCGAAGAAAGAAGGCACACACAGCCTGATCGAGCCAGCAGCCCAGCACACGGCCGGCCGGCGCCGCGCGCGGTCAATTCGATGGTCCTGTGGCATCGCGCGCGAGCACGAGACCAGTACAGATCGATCGGAGGGCATGTTCTTGTGGCAGTGGCAGGGGGGCGGGCTGCAGCGCGTCATTTTTCGCGTTCCGCTCGAGATGGGTAAGGTTTGCTAGCTGCGCAGCGAGTTCACAAACGGTCGCGTGGAGACGACTGCCTGATCGAGGGGCAGGCAGAGTCACGATTGCTTGGCCGTTGCTAATTCTACGTACGATCGAGGTTACCGTACCGGAGCGCCGGCCACGTACTGCCAGTACCATCGTCGTCCAGCGTAAAGTACGTGTTTATTGGGGCCGGCCGTGATCGTCCTAACCGTTAGCTAGGGCTCACCTGCATGCATGCGCGCGGTTTCACCAAACCGGCGATGAAACAGCTGGTCGATCGGTCACCACAGCTCTACGGATTACTGCTCATTGCGCAGGAGTACTACTGTGCATTCGCGGCTTAGCGCACAGTAACCGGTTTCTTTCCCGGGTATGTAAACCGGCGGATTGGACAGTGCGTTCCCAACAGGCCGGAGCGTCCTCGTAACCGCGGTACTAAGCTTGACAGGCGGCCATACTCCTCCAGTGCGCGCGAGTCCAAGCGCTAGCCAGACGTACGATCGATGTCGTCGTAGCGCGGCGCGTGCATGCATGCCGTCCGGCCAGGTGGGCGTACGTTCAGACCTGGCCGGCCCAGCGAGCGATAGATGATCAGCTTGTTCGTCAAGCCTGCTGCTTATCAGCAGTTACAGTGTTCGCAGTTATTTCTTCAACAGCCGCTATAATATTCACAGTTATTTCTTCAGCAGCCGCTACAGTAAAACAACTGCAAAACAGTTTGCCGAACAGGCCGGATGTCTCTGTCTCCATCCCAAGTCAACACGCGCCGCATGCAGCAGCTTAATTCAATTCGGCATACGTACGTACGTCGTCAGGCGCCGGCATGTGCGCCCAGATAGCTGACGAGTATGCATGAATTGTGTGTTTTGTTGGCACGCAGGCCACACCCCCTCCCATCAGATGGAGCGGCGCGGAAGAAGCCAGACAGCACATGACCGTCCCGGTCATCAATGGTCCAGCAGCCTCTAGCTATACCCTGGCCTTGTGGCTGCGTGATCGAGTCCAGCACGACGACGCCGATGACCGATCCGAGGGAGAACATGCTCTGTGGCTAGCTGCTGCATACATGCGGCAGGTAGGCCGGGGCTGCTGCGGCCGGCAGGGCTGGCTGGCGCAAGACGCCTCAGCGAGCGTGATTACGCGTTCCGCTCGAGGTGGCAAGACCTAGCCTAGCCGCCCGTGTCGGTGTGGCTTCTTCCTGTGCGTGAGTCAGGCTAATTCGTCGATCGATCTCTTCCATGTAAATCGGCGAGTTCACAAAACTGTTGCGTCGACATCGAGACACAGGGATGTACGTATTAGCGCTAAGTACCCCGTGTTGCATACTCACATAACCTGCTGCAGCAGCAGCTTAATTGCCCGGCCATACTCCTCATGCGGAGACCTCCTATATGTAGGGCGTCCTAGGTTAACATACGATAGATTGGCCCAATAGCCCACTAAATCTGAGCAGCCCAGCCCAAGTCAGAGCGTCAACATTTTGAAACAGAAGAGTCAATATTTTTATAGTTCTATTTCAACATTTTTACAATAAAATCAACATTTTTATAAAAAATGTTGATCACAAACAAAAAAAATGTTGACATAGTATAAACAAAATGTTGAAATAGTATATTTAAAATGTTGACGAAAATTTTAAATTTTAAAAAATTCAAAAAATATTCATATTGGATCTCATTTTGTAGAGTTAATTGTAACAAACATGTAGGCTCAAACGAATTCGAAAACGGACTTACGGTTTAGGAGAAAAATACGTTTAAAGTTTGAAATTCGTTTCCTTTTCTCCCACCTCCCACCCGCCTCCAATCAGAGAGCGACACGTGGCAGCTTCTCAGCCATCTCCTTCTTCACCTGCGCGAATCTAAGCCAATCTCAAACACTATTTTATCAAAGTTTAACCATAGCCCGCCCTACGTATAGATCCACTCCGCATGCGTGCCTGCAGTCGGATCGCGGCCGGGGGCTGTGCTGGCCAGATGTACTCCTACGCGTGATGGGCCGGTAACAGGGAGCCCCTCGTTCGATATGGGCCGGCTAACGATTTGCTCATAACTCTTCATTCTCTAATGTAAAATATTTTTCCTTTTTTCGAGTAACCAACATGGTTAGGTTTTTTATGGAGGAATCAATTCATTTAGGTTCAAGTTCTAAACTCGATATTACTACTATTATTTGAAGAATAATTACGATTAATTATTCTTTCAATGATAAACGACACAATTATTTTTCATTCGCAAAAAAAAGTTATAAATTGGATTTATTCGGACGTGATACCTAAGTTTTATTTTTTTTTTTGACGAAAAGTGAAACCTAAGTTTAGCTAGGCCCCAAATTTCAAAATTTTAAATCCAGCTCGTACGGGAACTAGAAAATCGGAGCTGTGTACCTGGGACCTGTCCCGTTCACAAACCCCGAACGGATTCCTTCGCCAGGATGGCGCATTCCAGCGAGGCGCACCGTTGAGTTGGGGACGGGACGCGTCGCCCATTAGCTGTCGCGTCGGTTACGTTTCTCCCTCAACCCAGAAATCCCCTCTTCCTTCGCCTCGCCCTCATCAAACCGACCAGCAGAACCGAACCGAATCGAATCATCCGCAACTCGCCGCCGACGCTTGCTCCACCGGAAGATCGCCGGCGAGGATGTCGTACGCCTACCTCTTCAAGTACATCATCATCGGCGACACAGGTGCGTCGCCCCCTCGCCGCTCCTCTGATCCCCACCACCCCCTCTGCTCCGCTGGGTCCGCGGGGAGATTGGATCCGCGCGGCAGGGGGATCTGCTGCTCGGGCCTTCTTTTGGTACCAAATATTGACGCGCTAGCTAGCACGGTGATTGATCGATAGACGACTGTCTGTTTGCAGGCGTGGGGAAGTCATGCCTGCTTCTGCAGTTCACGGACAAGCGCTTCCAGCCCGTGCACGACCTCACCATCGGCGTCGAGTTCGGCGCCCGCATGATCACCATCGACAACAAGCCCATCAAGCTCCAGATTTGGGACACGGTACGTCGTCCCGCCCCCTTCCCTTCCTTCGCAGTGCTGTTTCTGTTATTATAAGTTATCCGCATCTTGCAATTGTTTAGAGGCGGTAGCTGTTGGTATCTCGTAATGATTAGGACACAAGGTGGTAGGTATTAAGTCTCGATCATCTGTATCAGCGGCGATCGATGGTTGTGTCTTTCCTCTTACAGATCAATCTGACAATGATGTGATTTAGGATAATTTACCACTCCCGGCTCCGTGGATATTTGCTCATAACAGTACCCAACCATGTGTGTTATTTCCCCCTGTTTGCATATGGAATACTCTTATAGCACACCCTGGTGAAGAATGTTCTAGTTTGCCACATTGATTGCGATTTGATTCAAAGTTTCACATAGCTGCCGTCAGCCAATGTTCAAATGATCTGGCTGCGAGTATCAAGAGTGCGTCCCACTGATTTGTGATCGTTTTCTATCTATGAGTTCATGAACCATGCTTTTCTTTGCAAATTGCAATAACTTTGTGTCAGCCAATGTTCAAATGATCTGGCTGCAAGTATTAAGAGTGTGTCCCACTGATTTGCGATCGTTTTCTATCTCTGAGTTCATGGACCATGATTATCTTTGCAAACTGCAATCACTTTGTGTTTGCCAATGTTCAAATGATCTGGCTGCGAGTATTAAGAGTGCGTCCCACTGATTTGTGATCGTTTTCTATCTCTGAGTTCATGAACCATGCTTATCTTTGCAAATGGCAATCACTTTGTTTGTCCGTCATTTCATATGTTACTGGTGGCTACTGTTTATTTACGTGATACATGTTTAGTGATCAAGGCTTCCCATTAAACTTCAACATAATTTGGCTTTGAGATGCCTATTTATGGAGTTCAACTTTTCCTGCTTTGTTTGATGTCTTGAAGCACATTCATCTTATTCTGTTATCACTTGACATCACAGGCTGGCCAGGAATCATTCAGATCTATAACTAGATCGTACTACAGAGGGGCTGCTGGTGCCCTTTTGGTTTATGATATCACCAGGTACGCCACTGGCTTTTTGGCTATATGTTTCTTACTGCTGCATACTTTAAAACCAGTAGTACTTACACTTGACTCACCTGACTTCAGGAGGGAAACGTTTAATCATCTTGCAAGTTGGCTGGAAGATGCAAGGCAGCACGCAAATGCCAACATGACAGTAATGCTGATTGGAAACAAATGTGATCTGTCTCACAGGCGTGCTGTCAGCTATGAGGAAGGTGAACAGTTCGCCAAGGAGCATGGCCTGGTCTTTATGGAGGCATCTGCTAAAACTGCACAAAACGTCGAGGAGGTGACTGTTTTCCCCCGTGCATTTGAGTGCAGTTACACTTTTTTTTTCTTTCCAATTAGTGTTGACATCTTTTGTGATTTAGGCATTCATCAAGACCGCTGGAACAATATACAAGAAAATCCAAGATGGCATCTTTGATGTATCAAATGAGGTCAGTTAATGCTAGCCTTCATCCTTTTAAGTGCTTGAAGTTTGTGCCAATTCTAGATTATTAGGGAGTCCATAAGTTTCTGGTGCATAATAGTTAAATTCAGTTTCGGCTTGGTTTTAAGCTATATCTGTGATGCTATACTACACTTAAAAACTGCAAGCCTTTGGAAAAAAAAAAAGGCAGGACATGATATCTGTTCAGAGATGTTTGGGTTGCTTAATTGGCACATATGTTTACTTGAGAGCTTGCTGTGATAAATACAGTGTTACGACTTGTTGATGTCATTCCATGTTTGATGCGAGACCTGAGGAAATCTCAATCATGTGACACCTGAGGGGTCCTCAATCATTCACACAAATTTTGTTTAAGTGACTGAGTATATAATTGTTCAACTGAAGCATTTGACTTTTCGACTTGTAAAAGGC
The DNA here is from genome assembly GCA_012490785.1 of Eragrostis nindensis. NCBI lineage: Eukaryota > Viridiplantae > Streptophyta > Magnoliopsida > Poales > Poaceae > Eragrostis > Eragrostis nindensis. The sequence continues at coordinate 550,185 of JAAXCT010000150.1, read as the reverse complement.
AAAACTTTGCAGCCCCCATCTCAATCTATTTTGTTGACTAGTGATTAGAACTAGCAAATCATCAGAGACGTTAGATTGTGGAATACAAGTTTGCTTAGGCGGTTTTGGTTCAAAGTTATATACTCTCTTGTATGCGGACACTAAGTGTAGCAATGTACTTCTGTTATTTCAAGTAACTGAATTTTGTGGTTTGGTTGTATTGGTGTAATCTATAGTTCTATACTAAGTACTAAAAGTTAAATGAAACCAAAAATTGGATGTTCTTCAGTCATATTTATTCGAAAAGAAGAGATGCATGCATTTGCCTCAAATGTGTTAAAAGTGCAGACCAGCTCCCCCCGAGTTGCAATTTTTAAGCATAAGCCGTTAATTTGTGAAGACTGTGTGATCTTATTTATTCACAATATATAAACCTCCCCTAATTGTTGCTGCAGTCCAACGGAATCAAAGTTGGCTACGTTGTTCCCAACTCATCTGGTGGTGGTGCTGGCTCGTCTGCCCAAGGCGGTGGTTGCTGTAGCTGAGGTCGTGGCAAGTCATATCAATGTACAAGATACTCATTGCGATATCTCGGTATTGTCTAGTGAAAAAATAGCTGGCCTCGGATTATTTGTTCTTTCAGCCCTCAGAGGTTTCAATCAGTGAACAAACCTTCATCATGTAGCTGTCGTCTGTACCATGCAATATTTCTGTAAAGTTAAAACATCATGATTTCGGTCCTTTTGCGTCTGTAACCAAATCGAAATGTTTTGTGCAATTCATTTGTTCAATGTAAATACTTACCTACTTGTGATGTGCGTAAGATACACGTTTTCAGGTGCAAATGTGCGGATCAACAACACCAATGTTCCTAGTTTGGTCATCTATTTGTGGAAAAAAAAATTCAAATCTGGCAGAGTTGACGTCGCATTTAGATTATTTCAGAACTGCAACAACCTTTTCAAGTGTTATGTCTAGGCTGCCCGAAGTGGTATCATTGATCAGAGACTTGTTAGGAAGCAGCTACAGATCATCCACAATTAAACAGTGGGCAGCAGATATGGTGACTCGTCACAGATAGTACACCCATCAACCTTGTCCTAGCGACAGAAAAAAGAATGCCAGAGGTAGAAAAACTTCACAACGATTAGTCTCAGATATTAAGTTCTGGGAAAAGAGCATACGGCACAGTAATATCATTGCAACATCTAAACATCAACACAAATCTACTTAAGAACTGCTGACACCAAATGTCTTGGCCCTGATGAAAACAATAATCAGTACAGCTGATACGAAAGCAGATTTTACACGGCACACGGGTGAGGTGTAAAATTTCCAAAAGCAGGGAACAGACTCAGCGCCCGCGACCCCGACCGCGCCCACGACCACGGCCCCGCCCGCGTCCCAAAGGCTTCCCTGGTTTGATACGACGGTAGGTCAGCCAATAGTGCCGGGATTAAGCAAAAAAAGAAATGATTGAATAGTGCCCAAAAACAATGATTGAAAGGCAAAACAAAATTCCTGACCTGCAGTTGGCTTCTTAGGCTTGACCCTTGGTGTATCCTCAACCAGCAACGTCTCCAGATTTAAGCTGTCAGGGAGGATATAATACCGGATGTTGTTTCCTCTCACACTGAGGTGATCAAGGGTGACAGGATTTTTCCCTTTCAATGTGAGCTTCACAGTCTTCAGATGGGTATTCATGCTGATGTCAACGCCTACAAAGTGGACATAAATTCAGAAACCAACAGACAATAATATTTGATTATCGTTATCTAGGTTGTTTCTAAGTCGTATGAGCGAATAACGAGAATAACTCAATTCACTGGATGGTGAACCAATTAGAACAACATCATAAATGCTACATAGGAAATACTGTATGATTGTTCACTAAGAAAATCACATCACATTTCTTTCTAAAAAAAGTACCATTGAAAGGTCCTATATTAATATATTCAAGGGCATCTAAGGGACAGCAACAAATTCCATGTGGAAAGGAATGAACTCTATAACTGCTACTCTGCTAGAAACAATCAAAAGCCCACATCCTTGATTGCAGTTTGCCATCCAAAATTATTGCAAGCGATTGTCTTGTGTAGGTATCTAGATAGAGTCACCAACCGATATGAATGAAGTGAACCCCCAAAATCTATCCAGTTCACACAAGGACCAAATTCGGGAGAACATTCATAAATTATAGACCTTAAAAATGAGATCCAACCTAGGAGGAGCTAGGCGTTTTTTCATTAAGAAGAAGAAATAGCGACCAAATAGGCACCCAAATTCGAGAGTAAGGGTCTTGAACCTGGGTGGCTAGGGGTGCAATACCAACATCTTACACCACCTAGCCATTTGAGACAAGCTCAGCTTCCTATAAATTATAAACCTTATAACTTAGGTTTTAGGTTCTCGATAATGTACCGAGTTTTAAGCGGAATTAAAATCTGAATTTAGCTGCAAGTACTTTAGACACATCATAATCGAGCGCAACGAAAATAAAGGTTGCCAACTGATGGGATTGGGGGGGGGGGATTACAGTATGACTATGAACAATTGTTGCTAAGTAACACTAGTGCAGTACTTTTAAGGACACTTTATCACATACCTTAGAATCTATCGCAAAATATGGATACTAACACGTGTTTCTAGAACGATTCAATATTCCAAGGACATAGAAACTTATTATCTAAGACACAAAGAAGTGCATTGCATGTAAACTCAATTACTTGTAAATCTAGTAGCACATGAAAGTACGCATATCGGAAAAATGTACATGACCTCCAAAGCAGAAAGAGATGTCTTGTTTCAACTTGATCATGGCAGGAATCTAACTAACAAGTAACTTGGAAAACTGTAGCATCAAATCGTTTAAGTTGCATTTGATTTCAACGTTCATTTCTGCATTTGTCCACTCAGACTGAAGTCGTCTCAACAGTTATTCTATCAACAAATAACTATGAACACAAGAGCGACAGTTCAACTGAAACTAGGGACTTCGAAATCATGTGACCCACTGTTAGCTAACAGCATCGAAGGTCAAAATACACACTCTATTTGTACTAAGCACTGACTGCTTACTTTAATTGCACCTAATGTACCAATATTTGCATCACAAAGCAGACATTACGCCTAGTTTTCTCATGCCCAAACACCCTAAGAGACCCAAAAAATCTGCAAGTAAATATCGAAGACTTCGTACCGGTGATGGTACCGTGAACGACGGTGCCGTTCTTGAGCTCAATGGTCACCGTCTCGTTGTTCAGCTTCATCAAGAACCTGCATAAGCGCCAACCCCCGCACAAATCCGCACGAATTCGGGCGGAAATTGGACCAAGCGAATCAGAGAACCGAAAGGAATCGAAGGAAAGGAGGGCGGGCCGGGAGCGCGGGCTTACCTGACGAGCTTCATCTTGGAGGCGTTCGGAGGGAGAGGACGGAGCGGAGGTAAAGCTAGGGTTTTGCGGGAGCTGCTGCCTCGACCAGCTCCGGACCGGGGAAGCGGACATAAAACCTCTGCTCGAGCGACGGAGGGAGGTCGCGCGTTGGGCTTATATGGGCCTTCGTTGGGCTTCTTAAGTTTTGTCGTGACATGAGTTGTTGGGCTGACACGCTTGATTGGGCCTTAGAGTTGCGATCAAGCAAATCAATTTGCTTATAAAATCTCCCGCGCTCAGTTCGCGGACTGCAGCTCTCTATGTTCATCCCCCTCAAAAAAAAAAAAAAAAAGCTCTCTATGTCCATTGCTCGACAAATATCCAACTGCAGAAAGAGATGCTCACTATATGGCTAAAGAACGCGTCGCACACAGAAAGAGGTGCTCACTATATGGCTAAAGTGACCACCACACGCACACTGCAATGAAATGAGGACTGCACCGCAGATGGAGTACATGATGATGGTTGGTGTTGGTATACTCCTACCATTTATTCTTGAAGATTTCGCATCTCTTGTATTCAGACAACAGTGTGCTCCCTCCTGAAAATTAGTAAAGCTCCATGAATGCTATCTTGATTGGCCAACTCTCATTGCAAAAAAGAAAGTCCATCACTCAACTCTCATTGCAAGTCAGAGAGCCTGGCAGATAATGTGAAAGAATGTTTCTCCATCTCCTATGAAAAAGTAAACTTTTTGAATGAAGGTGATAATGCGATAACGAATGTGCTCGACATGCTAAACCTTTGATTGCTCCTAAAAATCAAGGGTACATTTGGTCCCCCTGGGCCAATATGAATAACCTGATGGTCAAACCCTTGACTGCTTCTAAAAAAACTTCATTGAGCGCAAAATGTGCTTGCCATGCTACAGTAAATTCATTGAGCTAAAAGGAGAATATTAAGATAGCTTTAATAGATAACCAAATATACTGGCGCTGGAGTTCCTGGTAGGACCAACGCGTCACCCTAATACGAGGGACAAAGAAAGGTAAGAAATAACTGCTGCGATCGATAGAGATTGTTGTAGCTGTAGCTGGCAGCCGCTGCTAAATCCACAACACAACAACCAGGGAGTGAGGGTTAATACTATTGAAGAAGCAGCCACAGCGCAACAAAGCAGCAAAATTCACTTCCGATCATGCCAAACATTGGCAGAGGTGTATCACGTATGCCATTCGCTGTCTTGTTTCAGCTTTCAAATGTTTCCATGTAGCCAAGTGAAAGTCAGCATTGTGTTTCTTCACCTTGCCCTCCTATGTGATCCGACAGAAGACAACACGATGGTTTTGTCACGATCCTCTTTTTCTGTTTGATCCTTGTTTTAAGCCAAGGTAGAGGAGCGAAATAGTGGCATGAAGCCAAAGAAAAACGAAGAAAATGAACAAAAAGGAACTAACAAGAAGGGGAAAAAATTATTTTTTGTACTAGTTCATACATTGTTATTATAAGCTACTAAAACATTGGCTGATTTCCGATCACGGAATATATATGGACAGATGCATGATTTCCACGAGAAAGGTGCGGTGAGCGTATTTCATTTAGAGTTCAATAACGCGTATGGATTTTTCTTGCTTTAAGAAATTCAAATAAACTTTTGTAGAAATGTATGAAAGGATATCTTTTACGGAGATTATTTGATTTGTTTTGCCCTGTTTTTCTGCTGGCACGGTGGGCGTGCTTGCTCCTCATTGTCCATCCCACATTCCACACCGTAGGACACAGCCCTGGCAGTTCCCGAATCCGCCCTGCGGCGTACAGCCCCAACCCCAGTCCGGCCGTCGCCGCGCCGCCTTCTTCCCCTCAAATAACCTTCTTCCCCCCAGGCATGGAGGCGAGCCCCACCTTACCGCCGCTTCCGCGCCCATCTCCGTGAACTGTCCGTACGCAGCGCCGACGACCATTTCCAGGAGCGGCGGCCGGGCGCACGTAGCAGTCGCAGCCGCGGCTTGCGCGGCGCGCCGGCAAGATGGCTCCGGAGCCGGTCGGAGACTGCGTCGTCGCTGAGTTGACGGGCGGCGCGTTCGGCGTGAAAAGAGTGGTCTTTTGCGTCGGGGAGATGTCCGGCACGGAGCGGCGGCTCCTCCGGAAGCGGCTCGGTTCGGAGCTCGACGCCGTCCGCGATGTCATCAGGAAGGCGGAAGCTTTCCCTGGTGCGGATCCAGCTAACAAAGCCGGAGCTGCTGGCTCCGGCGAGGACGGCCGGGTCTCCGCCGCCGAACCACAACCGGAGGCGCCGATGGAGGTTGCCTGCAGCAGCGAGGCGAAGAGGAGAAAGGCGTCTCCTTTGGTCCAGCAAACAGAGGAGGCGAACCGGACCGCCCCAGAGGAGAGGGAGCGGCTGGCGAGGCGACTGGCCGCGCTGGCGGCGGCGCTGCCGGACCACGTCGTCGCGTTCCTGCAGAACCAGCGCTCCGGAGATTCAGAGCACCACGGCAACGGCGGCGAGGCCGAGGGGGACATGCAGTCCGTGAACGACGGCGGCCTGGTCCAGCTGAAGCTGCTGCTGGACAAGTTCGCGCCGGAGAGCACGCCGGAGATCACCGGGCGCGCCGCACTGGTGGACGCCTCCGGCGTCAGCTCCCTGTCGCAGCAGCAGCATCAGGAAGACGCGAGCGGCAAGATCGGAGGACCGGCGGAAAAGGAAGGGGACGCCGGCGGCGGCACCTCCCGCGTACAGCTCCGGGACATCGCCGAGGAGTACGGCGAGCTCATGGACGCCATCGGAGTTATGCTCCTGTCGCCGCTCTCCCAAAAGTACGTCCATCTCGCCGAGCATGACGAGTACGTCGATATCTGCGGCGACGCCTCCCCTGTCGTGTTCCCTGCCGCCGAGGCCGTCGAAATCTGCAGCAGCCCAAGCTCGAGCAGCTCTAGCAGTGGCTCTGGCTCATCATCGAGTGATTCCGATGCGTCCTCCTCGAGCGATTCGGATTCAAGCAGCGAATCTGACGAGGATGTCAGCAGCCCATCATGGCCGCCGGGTTTTCCCCACAAGTACAATACCTCTGAGCAGGCGGTGCAGTCATCGGAGCCGGCGCCGGCGCCGGAGAAGGTGCAGATCGCGGAGCCTGAGGAGATCCAGTACCAGTGCTCGGCGCCCACGCCGACGGCGTGCCCGATCACCATCAGCCCATCTTCGCCGTTGGTTCTACCCAAGGAGAATGCCATCTCTGCGCCGCTACCGGTGTCGACGCCGGAGGCGGTGCAGATCGCAAAGCCAGAGGAGCTCCAGAACATGTGCGCAACGCCGACGCACCGTCCAATCATCATCGGCACACCTTCGCCGGCGTTGGCTCTTCCCAAGGAGAATGGCACCTCTGCTCAGCCACCGGAGTCCGCGCTGGAAACGGTGCACAGCATGGAGCCAGAGAAGCTACAGAATCAGCTCGCCGCGGTGGCCCCGCCGACGGCGCACTCCACGACAAACAGTCCACCTGCGCCAGCGGCGGCTCTTCCCAAGGAGAACGGCACCCCTGCACAGCCGCCAGCGCCGGAGGCGGTGCACATCGTGGAGCCAGAGGAGCCCCAGGACCCGGGCGCGGCGGCTCCGGCGCCGGCGGCTGATGACGCGATCACCGACCTGATCGCCAAGGCGCAGGAGGCGCTGGAGCGGCGGCGGCACGAGGAGCGGAACCGCGCGCGGCAGCAGGCGCGGCAGGAGCTTCTCGAGATGGAGCGAGCCGCGCTGCCCGACGAGCGCATCCACCCGATGGACATGGAGCAGCTCGGCATCGCCGCGTTCGAGCACATAGTGAGCACCGTGGAGGAGGACGCCCGAAGGCCCAGGGAGATCGGCGGCGGCCACCGCGTCGCGCCTGCCTGCCCCACCGTCATGCAGTTCCTGGGACTCTTCCTGAAGGCCGACGACGATGGCAGAGAGGAGCCGGAGCCGGAGCCGGAGCAGCCGCCGGGCGTCGTGGACATGGACGTGGAAGAGGGAGAGATTCAGTAGGAACGTAAGCGCCATGTATCATCAATGCACCGTCGCATCGTTAGTTTTGTAATGCCCCTGGTTCCGTCAACCACCCTGGAAGATGGAATCAGCAGCCGCTTGCATTATGTTAGTGATTTTGCCTTGCAACATTTTGCGTACTAGCAAGACATTGAGCATGTATGTTGAATCAGTATACTAGGAGTCTCGGTGACCGGTTTACATAATCTTCCATTTTTGTGGTGTTTTGAACTTATTTTCCATTTGGAAATATGGATAGCCGGCCATTTTGAACTTATAACATGGAAATCATCTTGACTTAGAGGACAATTTCCAGACCTGGTGATTTATTTATTTATTTATTATTTTTTTGAGGAACAGACCTGGTGATGTTAGCTACGAATTCAGTGAAGATTCATTTGCTCTGGTGTCAGGTGAGGCCGCGTATCACTTTGTTGCCGCACGCTGACCATATATCTGCACATGGGCTTCACGGTCACGGCTGAAACTTTGCAAAGTTGGGTTCCTGTAGCCAGTAGGAGCCCATCGCAAAACTGAATCAGAAGGGCCTCGTTTTGAAGGGATCATACCTGCTTCAGCAGTTCAGCTTCACCTGACAAGTGGTACTGTAGATGTAGAGCACCGTAGCACGATTGCACAAAGAAGGCGAAGCATCTCAAAACCTGCTTCACCTCTTCGGTAGTAGTAGTAGTTCATATTGGGGTGAAGAGAGAAGAACTGCTTTTGCACGAACAGTACTGCTACAAATGTTTGTGTCAGGTCAAAATGAAGCTTGTGCAAGGTTATGTATGTACAGTACAACACAAACTCACACATTTGCAACCTGCATCATGAAACATCTGAAAATGCTCTTTCGAGCAGCAAAACTCTATGGATCTAGAGTTGTGCACAACATATAAATGGTGCTACAGCTATGATTGCAGTGTTGGTGTTCATAGGCAGGCTATGAACACCAACACTACACTTTCTTTTTTTCTATAACAAAGCAGTTTCCTTACGAGTTCTGCCCATTGTTACCTTTGCACACATTCAATTTGTTCACAGGCTTTCTTCCATCTGTGTATCATTTGTTCATGTCCTCGGTAGCCCTGCATGCTCAGTTAATGTTCGTAAAAGGGAATCCGCAGTAGACGATGCGATACAGAAAGGGGAAGAAGAAATGTGAGTGATGAATGAGAATAAAAGGTACAAGATACTACGTACTCTGGGGAGTGAAGCAATTCAGATATCACGCATAGCCCTGTGAAAACAGCAATCTTATCGAGCCTTTGCATTTTTTGGGGGCTAGGCAATTACTCTCATTGTACTTTTCATTATCAAACAGTCAACAGTGAAACACTTGTATGGCGTTGCTCGAGATCAAGGCAACTGCGTGGGCAAATGTTCAGATGGTTACGTTGACAGAAATACAGGTAAATCTATGCGCACCTCACCGCCGCAGTCGCCGCTCTGAATCCTAACCACAGCGATGGAGGTGCGTGATGAGTTGCCCGGCGACGGTGCTATTCGGCCGCCCGGCGACGAGGAAGGAGGGGACGGCCGGGGAGTTTCTGCCTTTCTGGGCTTTCGATGCGTGGCGGCGGTTCGTACCGAGGCTACGACCACGAAACCGGCAAGTCTGACAAGTTAGGCCCACATGTCAGCGCACTAGCTCCTGCTTCCAACTCGTTTACCCCTTGGGCCCGCTTGATTCTTCTCCCCAACCCCCTCGCCGCGGACTCGCCGTGGCTGCCGTGCGACACCCGCCGCCTTCGCAAACTCCGCAGTTACCGCGGTGGCCTGTTTCCTCCCCACCGTGTGTATTCCGCCCTGAACTCGTCCCGGTCATCGATTCCAGATCGGCCTAATCTCGCCGAACTCACCTCCTTCACCGAAGGGGAAAGCGCGCTCATTCTCGCAGCGCAGATCCGTCCGAGAATAGATCGATCGAGCCCTCATCTTTTCGGTAAGCGAATCGATTTGGCCCATTTTACTCGCGCGAGAATCGAATCCAGCTCTTCCCAACCCCGGTCATCAAGTCGAAAGCTGAAGCCACCGTTCGTGATTTGCAGGGAGGAGCGGGTTTCTTCGTGCTACCGGCCATGCTGGAGAAGATGGGGCTGCCGCCCAAGCCGTCCTTGCGAGGCGCCACCTGGGTGGTGGATGCATCCCACTGCCAGGGTTGCTCTGCTCAGTTCTCCTTGTTCACTAGGAAGGTATTTTAATCTCTTCTGGTTTTACCCTGTAGCCATGGTTCTGTTTCAGCAATGGGATGCAGAAAACTCCCAGATTCTGTTTCGTTAGTGGAGACCACAAACAAAAACCTTGCTTGCAATTATGATATTAAGCGTAGTGTAGTGTACTCCACTCCATAATCTTCTTGAGTAGGAGGGTTGGGTCGAAACATTATCGATGGTGCGGCAGTTTGTTTAGTCTTGCCCACCTCACGTGAGTTTCATGGGTATCCCTTATCCTTTGGATCACTTAATTGCTGCTTGTTTCATATAGATTGCTAGTGGCACGACTAACTGCAAAGTCGCACTCTGCTAACCAGAAAGCCAGTCCATCAAATAATTTTGTTGATCACTGCAACTATCTGCGAGACTGACCTTGACGTTCTTTGTCTCATCATTTTATCCTAGTTGGATCATTACCTTGCCCCCACTAGACTTAATTCTCATGCTTGACATTAGTCCTGGCGCAGCTTGCCACAAATAGATTGCAATTTGACTGGAGCTCAACTGACTTTAGACTGAAGCTCTGTTGTATAGAGAAACCAGGGCATGTTGCTTTGCACTTCACGTTTTTATCTGCATCTGGAGCTCTGTTCGCCTTATTGTACATGAAGGCTGACTAGTCTGCATGTAAGCACTAGTCACCAAGCAGTCGTATTGCTCGACTGCATGTTAAGCTTTTACTTTTACTATCTACAAAAATACTGACTCTAGATATATCCTATTAATATAAATTAGACTTATGCATATCGAGCGGTATTAGAAACAGGAAACACAGTGTTAAAGACCTTAAGCATAATGCAACCTATTTAGAAGATTTCTTTCCTGATAAAGACGTGTTTATGCCAGGTTATGCCAGGTTAGGTTTGTACTTTTCTTAGCTGATTGGGCATTTTGTGTATTTAATCTCGACTCTGATTTGTATGTTATTCAGATACTACTGAAAGAATTTTGGCATGTTACATTATGAGCCCTAAAATTACCAATCTCATATTACCTTTAGTTTCTGAAGAAGCATAACAAAGCAAGTCACAACGTAAGGGTTTTTTTTGTATATGGTAGTAACCTAGGGCTAACATGAGGCAGTTAACTAGCTACTACCATCCTTATTGTGCGTTATGGCTTATAATTATGGTTCTGCAATTTCATTGTACTGCACTACGTCATTCAGAACGAATGTGATTTAATTTTCTCAACTAATGTTGCTTCCATATTGGAGGTATGATAGTCACTGTCTCCCATGTCCGTAATTTTGTGTTATTTGATGCTGTAAGCATGTCCATTCTTGAAATTTTGGATTTTGAATATACCAGGTCATATGATGTCTCACCTTTTTTTTTTTTTTTGGCTTCAACTAATTATGTTCTTGTGCTCACTATCCACATGGTGTTTCTCATCTCCCGTCGGCAAAAAGGAAAAATAACTTTCTTGCTCTCTTGTGGTTTCAAGACTTCAGCAGTTGTATTAACTTTTTTGCATTTGATGTGTAGCACCACTGCCAAAGATGTGGGGGCTTGTTCTGCAGCAGCTGCACCCAGCAAAGGATGGTTTTACGTGGACAGGGGGACTCACCAGTTCGAATTTGTGACCCTTGTAAAAAGCTTGAGGAAGCAGCACGCTATGAGTTGAGATATGGGCACAAAAATAGAGCTGGGAAAGGTTAATTTCTTTTCCTTACCTTTTTCAATCAGTTATGTGTTTCAGTGGAGGGAAGTCTAATTTGGCTGCTACTTGATAGTTGATACTGCGTTGCCATATCTAAAGTAATATGTCTCTACTTCTTTAAAAGAGGGAGTTGGTGATGATGGTGTTCCTGCCATCCTGCAATTTGGGCCGTTGGATGTCCATCCAACGAATCTATGCTCTCCGTTTCGTGATGTTTCTTTGCGCCGACAGACGGGCCCCGCAGACCATCGACGCGCTGCTCCCCACCCATTTTGACACAATCGCTCCCGTCTTCACTCTCCACCCGCCGCCGCCGCCCCCTGCCACCCCGTCCCCTGCCTCTCGCGCTGTACTGCCGCCTTCTGCGCCTGCTCACGGATGTGATCCGCCGCATCCCACCCCCGCTGCTGCCGCCGGCCCCATCGCTGCGCAACGGCGGCACCCTCGCTGCTGCCGCTGGCCCCATCGAATCTCCCCAAGACCTGCTTATCTTCTTCCTTTCCGGGGCGGCGCTCAAGGGTCTGAGCACCACCGCCTCGATTGTCTCTACGGGGGCTAAAATCGCTCCGACGCAGCAGCTGGACGAGCAGGCCACTCCATCTGTCGGCGGACAAGTTTCTGCTGGGGCAGTTTGGCTGCGGCGGCCATGTCTTCCGGCACTTCGCGCTTCGCTGGGAAGGAGAGAGATGGGCAATCCAGCTGCGCTATGGTGTTCTGTTCGCCGTCCAAACCCATTGCCTCTCTATTTGGTTTCCATCTAACATCGATTTTCCTGCCCGCATTACTGCATTAGCTTGCCAGGCCACCACGGTGGCTGAACAAGCATACGCAACTGATACGCTGTAAGTGAAGTTTCTTGGTGAGATACTGAGATCCGCATCGATGAGAAGCCACGTCTATGATTTCCACATTGATTTTAGGCAAATGCATGTATTATCTGCAATTGATATGTCTCCTGGTTGCAGTCATTCATGGAGATTCAGAATAAATCATTTCTGTTTGTAGCATGAAGAAGGAACCAAAAAATAAAATGAAAAAATGCAATGCCGAAGTCTTGATATGGATACTAATAAAGAATATAGTTTTGAAATGATGTGGTTGTGTTCTGACAATTTGGAATTACTTCATTCAAATAGAATTACAATTATTTCATTGAACCTATTAGCTGATTAGTAGGTTCCGAGGAAGTTCAGTTTCGCCGAACCTATTAGCTAATTAGGTCCTGCTTTGCTTAACAATCGGAGCTCCAATGCTGGTTGTACATGTATATAGATTTTGTGTATTTTTCTTCACACCATTCATGTCACAAATTGCCAATTCATGCTCACTTATCAAGTTAAACTACTGAATTCATCTTGTTGAATTTACCGCTTTTCCTCAACTTTGAAGCACATGGTATTTGTCATGAACCAAGTCTGACTGATGCCCTAACAAAATTGACAAGCTTAAGAAAAAAGCAAAACAATGTTGCAAAACACATCGGTTTGCAGTAAATTTAGCGGCTTACGTTATCTTGATTTAGAGTTTAACTGCTGCCATTAGCCATTGTTAAATTTATGGTTGTTCCGTGGCAAAGCACGGGCATTGTACTAGTTTATGGAGAAGAACAAAGATATAATTTTGGTTCACAACTGAGTGATAAAAATCTGATTATCAGTTCATAACCAATCAAAGGTGCAGTTTACATTTGAATTTGGCAACATTCATATTGTAAAACACATTTGAGCACATGTGCACAACTTATGAGCTGCAGGGGACTTGCAAAATCCTTTTTTGCCCTTTGGTCACAATTAAAGACTTTGGCTGTGTTTGTTCAGTATCATAGAAATTATTTTATCTGTAATTCAGCTTCATTTTTGGTACAGCTTATAATTTAAATGTGCCTGCTGCCTAACGAGCTGCATCATACTTTGGTCTTTATGCTCAGCAGAATTTACACTTTTCAGTTGCTGTTCTGTAGTTTCTATTTCATTGTTAAATTTGCTAGCATGTATATGTTCATCATGCAAATTTAACTTAGAATCATGCATAAGTACAAAAATGATACGCACATGCCGATGCCAAATTCCTTGCTGGTGCTGCAAAGCTGCAAGCATGGTTAATATTTGTATCCAAATGTGGTATGCAGTTGTCATCAAATGCAGTACGCAGTTATCACCTATTGTTATTCTTTTTGCAAGAAATACTGCACTTAAAAATGGTAATCCTTTCCACTGTTGTTACAGCTAATGCAAAAGCAGCTTCTACACCAGAAGATGAAATTCTAAGTCAAATTCTTGGAAGTGATGGAGCACAGACCCAGCTTTCTCGCAAGGAATCTCTGAACTCTGAGCCTCCTGGGAGAAGCATGAGCGCTGCCAGTGCCTCCAGTTCTAGTTCCAGAAGAACTTCTGCAACTTTCAGCATGGACGGAAATGGAGATGACAGTCTTTCTGCTGAAGCACATAATTATGACCTCAACAACACTGCGTCCATTTTTACCCCAGATGAGCTGCGTCAACAAGCAGTAGAGGAGAAGAAAAGGTATAAAACCCTGAAATCGGAAGGTAAGCCTGAAGAAGCACTACGTGCTTTCAAGCGTGGTAAAGAGCTTGAGAGGCAAGCTGCAGCACTGGAATTAGAATTGAGAAAGAGCAAGAGAATGGCAACAAAAGCCCCTAATGTAACTGCTGTGGTTAGTACCCAGTCGGCAGATGGTCCGGAAGACTCTGAAACAAAAAGGGCCCCAGCTGGGAAGAGAGTAAAGAAAGAGAAGAACGATCTTGCATCTGAGCTTAGAGAACTAGGTTGGTCAGATGCTGATCTTCATGATGAAACAAAGGCAGCCCCTTTGAGTGTGGAAGGAGTAGATGGCAATTTCACCCATGGGTGCGGGCACCCGATGGGTTTCACACCCGAGGTATGGGTGTCACCCATGGGTCTCACCCGCGACCCGCGAAAAATGGGGCGTGGGTCTCGTTATCACCCATGGGTGACCCGATAAGTCCAAGCAATGTTTGTAACAAAGTAGTTTGGCAATATGTCTAAAAGAACATTGCTCTCGTTTTTTGTAGATCGGTTGTGAAAACTAGTGAATATAGATTAATTGAGCACGAGCCAAGACCAAGAAAAGTTAAAGTGAATTTTTATCTCTCAATATAGTTGGTAATCTAAAAAATAGCAAAGATGGGCACCCGAGACCCACCCGAAACCGATGGGTGTGGGTGACGACATTCACCCAGTGCAGAACACTTGCTGAAGACCCATTGCCATCCCTAGGAAGGAGAGCTATCACAGCTTCTTAGAGAGGTGGCACCCAGATCATCGGAGGTCAAGAAAACTGGTGGTATCGATAAATCTCAGGTGAATGCTCTGAAAAGACAAGCCCTATTGCTCAAGCGAGAAGGTAGACTTGCGGAAGCAAAGGAAGAGCTGAAAAAGGCCAAAATTTTGGAAAAACAACTAGAAGAGCAAGAGATTCTGGGCGACGCAGAAGAGTCTGATGATGATTTAGCTGCAATTATTCGGAACATGGACGATGATAACCATGAAGACATACTGTTGGACAATCCAGGGTTTCCTGCTTTAAACTTTGAGCAAATTCTGGGTGCCTCAGATGATCTTGCCTTTGATGGTAACTTTGATGTTACAGATGACGACTTGATGGACCCAGATATGGCTGCTGCCCTAAAATCATTTGGCTGGAGTGAAGAGGATGACGAGCAACCGGAACATCATGGATCTGTTCCTTCTATGAATCAAGAGGCACTGAAGGAGCAAGTGCAAGCTCTGAAAAGAGAGGCTGTTGTGAACAGAAGGTCTGGTAATGTTGCAGAAGCCATGTCACTACTTAAAAAGGCAAAGATACTTGAGAAGGATCTGGAAACTGAAAATCCAGATCTGAAGGTTCCTTCGCCAGGACAGAAAAGTACACATGCTGAAGATGTCACGGTTTCAGAGGTGAATACCCGACCTGTATCAGCACCAAAAAGTAAGTTAGCAATTCAGAGAGAACTGTTGGCTCTAAAGAAGAAGGCGCTAGCCTTGAGAAGGGAAGGGAAGGTGCAGGAGGCCGAGGAAGAGTTAAAGAAAGGCAGCGTTCTTGAGAAGCAACTTGAAGAGCTTGACAATTCCTCTAAACCTGTAGCCAAGGAAACTAGGAACATTGGTTCAGTACCCCCATACAAGGTTGAACCCCCAAGTCTTGATCTCTCGGATGAAGGATGTGAACCTGAGGTTACAGACAATGACATGCAGGATCCAGCATTGCTATCTGTGCTGAAAAATATGGGATGGGAAGATGTTGATACTGATTCTGTGAAAAGAACTGACATGCCATCAACTTCACATGTAGCTGCTCAGAAGTCATCGAAAACTAAAATTCAAATTCAGAAAGAATTGCTTGGTATAAAAAGGAAGGCTCTTGCATTCCGACGGGAAGGGAAAAACACGGAAGCTGATGAAGAACTGGAGAAGGCAAAGGTCTTGGAGCAGCAACTAGCAGAAATTGAAGAATCGAGTAACTTGGCTGCTAGCCAACAAAGTGTCAGTACTGCTGGACATCAGACTAGGGAAAATAAATCTGATGTTCGGCAGGTCCCTAGCATTGATGCTAGTGTACTCCCATCTTCAATAAGCAGTACAATGAAGGGGGATGATTTGTTGCCGGTGCATGCAAATGAACCTGGTACATCAATGGATACACTAGTTAGTTATAGCAAACCGCAGGCTGAGACAATCATTTTGAAACAAGGTCACCCAGAACATGGAACAACATCGGCCTTGTCACGGCCAGCTTTTACTGATACCTTGGGATCGATAGAGGGATCTCATTCACCTTCTGATCATAAAGAAGCTCAGAAGGAACATGGTGATGATAATCTCAAAGACGAGATTTTACTTCATAAGCGAAAAGCAGTTGCCTTTAAGAGGGAAGGGAAGATGGCAGAAGCTAGAGAAGAGTTGAAACTGGCAAAAATCTTAGAAAAGCGTCTTGAAGGTGCTCAACAGAACAGTGTGGATGGTGCAGATGGCTCAACGTCTGTTGTGCAGCAGAGCAACTTGATGCAACAGCCTGCTAGTGCCAGCAACTACACTGACACCTTGGCGTCTGCTCCTCCTGCACAAGCGAACAAGTCGACTCAACCTCCAAAAGCAATGTCTAGCCGAGACCGTCTCAAAATCCAACGTGAATCCCTCGCTCACAAACGAAATGCCCTCAAGTTGCGGAGGGAGGGCAAGACTGCAGAAGCAGATGCAGCATTTGAATTGGCCAAGGAGCTAGAGAGCCAATTGGAAGAGGCAGATAACCAAGGTTCAAGCTCCGCAGGCATGTCATCTGAACCAAATGACGCGGCTGTGGAGAATCTGCTTGATCCTCAGATCATGTCCGCCTTAAAATCCATAGGCTGGAGCGACGCTGACTTGTCCATGCAGTCTTCAAATGCACCACCTCCTAAGAAAGCTGAAGTGAAGCCAGCCGTTACAGTGACAAGCAGGCCTCAAGCAGAAGTGAAGCCTGCCGTCTCAGCGACAAGCAAGCCTCAGAGCGAGAGAACTCAGCTGGAAGAGCAGATCAAGACTGAAAAACTGAAGGCGCTCACATTGAAGCGGGAAGGGAAGCAAGGGGAGGCTCTCGAGGCCCTTCGCTCGGCAAAGCGACTAGAGAAGAAGTTGGCCTTGCTTGTCTAATGGCTGTCTCAGATTGCTTGCGCACTTCATGTAGTATTCAAGATGATTATTTGATGTTTGAACAATCTCACATATTGAACATAGGAACAAACTGCGAGGCTTATATCTTGTGAGCCATGAGCACACAAATTCAAGACCCATTTATGTATGTATAATTGAAAGCTTTCGGGCGATGATTCTTTTCATCAGCAGGTGTATAAAATCTCACGTTACAAGAAAATGCTTTGCATGCATTGTTACAAATTATTGTTATTTGGTACTATTTGAATCACGTTATTTATTGTGTTATTCATTTTTGTGAACCCATGACAATGCCCTTGTTCAAGAGAACCGTGTACCAAAAATGTGAACATTTGACCATAACAGGGGTGCTGGGCGGGCTGGTTTCCGTGTCCGCAGACTACTGAAAACCGTTTGCCACGGCCCACAGTCCTAAACGAAACCCGCGGCCCGTTCGGTTCCATTCCCACACCCACATCGCCACGCGCGACGCACGTGACACCACCGTTAGCCGGCGCGACCCGACCGTGTCCAACTTTCTCCTCCAGCCCGCCGAGGCCAGCCGACACTATCGCCGGCGGCGGCGATGCACGCGCCAGCCACCGCCCACCGCTGCGCGGTCTCCCACGGTCACGCCGACGCGGGACGCCCGTCACCATCGCGCGCGAGGGGTGCCTTCCTCCTGCCCATCCGCGTCCCCCTTTTCTCCGGTAAGCCTTCCTCTTCCAACACGCCGTTGGGCTGCCGTCGCGTGGACTCATTCTCTTTGCCGTACAGATGGCACGGAGGCTGTCGCGGTTGCGGTGCGCCTCCGCGTCGGATCCCTGCCACAGCTGTGGACGCACGCCGGCGGCGGCAGTTTCGCGCACCTAGAGACAGCGGACAGCGAGGCATTGCAGCTGCCGCGGGCTCTTCGGCGAATCCTTTCCGATCATGAGGTCCGATTTCTCACACTTTAGTAGACAAAAAAAAATCGTTTATGCTGTTGATTGCTGCAAGAGGCGAATTGATCGAACCTTGAATAAACTACATCACTGTTCAAATTTCAGTGGACTGACGCCCAAATGAAGCACTGCGTCTGTGAGCTGATACGAAAGCAATTGCTAAAAACAATCCAGTTTTAAAACCTGTGGACGTGGGTCCAATTCGAGGCCTTGTTACTTCGCTTGTTTGTTGACCACAATTTTCTCAGGGTTCGCATAGTTGCATCTGAATGGACTGAATTTCTGCCCAAGGAACTGAGGTTTATTACTGCATTCAGTCAGATGGCCTTAGGGGCGCAGTGAGCACAAGCTACACGCTTGGGTGCAGTGCGTTAGCAAAACTAAGAGCGACCATTTGCATGAGTGGAGCATGTTCTTGCTCAGAGTGCTGTTTGTTGTTCACTTTCTTAGGCTGTTCTTTTATTCCCTTCCGTTGTGTTGCAGTGCAGCAATTAACAGTGGATTTCCTCTGCTCCCGATTTTTTCCCCTACAGAAAATGGCATGTCCGGACCTTCTGAAAGCTGTTGTAGTTTCAACCATGTCCATACTCGCTGTGCCTCTTGAGGCGTCAGCGGAGACGTGCCAACCGGCTAATTCTTTCGTCAATATGCCCCTTTTCATTGCTGTGGCTCTGATAGGAGCTGCTGTTGGTGGTAAGACTCTCGACATGCTAACAATACTTGTAAATAATGAAGAGGCATATTCGTTAGTGTGCTAATCAGGTTGTCTGTAAATACAGGGTTATTAGCACGTCAAAGAAAGGAGGAATTAAAACGCCTGAATAATCAACTTCGTCAGATTAATACAGTGCTGAGAAGACAGGCACAGATTGAGTCGTTTGCTCCTGGCCTTACATATGCGCCGGTGGGGCGAACAGCAGAAAATGATGTTATCGTTGATCCAAGGAAGCAGCAGTTTGTCACAAACCTTCGAAACGGGAAGAATTACCTGAGGAGTCAAGATCTTGATAAGGCGGTAATAGAGTTCAGGACAGCTCTGGATCTTGCTGAAAGCATTGGAGATCGTTTTGAGGAGAAGAAAGCTGCACGAGGACTAGGTTCATTTCTTCCTGATAACAACCATAACAGAGTTTTCCTTCTTGACAACGGTTACTTTAGATGTTACTGTTGATTATTGTCAGATGTCACTGTGGTAATAAATAGCACACAACGTATGTATATCCCTCCACTGTTCTAGAGATTGTCGTTATAACTGGCTAGTTTGGATGCATAATCACTAAGATGTGGTTACTGATCAGGTACCTGCACTGTTTCCTTAATTCACTGTTTAGTGCCAACAGTAGAAAATTCTACGAGTCTTAAAAAGTGAGTGAAATATATGTGATGTTTCTCCTTAGTGTCACAATTTTTAATTGCTCTTTCAAAGGGTGCATTGTTGCTCCCATTTGGATAATTCCTTTAGCTGTAGTAGCCAATTTTTTTTTTTAAAAAAAAAGCTCTTGGGATTAGCGGTCAAGTAATGATGTCCTGTATCCCCCCTACAAATTAGATGGGAGATTACACAGTAATTGCATACAGCATACCATACCGTCTTTTTTTAATCGGCGTGTATTCGTGCTCTTTAACATAAATATTTTGCTGTCACAAACTATTTCAAAAACTACAGTTGTGAGGAACTGGCTAAAATGGGTGTATGTCAGTGTTCCGTATGAAATTAATTTGATTTCATTCTGGAGATCATAATAAGTAGTCTCCTACCATCACACACCTGTGTATTCATACTATAATTGATCATTGAAAAAAGTTATGGATAATTAAGCTTCAGACCTTGCCCGTGCATACATATAGGAATACATGAGTCTATGCATTGTTACTCCTTACTACCCTGTGACAGAATGTTCTCAGTTTCTTTTGGTTAATTAGGTGCGTCGCTACAAAGGTTGGGAAAATACAGAGACGCAATGAGGTGCTACTACAAAGTTCTGGAGCTGTCGAAGGAGACCGGCGAGGATTCTGGCTGCACTGAGGCTTATGGCGCCATAGCCGATTGCTACGCCGAACTCGGTGATCTGGATCAAGCGGCAAAGGTGTATGACAAGTACATATCGAGGCTGCAGCCCGGCGAATAAAGCAACCGGCCTTTCCATCAAGGGAGAGTCGTTGAGTGCCTTCCTGTTGGCTGAATTTTACTTGCAAGACGCGTCGGTTTTCGATGAAGCGCTTGAATTTCTTGAGAATTGCTTGTGTCCTGTATATAAATGTGTGTCGTGCTAGGCGCCACAGTGATGTGATCCCTGAACCTTTGATAATTGGCTTTAGTATCCATACATCTTTTCCTGGAAGCCTGGCATTTCCCCGTGTTTGATGAGTCAACTAACATGACCATTTTGTAGCTGTGAGTTTATATGGACATCAATAGTTACTGTACACATGGCACGAGCTGGGATGACACCGACAAGCTTGATCTTGAATCAGGCTCGCAGCAGCCTTTTGCAATGCGCAGCGTAGTTACTGTGCTTCTATCCTTTACGCTTTTGTGTACCTCTCGTATCCTGGCACATCATGGTTCATAAATCATGAACACATCGTCCGGTTGTTCTGCCATTGCTTAAGAACTCGTCGATGCCATCCCAAGCGTTTTATCTCAATCGATCAATGCCATTATGTCGTGTCGTGTTTAGCACATCTCCTCTCTTTTTCCTTTTGAATGGCAGGTGACCGTGGAGAGCACAGAAAGAACTACTACACATACAACAACAGAAGAGCACAACCAGGAAGCGCACGCGCCTCTTGACCCTGATAGCCTGGATCGCCCCTCCGCTCCCTGAGATCACGCAGCTGATCAAGATCGAGTCGAACCTGTGGAGTGTCGGCGTGGCACTGTGGGGAACGTACGCCGCGCTGAAGCGGACCGAATGGTCGGCAGAAAGCCTTGGACCATTAACTACTGAAACGGATGGCCGGTGTAGGCTTACGGAGGAGTTCGCGCCCGCGCGCGTCACCTGCCCCAGTTCGATCTGCCGCTCATCATCATGAACCGTCGAGATCGAGCTCACCTAGGGAAACGGCCAGGACACGCGTGGAGCTGTCTCTACTACCTCGTGGCGCTGGCGCGTCCGTGGCGCCGCGGCGCGAGCTCCACGCGATCCTCCATGGCGCTGCTGGCGCGCACGGACGACGACACATGCAGATGCCCTGCCACACGACGAAGGTGATGGACGCCCGCCGTATGGGAACAAGCGAGGGCGCACGTCCGCGCCTCATCTGCTCCCGCCTCTCCGGCGTGCTTATCTGCTGCGCCAGTGCATGCTCGCGGCATAAATAGCACCCCATCCAGATCACTCACTCCAGCGGCAGTCGACACAGGCAGCCACATACATCATCGTTTCAGCTAGCCATGGCGTCCAACAAGGCTCTCATCCTGCTCGCGCTCCTCGCGTCGGCAGCAGTGCTCGCCACCGCGGCAGAGCAGCAAGCTCGTGCGTCGCCTCTTCCTCGTATTTTGTCCCGTTCCATCCGTCGCAAGCACACGACGTCATCCTGAATTGCTAGATCACGTTCACGTTGCACGTACGATTGGACTGACCGTGTAGTTTGCACCGTGTGTATGCATGCAGACGACAACAAGGAGGAGACCAGTGACTCTGCCATGAAGAACAATCATGGGCACGACGGCGGCGGGAGTGGATACCCAGGCAAAGGCGGAGGCGGTGGAGGATACCCTGGCGGCGGAGGCCAGGGAGGCGGTGGAGGATATCCTGGCGGCGGTGGGCAGGGAGGCGGTGGCGGGTACCCGGGCGGTGGAGGCCACGGAGGCGGTGGTGGGTACCCTGGCAGCGGTGGCCAGGGAGGCGGCGGCGGATACCCTGGAGGTGGTGGCCACGGAGGAGGAGGCGGCGGCGGCGGCGGCCAAGGAGGCGGTGGCGGGTACCCTGGCGGTGGAGGCCACGGAGGCGGTGGCGGGTACCCCGGCGGCGGAGGTCAAGGAGGCGGTGGCGGGTACCCCGGCGGCGGCGGCCAAGGAGGTGGTGGCGGTTACCCCGGCGGCGGAGGTCAAGGAGGCGGTGGCCACGGAGGAGGTGGCGGGTACCCCGGCGGCGGGGGCCACGGAGGCGGAGGCCAAGGAGGCAGTGGCGGGTACCCAGGCGGCGGCGGAGGAGGCCACGGAGGAGGTGGCGGGTACCCCGGCGGCGGGGGCCACGGAGGCGGAGGCCAAGGAGGCAGTGGCGGGTACCCAGGCGGCGGCGGAGGAGGCCAAGGAGGTGGCGGCGGGTACCCAGGCCACGGAGGAGGTGGCGGGTACTGCAGGTGGGGATGCTGCCACAAAGCGTACCACGGCGGCTGCAAGAAGTGCTGCGGGGGCCCGCACGAGGTCCCGGAGGTCAACAACTAGATCGCCGCCAAGCACCGGCCGGCGCCACACGCGACGCTGCCTGGGTACAACGCTCAGCTGCATACTTGTCAGATAGCATGAGTGTAACGAACTACGTAGCTAGCCAGGCAGTGTACTGAAAAGTGAAAAAATGTCGAGCCGTAGAGTATACGTACATGCAAGTGCGTATGACAAGTACTAGTACTGTACATATCAAGGCTGCACCCCGGCGAATAAAGCAACCGGCCTTTCTATCAAGGAAGAGTTGATGAGTGTTCCTTCCCTGTTGGCTGAATTTTACTGGCAAGACGCGTCAGTTTTCGATGAAATGCATGGTTTATATGCCATTGCTCAGAACCCGTCAATGCCATCCCAAGCGTTTTATCGTCAATAGATCAATGCCATTCTGTCGTGTGTTGTTTACCACATCCCCCCCCCCCCCCCCCCCCCCCCCCCCCCCCCCTCTTTTTTTTAATGGTAACCGGGGAAAGTTTTATAAACAGCATAACAAAGAAAAAAAATTTGACGGCAACTGCATAACAAATTCTAACGCAACATAAACAGTACGATACATTGACGTTTAGACACCCTCTTCTGGTCGGATCGGGGCTTCACGGGCACCGTCACTGCTCGCCTTCGTGTCCAAGCGAGCTGTCAAGCGACGTTGGTGGCGGAGGCTCTGCAGAGACAACTTTAGGTTTGTGGACGTCTGTTGGGAGAAGTGGTTCTGTCCAGCCATGGCTGAGTTCCTCCAGCTAGTCCAGCTTCGCAACATATATATATAACTAACGAGATGCCAAATTTTGTCTGCCTATATATATAGCCATTGCCATGTACAGCAATTGTGCAATCGAGCTTATATGTGCGTTTACCCCAGTCGGCTTCCGGCGTGGCCGGAGGGCTTGGACATGCTGAACAGCATGACGTCCTCGTCGGCCGGCGCCGGGATGTGCGTGTAGTGAGGCCAGTAGTAGGCTCGATCGACGATAACAGCGGAGCCGCGGAGGATGGGCTGGTGGATCAGAGCGCCAGGGTTGTTGGGCGACGTGACGAACTCGACGAAGGCGGCGTCGCTGGAGTTACGCGAAGCGTTGGCCCAGACAGCCGTGGTTCGTCCCATTTGTACCGCCGGCCATCGAACATCGCGGTCTGCGACTTGTATGGCTGCGCGCAACAAAGTAACGGACGAGCTCATTATTTTCTGCTGTTCGTCCCGTCCCTGGCGTGTGTGCGCATCGATCGCGATCAAATAGCTGACCGGGTAATACGGCGCGGTGGCGACCACGCTGGCCGGCGGCGAGGCGTCCATGGAGAGCGCGTGCACCAGCGCGTTGATCAGCTGCGTGGAGCCGGCGCCGAAGACAACTTGTGGTTTGTGAGTGTTCGTGGCAGAGGTGGTTCCATCCAGCCATGGCTGAGTTCCTCCAGCTTCTCGATCTGGTATCTCGGAAGTCTAACTTCATGAAGGAGCGGATAGGCACATATGACATCACGAGGCTTCGGGAGTCTTCTCCACCAAATCGGCATACAAGGCGCGTTCTTCATCGGGAGCATCCCCGTCGAGCCCTCCCAACAGCTTTGGAAGTCTTGGGCCTCGCCACGCTCCAAGTTTTTCCTCCACAACTGTTGTTGGACGGCGGATAGGTTGGCCAGGAGGGGTTTATCACACTTGGAGCACTGCCCTCTCTATGATCAGGCATATGAGACCATCAACCACCTTCTGGTGGGTGCGTTGTGGCGCGTGAGTTGTGGTACACGATGCTGCTGCAGAGACTCGGGCTTCAGCGATTCTCACCTACGAGGCCGAGAGGAAAGCTTTGGCCATGGTGGAGGAAGGCGGATCGGGGGGTGTAGAAACAACATTCGTAAGAGCTTCAACTCAATCGTCATGCATCCTCAATTCTTGGTCGATTTTAGGAAACATAGTAATGACTGCGTCTTCAACGGCGTGTCTTCATTGGCAGCAAACAATTGTGGCACAAGTTTGGGCCGAAACCCACTTGTGGCTCTTAGCGGACGTGAAAGGCCTGAATAGTGTCTTGCCGTGACGATGGTTGTGGTAGTAGGAGTCCTTTTAGCCTGTGGCGCGAATGTAATCGAAGAAACCAGTTACTAGCTTTAGAAAGTGAGTCAGCCTTGTGTTTGTATTGGGTGGCTCATTTTGCTCCTTCTTAATACAAGCATGTGCAGTTCTCTGGCGTGTTATAGGAAAAAAAGAAAAAGAAGAAGAAGACACAGCCAGCCAGCGCACGCGATTCTTCACCGTGACGAACTGGATCGCAACTCCACTCCCTGACACTGAAGCTGATGAAGATTGTGTCGAACGATAACGCTGAAGAGGGAAAGGGTGTCAGCGTGGCACTTAGATGATGAACGGCCGCATGCATGCGCCGCTGAACCCAATTGAGCCCTGTGCACCATTAGTTCCTGGGAAAACCGGCAGGTGGCCGGTGACGGATGGGTTGAGGCTCCATTCCAGGAGCTCCGTCCAGGCTTATAGAGAAGTTGGCGCCCACGCGCGTCACCTTCCCCAGCTCGATCTCGAGCTTTCCTCGGAAACGGCCAGGACATGCATGAGCGGCGAGGCCGGTGGAGCTGGCTCTACTACCTCGTGTGGCTCGGCGCGCCCGTGGCGCGGCAGCGCTAGCTCCACGCGATCCTCCATGGCGCGGGCGCGCACCGATCAACGAGGCGACGACACATGCCGCGGCCACACGACGAACGTGATCGACGCCCCGCCGTATGGGAACAAGCGAGCGCTGGTGTCCGCGTCTCAACCTCCTCATCTGCTCCCGGATCCGGCGTGCTTATCTGCGCCAGTGCTCCGCGCTATAAATAGCACCTCCTGGCACCCCAGCTCAACTCACACCAGCAGGATCGAAGACCAGAACCATCCTTTCGGCTAGCTAGCCATGGCGTCCAACAAGGCTCTCATCCTGCTCGCGCTCCTCGCTTCGGCAGCCGTGCTCGCCACCGCGGCCGATCAGCAAGCTCGTGCGTCTTCGATCTCTTCTCTTTTCTTTTTTTTTTCCCCATTCCGTCGTCGCACATGACGCGATCCTGAATTGTTACTTTAATTTGTTAGACAACGATCGATCACGTTGGTGCATGCACTCACGATTGGACTGACCGTGTAACTTGCATGTACGTGCAGATGACAACAAGGAGGAGACCAATGTCGACGATGCGATGAAGTACGATCGTGGTGGGCACAGAGGCAGCGGGAGTGGATACCCAGGCCACGGCGTTGGCGGCCACGGAGGCGGCGGGTACTGCAGCTACGGATGCTGCCACAAAGGGTACCACGGCGGCTGCAAGAAGTGCTGCCGGGGACCCAACGAGGTCCCGGAGGTCAACAACTAGATCGCCGGCTCCGGCCGGCGCCACCGCCGCTGCCTCGATCTGGCAAAAACACTCAGCTGCATACTTGTCGAATAGCATGGGCGTTGTACCTATAACTAGCCAGGCCAGCGTGCTGAAAAGTGAATAAATGTCGAGCCGTAGCGGTAATACATGCAAGTACATATGTACCTGTACACGCATGTATAGACGTACACTGGTGCGTCTCTCTGTGCTGTGGTTCGGAATAATAATGTGATGTGCCCATGCATAGTGAAATTAAGTACATAACAAGTTGTGTTCTCCATCACCGGAACTTGAAGCTCGTGACGGAAACGCATCACTTGATGTAACACGACGTGGATTAATTTGGCATTTTGGATACACGCAGTAGAAATTTAGGATTTGGGTACGATACACTTCAAATTTAATACATAGGCACTGGATATAACACGATGTAGATTTGGCATCATCGTGGCATGCAAAAACATGCGCATTCAGAACCGAGGATGCAAAAACATGCATCCTCGAAAAAAAAAACATGCGCATTCAGAAAATTCTAGAGATTTGAAGCACCCCTCAGCATCAAGTTGAATGGGCCGTGAAACTATAGCCTTTTTTTTTGTGTAAGAAAACTATAGCCTTTTGGGCCACTTCGGCTGAATAGGCCACCCATGTGGATTCAGCTCGCTCTCAGCCTTCTTTTTAAGTTCATCAGGCAAATGAAACGATAAGTCTATTTCGCGTCTGGCCGCGCTCTGTCGTTCGCGCGCGTCCCTCGCGCGCAAGGCTGGCCTGCCTCACGCTCGGGCCTGGCCCAAGACAACTAACGTGGCCGCGCCACTGACCCCAAAAAAACGACTGCGTAGCGGCGTCCAGTCGTCTCTTCGGTGAGGCTGCTCGCAGGACTCTACGGCCTCTGCGTGGGACTCGGGCAACGAGGTTCCCGTCATGTAACTTCCGAAGGGGCCTCCGCGCTGCGCCGTGGACGGTGGGGAGGAAGGCCGCCGCCGCGACGCGCAAGGGCTGGGGCGAGGAGGCCGTCGTGCCGCGCCTTGAGGAGGCCATCGCGGCGCTGCACGCCGCGCCGAGAATAAGGCGGAGGTGACCATGGCGGCGGCGCGCTGGTTGGGGCTGAATCTGTCGCTGCCGCAGTCGTCTCTGTTGATTTTTCGCTGGAGACGGACGGAGGAAGCAGCCGCGCGCCGCGCCAGGGACGGGCGGAGGGGGCCGCCGCGGAGCTGCGCCGGAGACGGGGCGGAGGGGGCCATCGCGGCGCCGCGCGGGGAAGGGGCGGAGCGGGCTGCCGCAAACCGCGCCGGGAAAGGGGCGGAGGGCGCCGCCGCCGCGCATCGAGGACGGGGAGGAGCGAGCCACCACGGCGCGTCGAGGACGGGATGGAGCGAGCGGCCAAAGCACGTCGAGGACGGGAAGGAGACCGTGGCTGAACTGGTCGGACAGAGCATTCCCTATCTGGAATTCGGTCGCTTAGGTAAAACGGAAAGGAGGGAGGTACGCGCGCGCTCGCTTAACGCGCGACGGTACGCGCGTTAACCGCCCCCCAAATGAAGCCATCTCATCCATTATTACAACTTTTCACTGTAAGTAGACTCGGACGGTCCGAACACATGGACATAAAAAGATCGCCCAAACAAATGGGGTGAATGAAGCAAATAGTTTATCTCAAACACACAACCTATATATTGCTAAATGTCCACCCATGTTCGACCAAAATATCCATAGTCAATATCTCCAGCAAACGACATGCCTTTAGGATAGAAGATCTTCCTTCCTTCTCCAGCAAACCTACATTCAATGAAAAGATGTATGGTCATAATCTAAACTAATAAAGCACGAGTTGTGCGACCAATGTTTCCTCACCCAAATTTTGTGTACCCTCCTCTAAACTCACCTTTGATTTAATTGGGTCCACCATCTCCTAACCCTTGATCTAAAGCCATCGACTCCTGTCGGTAGGACCGTAACGTTAGCAAGGAGTTGTTACACCCCGGTTTGCGTTGAAAAGTGTTACGGAGGGGTTACGCTCGGGGGTGCCGCGAGCATTTTTTTTCACCAGCGATTTTCTTTACCCGCCTCCCAATCGCTCCCGCTATAATCGTGTGATTTGATTCGTTTCCTTTTTTCTTTCCGGTTTCCTATCAATCCGGTTTCCTCTCAATCCCTTGCGGCGATCGAAAACGTGGTTCACCGCTGCTGGTGATCGAGGAAGGTCGTGCTTCACCGACTCTCCAATCTCTGGCGGCCCTCGGCACCTCGACGAACTTCGCGATCACGCAGACGAGCATCGCCTCGCCGCCTGCTGAGAAGCGCAACGACGATCTGCGTGACGATCAGACAATCTGCGCGCCGATGATCGCTTCGCCTCGCCGCCTTCTCTAGCTGAAGGAGGATTGGCCACTAAGCGACGACGACGATCTGCTTGAGTCCGTGACGATCTCCGGCGACTGTCCTCCCTGTATGCTCCTGAACTCCTGATCTCTCCCCTTTTTTCCTTTTCTGCTAGCACCCTGGTTTCACATCTCTATGGTTTATTCCCCCACCGTTTTTGGCACATGCCGGGCTGTTGCCCCGGGGAGGAGCTGCACGTGGAGCTGCCTCGCTGCGGCGGCCGGCAAGACCCGCCAAGCGTCGATCCCGGTTCAAGCAAAGAGGTGAGAGGTGGTGCATGCCCGGTGCTCGATCAAATTCCTAGGAACGCATTTGTTTCATCTTCATACCTTTCACCTTCACTATCATGACCAATGATCTAATTTAATTCATTAGGTGATTCCTTGCTGGTTACTCTAAGATATATCGAATGACTGCTGGTGTGGCGTTCATAGTGTCGAGTTGTGCAGGTGGGCCGGGGCGGGGTGCTGGACCTTACAGTTACCTACAAGATGGTCAGTTCCTGGGGTTGCTTAATTACCCTCCTCCCAAACCTGTTTAGGGTTCTGCGGTTGATGCTTGCTTAGCATCCATTGCTCGACACTTCTTTAAAGGTTTTTGGTTGCCCGGGTTAATCAGTGGCCTACATTACGAGGATGTAGTCAGTGGTAAACAAGGGTGTGCTTTGTGAATTACAACTGACCAGTGTTGACCAGTAGCAGTAGATAGATTATGTCGTAACTAACTTGGGAGTAGGTCAAATTTTCTACCAACAGCATTATGCATGACTTTTTTTTGTGCCGTGTCAGTGTCGAGTTGTATCCTCGATCGTCATTTTGTGCCAGGTCATTTCGTAGCAGCATCGAGTTGTATCCTTGATCGTCATTTTGTGCCAGGTCTGCATTAATCTCTTTTGTGTTTGCTGGAGATTGAAGCTAAGTTAGTGCACACGTATGTATGTAATACATGCCAAACTGCCAATAGCATAATGTAATGCCTCTTTTTGTTTTGCGAGAAACTGTAATAATGCCTCTTTTGTTTGTTTGACGTCAGTTTGCACATACTATTTTAACTCTGATGATGTTGTCAGAAATAAACAACAGGGAAATGATAAAAGATTGTATATATACATAATATAGGTTATTTCTCTTGTTGGGTAAAGACCAGGTTTTAGGAAACAATGAACCCTTTCTGATGTTTTTCTGCACTGAAAGCGAGATAGCTTGTTTACTTGACGAGATGAGTTACTTTGTCATCCCTAACGTTTTTATTGCTGTAATAATTACTGTATCAGTCTTTATGCATTTTTGTTTAATATGTATGAAAATGTAAATTATGTGCCACCACTAAGCTTCATATGCTCTACAAATTTTCCTTTCAGGTTATAGCTTGGCACCTCACCATTGCATATAACCATTCAGTAACTATACTTATTGTTTTATTGGTCTTTGTAAGAATACATTGCTTGTTGCCCGACATATTATTAATGTTTCTGTACAATGCCATGATGTTTTGAGTTGAACAGTATATTGAAGTTGTGTTTCATGCATGTGAGGTCGCGTGAAACAATATTTTACCGTGCGTGTCGCACGGGGTTAGTAACTAGTTACTACAAAAGCATCGGTTATGATTTCCATTCCAGATTCTTTTAGCTAGATTGTCTTTGATCAAAATCACTCTTTTTTCTCCTTTTTTTTTTGTAAAAACCATAGAAACGTTTCAGCAGTACTTTAACAGTCCATAGGTATCTACTATTTGCAATGAAACTCGTGTCTAGCATTGCTCCATACATTGGTTGTATTGTAAACTTGCCATTTTGAAGTAGCGAACTAGAGTGATCATCTAAAAAACGTCAGGTTCATCACTTAGATGTATACTATATGAGCTACCTTAGTCAAGATTATGCCAAGCCTCAAGTTTTGGTCCTAGCTATCAGAGTTCTTTTGACCACAATTTGCATCGATCTCGAATCTTAAAACTGTTATGAGTATATAGTTTGCCTTTAATGATAGTTTTTGTGTAATTTAAGTTATCTAGAGGACCATGTCATTATTCTAAAAACGCCACACTAGTTTTTACTGGAAAGAACAGCTATCCAACTTCGACTTTTCCTCACCATTCGACAACTCCAGAACAAGATGTCTTATCCGGATGCCGGAGCTCGACGCTCGACCCATTAATTTGGATATATGTTTATCATATATATATATGCATGAAGCATGCCTGCCTGCGTGTCTGGCTAATAGCTAACCAGATCCCAGTATTCAATTATAAACTTCTTCTGCATTAATGGAATGGATATACACATGAGTCAAACTTGGCACGCATGCATGTTTTCCACCGTGCAAGGTTTCTAGGGGCGCCAGATCTTGCACGCTGCTGGTTGCGCAGGTAGCTACTTGCATCCACGACGGAAGGCGTTAATGCCATATCCGTCTCCCAACAGCCAACGCCTCATTATTGATCATGAACTACAGTGACATGCCGACGATCTAGCTCACTCCGTCGTCCGAACCCTCGAGCGAGATCGGCGGCTATCCTCCTCGTTTCGCCTATAAATACGCTTGGTCCGCATGCATAGCTTCGCATCACAGACTCGCAGCTCATCTCAAAAACTCAGAGCGCACTCGAAGAGCTTCAAGCATGGCGTCCAAGGTGTTGCTCGTGTTCGCTGTCCTGCTCGCCGCGGCGTGCCTCGTCGCCGCAGCTAACGAGCAGACTCGTGAGTTCATCACTCACTGCTTCGTGCAGATTTCGTTATTATCATATAGGAGTAGAGGTAGGCAGTTTAAGGAACTGACTAAGTGATGGCATGACCGTTTGTGCAGAGGCGAAGCAGGAGGAGAACAAGGCCCAGGTGCAGGACTGGCGCGGCGGCGGCGGCGGCCCGTACGGCGGCTACCCTGGCGGCGGCTACCCCGGCGGCGGGTACCACGGCGGAGGCGGCTACCCGGGCCGCGGCGGCGGCTATCCTGGCCGCGGTGGGTACTGCCGGTGGGGTTGCTGCGGCCGTGGGTACTACGGCGGCTGCCGGTGCTGCTTCCGCCCCGACGAGATCCCGGAGCCCATGTACCGCCCGGAGGTCGTCGAGGTCCAGAACTGAGTGGACGTACGGCCCTTCTTGACGACGTATGTACCTACGTTGTGGCGTAGCTCATACGTCCTACGGGGAACGTAAAAGTTTGGTTTAGTCGAACAAAATAAGAAGTGCAGTGCATGTGTGTGCGTACGTACGTGTGCCCAGCCGGCACATGGACATGTGTGGCGGATCGATATTATGTACTCTACTATTTTGCATGTCATCATGGAATAAAGGTTGAAGTATATTTCCCATCGTCCATTAAACAGTTTATATGTTTTTAGTTGAGTTGGTTAGCGAACGAAACTCAACCCCAAATATCTTGAGTCATGTATGCCGGAATGCCCTCCTCCGCAGCCCCGAAAATTTCTAATGTCCCTTATATATATGTGTGTTCATGTCGCTTGCATGTGAGCCTCGACGAGATAGGGTGTTGAACTTAAATTTCGCATCTTGCCTAAAAAAAATGTTTAGTTAGACTTCGGGTGAGTTTGTTTGTGTATGAAACTCTACAAAAAAATGAAGGACTTTTGGGGTGGCCTCACTAAGTAGGTTTCTGATAATTAATAACTTCAAAATAAGAACATGCCTAAATGAACTGAAATAAAGCATGTGGTTAGTTTTAGGGGGTCTCATTTCTTTGGTCTTCCATTTCCCTGCCTGCAAACTAGAAGGAGGTTTGAGCCGTGAAATGGTGCCAATAGTTAATAAAATATTTATGCTAGTAATGAGACCGATTTGGAAAGAGATCCGAGGTTATAAGAATGTTATATATCTACTAGTAATAGTAAATAGAGATGAGATGATGTGTGTGACTAAGAGAAAAAACGGTTCACCATGGGCTACAGGTATATTGATGCATGGAGTGATGGCTCAGGTGAGATCGCCTCGTAATTTACCAAATGTTTCAATTTTTGTTGTATTTTAACCTGAAGTTTATGGATGTCTATGTTTAAGGCGATGTAAAAATGGTACATTAATTAAAAATTTTGAAAGTCATTTCATCGAAGTTTTTCTAATAATCGGATGGTGAATAAGGGTGTAAAGATTCCAGTAGCTAGTCATCAAACTAGGAAACTAAGGTATAACTTGCTCTCCTAGATAAATTGGTCACGTGCATTGTATGATAGAAGTACCATCAAAATATGAACTGTCAGCAAGGCAGCACTTGATCTTGACACAATCTTTGTAAATAAATTGGTCAAATACTAATAATGTGTACGATCAACCGCATATGACCTCACCACTTCTTTATATCACACATTGAGAATGATATAACCATCACAAATTGCCTATTGACTATCTGCATGCCCATAAAATTGGCATCTCTTCTTAATTGGATCGATACATACTTATTTCCTATCATAATTCCCCTAGTTTTAGTAGAGTACATGGAGAGTGAAGCTTAACTAAAGACAGTGTCAAGAGCTCGAGACAGCTCAGCTAGCAT
This sequence comes from Eragrostis nindensis, assembly GCA_012490785.1. Classification (NCBI taxonomy): domain Eukaryota; kingdom Viridiplantae; phylum Streptophyta; class Magnoliopsida; order Poales; family Poaceae; genus Eragrostis; species Eragrostis nindensis. The sequence goes on along the minus strand of JAAXCT010000150.1, from coordinate 517,700 downwards.
AAGTACTCAAGTAGACATTCCCAGTAAATTAGTTTTAAATTTCTATGTTGTGGAAGTTGGAAGATACCTCTTAAGGTTCTCCAATTTACACTTGCTTGACAGCACGTGTATTAGCAGCATGTACGCCCTGCCACGTGTCTAATGTTGGATATGTCAGCTCATCGGATGTCATCTAACCGCATCCTGGGATGGTAATAATGAAGCACCATACATCACTGACACGCCAAGGCTGGGATTAATACAATCTTCCCATTATCTAAAAATACATCACTGACACTGACGTATTAGGGGTGTAGGTTTTATCTAGTAACATGAGATAAAATTTCTTAATGATAAAGCCTTGTCCCTATCCTAGCCTAGCTAGAATCAGCTCAGACCGGCCAGCGAGATGATAGTATTGCTTGCTTGGTAAAAATACATCCGTACTTGGTAAATTTCCTAAACAGATTGGACCCTCCTGGAATATCGTGCAAGCTCCGCCACTATTACCACCGGCGTCCCCATGCCATTGACTCTGACCCTCCGAACTCCGTAGGTCTCCCGTTCAGACATTCATCTTCCAGCCAATCGAGAGCAAGTTTGACTTCTAGTACGGCCGGGCAGATCAGACAGCAACCAACTTGCGCTACTTGCATTCTTGCACCAAGCCGTTAATGCTGCCTTCTACCTTCCCAACCATACAATCTTCATTAATCATGCATGCATGGAGCGGGGCCCTGGCCTACACCACACTTGCATGCCGACGATCTTTGCTCCACCGATCGGCGGTGAGCCGGCCTGCCCCTCGTTTCGCCTATATATAAATACGCTTGGTTCGCATGCATAGCTTCGCATCTCAGACTCGCAGCTCATCTCTGACAGTCGCAGAGCGCACTAGCTCGAAGAGAGAGCTTCATTTCAAGCATGGCGTCCAAGGCGCTCCTCGCGTTCGCTCTCCTGCTCGCCGCCGCGTTCCTTGTTGCCTCAGCTAACGAACAGACCCGTGAGTAGTTCATGCACATTTGTTCTACTAGCTTGCTTACGTTTCAATCAATTAAAGAAACAGATTAGATCAATCATTTGCAAACTGTTAAACGTATGGACCATGGTGTGCATGCACAGAGGTGAGGAAGGAGGAGGAGAGCAAGGCCAGTGTGCAGGACTGGCGCGGCAGCGGCGGCTACCCGTACGGCGGATACCCCGGCTGAGGCTACCGCGGCGGCGGCGGCGGCTACCCGTACGGCGGTTACCCCGGCGGAGGCTACCGCGGCGGTGGCGGCTACCCTGGCGGCGGCTACCCCGGCGGCGGCCGCGGCGGGTACTGCCGGTGGGGCTGCTGCGGCCGTGGGTACTACGGCGGCTGCCGGTGCTGCTTCCGGCCCGACGAGATCCCCGAGGCCATGTACCGCCCGGAGGTCGTCGACGTCCACAACTGATGATGAGTTCCTTCAGATCGACGGGCATGTCGATCTAGAGCTACGTAGCACACGTACGGCCGTGCGCTCTCCGGAGTGCGTCTAAGTTAATTTGGTTTGAACAATAAGGTGCATGCATTTGCATGCATGCATGAATCTACGTCTGTACTTAATATGTGTATCCGTGGAGGGAGAAAAAAAACTGGCCCTCGCGTCGTCTCGACTGAGGCGACTCGGGGCGACTCCAGCGCCGCCACCAAAACAACCCCAGCGAGCACCTCGACGGCCGCCGTCGCCGCCGCCGGCGGCGCCGGCGGCCAGCGGCAGGGCCGCACAACCGGCTCCTGTCCGCAGTCCCGTTCTGTTTTGCCTCGTTCCTGTTCCCCCCGTTCGTCTTCTCGCTGGATCTGCAGCACTTGGAGGCAACCTCGTCGGCTCCGGCCATCTCCAAGCAAGGACCACCCTGTCCTCACCGGATCCGCACTCTCCCAAGCAGGATCTCGTGTTTCCCCTTCGTTTTGGGGGGCGGGAGTGGAGGTCCATGGCGAGGTCTCGTGTGGGCGCGGAGGTGGGCGTCCCCATGGTGGTGACGCTCGATTTGCGCCTGGCAACGAGGATGAAGCTGCGCGAGCTTGCGGCTAGTCGTTGTGGCGTTCGGGGGCTGCCCCGGCAAATGGCTAGCTGCGGTGACGCAGTGGCGCACGGCAACGGCGCGATGGCGGGCGCGACGCGGCGTGGTGCCGTGCGCGCTGCGGCCGTTGCTTGCTGTGGTGGAGGAGCGCTACTTGGTGGCGTCGTGGTGGCGCGCCAGCAGCGCGACTTTGGCGGTGCCGTGGTGGCGCAGCCAGCTATGATGTGCCCTTCAGATCTGTGCGGCCCTGCATCGACATGAGAGGAGGGTGAGGAGTGCCCGGCGAAAGCCAATCTCGGCTGTGTGCCGGTGCTGGCAACGACGACGTCCTCGGACGCCGTTCCCCTCGTTGGAGGCGTTGCTTTGGCGCTCTGAACCACCCTCTCAAGGCAATGCTGGATATTGGGATCCCGTGCAACGAAAGTGTCGCGCGTTGAGCGCGAGGAGGTGCTTCACCTCTGCACGGCCCCATCCGGTGAGCTTTAGCAGCGGTATTCAACAACCTTCATGCTCCAGTGAGTGTTTATGTGTTCCTATGTCTATCTTCGTACTTGGCTGCGGTCTTGGCCTTGTCATTGGCTATCTTTATGGCTCGGCGGGTGTCTTGCTGCTGGCGCCTCTACTTCGTCGCCGGACTCCTTGTTGATGGAGTTATCAAATCATATGCCGTGTGCGTCCACGCTTGTTGGCCATCCCTCCTTCGTGGATTCCTCCCCACAAAGGGCGTCGGATGGCGGCTCGTGGAGACCGGATGCTCTGGAAAAGGTAACCTCGTCAGCTTGAAGGGAGGTCGGCGTTGTCCAGCTCGCAGTGGTCGGAGTGCCTCCCTCACCCTTAGTCCCCATCCTGTTGGGCGGCCCTTTCGTCCCTCAAGGATTCCTCCCCTTGTTGGAAGGTGGAGGGTGACAACAGGGCGGCGTAGCTACGAGGGGTGGGTGGCGGTGCAAAGACCGTTGCGGTGAAGGCAAGCATGTTGTTCGGTGGTGGCATCTTGTTGAAAAATGATGGTTGCTTTTAACTTGTGTTCAAGATTAAGGCTAGTATGTTGTTTCCTTAGTTCATGGTGTTTTGTCGCCTCCACTTATATGAGCCCGTTAAGCTTTGGGCATGCTGTTGTAATCTGTGGCTCGACCACATCTTTGTAACCATTGATGGACGGGCTCCGGCTCGTCCCTTTATATCAATGAAATTCAGGTGGGGATTCTCTCCCCCCCGGTGACCAGTCAAAAAAAAATATGTGTATCCGTGTGGTGATTGAAAAGTGTTATTCTGTCGTGTTCAATGTTGCGGCTGGTGTACTGATTGGGGATCGATCGGTATCGTTTATTGATGCACAATGTGCTCATCTCTTACGCATGCATGTCATTGAATAAGTAAAGGAAATTTGAGTTTGTAGGTCTGTTTAATTATATGTACACAAGGACGTTGCTAGGGGTGTAAATAGGTGACCCTTAGGGTAACTGCCGACCCTCTTTAGTTCAACCAAGTAAACTAGTTTTCCAAAATGAGCTCATTTTGAAAAACTAGTTCATTTGGTTGAATTAAAGCGGGTCGGAGGCGACCCTAAGGGCCACCAATTTTCACCGTTGCAAAGAGTCGAGTATGATCCTTTCAGTAGTGCCGTTGAACACTCTGTTATTACTACCTCCACTTTTCTTTTGATGAACACAATAATTTGCATTACAGTCAGTGCAATTTTATTGTTCTAATGAAACACCATCAAAAGAAAAGTAGATGGAGTACTGCGACTTAGAAAAGGAACTTTGTTACTACCACTACTTTACCTTTTCAGATTATTAGTAGTAGCTAGACCTATGCCTGGAAGATATGGGTGTGCGCACTGGCGGAGCCACGGCTCGGCCAGCCGGGGCCGTGGCCCCCCCTTGCCGTGAGTAATTTAGTGAATACTTATACCTCTCCAAGCAAAGATTTGGTTAACCTACGGCCAGATGCCTTGCTAACTGGTGCATTTGTTGCTAATTTTAGCTTGCAGAATCCAAAAGTCTATCAAAAACAATTGTTTTAGCACTTATGTGCTTACTGATTAGACAATTTTTCCTAATCGGCCCCTCCTCTCTTTCATGTCTGGCTCCGCCACTGGGTGTGCGTAGTACAGTTGCATCGATCTGTACCAAGTTGGAACGACAATTAGCAAGGAATGCTGTTCTAGAATTCGAGCCACCGAGCATGTGCATATTGGCACCAATCCGATCTCCAAGAGAACCGAATTCTGATTACTTTTTTAATAGAAATATATATGGCAGGTGCTCTGCCTTTTCACTAAGCTAGAAAAGTTCAGGGTGGCCAGCACCTCCTGGACCAACTCAAACAGAGCACTGAAGAAAGAAAAAAAAAGAAAAGAATCCCAGGTAAGGGGAGCGCAATGCCAACAGGCTGGCCTGAAAATACGAAGGACTGAAAATCCTGATTACTTGATTGATGGATGGAGGATAACAAAAAGCAGCTTCAAAGAAGTAAACAAACTCTTTGAGCATGTATATATTGTTGTTGGAGAGATATTAAGAAAACAATTTACGTACAATTGTGAGCTTGAGTTAGTGTTTGAAGCCTAGAACATTTGTATTTTAAACAGAAATTGCTATGTGCATTGTGCTACTATGTACGTAAATTGATTTATACCTTGTTTGTATATGTTTGCTTACCAGACCGAGCCAAACAACAATCTTCAGAAGAAAATTAGAACATATATATTGTTGGGTGCCAGTTTGACACCAGTCACCAGATAGTCGCAATGTAAAACATCTATGCATTTGGCCTAGCAACTTTACAGGATCTTTCATGTATGCTCGGTAGTCTGGCATATTTCCATACATGCGTACTAGTACAGCACAAGTTACGTTTTGGTTCTCTGCATATGGCCAGGGCCCATGTCACTTGCAGACGGAGATAGGCCCATGTCACTTGGTTTTCACGGCCGATTTGACCACGTATTTTGCATACCCATATTGACAGCTAGTAGTACACAGGCTGCAGGGTCAAATGCTGGACATGTCAACTCACTCAATGGAGTTGTCATTAATTCACCAGGCCGCCCCCACCCGACCGACCTCACGGCCCAACAAAGTGCAATGTACTGTTCTATGCTCCAAACATGATTATGCAGATGTGGTATCAGTCCAGCAAATATATTGGCTTTACTCTCCAGTTTCTTACACATTCCCAGCTATTAGATTACACAAGATCGAGCAGCGCAATTGTGCACAACCTTACCTACTAGGAAACTTAAGTTGCTCCTCGTGGGCATGCAAAGAATGAATCAATTATATACCAAAACTTCTTTGCAGCTGCTGCTTGGTTTTCTTCCACCCTGCAGTTTGGACATACCCTGATGAACCAGCAACTTCCCCATGTAAACCTTGTTGGTTAGCTGTAATGTTCTTGCTAAGTCGTCAGATTGGAGATGCCATCTTCAATACCTCCTTCGAAATCCTGATCCTCTTCCTCTTCCTCTTCCATTTCTTCATCTTCCTCTTCTACTTCCTCTTCCTCCGGAAGAGAATCCCGTGATACTGACTGTCCAGGGTTTTGGTAAGGCCCTTGCCTCTGCAGACTCCAGTACATGATGCTTGCAGTAAGGGTGAGAATCATCTTTGGATTCACCTGAAACAGAAAAAAAATGGAAAGCAGGTATTACCGCCTTATTCTTGGGTACACGGAATAGAGGCTGAGCTAAGTTCTTTGAGATGCCAGGTTTTAATTTCCAAACTTGTCCAATAAAGTTTCCTTGATATCAAAATCTTGTAGACCTATGAACAGATGAGTATGTGTTACCTCCATAATGTCTTCTGGTAATAAGAAGACTGTGCACCCTAGCTTCCTAGCAACACTAATGATGTATGTCGCGTTCAGCTTCTTCTCTTCCTCTGCAACCGAAAAACAAAATGAAGAGATACTCATGAGGCAGTAGAAGCTAATGCAGCGAAGATCTGAAATCAAGGCACATACCGTCCTCCCCCTTCTTCACCAGGCTCCAATCAACAACCCTGGACTGCACAGCGCTTAGAAGCTCAAGGAAGAACACTCCATCAGCTATGCTCTTGTCCTAGAGAATCAACCAAAGTACTTAAGGCCACGAGAGTATGTTTTTTGTTTTTGAGGGAAAACAGTATGTTGCAACAGCTCAATTTAGCCAAATCAGTAAAGTTAATGAACCTTGAAGCTTTCTATGTGGGAAGTTTTGCCTGATTCCTTGACCTTATTATTAGCCCATATCAGAATGTCAGCATCTGTCATCTCTTTCTCCTTAGAGTGGGATCTCAAGTTCTTTAGCAGTTGAAGTATACTGGTCCTCATGAGTTGCCACAGGAAAGCTGGGAACAAGAAAATATTAATGCTACGACAAAATCATTTAGGAAATCAAAATGTTCTTCCTCTTGGATGAAATCCCTATATAAGCAAAGCCCCTCCTGTATATGCCTGTGGTTTTCTTTTTATGGAAATGTGCTCTCTTTTTAGCACAGAGCTGAACCAGGTAAACCTTGATAGTTACATAAGAAATTCTAACCATGACAAATAACAAAGGGAACAAGAGAAAAAAGGAAACTGTGGATTGTAAAAGCAACGGCTGAATAAGATATAAAAAAAAGTTAACATATACAGAGCAACTTACCAAGAATAAGTTTTTTATTTCCTTGGACAAAGTCATTTCCTGCTACATTCACCAGAGAAAAACGTAACTCCTTCCCTATTTTGATAACCTGGTTGCAGTTCTCCACCTTTCGAAACGGCATAATAATTGGTGGTTTAGATGCTTGCTTCCAGTTAACGGACCCGGGAGAAATTTTGTCAAGCACCTCTAGCAGCACCCATCTGCAAATGAACTTTGGTAAGATATCAAAATATATATTCCATCCATTTCAAAATAATTGCAGTTTTGGGTTCGGGAACAGGAATTAAGGAGGGTGGAAAAGGTGATGCGCACAGGAATCGGGGGTGGAAAAGGAGAGAGATGGAGATGTATTCAAAACTGAGAACTGCAATTATTTTGACAAAAGAATTGAATGCCATAACTGCAAATATTTTGAAACGGAGGGAGTATAAAGAAAGGTTTAAGTGTTCTTAGAGATGGAACTAACCCTGTCCTAACATCCTCAAACAAATTGTTCACATAAGTTGCAATCCCAAGGCTGTTGATCCATAGCCGAAATGCTCTCTCTTCTCTTGACGCTTCCACGTCATCAGGAGTATCTTCTACGGGAGCAACATTGTTTGTTGATAGACCATTCCTGCACAAGTTTGTAATGTTGTGCGTAGTTTATTGAGACATGATAAACGCTCATGGTTGAGAGTTTTCACATTCCATGCAAATAAAATACAGTTGTATAGATAACAAAATGGAATATTATATAGATGGAGAAGTGCGACATATTTTGATTAAACGGGGTCCTAAATACCTAGCACCTGTTTTTCAACATTACATGCACATTCAAATAACGAGCCCAAGGGACAATAAAGAGTTTGAAATGTCTACATTTTGCAACATCATGATATTGTGATTTGTTTATCATGAAGGCATGGATACGTGGTACAGCAAATGCTTAAAAGTTGATGAACGGTCATGTGAATTCTTGCCAGCCTTCAGGACATATACAGATAGGAATTAACTCTACTTGCCTGTTCTGGAATATTTGTGCAACAAACGCCAAGTTGAGATTTGCTGAACCTTCCACAATATCTTTAGGTGTTACATATCTTGTACACTCGAGCTTTTCTGCAGTTTCAAGTACTTTCTTTGCCCTTTCCTTAGGATCTGCAGTTTCTATCATGGTTTTTGAACTATGTTCAGGAGCAAGGGTGCTGAGAAGGTAAGCATATGCTTCACCATCCTGCATAGAGATTAGTAATGAAAATAAATTGTGTCAATTGCCCTTAAAAAATGAATTGATATCAGCAATGAATTGATATCAGCATTTTGTGACTAGCGCTCTTGAAAATTTGTTGAAGACGTTGAATGACTTAACGACCTAGCATAAAAAAGCCATAAGCATTGCAATTTGTTTTTTCATCTTCAAGAAATATCTTGTCCTAAGGGTGTATGCAGTCCACAGTCTATGTTATGTCAATGTTTATGACAGGTTCAATAACCAGGTTTGCTAGGATATACATACCTTCACATCGGTAGAGAAATTTGTTACAGTTTTCTTATATCCGGCTTTCTTGAGATGGAAGTTCATCCATTTGAGCAACATCTTATCTGGTGCTAAAGTGACCAGCTCCTCTGCCCCTACATGGTAGCATTAGTTAAGCCAAATTTTGTGGCACATGATTTGACTGTTTCACAAACCATGTAAGTACATAATTGTCAAATATGCATGTAAATCAAGATTCTAGTTAATTCAAACCTTGCCACCATCATCAGCCACCAGCTCCGCCAACTGAGGTGTTTTCTTTAGATTCAGATCAGCTAGTAGTTGTATCTGAGACAAGGATAATGACACATTTTGAATCATTGTATATAATCTAAAATGCTGTGGCAATGACGTAAAACTATCCTGCTGAAGATTTCTCAAAATATTACAGTAATGTTTGTTATAGCGCACACACCTTTATGATCTGGGATAACAGACCAAGTACCAGATGAGGCTGAAAAAAAAAGGCATTAGATTTCTTAGTGTCATAAAAAAAAGTAAACTGATCAATAATGATAATTTGTCTGACTTGTCCTCATTCAGTGTTTCTTAATAATCATCATTCATCAACATGGAATGTTCCTAGAACATATCCATTAACGTAATATTTGTCCATGAAAAAGAGCCACCGTGTTCTCTCTCAAGGGCTAGAAATTAGTATCACATTAATCGGAGAAAAAAAGAAAGAATAATTACCCGCCACTGCCATTATAAAAAAAATGCTCTCAAATGCTCTCCACATGTTTTCAAAATTATCCATCACCGCCATTATGAAAATATAATCCAAAATGCCCTCCATATGTTTTAAGAATTACCCACCATTATCATATTAGAAGAAAATAGCACAAAATACGTATTTAAGTTTATAAATCATGTATATTTGTTGATCAAAATTTCAAAAGTTGACTTAGAGCAAACTTAAAAATCCTTATATTTGTGGACAGAGGAAGTACAGTAGTTAGATTGATATAATACTAGCCGCGCAAACGCGCGGACCACTATGCTCCTTTGAAATATTGCAAGTCATGCACAACCTAGACGAGAGCTACCTCATTATTTCTATCCATGAAAATCATCCTGAATCTCAAATTATTTTACTACTTCAATCAAATCCATGTGTTGATATAGGAAAATAATGAAGGAACTACGCTGAAGAATTTGGTTGACATGACAGTAATAGAAATCATACTCTAGCTTCAATCAAATCCTGTGTTCCAATGTTGACAACAGTGCAACCAATGGCCTTTGCAGAATTAAGACCAAGGGTATGGTTCTCGTTCCTTTCCCATGGATTAAGATCCTTCTTTGTATTGATTGCTCGCTCATCTATTGTGCCCGGAACAGCAACATTGATCAACTTACTGATTCATAAAACAATAAGCGAACAAGCCATAGATGACGGTTAACAAAAATCAGAACAAATAGAGATATATGAGGAAAAGAATAAAGCATCACTGCTAATATCAAACTCACCAAAGTAGTACACCGTCCCGAACAAGGTTAAATAACTCGTTTGATGCTGGATCGATTGGCAAGAAATTCTTCAGGAAAGGATCCTCTCCAAGAAAGTTATTGATATGATTCACATAGGAAGTTTTTTCAGACTCGTTAATAACGTGCAAGAGGGTAGTGGTGGAAGCTTTCAAAAATGACACAGACCCCTTCAATTTCTTTTTGCCTCCATTTTTGCTGGTCCCCTTTGCTTGAAGATTTAGGTACTCCTAATAAATTTCAAAATTGCATCGTCAAACAAAATCCGAATACTATGTAACCAAATTTTAAATTCACTGCTTGGTATGCCAAAGCGATCCACTATACCTTGAGAAACGGCTCAAACTCGATTGGTTGGTTCATATCAGGATAGGTCTCGCTCAAAAAATTGCTGACCTCTTCCTCTGATAGAACTTCATGGATGCCCCTGAGTTTCTCCATCACCGGCGGCAAATCTTTTATGGTTACATGTTCCGCACCCGGTCTCTTTGCAGAGACAAACTATCACAGCAAAGGATAAGAGGTGACAGCGAGATTAGCATCGAATTTTTGACGATATGAAAACAGCTCTGAGTTCTTACTTTTGTTTTCAGGGTCCGGAGCTGCACTTGGGTGAATTGGCTCTGCAGCCCTGGATCGGAGACAAGAACACCAAAGAAGCTCGACATTGCCTTCCTCCAATTTCAAGGATCCTATCACAAAGTTCTTTCTCGCACTTGGGAGAATATCTATCTCATCACAAAAATATTTCTTGAACCAGTTCCTCAAATACTGTCGACCTAGTTGCAATTACCCCTCCATCAATTCCTTCGCAATGCTCGCAACAGCTGAATACATCCAAGCAAGGAAGAGTCAGAACGGGCAAAGGATCGGAAGAGGGGCCTCCACACCCGCCACAAGAACTCGAAAACAAATCATCACCGACCTTTTCGAGGGGTGAGTCTAAAATTACAAGCTTTTTTTCCCCATTTCCTATCCCCGCTCGCCCGGCGCTCAAATCACTGGCTCCACACCGAGCGCCCTTCCGAGCTGGCCCCAAGAATCGTGGGGAAGCGGACGTGCGGTTGGAGCGCGGATAGCCATTGGAGGAAGGGGAAACGAGCTGAAATTTTGGGAGAGGGGAAGCTGAAAATGTGGCTCCATTTTCTATCCCGCAACAAACGCCTCGCCTCCCCAACCAAAGCGCGCTTCTCTCGAGCCATGGAGGTCGGCGCCGTGATAGATGCTTTGCGGTGGATGCATGATAAGATGAAGATCAACAGTAATAGGAGCTGAAATCCTGTTTATTCGATGAAAGGAATTAGCAGGTGGATTAGGGGGGACAGTTCATTTTGTTTGGGCCTTCCCAAGGCTCACAACAATTCGGCTCTCGTTTTGCAGCTACTGGGCTTCAGCTGGCTAGGCTCCTTCAATTGGCCTCCAGTACGTGTTGGCCCATAAACAAATGCTGGCCCGCAACTTGCTGAAACGGCAAATGCCATTTTCATTTTGCCTTTTCCCTCCATTATTTGCAGCTGACTCCGGCGAGTGGCGTTCGCCCCAACACGAGTTTCGGAGCAAGTGGCGTTGATTAATTGTCACAAACAAACAAACAAAGGCTCGGCTAACATGGGATCAGAGACCACTGCACGAGATGAACAACGATGTTACAGGTGGGGTAGGGCCCGCCTAACATCCGTGGGCTCCTGATTTTTCCCGTTAACATAATCGATTGATTTTTCAATCAAGCTTTGTTAATTTGAACAGGTTGTTTGATGGAGTCGCCAGGTTGGTTGAAAGGTTCGCCTGCTCGTCCGTTCCACCAATCATGTTCGCGTCTCTCATGTTTTTTTTATCCCCTTTAATTTCTTCTTCTCCCTAGGTTTTCCTATTAATAAATTACATGCCACGGAACACGGATCTTGAGAGCCAGAAGCGGAGCCTGACACTCTCAGGTGCCGGTGCTGGCCAGTTCCGTTCGATTGCGAGTCCATCCGTGGTTCAATTGTCTAATTTAGTAGTAGCCGTGTTTTGATACGTACAGTATATATATATGATGTCCAGCGTAGACGTGGTTCCAGCACCTCGCGAAAAAAAAGGAAAAAAAAACGTGGTTCCAGCACCACGCCAACTAATATAGCCAAGCCTGTTCAACACCAACAACGTCCACTTGGATTGATGAACAATAACGCGCGACCGTGTCGATATCATCGAGTGCCGGTGTCAAAATATATCCAGGTCAGCATTTGAGCGCCTGTCTTGGCTTTCCACTTACTAAAAAAAATAAATTGGGTTTCGTTGGTTCAACCTTTTTGATTTATCTCTTCAAAAGAGCATTCAGAGTACAACATGGAGCCATCAACGTCGCGCGCGCTCAGACACGACGAGAGCACACAGGGTAAAAGCGAAACAAGGAGCGAAACGGCGAGTGGGAGCCAGCGGGGTGGGTCCCTTTCTGTCGTTGTTGGCCGGAGAAATGCCTGGTCGCGTCGCGCTACGCGGCGCCACCGCCGGCCGAGAGGGGAAAGGAAAAACAGATTGGGTCCCACCAAGAATACGTGGGTCCCCGTCCGCATCCATACGGGGGAGCGGGCCCCACGTAGCGGCATGCACGTAGGAGTAGAGTAGAGGATGCGCGGCGGGCCCACAACATGGGCGTCATGTGGGGAGGTCTCCTCGTCTCGGCGGTCAGCCAAGCTGGGGGGGCATCATCTGTCATGAGCTGGACGCCTAATCTCCCTCCCTCCTTCGGCAATCGGCATCTACCGTATCACACCACTTTTTTTCTCTCTAGAAACTGGAAGCCCCCTTTTTTTGTTTCCTTTTCGTAGTGAGAAGATTTTACTTTTATTTAGTGCACGCTTTTCACGCACCTCAGACACCAGCTCCACAAAATTATCTCCTCCTTTTCCTGGTCCCGTCCCTTCTTGAGCGGCATCTTCTTTTTTTTTTTGGGTTGCGAAAATGTCGTGTTGCATCGTTGTAGGCTGGATTTTTATTTATTTTTTGTTTAGGTCTTCTGAACCTGGGTTGTACTACTAGGAGTAGACTGACTGCTGCAGTGGTGCTGCGGCAGGGTGCAAACTTGGCGGAAGCATTTTCTGGCGAGGATCAGTGCCTGATTTGGGGAAATGATGAAAGGGGCGGGCGGCCGATACGGTTGCTGGGCGAGAATAATGCCGGCTGCAGTGGGCAGACACATGAAACTGCCGCAGGAATTTCTGCACCCTGACAGACAAGCGTCCTGTCATTTTCTTTCAAATTAAAATCTCGTACAGTACTCCCATCGAGCTGATGCTGATGCATCGAAATGGAAAACTGATGTGATTTACCATGAACAGAATTTTTTGAAGTGATTTACCACGAAATTAAGCCACGGTGTTTGTGCATACAGAACATTTCGTTACAGCTGCGACAAGCGTCGTTGGCTTTTGACTTTCCGAGCTTTCCAAATTTGCTGTCCACATTATAAAGATTAAGCGCTGTCCAGGCCAGGCTTATGTTGGTCACAGCAGCTTTGTTTATTGCACACCGACATGTGATTTTCCATCAATGAAAATCCGTTCTGATTAACGGCCGTATGCTGTTCGGCTCGTCCTCCACCTTTCCATAAAAGCCCAGCCTCCTTCCACCGCGCTGACGAGGAGTAATTTCGCGCTGCCGCTCCGGAGCATGGATCCGGCAAAATTGGCCGTTTCAGGGCTTTGTCCCTACAGCTAGAAGTAAATTAAGGCCCCGTTCGGATCACTTTAGAGGGTGCTGTAGCAGTCACATCAAAGATGCCGGCATGATTTATGTGTACTAAACAAAGTTAAATTATAAAATTAAGTCCAGGACCCCTCATCTATTTCGCGAGACGAACTTAATGAGGGTAATTAAGAGGTGATTAGACGATGGTTACTGTAGCATCACTGTGTCAAAACATTGATTAATTAGGCTCGTTAGATTCGTCTCGAAAATAACGCCCGTCTACAGAAAGGTTTTGCAATTAAATTTTATTTAGTACCCCTAAATAGTAAGATTCTTTTTACTTTAGAGGGGTATAAAGTTTAGAGGGTGTTTTAGAGGGGGAACCGAACGCCACCTAGAAGTAAATAAATGGTGCGTGCTCGGCTGCTCGCCGCCTTATCCTTTTGGGGCACAGAGATGCAGAGGCTTGCGCGTGGCCGTTTGCCGTGCGCATGTGCGCTCTCTCTACCCCTGCTGCTGGAACGGCGGAGGGTAGGAAATGCAGCAGGTAGAAACACTGGTCAGAGCAACGTGAAGGCGCCGTTCTAGGCAGATTAGTTTTTAAAAGTTTATCCAATACAATATGGCCGCGGCCGAAGACAATAGAAATCGCGGCAAACCGTCGTCGGGGCACCAAACGCGGTGCTAGCCAGCACCCAGCAGTACTACAGCTTAGCTTTACAAACACAACTCCTACACGGTACGGTACGCCACGCTGAGCTGATATAAGCGGCAAATAGTAGTACATCGTTTTTTCCTTACGTATCTTTCCCTTCTGGGTCAAGCACTCAGGTGCCAGTCAGGAGCTGTTTTTATCGCTGGATCGAACGATCAGAAAGCTGATTGGTCTGTATGTCCAGATTAATTACAAGGGCAGCTTATTAGACAGACACGTTCCGATTGGCTCGTTTTTTGCGTCTGGGATAGATGCACGCGGATAGATAACGTACGTCCACTCCTCACACGAGTTCAGCATCCGATGCCGGCCGGCGAGCAACGAGCGGCCAACGAGCGATCGAGAGTAGGCAGGCAGCATCCACGGTCCAGCCAGTCGTGCCGTGCTCTACGAGGGCAGGCAGCATCCCAAAAGTTGCAGATCGATGCCACTGCTCCACGAGGCCCACTTGCGCTATTCTTCTCGCGTGCGAGACGAGATGCAGGCGCGCAAGCCTCCCCAAGTCCCCAGAGAGGAACGGGCAGAGGTGGCCACAGCCAATCGCGCTTGCGTTTTACTACCACCGGCGCAAGTCGCAGACTTCACTGGCCGGCGGCGGGTTACGATGACGATGATGAGCCATGATGGTCTTCAGAGTCCCAACACATGCAAATCTTTTATGGCGCCCTGGCAGCAACCATGAATTGGAAACGGGTCCCCGGCCGGCCGGCATCTCGCTATCACTTGGAATGAAAGAATGATAATCCTTTTTGCGGAAACAAAGGGAACGTGAAAAGGCTAGGGATAGGGAATTCATCAGAACGGGAAAAAGGTGTTTGAAACTTGGCGGGCTATCATTCTCTCTCTTTTCTTTTTCGCAAATGCTTGCGATGGTTGCACGAAAAATACTATACATTACTCTATTTTTGTGAGTGGAAAAATACGTTGATTTGAAAGCACTTTTTCTGTTAAATATAGTGTACATCTAGTATTGTCTTAAGTTAAACTTTGACTTTTATAACAAAAAAAATGTAAAAGTTGGTAACATGGAAATGATGTTACTACATTCATCGTGAAATGGACTTAAAATTTGCGGACGAATGAAGTAAAAATTTTTGTGTACTTAATTTGTATGACAGGTAAGTGTCTTTCTTCCACTTATTAAGATGCCCAAATATTACTGACTTGTCCACCAGTTACATGATCAAGCTAACGAAGGTATCAAAGCCCTACACAAAAATATGACTAAAAGTTTAGTGGTTTCTAGCCTAAATTTCAGGATACACTAATATTGGTCAGGCAAATCCTTTTTTGTTGTAATTTCAAATTACCCCGCATAAAGGGAAAAAAATTCTGTGCGGACGGTTCGTAGAGTCGCTCTGTGCGGCCCCGCTCCGGATGCTTGCCACGAGTGTATGCTTACCCGAATCGACGGCAGCTAGTCTATCAGCTCCCGCGCCTTTGTCTCTCAGCGCTCGGCTCACAGACGACGCTCACGGCTCGGCCGCTCACAGCTGTTTGGCTCAGCGTTCGGCTCCAGGCAAACAAGAGGCGAAGGCGATGCCTCCATAGTCCGTCGCTGCCGCCGCCGCCTTTATGGCCGGGAACGAATACCTGCGCGGCCCGAGTGGCGGCAACACGGCCTTGCTGCCCGGAAGCAGCGGCCATGGCGACGGCCTCACATCTTAAATCATATCTGTATTTTTCTCACTGCCATACGAGGGATTTGTTGCTGACTGCTGCAGCACGTCTGCTTGGCTTGGGTGAGGAGGGAAGGCCGTCACCATTATTGGAGCTCCGGTGGCAGCGATGGTGAATCGGGCTCGCACAACCAGCGACGAAGGCGTCAGATCAAGATCGCGCAGCTGGCGGTGGCGGCGGCAGATCGAGGTCGCGCCTGGAGACAAGCTCATTGCTTTGGGAAGGGGCCGAGCCGTGCTTGTGTGGGAGCCGAGAGATTTGTGAGCGTCGTGCGGAAACGAAGCCGACTGCTGCTCCCGTTCGATGGTTGGAACAGTCCACGCGGCAGAAATCCGCATAGGGGCCGCACAGCTCTGGTTTGCGAACGGTCCTCACATAATTTTTTTCCGCATAAAGAAACCATGACAACATTATTTCCATTTTAGTTTTTGAATCATGATTTTTGTGTGAGTGAATGCGGCCCTCTCTGGAACAATACCGTAGGTGCACACGCTATCATTATCCTTTTACCCCCCTTCGGTACTACGCAACCTCAGATTTCGTACTTCGTGGATATGCACCACCATCAAGAAAATGTCGAAAGACAATATAATTGATACTATAGATAAGAAAACAAAATAATAATCTTTTTTCCTTGGGAAAGGTCGGGACTCGGGTCGGGAGGACCCCTGTGTGGTGTGCACGCAATTTTCTGACCACCTTCCCCGTCCCCTGTGCCACCACCTTCTCCTCCCGCTATCACACACACAGCTCAGCAGCGGCGTCGCCATTTTCTTTGTCTCTCTCGGTCTTAAAAATCCAACGCGGCCGCCGGACGCGCATTGCTCGGCCGCTTGCCTCTTCTCCTCTTCCTCCTCTCTCCCGTTCCCGTGCTCGGAGCCATCGTTTCTGGACCTGCTGCTGCTGCTGCTGCCGCCGGTGGCCGTGGTGCCTAGGTGGCGGTCGGCAATGGGGAGGAGCAGCCGAGCCTGCTCCGTTCTCCGCTCGCCCCTGCTCCTGCTGCTGCTCTCGCTGGGCTGCGCCGCCGCGCAGAAGGGCTCCACCTGGAAGACCCTCAGTGGTACGCTCGATTCTCTGCGCCTATCCTCGTCTCTTGACAAGTTATTATTATTATTTTTTTAAACGAAATCTCTTGACAAGTTATGCGCATATGTGATCTGATCTGGTAGAGTTCTTGCTTTCTCTGCTTAAAGATTAGTTCTTTACCTCGCGAATTGCAAATTTGGTTTTGCCTTGCCGTTCGGGCTGGATCTTCAGGAGTCTGGACGAGACGGGGGGATGCGCGTCCTGTTTTGGCTCAAGCTTCTGTTTCTCTTTTCTTTAGCGAAATAGTTTTGCTGGTCTTCAGCACTGATTGGGCGCCCGGATTTCTGATTGGTAGCTTGGGGGCCGGCCATGACGCGTCCTTTTTCATTTTTTTTTTTCGTTTTCTTTCCTTGAGGTAGCCTTTCCAGCTGAATTACAGTTGGTTAGGATGCGATAGCCTTTCCAGCTGAATGACATTTGCTATATCAATTTACTTGGCCATGCTATAGAAAAAGTCTATGCATAATCGCTCCTAATGAGTTGTGACAGAATAAGCGTCAATCGCTACCTCTACGCATTTACTGTCTATTGGCTGCTAATGGCCGTGGGGTATGATTGTTGTGACCTGTGAGAATGGGAGTGGACCGATTCGACGGATTCGAGTTTGAGCCGTGATTTTTTTTTCTCTTGATTTACCGGCACAATTTCATATGGTTATGCATTTGACCAAACCATATATCAGTAAGGCAGTTTAGTAATCGGAGTTTCTGCTGTGCCGATGCACTTTAAGGTCCCACTGCTTTGGCCCTTCCTCAGGTCTCAAGCCGAACACTAACTTTCATGTCATTATTTGCAGGTAATGCTCCAGCAATCATCGCCACTGGTGGGTTCTCGGGCCTGTTTCCCGACTCCAGTGATCTTGCTTATCAGTTTGTTCCGATTGCTAGCTCTCCCGACACAGCCCTGTACTGCAATGTTTGGTTGACCAAGGATAGCGTTGGCATCTGCCTTCCAAACATCAATATGGATAACTGCACGGTCATTGCTGATGTTTTTCCAAAAGGGAAGAAGACCTACAATGTTAACGGTGTATCTACAACAGGATGGTTCTCTGTGGACTTCAAGAGCACTGATCTGGACAAAGTGTTTCGTAAGTGCACTCACAAATTTTCTACTTCACTGGCATCTCAAGTTTTTTCCTTTGCTCTTGCGATGCGTATTAATTGTATTTTTTCTGTATAAGTTCAAAGAAAATGTTCAAATGTCCATGCATTTAATCTTCTATTACATTACCGGTGCACCTATTTTGCTTGTCTAAATTAGTTTGATATTTTACAGTGAAACAATCGGTCTTATCTCGTCCGGGATACTTTGACGGTACCATGTTAATAACTCCTGTTGACTATGTTTTTTCCCAGTATAAGGCCCCTGCTGTTTGGTTAAACGTTCAGGTAGGTCTAAAACTTTGGTTACTTGCATTGAACTGCAAATGGGAGATCTTCCTCTTGAACTTCTGGTTTATTCAAATTGCAGCTCGACAGTTTCTACAGCCAGTTTAATCTGAGCATGAGGAGCTATATCCTCTCGACATCGAAACAATTTGTTGCCGACTACATCTCATCGCCTGAAGTGAATTTCCTTACCAGCATATCTGGAAAAGTTAGCAAGAAGACAAAGCTTGTGTTCCGCTTTCTTGATGAGCGCTCTATTGAGCCATCTACAAACCAGACATATGGCTCAATGTTGAAAAATCTAACATTCGTCAAGACTTTTGCATCTGGAATACTTGTCCCCAAAAACTATATCTGGCCTGTTACACCAGATAATTATCTTCTGCCCTATACTTCGGTCGTCAATGATGCTCATAAAGCTGGCTTAGAAATCTATGCTGCTGGTTTTGCAAATGATAATATGTTAAGCTACAACTACAGCTATGATCCATTGACAGAAGTCCTTTCCTTCATTGATAACGGTGCTTTTGCTGTTGATGGTGTATTGTCTGATTTCCCTATTACTCCTTCAGAGGCAATTGGTAAGTCTACCTTCTATCCTTTCTTCGTGATCTTATAAATAGATGTTTGCTGGTCGTTTAATGCACTCAAGCTGGCATTGTTGTCACTGTAATCGTTTATTTAGAATAGTTATATAAGAATAATGATCCACTTTTCATCTTGGCAAGCGTACTTGAACAATCTGGAAGATGTGGTATGCTTAACCCGATCATTACTTCTCTGGTCTTGATTTCTATTTTTATCCATGCAGGTTGCTTTACTAACCTGAACACCAGCAAGACTGATCATGGTATACTTGCGACCTTTGTCCAAAATGCTTAACTTTACCTTTTTGTAATGTTACTGAAAGCTCTCACATTGACACTGCAGCTAAACCTCTGGTTATCTCTCACAATGGTGCAAGTGGTGACTACCCAGACTGCACTGATGAAGCATATCAAAAGGCAGTTGCTGATGGTGCAGATGTCATTGACTGTCCTGTTCAAGTGACCAAAGATGGCATACCAGTTTGTATGGGTTCCATTGACCTAATGGATGTTACTAATGTTGCGACATCCCAATTTGCTTCACCAGCAGTTACCATAACAGATCTTAAGGATGCTCCTGGAGTCTTTACCTTCAACCTCACGTGGGACGATATGACGAAGAGCCTGAAGCGTAAGTCTACCTGAATTCTTTTTCCGTGGGGAATTATTACCAATTTATTTATTTATATTTGCAAAGTAGCTGTATGCATTTTTATGCCAAGTCATTCTGTTGATGTTCAATTGATTGACTAGTGAACAATTGATGGGCCACCTGTGATATTTGTTGCAATTATCGTGCATATGTTTCCCGACTTACATTATGTATTTACACTTTACAGCGATGATATCAAACCCTCAGAGCAAGTACAGCCTGTACAGAAATCCCAGAAACAAGAATGCGGGAAATTTCATGAGATTATCAGACTTTTTGGCCTTTGCGAAAGATAAGGATTTGGCAGGAATCATGATCACTGTAGAGGTAAGAATTTGAGAAAGAAAAGGATTCGGCTGCAGGCCAATCCCTTCCATGCTCACTACCTAATTGAAGTTCCACCTGTCACAGCTAAGTCAGTAGGAATAAGAGGGAAGATGATCAATTCATCATTCTATTTACATATTCATAAGTTTGACTAATTTTGACTCCTAGAGCATTGAAAGAACAAATAACCTATATTTGATTTATGTTTTGTTTTAAAAACCTAAGAACAAATCTGTATTTTAGAGAGGTACCTACTAAAAGGTATTTTAAGTTGTGGACCGGTACCAAAAATTACTCTAACATATACATTAGAGCCATATTCGATGTATATAACATGTATATTTATGTAATAAGACTATGGTATTTCCCCCCAGCTAATTACTCTTAACATGGTTTAAGATCCATAGACTTTCTGTATAAAAGGTGTACTGAAGCAATCTGATCCTTAAGCCAAATAGAATGCATCTTATTCTGGAGTTCTTGCAAATTTCACGGCAAATCGTTCTCAGTTTTCTTACCTTCTCAATGTTTGCAGCATGCTGCATTCATGGCAGAGAAACTTGGATTTGGTGTGGTAGATGCAGTGATCAAAGCCCTTGATGACTCTGGCTACAGCAAACAGACTGCCCAGAAAGTCATGATTCAGTCAACCAACAGCTCAGTTCTAGTGAAGTTTAAGCAGGAAACCAAGTACGACCTTGTCTACAAGATCGAAGAGGATGTCAGAGATGCTGCCCCTTCTTCCATTGCGGATATTAAGAAGTTCGCTAGTGCTGTTTCTGTTGGCACTGATTCCGTTTTCCCAACGACCAAGCTATTCTTGACAAACCAGACCAACAATCTTGTTCAGTCCCTGCAGACTGCTGGCCTTCCAGTTTATGTTTACCTGCTCATGAATGAGTTTGTTTCTCAACCATATGACTTCTTCTCAGACGCCACTTCCCAGATCAATGCATACGTGCAACTTGCTAGGGTGGACGGAGTCATCACTGATTTCCCTGGGACTGCTCACAGATACAAATGTATGTTCTCGATTACATTTTCATACATTTCTTTCTTTATTCCTTCGCTAAGCATTTCAAATATATGCACTTGTCAATGAATTTGTTGCTCACCTTTTGTCGTGCATTTCGTTTCTGCAGTGAACTCTTGCTCGAGTATGGGAAAGAAGGCACCAAACTTTATTCAGCCTCCCCAACCTGGTGGCATCCTTTCAATCATGGACAAATCTGTACAGCCGCCAGCTGCGGCCCCAATGCCGCTCTTGACGGAGTCCGACGTTGCAGAACCACCCCTACCCCCGGTCAGGAACACCACCACCACAGCTCCTTCACCTTCACACGCTGGCCTCAGAATGCGTACCGATGTTTCGATCCTTGTCACACTGCTGATGCTATGTGCTTCTCTTCTGATATGAGGGCAGCCTTGCAGCTGTGGACATGACACGCTAGAACTCCGAGAATTCACGTTGAGCAGCTAATAGCTATTCTTTCGACCACTTTTTCTGTAGCCATTTTTTTTTCTGTTTTTGGGGGATGGATGTCCAGCTTGATACCTCGACGGTGGCACTTGTGAGTGCTTCCTGTAGCAACATTTTGGTACATATGTGTGGTGATACATTGTTCAGGCCATTTTATCCTGCCTACCTGTCATTGAATTCAGATTGTCACGAATTCACATCACTGATTTGATCTTCCCCCTCCCACTTGAGCCATGCTAGTTCTATTCTGAGATTTGTATAGTAGTATGATTCGATTGTGACTTGAACACTCGGGGATTTGATGTGAAAAATCGTCAGTCGTGTCTCCGTTTCTGGTCCTGAAGGTCCAAAATGCGCAAGAACTTAGTGAGAACCCAAATGATGCTCTGCTCTTGAAATGTCTTCACAAATTCTACAACAAGGCTAACTACCGTGGGTGAGGCTACTATGGGATACTTACTATCACAATGGCAAGCTACCATGTGAGCAAAAGAAGGGGTCTTTCTGGTGGAGAGATGTGACAAAGTTGCTA
Source organism: Eragrostis nindensis (assembly GCA_012490785.1). Lineage (NCBI taxonomy): Eukaryota > Viridiplantae > Streptophyta > Magnoliopsida > Poales > Poaceae > Eragrostis > Eragrostis nindensis. The sequence continues at coordinate 495,916 of JAAXCT010000150.1, read as the reverse complement.
GACATGTTCAAGGGAGTAACTGCAGTACAAGTTGGAGATGGATCCTTCTGTGGCAAGATGCTTGGCAAGGCAACCCCCTAAATATCCAGTTCCCTGAATTATACTCTTTTGTGAAAAAGAAACAGATGCTCTCAATGACAATGCCATGCAAGACTCCCTTATATCTTTGTTCCATCTACCATTGACTGTTGAGGCATTTGAACAATTCACTCTGCTCCACCAAATTATCGGTGCCACTCAGTTACAGCAAGGAAGGGATATATGGAGGCACATTGGGCAGACCGGAAAATATTCAACATCAAGGGTATATAAACAACTGGTTGGACATATGCCAGTTCACCCTGCCTTCACATGGACTTGGGGATCGATGTGCCAAATGAAACATAAAGTGTTTTTTTGGATACTGCTTCATGATAGACTAAACACCAGGGGCCTATTACATCGGAAGAATATGGCTTTGGAGTCATACACATGTGAATTGTGCATCATCCAGAGAGAGGAGAGTCTCAGACACCTATTCATCAAATGCACTTTTGCAAGAAATTGTTGGCAAGCAATTGGCATCAACATCCCAACGCACCTGAGGCCTCTCCAGTTGTTTCAATGGCTAAAAAGGAAGCTTGCTGTGCCATTTTTCATGGAAATCATAATACTAATGTGCTGGAGTATATGGGTAACAAGAAATAGTTGGATTTTCAGTAACATTGACCCAACAGTCCAAAGCTGCAGAAGGAAGTTCCTTAAAGAGATGTCCATGGTTCTCCATTGGGCTCGACAAAGACATGTGCAACAGCTACAAGAATGGATACAGTCACACTTGTAATTTTTTACAGTTTTTGCTTTCTCTTTTTCTTCTTTTTGTACAGACAATCACTTATAAAATTTTGATAAAATGCTGTAGGGGGCGACCCCTCCAGTTCTCTTCAAAAAAAAAGAACTTAGTGAGAAGAATACCCAAGCGCCGTCGGATCGGTATCTGATGGCAGGAGTGCTATCCTCCACTCCCTGAGGGCGCGCTACAACCGTACGATGCGCGTGTGGCCGCGGCTGCCGCAGTCAGCCTTCGTTTCCGTCTGCCTGTCGGCTTCGCCAATGGCGCCGTCCGCCTCCACGCCGGCGACGTCCGCGGCCGTATACGTGGCGGCGGTGCCGTTGCGGGCGGCCAAGGGACCGGCGCAGCTTGTGATGTCGGCGGGCTACTCGCTGGGCCTGTGGGACCTGCAGCACTTCATGGTGCTCCTCCGGCCCGACGACCCGGCCCGGACACAGGTGAGGCCGCTTGCTAGCCCAACCCACTTCGCTCCTTCCCTCCTCACTGCTCACCGCCATGGTCGGGGCTTGGTTGTGTTGCAGGCGTTGGTCTTCGATTTCCAGCCGCGAGACCCGGAGGACGTTCTCGCCGCGCTTGCGGTGCTGACGCGGAGCGAGATACCTGGTAAAACCTCCGGCTTTGCAGTCGATTCATGAATAAGCAAGAACTCGGCATCTGCGTGAAATTAACCAGCCGAGAACGCTGATCAGGAGTGGTCCGGAGAAGAACCCTGCGGCGGATCCCCGACAGGCGGTGCTGGCTCGTCGGTCACTGCGACGGAGATGCCGTCGGCGCCGCCGACAGGTTCAGCGAGCGGTGGCCGACCGGCCTAGTCGTTGGCGAGCACGACTGCCGAGACTACACGAACGGTTCGTCTCTCGTCGCGTCGTTCGAGCATCATCGTCGTCGCAACTGCGAAATTGTGAAAATGCAACCCGTCTCACCCGTGCCTATCGTTTTTTCTGATCGCCAGGGCTGGTCGAGGTCCTGACAGGTGAAAAACGTGTTTTGGAGTCGCTCAGGTCGGCCCCCGGCACCGGCGGGGCGGTGCCGCCATGGTGCGAGTGGTTCTCTCCTTTCATTTTATTTTTGTTTTTTACTTTTGTGCTCCTTCGTTCTCATGGCGCACTAATGTTGTCTATGTTCTGTGTACTGAATCTTTCCTGCTCGAGATATTGTTTCTTATCTGCGTGACGTTACTTGTGCGTCAATTAATGATGCAGTTTGTTTCCTAGAAAAGAAGCTATAATGATGTAGTAATTGGTTAAGAATACATCTAGGTGATTCAGTACATTTTTTGTCATTAGTCAATTGATCCTTTCTGTTCAGCCTCTTTTCAGTTTATCTGAGAGTTCATCCTTATGTGTTACTTGTATTTCTGAAACAGTTGTCGTCTTATTTCGCAGATGAATGGATGATTGACAACTGTCTGTGTGTACATCGTGAACTATATACCGTCATTTTGTGGCATTATGGGAGATCAAGATACAAATTGCAGGTAAATGAGGAGGAGAAACTAAGAAGCTGTTGCGGGCAATGGCATGACATTGAAAAGAGTGCTTTGCTGAAGATTGTGGCAAAAGTAGCACGCTGGACCATGTAATCAGGTAAAGTTCATTGAACTAGAAGGTTTTGGTTATGCCATAGTCATCTGAACTATGATAGACAATGTACGCAGTACATTGCGCTCTACCTGAACTGAACAATGTTCACCATGTTGATTCCTTCTGAAAATAAAGACCCATTTCTCCTGAACTTCCTGTTCCAAATGAGATGCCGATTGAGCGGCAAGGCTCAGCTATTCTCCTCCATTGAAAGTGAGAAATGTTATGTATCATCCATAAGGAACAAAGCCCAAACTTTCCTGATGTAGTCTCCCTGTTGACGCCTCTGAAGCAGTTGCAAGCTGCTCCCAAGTGTCCAGGGATAAGGCCACCAGCCACCATTGTTGGCCATCTCGACCACATATACGACAAACCAATGGCGTTGTCGTGCTGACTTTCGACATGATGACACGGATCGATGGAGGTAGCTAGGCCGTTGACAAATGACTAAACCTCCATTAATCCTTATCTGAACCCTGAAAAGGAAGGAGTCATCAAGGTCCATTGACCTTTTTCTGGAAGCCTGTTAAAGGCTTGCCAGCACAGAATGTTATCCTGCTCCTGCACCACCAACCCAGCACAAGCAGCTAGCCAAGTGTGCAGTGAGTTCATTTCACCCATTCATATAGCACTGGCCCGCATCATCAAGAACCTAGCAACTCAAATCAGGTAGCTGGTTAGTGACAAGCATGCTGCACCGGAAGCAGACATAGTGTTTAGCTGGCCACCGAATCCTGAACCCCACCATGACCATGCTTTTAACATCACTTTCCGCCTGCAGCTGCGACCTGTAGGTTAGCTCAAATCTAATAGATCAGTTAAGAAATGTAAAAATGGTCGTGAGAGGTTTCTCGCAGGACACTGAATCTTTCAATAAATCAGGTCTACCATCCATATGGCCCAGTAAGAACTCAGAATCAAAGGGCGAACACCTAAAGTACAAAAACCTAACACCAAAAAATGTTTTCAAGTAATTAATTAGCTTAGCTTCGCTTTTAATCAGTTCTCCTTCTTGCACATGCTCTCATGGATCGATTTATTCTCTTATAGAGGTCTTCCCTTGCTGTTTATGTGAACTCAATCTACGCAAAGGTTCTATACCAGAGAAAACAACAACAACAACAATGTTTCCCTCAAAAACAATGTTTCAGTCAAAATGGCTAATTGTTAAGGTAAAAAGACCTGTAACCTGTATGTATTTCAATTCATGCTATCAGTAAATAGTACAAACAACTGACCTTCAGAAATGCATATGCCGACATGACGTTTTAGCTGGCAAGTTTTGATTGCATTTTCGGAATTTTGATGCTAATGCGCTAAACATCGCAGCGCCATTGGTTTCCACGCGCATATCGAGGCAGTGAATTGCCATACAGTTCTTGTGGCGGTGTGTGGATCAGGATTTGTATTTCAGTAGGACCCTGACCTGCAACTATGCATGCAGGAAGCAAGATCCTCAGTTCGTCACCACATTCACCAAATCAGCATGTTCACACTGGGGCCTGAAGCCTGAAATGACTTCGAACTGATCATAATCCTGGGTTATCTCTCTGTACGGTCACTGTTAAATCCGATCTGCTGAATGACGATCAGCACGACCGTGCAGTTTGCCAGAAGTCAAGGCTGAAGAACCATTTGCAAGCACGTGTTAAAATGGGTTGCGATTTTGCCCATCAGAAGTGACCTTCATGGTGCTGTATCACGGATATCGGAGAGAATACTGATCCCAGAATTTTAACCAAGCCGAGTTGTGACGGGCCAACCTCTGGTCTGAGTACCTAACCCAACTATTGCAGTAGTATTTTTTATTTGCGATACAACTATTTCAGCAGTATTTAACTGAGCTAAAGCTGCAAACAGAGTATGAAAAGGTTATGAAACAATTTCGTTTTTGATAGAGCTAATACTGATCATGTTTCTTTTTCATCCCAAAGAACTGCCACAGACAGAATGGACTCCAAGTTCCGACAGTTCACCAGCAGCTAGACACAGCAAACAAAATATCAAAGAGGACAAGAATTAGAAGTGAAAATAGGAGGAATGCCAATTTGTTGATTTCATAGCTGTACCAAGAATTCTGCAGAGGAATCACAACCCAGTTACAGAGGAGTGGAGCTTAATTTGATACTAGCTAAGTGGTGACCTGCACGCACGTACTTACAAGAATACGAGGAACTTTACTCTATACACATCTCAACCTACGCACATACTCAATGATACACATGCATGTGGATACGTATGTATGTATATACGCCGAATCCTAGTTGCTACGAATTGGACGGGCTACGCGTAGATGGCGTAGCGCATGCTCTCGCGCACCATGAGGTGGCTGACCTCGTCGGCGCGCGGCCGCCACCCGCTGGCCGCCCACGCCTCCTCCGTGACGCCGTACTCCTCGCCGTCGAAGCGGACGGCGCACGCCAGCGCCAGCAGCGCCCTGGCCAGCGCGCCGCCCACGCTCGGCGCCACCACCGCGCCGCCCGCGGGCGCGACGACACCGCCATCGTCTGCGCCGCCGCCGAGCGCGCTCTCGTCCACCACCCGCGCCGACCGCCGGCGGCGCCCCCACCGCATGAGCGACGACACGCTCCACATGGCCTGGCCGATCGAGCCGGGAACAGGACAGCTCACCAAAAAGCAGTGAACTTTCTCTGCCTTGCCACGCTCCTCTCGCCTTAAGCACGCGAGCTCTGTGTTTGTGGCACGGCAGCCACGGACCACGCAACGCAAGCCCTCTCCTTGCGTGCACGCAGCTTTCTGATTGTCTCCTAGGTTGGTTGGGTCACACGGCTCGCGCCATCGCCATGGCACCTCCCCTGTTTGCCACTACTAGCTTCTGCTGGCTGCTGCTTGCTTCACTCCACCACGCCATCATCGACCCACCCTCACAGATATATATAGAACTATCCCAGCTAGCAAGGAGAGTTGATGAGCTTAATTAGCACAAGGAAGCAAAGACCATTGGAGATGTATATATGGAGGACGAGGAAGAGGAACGAAGCTTGATTTAGGTAACGCAGCAAGCTAAGGTAATCTGAGTCGTGAGAGGGAGACGGATAGTGGTGGTGGGGGAAGGGAAGCACTTGGGGAGGCTAAAAAAAGGTTAAGCGAGCTATCACGGACTCGCTAGTGGGAGGATTCTGTCGCGTGGTGGTGCAAGTTTCTTTCACGGCATCATCAGATAGACGCGGACCGGGCCAATAGAGCCTTTACATGCCAAATTAACGAAACGCCCTGTGTTGTACTACTCTCTCTGTGATTTTTGGGTTGGCTGCCTCAGATCTCAGTGCGCATGGAATGGTGTAGAACTACACGTAGTTAAATACTAATCGAGACGAGTGCGCCCTCGGGTCGACATACTCCTTTGAGCCTTTTCCCTACGTTTCATGGAATACATATATAATTGTCACAAAAAGGAAATTCTATATTAAAACCCTAGTATAGGAAGTACAAGCATCTTACCTCAACGAATCTGAAAGACAAGTAAACGAAATATGTCTAAGTCTTTTACTCATTTTTACCATCACTCGTCCTAGAGCAAAAACAAAATTTTAGAGCTAGGCCACCAGATATGATTTGAACTAAAATTTGAGCAATACACAATTTTTACTAGCATATTTATGTCCAATTACTCATTTATGACTTGTACTAATTGAAGCGCAGAATTGTCATTTCGTGTATTGTCCCTAACATTTGCGCCCGCATCAAAAGCTCTATTTTATCCGGATCCGTAGCTTCACTAAAGAATTAATATTTTAGATCGAAGGGAGTAGGACTTCCAATAGTAATGCGATATATATAAACCCCCGCCCCAAAAATGCATTATTAGTAATGTATATTTTCCCTGTTTTCTTAGTGGTCAACAGGACATACAATGAAAAGGTTAATTATCCGGTTTAAAATAAGTTTGCATACAATGTCAAAATCCTGGTTGGCCTCATATGGATGGCCGTTGACTTGCAACCCGTGTTAGGCGTGCGAAAGGCCAAATTGATAATAATGCATGCCATGAAAAGAATATCAATGAAAAGGTTAATTATCCGGTTTAAAATAAGTTTAGCTGTCATGCTTTTGGTCCCCCATTTTTGTCGTTCTCTACCTTCAAACTTTAGATAACCTTTTGATTTCTTTTCATTTCAGTTATCTGAGCCCATCTTGATCCCTTTTTTGTTAATTAATTAATCATTATCAGTAAAAGATCTTGGCTATGCTTAAGCTAACACCATCATGACGGAAAAAAATTGCAAAACAAAAATTTAGCATGACGGAAAAATATGGTAGCCTTGGAGGAGGAGAATAATTGTTCAACCTATCACGGAACGTTAGGCAGCCTAGGCTAGTTATATTTCCCATCAATTGTAGAGTCCTGAGAGAAATTAATTAAGTAGCCGTCATGCTAAAATTTTAGTAGCCAGTAAAATCTTACAATTTTTGTTTGCTTTGTACAAAAAGTAGCCGTAAGTTTTTGCATTTTAGTATATTTATTTATTAAGTAGATGTGAAAACTGTACAGAATGGGTTTGTAGGAAATTAATTCATAGAGAAATTGTTAAAAACTGTTTGAAAATATATACATTTTGTACTACAAAAATGTAGGCCACTAGAAAATTACACCAAAATGCAAAAACAGTTGGCCACGGTACAAATACTATCGGGGCTTTATAAAAATCTTGCAGTGAGAGGTGCTCAGATGTTCGACACGAAAAAATCAAAACTTTTCAAAGGCAAATGAATCTGAAAAGTGTATATGGAATACAAGAAGCAAAAAGCGATCTTGCATTAAACTTTTCAAAGAAAATCCTCACAAAAAATGTTTTCAAAAGAAATGAAACATGATAGTTTGACAGCTAAATTTTAGTATCATTATCAATATGGGCCAAAGTATTATTTTTTACTAGAATTTTCAAACAAATCTATACTGTCCCAATGACTTCTTCAGAACAGTTCCTATAATTGTTTTTTATAAAAAAAGATCCTATGTTCCAAAGAAGGGAAAAAAATTGCGGCAACACAATTTTTTCGTTCTCATTTTAGCACTAATCATTATGGCCACACAAAGAACAAAATGGCCCCGGCGGAGACAACTATTTAGTTGAGATATCTTGCATTATTGCTCTATATATTATGTCTACTAGACAGAAAAGAAAGATGAACGAAAAGGTAAAAACACTTTGGCAGCACGAACGGAAAAGGATGTATACCTTTCCAGTGCATGGAGAACATCGAGTCTCAACCACTAGTGCACCTGAGACAAAAATTCAGTTCAGTGCCTTTTGATACCATTGATTTTTATCTCGTGATTAGCAGCACGGATGCATGACATGGAGGTATACAGGGTTTTCTTTTCTTCTCTTTTCCAACATCCGCTTAAATGCCAGATGGAAGTAATGGAACTTATGCTGGCGCATTGCCAATAGGCTGATCCAAACTAGAAATCTCTAGTCGAAAACGGAAACTTAGCAGAATAAACAGTCAATCAGTGGGGCACGGAGTTTCTCCGCACTAAAGATAATGGCCCATACATGCCTAATTATGCGACCCACTACCTAAAGCCACACCATCATGCTGAAATGATCCAGTATACAAATTGGAGTAAGAAAAGGTGAACTAGATAGTTCCTCTGATAGTGCATCCAATGTAAATGATCAACGTACGTGCAGGTTACTGTCAGCCGAGGTCTGTGATATCTATCCTTTCGATTCCAAATTCTGTCTGCTCATTGATTTCATTTGGTCGATATCTCCTTTTAATTGTTTGTGGCTGTGGTTGCAACCAGCCTAGCCCAAACTGCAGATGTGATTTGCTGACAGTTTTCATGCATTAGTTGGGAGGACTTGGGTCTTGTTCTGCCTTTTTTTTCCACCCGCCTTTCCTCTACTGTCCATGATGCTATTCGTTTGTGGAGTGTGGGGCCATGGAACAATTTCCCTATCGGAGGACTATTTGATGCAGATCGCGCTTTCAAGAAGGGACCCCAGCTGGAAGCGTGTGTGTATATAGTGTACGTGTATTTAGTGGCTTACGACGCCCGCACGTACATGCGTGAGTGGTGTTGGTGTACGTGTATTTAGTGGCGTGTTCGTTTCCATCGCCTAAGAATATGGAATCTGAGAAAAGTATAGAGAAAAGGAACATACAAAACGTTTTGCATCTTTGATTTCAGCTCAATTCTACGCCCTATTACCGAGATATATGGGACCAAAAATAGATTAGGAGGAACATACAATCTATTATATTAAAGTTGTACTCCCTCCGTCTCAAAATAGTTGTCACTTTTGACTTTAGACATCACATTTGACCGTTAATTTTATTTAATTTTTTTTATAAAATGAAGGCCAACGTGATGGCTAAAATTCAAAAGCAACAACTATTTCGCGACGGATGGAGTATTTAACAAACATCAAGGTCCCACATTTTTCTTAAGCCCAGAAAATTACTACGTGCTGGAATATAAGCTGTGAAGTGTTCCTTTACCATTTCATAAATAATCCAACAATACCGTTCACACAAAACTAAACCAAATTTGAAATATCCTATAGCTGCTTATAAAATATCCACTGTGTTACAAATGGATTGATTGGAGTACCCTATAACTGCCAATAAACTACTCAAGAGTGCTACTGTCAAAAAACTAAACCAAGTGCAGCAAAAAAAATATAGCACCGTTCCTTGTAAATAAATAAATAAATCATAGTTCAGAAGTAGCTCTGTAAAATGAAAGAAAAGGAGATATAACCCGTACAAGAGGATGCATGGTCTATTTATCAAATCAAAGGAAAAAATGTCCTCAGAAAAAAAAACTAACATATATATATTCTCCCTCCTTTTAGCTCCCAAATGACATTGACTAGCTTGGGGTTCAATTGGTAGTGGTAGGTTTCATGGGCGAGCTAGGGGGTTCCATCAGTACATGGACACAGGAAAAAAAAATACAGAAAAAAAGTGATGATAGGACAAAAGGTGAAGTACAAATCAATGATAGTGCCATGACTATACAATGATACATACACAAAGAAACCCTTGATAGTACTAGTTGTGAAACTGCACATGCTTACCATTAGTTTCGCAAATTTTGGTACACATATATGAAATGATTATCAAAAGGCACCATTTAATCTTTACATCTCACTTTTTCGTTCGATCACATTTCCATGCGTCCCAAACGCGGGTCATTATCGGCCTCCACGAATATGATATTCCTCTTATCCAGGAGATCGCCATAAAGGTATCAAAGCAATCAAACAGTCCAAATCCGGTTTCCTTCGTGCCTAATTAACCACACACCTGATGATCCACCTTTTCTCGATCGTCTTCAAAAATGAAAGGAACAGAAATTTGGTCGCTGTTCCCCGACACGTATGTGAGGCTTCTTCCGTACTCCTGTGATGGCCTCGATCTGGCGCTGATGCTGTCCCGGATTTGCACCTGCCACTCCCGACATGCGTACCGATGCCTTGATACTGTTGCCAATAGTTTATCGCTGCATGGTGCAAATGTGTAGGATGGAGCGTGTATAATATTTGCTGTTTTGATCGAGGAACGCACAGCGCAGGACTAGCTTTTTGTTCGGCTGGCGCTGGTGCCGTCAAGAACCTGTCTGCTTAGGTTCAGACCTCAGTATTATCAAAAAAAAAAAAAAAAGGTTCAGACCTCAGTGTCTGCCTACTTTTACGTGCTTGTTTTTTTTTTTAAGAAAAATCTTGTGTAGAGATGAACATATCTTACTTTGGGATAAGGTTGAGTGTGGATAATAAGTTGACTTAATTAATCTCTTCAGTAATGATTCGGTCTATGCCTGCCCATAGGGAGAAAGTTTAAAAGAAAGATAAGCATTCATCAGTCTAGATGCCTATGGTTGCATAATGTTTGCCTCAGGATGACGGAGGAGGGGACGACGGGTCTCAAAAAAGGTAAGCTTTCATCCATTCGTCAGCCCAATTACTTGCATCCGGGCCCAATATGACTTATTGGGTAACCAATGCCAACAGCTCAGCTTACGGCCCAAACTTGAATGGCAGAGCAGCCTCGCCTAGTCGCCGCCGCCGCCGAGACCACCTCCGGCTCCTCCGTGGTCAAGCCCCTCCGGTGAGTGGTGACCACAGATCAGGCAGTCTGTTTTCTTCGCGCTGCCGCACGCCCTACCTCACATCCGCTGCACTAATATCTCTTTCTACAGCGACGGTTGAACGATTGATTGATTCCCGGTCCTCCTACAGGTACAGCAGCAGGACGAATTGCAGCTCTCGTGCATTGGAACCGAGCAGGGATGGATCCTTCGACGGTAGGGTATATCTTGGCCTTGCTTGAAAGCACAGCGCAACGAAGGAGATGTGTGAGTACAAGTACCAAGTTTCTCCAAAAGATCAGAATAGTACAAGTACAAAAAGCATGTTGCTTCCAAGCTCGTCAAATGCTCCTTTCACAGACAGCAGTGCTGACGAAAACCTTGTCAAGGAAAGGGAGATGATCTGCCTAGAGTCACAAGATAGATTTGCTGGTATCCCGCAGAATAGATTTGCTACTTTCTAACAAATTGAGGTACGCCTATTTAGTTGCAGTACTTTTGATTATATTATAGTAATTCAGTAATTCTAGTCAGAATGAAGTGCTAAGTAGAATACCTGTTCCCAGGTGCAGCCTACTTGAGCTGTTAACTGAATTACTATTTTAATAACAAATTTCTGATAAAATTGAGCTAATGTGATTCCTGTTGGTAGATTAAGGAAAGGCATTTATAAACAAAGATTTATAGTTCGTATGTTTGCAAATTAATAGGAATAAAATATACATGATTGCCTTTAAGATTTGTCGGGCTGACAAGCAGTACATACCATGGTACAATTCCATGAATAAATAGCCGATAAATAGCGAGTGCACACAATGGTCGAGTCATGAACACCATATACATCAAGATAAATAAAGCTCAAGCCTCAATAAGCACAATCACGAATTCTGTCGAAGCTATATACACTCTCGAAATAGCAGGAAACATGAAAACGAGGGCGCCAAATTTATCGTGGTGGAGTCATCAGACTTTTTGTCAGCCATATCGCCGTCTCTCTAGATGACACAGCTCCTTCACCGAACGGTCGAAGAACACCCGCAAGCTCTTCGAGCCTCTCTTGCTCTAGTAACTTCGCGCAAAGCTCGAGAAGTGACTCAAGAGCATCAGCTCTCTCCTGAACTATGTTCAGATGATCCCACTCAGCAGGGGTGCTAACTGTGTGTGCCAATTTTAGTGTGCTGATCGGTGACGATTCCTCTGTCATAGCTGGGTCAACTAAGCCTGGCTTTGCTCCTTGGTACGAGGGTGTTTTCACGTCCTTCTTTTGTTCTTGCACTACTCCAATTGTCAATTCCTCATTTGGTATTGGTGCCTCATTAAGCTTGTGATTTGCAGTACTTACTGGGGCCTCATCTGCTACCTTACTGGTTCTGATAGCTTTAAGGCCTACGGTATCATTAATCTGTCGATCAGTTATTGTTGTCAGATTATCCTCAGTATGTTGAAATGACGAGGTGTCACTGATCTTCGGTTCCTGGTGCCTCGCATCAGGATCAGTGGGCATTTGCAAAATGGAGGCATCCAGTGTACCAATAGTTGATACATCAGAAAAGTTGGTGGAGCTGTCTCTTGTTTCCCCACTTTGCTCTGCTGCAGTTTCTAATGCTTCATTGGGTCCAGTGGCTTTGACAATGCGCTTTCTGCCACTGCTTGGCTTTCTTGACTGCTTGTCTCCCAGGTTACTTTTGTTGGGCTTCACTGGAAGATAGATTGGCGAACAGTTGCATGACTCAGCGAGATATGGTTGCAAATGTGGGTGCCTCAATAGCTCCCCAGCCTGTAAAATTTTCAGTTTTTTTTTTCAGAATGTTAGTCTTGTGTCGGTGCTTATGATTGAAACAATCATACTGACTTTTCTGAGACTTACAGTGGGCCTATGTTCTGGATTTTTCCTTAGCATGCTTTTCACTATCTGCTTCCTGGGAAATAAAGACTCGAGTTTAGTATGGACCTTTCATGTCTGTTTGGGCAGTCACTTAAATGAGACTAAACACTCACAGCGATGATGAGTATATTGGCGGCATCGGAGATATTGAGGATCTGTTTATTTTGTTAACTAATGCTGCCATGTCCTTCACAAACAACACAGGGAAACATTCCATGAGTTTTCAAGACTGTGTAGACATGGAAGTAGTGCATCCTTGAGCTGTGTTGTATAAGAACTTACTGTGGCTTTGAACGCAGGGCGGTGTGCTAAAATCTCAAACATACAGCAACCTGATAGTAAAAGAGGAGAACCGAGGTTTATACAGCAGTTCAATTTTGTCATGTATCATAATATAGGTGCGTGAACTAACTTCAAGAAAAGAAGTATTGGGAACTCACCAAGTGACCATATATCAGATTTGTACCCATAAGGTATGTCTGCTAGTATTTCTGGGCACATATAGTTTGGGGTTCCTACAACCTGAAAATTCATAGATATCAAAATGAAATCAGTGAACCACACATTCTTGGGCCTTAGGATATTCTAGTGGGAACAATAAGAATATGCTGAAATTCTGTTTCCTGCATGCAAGCATTGTATGCTCTTTTAATATTACTGTTCCTGTTAGCACCTTCTGTAATTGTGACTGAATTTCAATGCCATATAAGACATTGTAGTGGCCAAAGTTACGACATTAACTCTGAAATATGTATTCCCAGTGCATTTACCGAATTAAATAAAAACATTGTTTGAAAATGGTGAGTGAGCCGTACCGACGAGGCAAGGTCCTCCATAAGCAATTTTGCTAATCCAAAATCACCTGTTGAAGAGAGGACGGGTTAGTCATTCATCTCATAGTTCAATCACCTGATAACTGTTTAGGGAGGAGGAGTAGTATATGACTCTAATTGTAGAGTCCGTATCCTAGTTTAAGATTGAGTCATGTCATGCCAATATAATGCCAATATGAGGCTACAATTCAATAAAGTGCTATTCATAACACTTGTATTAAATTGTAGTCCCATATGGGCATTATATAGGGATTACATGACTCAACCTTAGACTAAGATAAGGACTCTGCGATTACAGTCCTATACTACTCCTCCTCCCTTAACAATAACATTATATGTTATTCCACGTCTTACCAAGTCTGATGTTATTATCCTTTGTCAACAGAATGTTGGAACACTGAAATGCAACAGGACATGAGGAATGTCAGGTGGTCCTAGTACCTGATGGTTGATGAATCAAAAGGACTTGCAAGACATACAGGCTATGTTACCTTGAGATCACGGTGGAGCACGCGGTTGCAGTGTAGATAGTCAAGGGCCAAGAGCAGTTGCGTGAACCACCGGCAGACCCTCTGCATCAGGTAGAGGTAAGCTTATGAACCCACCTAACAAATTTCTACTGCTTTTGGGTGCGCCTGTAAATATTGGAGTAGTACACAATTTCATCTACTACAAATTTCAGTTACCGTGCCACTGTTACCTCTTCTGAGAATAGGACGCCCCTTGCCTTCTTGATCCTCTCGGCCCTGCGAGGGCAAAATTTTATTAACAAATGACACTGAAGATTGGAAATTACCAGCACGGGGGAGTAAAAGTAAGGGGGAAAAAAGAAGCAAGAGCTTACATGTCTCCTCCTTCGCAGTAGCTTGTCACAATGCAGACACAGGTCCCCTGCAGCAACACAAAACAAAAAGAATTGGAATGCGGAATAAATTCAGGGAACTACTGTTGTGTTGTGCAACAACCACATGAGGAGTTTCAGATTGGCCCAGTGGAAGTGGAACCACTTCCAGGTGAATTAAAGGGTAGGTGGGATTTGGGATTTGTGCAGGATTACCTCGTCGACCCACCCGTCCTTGTACTCGACGATGTACGGGTTGCTGAGGCTCGCCATGAGGGACATCTGCACAGCAGGAAGCAAAAGCATCTGTTTCATTTCCTCGCCGACAGCCAGCCGGGACGTGTAAAATTGGGTGCAGGTTCGAACGAAACACATTTTCCATGAGACAGTCGCAGTAACTTTTGAAGTGCAGAATACAGTATTTTCCCCCTTTTTTCACTTGCTACAACAAATACAACATCTCATCCTTGTTCGTGGGGAGGCAGGGGTATGTATGGAGATGATGGACCGGCTCTGCTTTCTGATGGAATGGGGGAATGAATCGCATGAGGGAGGAGGGGTTTAGGCTGCTGGGCGGCTTACCTCCTGGTAGGCGGTGCGCTGGAACTTGTCGTTCTGCTTGGACAGGCGGATCTTCTTCATCACGTACCTGCAACAAGAGCAAGAGGTTGAATGAAGTCAAAGAACCCAACATAGAAGGATCATCAAGAAACGACGAGCACCTGGGACTGGTGGGACTCTGGAGGCAAGAAAGCAGAGTAGGGAGGAGTGAGGATTAGCAGTAGTACCTCTTGCGCTCGGCCTTGTGGTGGACGAGGTAGGCGGAGCCGTAGGAGCCCCGGCCGATCTGCTCCACCACCTCGTACTGCTCCATGGGCATCGCTTCTTCCTGTGCCTCTGTGGCTTCTCTGCTCTGCTTGCTGGCGGGCGTTGGAGGAGGAGGAGGAGGAAGAGGAGGCTGTGAATGGGCTCGCGGTGCTCGTGATGGCTGATATGCACGCTCCGCACGCGTGTGAAATGATGGCGGGCGCGCGGTCTCTGCCGCGCTCTATTACTCTCTGTCGGGTAGCCTGTCTGCCCGGTAGGCGAGGAGATGCCGGGAGGTCAGAGGAAGGAAGCCGAGGAGGAGCGCACGGCCTGAACCAGGCACAGGAGTCGTCGCGCTGCTTTGCTGTGCGCGACGAGATTTGCTTTGCTTCCTGATGATTATGATGATTAGTGTGGTGGTTAAGGCAGCAAGGCTGAGGCAGGCAAGCGTGTTGTATATGGAACTGACCAAACTTCTTAATTAATTAATCAGCGACAGCGGGCCGGGGTTCTCTTTCAGTTTTCTCCTCCCCGTGGTGGTCTGTGCACCTTAATTAGTGGAGGGAACGTTGCTTTTCGTCTGCTGGGCCCGCGCTGGCGGTGGCGGATGGTGCGCGCCTTTCTTCCTCCTCCTCTTCTTCTCCCCTCACCTCTTCTTTCTCTCTCGCGCGCTAAATAACACGATGGACGACGCATGCCTTTTATTCGCTGGGTTCGCGTCAATCTAGGAAGGCTACGTACGCGCCCGGATCCTAGTGCGGCGCGGTGGGGTTGCCTCTTGGCTGCTGCTGTTGCCGCATGCTTTTCCTAGTGAAAACGGCAGTGATGAATGGCGCGATGCGATGTACCATGCGTTTGGTTGGTGTCGCCCACATGACATGCAACCTTTGCCCTCACTGGGAGTTCAGTTGTCGCTCGGCAACTCTTTTTCCTCTTCCGCATTGGGGCCGCTTTGCACCGACTGGTCCTGCTGCCTCACACACTCCATAGTCTCTAGTTCTAGCTAGAGGTCAAAATATGGTCTCAATTCTACACTAGCGGGCGCAAGCAAGGGCCGGACAGCGCGCTGCATGTAGAAAGACGGTCGCTTTTTCACACTGTCAATCAAAGTGGCCGGTGGCACTGCACCGGGTAACATGCATGGTTACTCTATTGATTTGATGGCTGCGTTCCATAATTGTGCGTTCTGTGACGAGTAGTGGCTAGGACTGTACAGTGGAGTAGGAGTAGTTACTTTTCGGCCGTAACCCCGGGTCTGTACTGCCAACATGCATGTGCCTCGGGATTCGCGCCGCAAGATCCGATCTCTGGCGGTAATAAAAGTCAATATCCGGATTTTATGCGGACCACTAGTACTGTTGTGTGGTCACGGTGAACCGCTCCGGCTGAAAAAAAAAACACACCGAAGAAAATGGGCCTCACGTCGACCTCAACACCGCCATGCTATTTTTTCCTATAAAAGAAAAGAAATAAAAAACATGGCCATGCATCAATTCAAACAGAAAAAAAAATAGGGAGCCTCATTATTTGCGTCTCTCTAGTCAGGAAAACTTCTGCCCTGTCCTAGGGGTTTAGGGGCTGACTCATACATCTTTGTTTTTTTTGAAGCAAGACTCATACATCTTTGTTATATTCTGGCGCTTAAGATAAGACGAGTAATCCGACATCCACACAGCTCATCTGCTCTGCCCCTGATAGTTATGGACTGAGCGAGACTCGTACCTACCTCTGGTTTCCCAACAAACCATTTGAAAGGTTGCTCGAGCAATCCAACAATCATGTTTTCCTGTTTAGTACTCGAGTACTATACTATGTACTTTCGGTTGGCTTTGTTTGAGATTCTGCAATGCTGGTACGAAGCACGACCAAATAGCAAATAAACGCTTAGTTATGCAAATGCATCAGTGGGTGCCTAATCAGGGTTTGGTTGCGGCTTGTTTCGATTGCAGGCTTTGTAGCTTTGATTAACACGGATCCCAGCTGGCGTGTTAGGAAGTATGTGCCTGTGGGTAGTACCTAATATGGGTTTCCTATAGTTGCTGGCCAAGAGATTTCAGTGATGGCGATGGTGCATCATGCACGAACGATCGAGACAGGCCAGTCATCAGCTTGCTTATCTTTCTCTTCTATTCCACCAGACCAGAACATTGATCCGATTCGGCGCACGATGACAATACCTTTTTAGTGTTAAATAATATTTGAGTTGTTTTTGTCTCGTGTTTTTCCTCTCTCCTTTCGAGTCTGCTTTTTAAGCAATGTGTTTGACGTTTGGGCCACGTCCAAGCATCGCGTACCTGCATGAGTACGACAGGTACTAAAGTGCTTCTACACTTGCAAGAAACGCAGAGCGTACTAGCTCTAGTGCAGCAGGTATACACGCCAGGACCAGGGCATTTCACATCGTTGATGATTTTCAGCATGTATACACGCAGCATGTATACTCGAGCGTACTAAATGTGCTGGGTAGGGTCATGCAAAACAGCATGGTTTGACGATTGCTTTCATACAATACAAAGTAGAAAGAGACTAGCTAGCTGCTGGCAGGACTGGAGTGTGATATGTACCTGTGCTATATCTCTTGTGTGCTACTCCTACGAAATTCTTATGTATATATGTATCACCAAAGTATCAGAAGGTGTCACATTCAAAGGATAATTATTTATAGCCTGAATTTAAACAGACATAGCAAAAAGGGCCATTTTGACTCGGCTGGTTAGGTTGGTGTTCAGTACTTCTCATGGTTATGAGATAGGCAAAAGCGCCATCATTCTCATGTGGCTATATATATTTGTTTACACACAAAAGCGATCACATAACACATCGCTATGTGCTTCCTAACCTATCCTTACATTTATGCCACAAAATTAGTCTAGATTTGGGAGGTATCAGGAATGCATTTTAATCTTGTTGAGGCTTCAGTAGCTCTAAATTGATCTCCTCCTGAAAATATGGTGAATCTTCCTGCGTATGCCGCAATTACCTTGTTTGTAAGCGAGAGAGATGGAGTAGCACTATTGTCACATAGCCGTGCTTGTGCTAGATGATGGCTATAGCTGGGACTGCTGTGTTCTGCGGGATTGGTAGCATGCCTGAGTGCAGATGGAGCGGTCGCCCATTGTGGAGCAGTGCCGGGCGGACCGCCCCTACGGCAGAGTGGGGCGGCTGCCTCAGCTGGCGAGAACTAAGAACCCCCTTGCTTTTCTATCTGGGCAGCCCGTGGTTCCTCCTTCACAAGTTGGGATTTAATCTATGATTTCCCTACTCATGTGAGGAAGAGAAGAAAGAGCAATTCAGACTAAGGGTTTCGTGGGCCATGGGCCAAATGCCTTCTAATCTAAACGATTGTAAGGCTCATTAGTGCTACACTCCAACTTCAGAACGGCAATGGCCCGCCTGCCGCTCCTGCTAATGCGCCTAATCAATCTTGTTCGAATCTATCGGAATTGGCCATGGCCACATATATGATCTATTTTTTCTTTATTTTCTTTTTAGCAATGTGTGGTCTATTTTTTCCGTATACACTCACCGAGGTTTAGAGGCTAGATAATTGTTATCCATAATCTACAAAAAAGTTGTCCAACATGTCCGCCCCAGCTAAAATTTTGTGCGTGGTCCGCCACTGTGCCGAACCACAACACGAGCATGCAGCGATAAACTATCACGTGAAAAATAAAGTTGAATTTTCTTGCCCTTGTTTTGCGAACTCAGCTTAGTTGGTGCTCCTAATCGTTAGAATAGATCTTTCCCAAAACGGAAAAGTATGGATCATATCATGGACGAAATGCTAATTGCCGTTTGTTTGTTTTGTGGTGTGGTGTGGTGGTGGTGGTGGTGTTCAAAGAAGAACGGCCGCTTTTCAGTTAATATGATTATGCAGCCCATTTTCATAAGCACGCATTGGCTAAAGTTTTGGAGGTTGTTGCCGGAAGAGCGCACAGGGTGCTTGTAGGAATTTTTCCTACTTTTTTTTTAGATAAGGAATTTTTCCTACTTGCCGTTATGAATTTTTTAGATCCCGACTCATACTTATCTTTGTTATATTCTGGGGCTTAAGGATAAGATTAGTGAGGGTACATCCACACAGGTCATCAGGATGATGGACCCCGATAGTATATGGACTGAGACTAGTACCTACCTTTGATTTCCCAACAAACCATTACAAAAAGAGGTTGCTCCAATCCAGCAATCATATGTTTTCCATAGTTCCAGTAGTAAGGTCCTCTCTATGGCGTTGTTCAAAGATACTAATCCGATCGGTTAGAGGCCAGCTGGAATTCGTATCCTCATGTGTGGCTTTTTTTGAGGTTTTGTAATGCTGATATGAAGCACGACCAAATAAAGCACTTAGTCATGTACGCATCAGAGAGTTCGCTGATTGCCTAATCATGCATGAGTCTGGTTGCCGCTCGTTTCGGTTTCAGGCTTGTACGTAGCTTTTGACTCGTAACAGAGCTGGCGTTCCAGGAGGATATGTGCCTGTGGCCAACCCAAATGGGGTTTCCCATTTGACGCATCCATCCTGTTCGTGCATCGATCATTCATGCACGAACGAGGCAGGCCAGCCATCAGCTTGTTATCTTCTATTCTACCAGAGAGCATCGAATTCGGTGCACGATAACATATTTTTTTTACTTTTAATTATCTCTCCCTTTCGAGAATGTTTTTAAGTAGAACGTTTAGGGGCCTGATGCGCCGTCACTGTGCCGAGAGAGAGAGAAGGCAACGTACGTGTTTGACGTTTGGGCCACGATCCAGACATCGCGTACCTGCATGAGTACGACTGGTACTTCAGCGCTTCTACACTTGCAAGAAAAGGACAGTGTACTAGTACTCGTACAACTTTATATACGCGCCACGACGCTCAAACAAACTCTCATACCATGTTAGTAGAGTGATTCAAAGATTTTGACCTCTACGTCTCAAGGATTTTTTTTTCTTTTTGCGAAAAGGGAATTCCATTGATATTAAAACACGTTACATCCCCTGAGCATCTCACCATCCACCACCGTCTCAAGGAAAAATTAGAACCTGCTTGCTACGGCTTATTTCACTTTTGGCTTCTTTTAGATATATTATAGCATGTTCTAAAAAAAAAGATATATTATAGCAGTATTGTTTACACACTTTAGTAGCATGGAAGTTTTTCTCTCTCTTGGTAAATGAATTGAAAGACGTTTTTCCAATGTGTCTAGTGCATAATTTAAACCCGGGATATATATGCCATATCAAACAATCTCTTAATTGAAAAGAATTATCAGGTATTAGTGTCAGTTCAGGTTAACCACGACGTTCTATTTCGATTATATTCTCTGCTTAAGCAACGTGGTAATTTTCTTATGAATTCATCATTGGCGATTAAGTGGGCCAGAAATGGAACAACATGGTCCAGGGATTACTTTCATGTAAGGTAGAAAGAGACTAGCTAGCTGCTTGCAGGACTGGATTCTTGTGTGCTACCAACTTGTTATGTACGATATACCACTAGAGTATTTTATGGAAAGTTGAGAAGCCGAAAGGATGACCAACCATAGCACGGTTGTATTCTCATGGGCCTAAGCCACTATTTATTTGTACGTTTTCCGTCTCCATTCGACAATTACCACCCACCCCCAATGTGTCAGGTCTCCTTTATGCTCATCGATCATTTTATCTTCACCACATGGTATAAACATTCCACCTGCCCTACTCCGCTAGAAATTTGAAAAGCCTCGCGTGCTCCACTCTCATGTGCCTACTTATTATATAGACACTCTCTTGTGCTGCGTAACCTATCCTTGAGCAATTCCAACAGACTAGCTAAAACAAGTTTTTTTTTAAAATATGACTAGTACTATTGGAAATGTCTCTCCAACATTCTCTTCAAATCCTTCTCCAAAATAGCTAACTTTTTATTCCATTTGTCTAGCTAGCAATATCTAGCTAGAGACTTTCACTCTCTATTCTTTCTTCCAACGGGCCCTTGGTGCTTTAGAGAGTCTATTGGTTTACTCTAACTTTTTTAGGTGTGTTTTATTTTAGAGAGTAGCTAAAGTCAAAGAATTTAAAATATACTTTACCTAGTCTTTTGGAGTTGCTCTTATATACATGCCATTCCATTTTTCTTTATAGAGCCAATCACACAGTGCATGTCACAAATCAGTTGTCTAGATTTGGGAGGCATCAGGAATAGATCTTAATAAGTCTGACAGGCTGGGTTGACCCTAAATTGATTTTCCCCTCAAAATTCTGTGAAACTTCCTGCGTTTGTGTGAGACGTAGGTAGTACTTTGAAGATGGATCGAACATGTATACCATTGAAACCGTCGCGCACGGGCATTATGTAGTGTAATTTTCTGATGGGTTAAGTCCTACACCTTTCCTTTTCCTTCTTCGTTCAATAATTGCCATTCACCACTCTTTTTATAGCCATTCTGTTGCCATCACTTTTAATCTACTGTACCTTTCAGCTAACAATTGGAGAAATTCAGAAGGTCATTCGCATGTGTGATTTGACCTTAATATACCGACATCCTGTCAGACGCTTCATGCCATCCTTACATTTTCTATGCAACGACTTTTCAACTCAGTCTCTAGAAATGTGATTCACCAGGGATACATTGTGATCCTTGAAGAAGATTACCGGCGCGGACGATACGTGCTTTTTTTCCAAGTGTTGTACTAGTTTCAGTTGGATAACTAGCATAGCTATTAGGATTAAAAAAAAATAGGGGATTACAGGGCTCAGGGGAGGGAACCAAGCCCAACTAGTAAATTACCAAGACAAATTGTACAAGGCATCGGGTGACTGCTCCAATGCTCAGTTGGATGATCACACCAAAGTGAAATAACATGGAGGATCAAGTAGTGATTTAATTTGTTCATGCATGCACGCAGATGAAAGCTTGGCTCTCGTATATAGCCGACAGCCGTTGTTGATGATAGACATGCCCCTGTTATTAGTGGCAAATGGGTATAATCCAGCTGGTACGTCGTCAGTTTCTTGTTGCTAACACCAATTTTGCAGTCCTACTAGCTTTCATTCATGGATTGCTTCTGCGGTCCTATGAGTAACAATTGCATATAATTTTGAGAAGAAAAAAGTTTGTGTTCATTTCGCAGTTACTACCTATCCCTCTCGGGGTCCCCTTTGACCCTTTGTACCCATCCTTTATGTTGCTGACGCATGGAATTAGCTTTCACATATATATATCTACCCTCTTCTAGCATTTGGCAGTCAGAAAAGAGGCTGGTCGCTCTAGGTGCTTATATATACTACCTCTATTTCAAATTACTTGACGTTTTTGACTTTTTGAGATCACGTTTGACTGCTCGTCTTATTTAAAAATTTTGTGCAAACATAAAAACAAATAAATCATGCTTAAAGTATCTTTAATGATAAAACAAACCATAACAAGATAAATGATATTTGCACAAATTTTTTGAATAAGACGAGTGGTCAAACGTGATTTGCAAAAATAAAAAATGTCCAGTAATTTAAAATGGAAGGAGTACGAAACAATCCCTCTTGCGCTTTCCGAGCTATACCCTAAACCCTAGTGTTTGGCTGCATGTGCTATTTAATGTGCGTTTGATACGGCTCTAGATTCTTTGAGAAACAGAAATGTTTCAGTTGTTTTTTATATAAACACAACGTGAAATCCGTTTGTCTAAGCTCCCTCCGTCCCAGAATATAAGAATTTCTGGGTTTGATTAAAGTCAAATTTTTTCAAAAAAGAAAGAAAAGAAAAGTCAATCATTTTCAACTTTGACTACAACCCTCAACATGCTCCCTCGTCAAAGCATTTTGTTGCCAGTAGTCATATTTTCATGCAAGCACCCCCAATGTCTCTAGGTTTCCAATCTCAAAAAGTCTTCAAATTAAACCCTACCACCTGACGCTGCTGCTCGTTCCTGGTATATAACACGATGCCCATGGCCGGCAGAATGTAACTGAAAGGTTAGGACTGGACAGGGTGAAGGGTGTCATGCCACATTGGTAGAAATGATGCAAAAGTATACTTCTATGAAACAACCTAACTAGGTATAGGGGGAATCAGGAGAGGAGCTATCAAGTCAGTTTGTCATTTTGCTCCGTGAGAGCAATGAAGAACAAAAAAAAATCTGCAAACGTATACTATACATCATCTATTGTCGATGCCGGTGAGCCTTCGCGTCATCGAAGAATCTCACACCAAAAGTGTGCTGAGGGCTGAGCTTCCGAACGCGACCATGCTTATGTTGTATGTTCATGCATGATACACCGTACCTAAGTTAAACTTTCAAAGACACAACTACCTCCCATGGAAGTAATAAAAGTGTTGCCTAGCTTGTAGTGTTTGTTCTAAACAACTTGCATTTCTAATAAAAGATGAATATCAGAGGCCAACAAAAAAAAAAGGATATCGATAGTGGTCAGTGAACCTTATTGTAGCACAACTAACTTTCGGCCTGCTTCTTGATGTTTATCCTGTTCCCTCTGAATCTTTTTTTTTTTGAAGGAAAGCTGGCAGGTGCGTTGCCTTTTCATTAAGATAGAATAAAAGAGAAGTGTAGGCCAGAAGCCCTACAGAGTTTTACTTAATACAAAGCAGGCAGCCCATAGCTGGCTCACTGAACAAAGAAAACAAAGTGGCCAACAAGCTGGCCAGGGAAGCTAAATGAGAAGGAACGGAAGGGGATGGAAGAGCAGCACTCTCAGATGTTGAGCGTCAGCCACCTCGCCCGGAGCCACATCTCCGTTGTGCTCCTGCATTCCATTTGCCATTTTGTAAAGGGTTATTTCCTCCTTAGCCATTAAAGCTACCTGGATGTGATCTCGCTGCTTGTTTTCAAAAATGCGCCGATTCCGCTCTTTCCAAATATTCGACCATGTATAGAGGATGATTCCAGCCGCCTTTCTTCGTTGCGGTCGACTAATGGCTCCTGCATTTTGGTTAAGCCACGGCGCGACGCCCTGTTCGTGCGCATCTTGTAATTGCGTCCCCTCAACACCTGTCCAGCTCCAAACCAAATTTACGACTTGTTTTGCGAAGTTGCACGCCGTCAACGAGTGGTTAGCGTCCTCCGTGTCAGCTTGGCATAAGGTTCCCTCTGAATCTTCACCGTTCAATCTCTGTTAAATCTAACAAGATCCTTCAAATAGCCATTCATTCACTAGCAGCTTCGGACATCCCGAGACTTCAAATTCGTTGTCACCGATCGATTCCTATCTCATAGAGTATCGCTTATCGCCACTCATAGCCCAAACAACGTTTAAATAACTTCACAAGTGAGTAAGCGACATTAGACTTTTGAGGCAACGAGAGAATACATTCACTAAATCAAGAATGGACAAAAATACCATCCAAATGGTTCAAGAGTTGGAACATCTCGGATTATGTAGAGCCATGTCAAAATAGTCCAAGACTTATTTTAGATCAGTTTTAATTTTGTGCTTTATACGTGTATATACCGCTTTTTCTTCCCAATGCCCCAAAAAAGATGAGCTACTTTTTTAAAAAAACTAAAAAAGATGAGCTACTTAACCCTATGATGGCCGATAAGAAACTCTTTGACTATTTCTTATGAACAAGTTGAGATGATGACGAGCACGTGAATTTGCTTGAAAGTTTCCTTATTTTTCGACTTAATACCCTACTTTCGTGCGTAGTAGGATGCGGTGAGTTCTAAATTCCAATTGAGTCTAAAAAAAACATAGTACTAGGATGTTCTGTATTGATATGAAGCACGCACATGGAGAATAGGCACTTGGAACCAAATGATGTTTCACTTTCATCAGGTAACCGTAGTCACTAGAATTTTCCCTTTTTCCATTTTTAACTTAGGGAAACTGATCGTCAGAGTTTTTGATTCGTCAGAGAACCTCACCGCCCAAGCCAACGGTCCAGAACTCCAAACACTGACGCCGCACGCACCAAGTCCATGCACCGGGACCATGATCTCCATCCATTTCTGTAGCATGGTCACACGAACGTCTCGATGCGCTGACGGTCCACCGAATGCGCCGTACGCCGCGCATATCGGCCTCGCCAATTTCAAACGCTTTAAAAATGCCGCCGCACGCCTTCGTGCCCCCAACCCCCACCCGTTACCGTTAGAGGCCGTAGCCAGCTCTAGGCTCAAACCCTAGGAATTTTACCGAGAAATTTCACCCGATTTAGGGCTGTATCTTAGGGAGTAGTCGTCGCAGCGATCGAATCGGCGGGGTGCAAGAGGATCCGAGCAAATCGTGAGGAATTTCGCTGTGTTCGGGTGATCGTTTCTTGCATTTTCAGAGCGGTTTGGTGATGCGCTTACTTCTTTTGCTCGATTTGTGCAGATCCGCGGAAGGGTAAGGATTGGCGGGCGGGACGCGGAGCGGCAGGAATCTGAGGTGAGAATCGAGAGCCGGGAGGAAATTTGGTTGGTTCTTTGGGGGCGGGAATTTGTTGTTTCGGCCCCAATCGCGTTCTTCTGGTGCGTTCGCTGGTTCTTAGATGCGAATTCCTGGAAGGAGCGCAGCTGGTCTGGGATTAGAAGTTCTTGATTTTTCTTGAGAAAGTTGCTTGACTGTGCTGATGTTTTCTCATGCGGTCTTGTCTTATCCATCGCTCTTCTTTGTGTTGCCGATTTTTTGCAGATATCGTAGAATCGTAGAGTTCGTGTAGACACTGAAAGGGGCAGAAGCCATACCAGGGCCGAGTATTAGGTGTGTGAAATTTTGTGCACTAGTTGTTGGATGCGTCCCTGAATTCTGCTTGTCGATTTCATCCGAATTTTTTTTGCATGGGTCCAGGAAAAGGGCAATAGGGCTCAGGGCGCGGCGCCAAGAATTTATTGCGTAGATTCAGGAGAAGAGCAAACAGGACTCAGGGCACCAAGAATAGGAGAAGATCAGCACAACTGTAAGAAACATTGATTTCTGATTCCATTTTTTGATGGGGATGCATTTCTTGGGTTACTGAATCACTGATGTGCAATGATCTTCGTGCAGAACTACAAGATGCCTGAAGTGAGGAGTGCCACCAGGCCGGCACTTGCCGACCTCTCTGGTGGGGGATTCTTTATCAGGAGGGTGCCATCACCAGGAGCTGTGATGGTGAAGGGTGGTGTCAAGCCGCTGGCTGGACGGGCCCAGACACCGTCCAGCAACAAGGAGAATGTGCCACCAGCACGGACTGTGAAGGCTGCACCGAAGAGGAGGAGCCCCCTGCCTGACTGGTACCCAAGGACCCCGCTCCGTGACATCACATCCATTGTCAAGGTGATGAGTCGGTTTCCGTATTGTCTATGTGATGTTCTCTTAGTTCTGTAAATGCCATGGTCATTTCTGCTAATGTCAGACTACTAGGGTTATGATATCTGTTTTATGAAATGTACTTTATGGTGTGCTAAAGTGTTACGATTTCGGAGTTATTGCTGGTCAATGTATTCAGGTTTTGGATTAGAGTAGGTATACAGAAGGTAAAAGTATGGCCTCGCTGTTGTCTCGGATTCATGCTAGTGACATTTTGTATATATTACATGATCCATCAATTCTTTTGGGCCAAGTCTCGCTTACAATAAAATATAAAAAAGGAAGTCAGTAAGTAGCATGGAA
Organism: Eragrostis nindensis; assembly: GCA_012490785.1. Taxonomy (NCBI): domain Eukaryota; kingdom Viridiplantae; phylum Streptophyta; class Magnoliopsida; order Poales; family Poaceae; genus Eragrostis; species Eragrostis nindensis. Next base: position 469,513 of record JAAXCT010000150.1, on the reverse strand, counting down.
TGTGGGACGATTGTTTCTTTTATTCTGAGTGTATAGGGTCATATAAAAAAGTTTACAATAATTCAAATGACTTGGCTTGGCAATACTTCTCTCAGGAGTTATTCTGATGCCTTTTTGTTGTCTACTCGCATCTAGCTATTTTTGGTTTTAGGTGCCCATCAAGTTTGAATGTGCTTAAATTCACTGAAAAGTTCAGTAAGTATTAAGTCCTGTTTTATATAATTCTTTTGTTTACCCATTTTCTTAATGTTCCCTATCCCATGATAGTTTTCTTAAGTTTAGTGTTATTTGAACTTGAAAACATAATTTATCACATTGGAGTTCACTTATTGCATAAATAGTTTGCAGCACTGTTTAGTTGTAAAAACTATGGATTGAAACTGAAAATTCTACAAAATTTCTGCTTGTTCTGTTAAGATGTATTTCACCTGTTGGCATTTCTGATTTAGGTTCATTTTAGAGTATGAATTTATATGACATGTCTGACATGTAGATTCAAGTTTAGGAGTTCACTGATAGCATAACGTTTCCATCGAATGTTTGAACAGGGCTGTGGAGTCTGTCGTGTTTGGCTTTTACTTGCAGTGACCTTCCTTACTGCTTAGATGTCCATTCATTTAACATATGCCGTAGGACTTAGACTGAGTTTCATATAATCATATTATAGGTGGAATGCTTCAGTTGTCTTCCACTCTTACATCTACTCAATAAATTTCCTAGTGTCATGTTTTCCTAGTGATGTCATCTTTGAGGCTAATATTATACAACAACATAGCCTTTTGTCCCAAGCAAGTTGGGGTAGGCTAATATTATACACAATGTAAAACTTAATTTGCAGACTATGATATGTATATTTCTTGATGTTGGAATCATCAAAAGCTGGTAATATTTCCTCAGCATCCAACTAGAAAAATCTGCAGTTGAAATAGCATATTTCTGAAGTACTCTTTCTGAAGCATCAATACTAAGCATAGAGTGGCAATATTGATTATGATCTCGACGGTAATCTAGATTAAGCAACTAATCATGCCATCTTGTTCATCAGTTATTGTTCATTCCTCCACAGCTAATTATTTGGCCATTATGAGCTTACCCTGTCCATGCCTTTGCCTTACACTTTATGTACTCTTATTTGTTGAACTGCTGAAGTGATCAAAACTTTGCTCGTCCACTATTAATATAGACAGGGTAAAAATGTATATACACCTAATTCAGGTGCACTGAGTAATATTCCTAGTAATCTGCAGATGTACTAACTCCAACATTTTGCAGGCTCTTGAACGAAGGCGCCTACGGGATGCTGCTGCATCTCGGCAGCAGATCCAATGGACAGAAGATTCATCACAATCTCTGGAACCAACGACTCAAGATGTGGCAACCCCTGCAACTTCTTTGGCCAAGGACAAGCTGAAAATGTCTTCCTCTCCATCTGACTGCTCCTTGCAGACTCCATCAAGACCAGTTGATCCAGCGCTCTCCGATCTCTTGGAGAAGGAACTTTCCAGCTCAATAGAGCAGATTGAGAAGATGGTAAGACGAAACCTGAAGCAAACTCCGAAGGCCGCTCAGCCTTCCAAGAGGGTTGTCCAAAGGCGCATCCTGATGTCCATGCGATGAGCTGAGAAAGTCTGCTCTAGGCTGCATGTTCCCTCTTGTCTGCTGCTTTCTTAGCCGCTAGACCTAACTTCTCATTGCATCAATTTTGTCTTAGAAGGGTGGGGGTTCGTGGTTCTCTGCTTGGGGACCTTGGGTATATGTGGATGCGTAGCTCTCTGCTTGAGGGCTTATATAGTACACCAACAATTGTGTATTTCTGTCACCTGTGTAACTGGGTTGTGAAATTAGTAGTTCCCCTACGTAACTGGTAGGCCAGTAGCTTTAAACCTGTGCTGCCTTTTATCACCTGATATATGAACGGAAGAGATGTAAAATGGGTGAAATGATGTTTGCTGTGACCTTGACAGCTCGAGTATAGTCATAGTAGAGCAACACAACTTCCTGCTGGCATTGTCACTTTGCATAACTGAAAAAGGTTATGTGCAGTCCTTATTGGCGCTTCAAGTTTTCTTTGGCGGTGTTTTTTGCCTTTTGGTTTTTGCATAACTGTATGTTTGGGGCAAAATACTCTGCTGGCCAATTGTTTAGCTGTTATCATGTGCTACTTTATTTCTAACTGATAGCTGGTGAGTTTTCTCTGTGTAAACTTAGTTTGAGCACATGATATCTAATCATAATTTCTCCATTTAAACGAACATATTGACTTGAAAGGGTGTACCACTTTGAGAAGAAAATTGACTTGCTATAGTTATTATTCAATGAGTCAGACCTGTATGTAAACAGGTACTCAAATATGAAGGACCTTGCTTTGGTCTCATTTTTATATAGGCTGGATTTTCGGGAAAAAGTTTTTGCTTCGGTCTCTAGAGACCTTGTGTCTCCTGATGGCTTAGGGAACATGTTTTTTAACAGTAGCCGCATGGGTGCCTTACCACTTGAGTTTTGGTTACTAGAACCAAATTTGTTAGGTATAAAATTCTGTGATAGTTAATGGGAATAATATAGTACTTCCTCAAGGCTATGCAAATTGTCAAACTTGCTCTGCTTAATGTAGTCAATTTCAGAATAGTAACCTTACATTGTTTCTGAATATGTTTCAGACAACAAGATTTGGACTGGTATTCATTTCTGACCCAGACACATGAAGTATTTTCTGGTAATTTGTACTGCTAATTTTTACTTCCTTGCCACAGTCCCAGATAAAATTTGCAGGACTATCTATTGCTTCAGGTGATCAGCGCACAAAGCTTCAGCGGGTGCGAGTATAGGATAGTCTGGTTATAAAATATAAGTTTCAGCAATTGATGATATACAGTATGAGCAGGTTGGTCGATTGCACCTCGCTAGATACTAGCTCCTTCCCAATACCATGTGCCCTTTTCTTTAGTAATCTATATCACCAAACAGAGCAAGAGAAAAAAAACACAATCAATTCTAAATAACTGTAATTCCTTATGCAAAGAAATCTTCATTTTGCACTAATGTGAAGGAGATGGATGATATGACAGTTCATATGGCTAAAAAAGAACAAGTGAAATAGTTGGTTTCAAAATTGTGAATTGTTAGTACCTGCAGAAGCTGCTCATTTAGTACTATTTACTTATCTTCTAATCATATTGTTTAAAGTATCAGTTGGTCTTGATATCTTCTTTTGGGAAGAGCAACACCGACTTTTGCAAAATGAAAACCTATCTTGCTGAAAATAACCGTTCTGGTGACTACAAGAAATATAATGCTTGGACTGTAGTAGCTTCAGCCACAGCGCATAGTAAGCCTGTTCGGGACAAGTAAAATGTCCTCTCTCTTTTTTAGGGAAAAGTGAAATGTCTTTTTGTCATAGCGGATATATTGAAAAGTTCTTTTTCTAAATCTCATACATATTTAATTTCTTTATCTGTAGTCATATACTCATCTGATCATTAAAAACTCTCTGGTACTACCAATGATGTGTTCATCCAAGCCGGATCCATTGTCAACAAAAATATTCAGGCAGATTGGTCCTTGTCCTAATCATCTAAAATCCAGTTAGCAGGTGCTATATCATCAGCCATGGGCGCACAAGGGCCATACAAAAAATGATAATATACAAAAGCGCGGCAATGCCGCTCACCCTTTCAGTTAGAGAGGTGACGCTGCCTTTTGGACTACAATGTCAGTAATCTTATGAACTCAGTGAATCTACATTTTAGCTTCACCGGATGTAGCTCCTAACAAAAGATGTTTGACCAACGCAACTTAAGCTGCCAGACCCCTGCAAAATTAGGAAACTTGTGAAGAACGGGACTATTTCCCAAATTCATATTTTATTAGGATTAAAGCTAACTACGTACATGGGACTTCGATGGGGGGAACACGTTCCAGACCCGAAGTGTTTCGTCACCACCGCAAGTAGCAATGTTCTGTTGAGATTGGTGGTGGAAAGACAGTGAGAACAAATTACACTAGGTACTCCAAATATAACTCAGAATAACTTGCCAAGATTCACCTGTCCATCTGGTGACACTGCTAAATGCAGCACTCTGTTCGTATGCCCCGTCAAGGTGGCAACCTGCAAATCCACGGGAGGAACGCAATCAATACATAAAGTTACGGTAGAAGTTATCCGATATTCAGAATAGTCTTGCTGTGTACCTTCGACATTGTTGGATATCGCCAAACAAAAACCTGATCCTGAGTGTCGTCGTGGGTGCTAACAAGTTCATTCACATTCTTTGACCAAACAAGATTACAGACCTGTGAAGTCATTTAGATCTTCAGTTCATGACAACACTCCTATTCTTTCTTCCAGGGATCGAACTGTTCACTCTACCCGTTTTTTCAGTTTTATATTATGAAAGAAAAACCTCCTTGCTTTCACTATTCGCAGATTTCTGGGCATTTCAGTTTTCCTTTACTTATAGTTTGTTCTATAATGTATAAGTTGTCTATATATTTATATCAAGTATTTAAAACTGGAGAGTAATAGTTAAAACAAACTTTATATTACTCTGCAAAAAGATAAATCAGGATTGCAGATAACTGTTAAAAAGATAGATATTGCAGACTACCTGACTTCCAGTGTCCATGCAGCTCAAGTGTGTACTTGTGGTTGTATTCCAGAATCGTATGCATCCATCTTTCGTTCCTCCACCAGATGCAAGAAGCCCATGTTGATGCGGTGACCAAGCAATGGCTTTAACAGCAGCTCTGTGCTCAGTATACTTCTGTACTGGTTGTACTGAATGTGGATTCCAAACAAAGAGCTGTGCGAGGAAAAAAAAAGATAGTGTGAGCAGAAGAAATACACTGTAAAGGTCTTATAGCAACGCACTCCGAAGGATGGAAAAGCTTTTTACTCTTTTATCATTACCACCAGAAGCAAGCTGACGGTCATCATAAGACCATTTAAGCCCACAGACCTGGAAAGTGGGTGAAGACATGAGACCACACATTAGTAACATGAAGCCCCATTAGGATTTATTCATAATATCGGAAAACCCCAAAAAAATGACACAAGAGAAACAGGTAGGAGCCACGTTGTGCATCTATAGAGATAGGAATATATTACCTCAAATTTATGCGCAGTTAGCTTGCTAACATAATCTTCTTGAGCACGGATATCATGGTGAAGGATGCTTTTGTCACGACCGCCAGAAGAAAGCAAGGAAGAATTCCATGCAAGAGCACCTACACGCATGATATGACCTTTCATTGTTCTTGTTCTTTCACAGCGAGTCACGTCCCATATCTACATAAGATAAGTATATATCAGGTAACATGGCAATCAGATTCTTAGGCAACCTGGAGTGACAATTGTGTACATATCAAAGGCTAGAAGGATCGATCGATTTAGTACTTTCAATTTTTTTGAAATTTACATGGAAAACCGTGTAACATCACCCGTGGATAACATCACTCTTAGTATTTTGAATACATGAAGAAATTTAGAGTTATATTGTCTACCAATGAGCTGATTGTGTCTGCAAAAATTTTGAATTTCTTCGGCTACTATAGCATAGAACTGCACTTTTTTATGATTGCAGTGCATTGTACTTAAAATGTTTACCGTATATATCGTGTAAAAATGTTTAAGCCGTAAGGGACATGAACATCCGAACATGGCATCTAATAATTCGAGGTAGTAGCAGGATGTTACCTGAACTTGGCCTTGGTATGTCCCTACAGCTAGATGAGCACCAGGCTGTGTCCACCCCACGGAACAGACATCATCATCCTCCCCCAAGTCGCATAACATGGTGACCTACCCAATGATGAACTCGTTCAGAATCCATATTCAATTTTCAGAGAAGAAATCCTTCAAGAATGCTCACCTTATCTCTGCTTGCGTGCCATAAGTAGACACGATTTCCAAGTCCAACAGCAAGAACATCATGTGACGACCAATCCAGGAGGTTCCGGTAGAAGTCGTCCTGCATCTCGGGCGCATCCAGAGTCTGAAATTATGGTCAAGAACAAACATTTTAGTTGAACAAAGCCTTCAAATTTTGCATTTTAAGGCCCGGGAAACCAAACCGAGAAGCAGAACGCCAAATCAAGAAAGCACAACAACAAAATCCGACGCCCTCCCTTAACCTTATAAGGCGACCTTGGGATTTTCCTGGGCCTGGCGCCCCTCGTCGTGAACGGCGAGTCCTCCTCGTCCCTGTCGGCGAAGAGCGCCCTCTTTGCTCTCCGGGGAGCCTCGTCCTTGAATCTAAATATGTTCCCTTTCCCGGGAGTCCCCACCGGCGACGCCGCCGAGGAGGAGGAGGAAGAGCATGCGGTGGCCGAGGACAACACGCGATCGGGCGTGGCGGGGCCGAACAGCGCGGCGCTGAGGAGCGTACAGTACGGGGACGACGAGGGCGGAGTGTCCAGGTCGAAGAGCGCGAGGTTGGATCTGGCCCGGCAGGGGATGAAGCGGTCGCCGTAGACGGTGCGGGCGGCGGCGGCGGCGGCAGGCGAGGGGGAGGGGTGCGACCGCAAGGCGGAGAGGCGCGAGTCGGGCGTGGAGGCCGGAGTGGACTCGGAGGCCGTCGCCGGGTTCTCCATCGGCATCGGCGGCGGCGGCGGAGGGTTTGGGGATCGGGAGGACGGAGAGGGTGATTTGGCGCGCGGCGCTTGCTGGCACGCTGCTGGCAGTTTTGAACGCTCTCCCGCGCTTTCAGTTCCCGTTTTGTACGTTCCTGTGTGACGGACACGACACCCCGTAACGGCTCCTTGTCCTACACGAATCAGGGCGTCGGCGGATCTTTTTTTCTTTTACTTATGTCGGCGTTTAATGCAGGGGCAATTACATTCATACCTCAAATCGGACTTTCAATTGTGATACCACGGATTATGAACGCAATTCATTGTAATGTAACGGGACGAGCTAGTAGGCGTTGGTCACTGAAAAACAACATATCGAAAACATATCAGGAAGAGGATATGTCATGATTCAGCACAAATTTCAAAATCAAGTCCCGGACAATTGTTTGTTTCCCGTAAAGAGGATTGGATGAATTGAATTGGGCCTCAAATCCAAATCCATTTGGAAATCGAAACAAGGCCCCAATTCAATTATTTTGTTCGGTTTTCACAAAATAGATTAAGTTAATTTTCAATTTATATCGTCGCACAATCTGATAAATTTGAAATGAATAGTTGACTCACACTAGCTACAACAAAAATGATGGCGGCAACTGCGAGACACCTAGGAGACCTTGAGAGAGAACACATCATCACCATGGAGTGGAGCCAATGGCGAGTCCAGCAGGCGGGGCCCACCTCTAGATCCAGCTCAATTTGTTATTTAGCACTGTAGCAATATGAACAGTAGATTTTTTCCATTTCTTTTTCTTTTTCGGCTCACCCACCCACGTGAGCCCAACTAGTTTCTGGATCATCTGAGGCTTGAGCCTGGACTCGCCACTAAGTGGAGCTCAGGCTTTTTACGATAATGGTTGTGGAGCTTCACACATGTTGGTTGCTTGTTGCCAAGAAACTCACTGTCGCAGCTATGACAGTGGACGCGTAGTCAAAATCCTAGTGCGTACCATGGTCGAGTTGTCGAAGTCGCTAGCGGGCGGTGAAAGTTTTGATGGTGAATTAGTTTTTTGTTTTTGGTAATAAAGGATTTAACTTCATGATATTTGGTGTGTGTTAAGAGCAGTATTTGCGGTTCATTCTCATTTTTTTCTTTTGAACCTCTCAAAACTGAGTACAAATGTAGTATTTGTTCGTGCATATAAAGATCATAAACTCATCACCGCACAGTATACATGACCAAACCTACATTCATTTTTTTTTTTTGGCATAAGAGAATGTCAAAGTTTGGATTCTTATCTCTAAATTTTTATACTATTACTGTGTATTTAATACTTTCGTGATTAAATGTTTCAATTTTATCATGTTTGGTCTTGCAAACAAAATCAGGCTTTCAAACTTAGAAAAAAAGAAATGGACGCAAATGTGAAAAGGGAAATATTTCGGTTCCACGGATCAGAGATCTGTCCGCCAAGTCAAACGGTCCGAGAGCTCCAAATTCAAAACTGCGCGCACCAGGTCCATGCACCGCAACGATCGTATCCGTCCATCCATCTCATTTCACCACAGGAACGTTCCGATGCTACTCATGGTTCACGTACGGCGTGAACACCGGCGGACCGGCCCCTTCGGCCTCGCCAATTTCAAAACCGCCCGCTCCACGCCGCCGCCCACCCGTGGCCGTGAGACGCGCAGTAGGCTAGGCGCCTCCAAGCACATACCGTAGGAATTTTATCCACAAATTTCACCCCGGCTAGGGCTGTATCGTAGGGAGTAGGCGTCGCGGGGATCGAATCGGCTGGGGTCCAGGAGAATCTAGGCAAATCGTGAGGAATTTTGCGCTTTTGTGGTGGTTCTTTCTTGCATTTCTTTCTTGGTTTCGAGCTGTTTGGTGATGCGTTTGTTTCTTTTGCTCGGTTCTTGCAGATTGGCGGAAAGGTAAGGATTGGAGGAAGGGACGAGGAGCGTCTGGTGAATCTTAGGTGAGAATCGCGAAACATGTGGGGATTTGCTTGGTTCTTTTGGTGCGGGGATTTGTTAATTCGTCCCCAAATAGAGTTTCTCTGAAGCGTTCTTGGCTTGTTGGATGCAAATTCCCGGAAGGAGTTCACTTCTTCTGATGCGTTCATCGGTTCTTGGATGCGAATTCCAGAACGGAGTTCAACAAACGCATCATGAAATTAGAGTTTTTCTGATGCGTTCGTGGGTAGTTGGATGCGAATTCCTGGAAGGAGTTCACATCTTATGATGCGTTTGTTGGTTCTTGGATGCGAATTCAATGGAGTTCAGCGATCTGAATTTGAAATTCTGTTGTTGTTTTTTTAATCGAGGTCTTCGTCTAATCCATGGTCCTCTTTGCGTTGCTGCTTTCTTGCAGGTATCTTAGATTTGTAGTCCGTGTAGTCATTGAAAGAGCAGGAGCCGAACCAGGCCGAGCAGTAGGTGTGTAAATTTTGGAGCATTAGTTGTTCACGCGTCCTCTGAATTCCGCTTGTCAATTTCACATAAACTTACTGCATAGATCCAGGAGAAGAGCAACAGGACTCGGGACACCAAGAACAGGAGAAGAGCAGAAGGAGTAAGGAAAAAAACTGATTTCTGATTCCATTTATTGATCTGGAGACGTATCTCTTGGGTTCTTGGGTTCTTGCATCACTGATGTGGTATGAACTTCTTGCAGATTTTCAAGATGCCTGAAGTGAGGGTTGCCACCAGGTCGGTGCTTGCCGACTACTCTGGTGGCGGGTTCTTTATCAGGAGGGTGGCGTCGCCAGGAGCTGTGGTGGTTAAGGGTGGTGTCAAGCCGCTGGCTCGACAGTCCCTGACACCGTCCAGCAACAAGGAGAATGTGCCACCAGCGGGAGCTGTGAGGGTTGCACCGAAGAAGAGGAGCCCCCTACCTGACTGGTACCCAAGGACCCCACTCCGTGACATCACATCAATTGTAAAGGTGATGAATATTTCGTGGGCTGTTCTCCAAACTCTGTTAATATCGTGACTATTTTATTCCAAGGTCAGAGTTCTTTGGTTCTGTTGTATCTAATGCATGTGTTGTTCGTCACGCTATGCTGCAATGTTTCAGTATCGAAATTGTTATTTGTATTGCTCTAGGAGTTCCCTGGTTACCTGGTTCTGTAAGTAGAATTCACGTTCAGAACATAAAACAATATTTATATTGGTGTATATATATTTTTGTGCATCACAGCAAGATTTGTGAATGATAGCAACACCTAATGCTGGTCAAAGCCTTTCATGCTTAACTTAGTAACTAATAAAACAAGTATTTAAGTTCAAATGACTGTTGATCCATGTTTGTTCCGTCTGCTTGGATCTTACTAAAGACTGAAAAGAAAATGCACACTTCACATCATGATTTTCTCTGATATGTCACACAGGTTATGTTGTAAGATTCAAGATTCCAGTGAGATCTTAGCATTGCTGTTGATCGTTTGAAAAGAGAATCTTACTTTTCAAGTTTCAACAGCTCATCTAGTATTCAAGATAATATCTAGAATATCATGTTTAACATCTTTGTTCAATGTCTGGGTTTTGCTAGTTCGGTTAAATTCAAGGCTGTATTAAAAAATAAGAAATTCAAGGCCAATACGTTATAGAAGTATCTTTATGCTGTCACTTACAGACAATGCCAAATATCCTTTGCATACTATGCTATGTAGATTTATTGATATTGAAATTATTGAAGAGTATTGTAATACTTTAATGAGAAAAGGTTGTGGATAAGTGAATATACTTCACATATAGAATGCAATGTTACTTTCCACATGGATGGCAGATTTAAATTTTGCAGCAAATTTTGTGTTGTTTTCAGCAAATCTTGTTCATTTTTGAACTCCCTAGATGATTATTCACCTCATATATCTTTGATGATGTCCACACTTTTAAACTTCTGTTTGATGTGCTCAAAATTTGCTTGTCTACTGTTAACTTCAGATGCATGTCCACTGTTAACTTAGGTTGGAGAAAAACGCATATGCATAGGTCTCCACTAAGAAGATTGCACTCAATTTTCTTGTCTACTATCAGTTTCAGATGCATTTTAGTTGTCTCCGCAGAAACCTGCTGCTGTGCTAAGTACTGAATGCATCTTCAGATACATGTCCACTGTTCATTTAGGTTGGAGAAAAATGTATATGCATAGGTCTCCACTAAGAAGATTGGACTCAATTTTCTTGTCTACTATCAGTTTCAGATGCATTCTTAGTTGTCTTTGAGAAACCTGCTGCTGTGCTAAGTACTTAATGCTTCCTGCAGGCCCTTGAGAGGAGAAGAAGTCGACTCGAGGATGCTGCAGCTCTGCAGCAAATCCAGTGGTCCGAAGATCCAACAACTCCAGTACAAGTAGAGCAGAATGTTCCTCAAATCACACCACAAACTCATGAAACACTGGTTGTTGTTGCCTCTGGTCCTGGCTCAACTCAAGTTGTTGCAAACCCCGCAACTTCGTCAGCCGAGGGCAAGCTGAAGGCATCTTCCTCTCCATCTGACTGCTCCTTGCAGACAGCTCCGTCAAAACCAAATGATTCAGCTCTCGCTGATCTGGAGAAGGAACTGTCTAGTTCAATTGCGCAGATTGAAAAGATCATGTGTCGAAACCTAAAGAAAGCTCCAAAGGCTGCTCAGCCTTCCAAGATGACTGCCCAGAGACGGACCCTGATGTCCATGCGATGAGCTGAGCCCTTCTCTTGGCAGCATGGTTCTCTCCTGCCTGCAGGAGTGGGGCTTCCTGGTTCTCTACTTGAGGACCCTGGGTTAGGGGTGGTTTCTAGCTCTCTGCTTGAGGGCCTACGATCATCAGTTAATACATTGTTTGTGGTACCGTTGAAAGCTTACTACAAAAGGCCTTCACTTGCGTTTGTGTATAGCTTATCTAGCAGAACATTAACCAGTGTCATTAGCAAGACGTTTTGAATCTTTGAGATGCAGTAACTGAATAGATGTAAGATGGCGATACAGTTTTGAGTTGTAATAGTTTGAATACTTCCATCGTAGAGTGACATAGTATCTTGTTAGCATTTCCCAGTTTCGTAACTTTCGGATCGATGTTCTTGGCATTATGGCTGAATGAAAGTTCCTATGTATATTCGGTGTGCCTTGTTTCTTTCTCCAGATTTACTTGATTTGTTGTGGTGTCTAATGTCTATTGTTTTTTTTTTTTGGGGGGGGGGGGGGGGGGGTCGTTGTTTACAGCCGGTTTACTGTGCTCTCTTGATCTGAGTTTTGTATCAGCTGTTGTCCACTTGTCCTACAGAGATGCACACTATGCTGCTAGCCATGCGCAGCTTGTGCCATGTGAATTAATAACAGGGTTCATGGACTTCCTTTTTGTTTCAAATACATTGAGGAAATGTGATTAATAATGCACCCTCTTCTGGATCTGCAACAGCTGGGAATTTTTGGGGGGCCTAGCGCCTTATGAATTTTGAAGCAACATCTGATCTTAGACTGTCCGCTTGCACCCGCCCTGGCTTCTCAAACGTATCTTGACAGGAACGGCGATCATGACGGCTGTTGCTGTTGCCGGTGCCGGATGCAGCCAAGGAGGGGCAGAACGGAGCAGCCGGGGCATTAGCCGATGATGACTACAGAAGAAGCACTCCTGGGCTCTGCCAATGATGCCTATGCCTCAACTGAACATGTTAAAATCCTGGTACTCCCTGCCTTCGATGAGCTGCTGTGTGCAAGCCACGCAGCCAAGAACTCAGGTCCAGCTACGCTGCAGTCCAAGAAGGCAGTATGATTTCCATGCTGGTAAAGTTGACAGATCGTTTTAATTATTTACAATCTATTTTCATCAGGCAGCCAATTCGAATCAACTGCTTATATATTTCTTAAAAATTGAATTATCATGTATCTTTCTTAACTTCTGTTTGTAACACAGGTGTTTCGACTATAGAGTGGACTTCTTTCTGAACCGAAAAGAAAGCATCAGTTATGGCATGTGGCATACACTGGTAGAGATGTACGTCTGGTACATCTCTTTCTTGAACTGAAAAAGCATCAATTATGGCATGGCAAATACAGGTTGATATGAATATCTAGTACATCTCTTTCTGAACGAATCAGAAAATCCTTGCAGCAGTTACAAGGTTCCCTAGCCTATTACATTTACAGTTTAAAACTTGAAATTGCAATTTACAGAGCTCAGGTCACATCGACACATGTAAATCTTCAGGAGGATTCAGAGAAAGAGGGAATCATGTTCGGAACACAAGCACTGATACAAACAGTTATGGCATGGCATATACAGATGACATAATTTGATTGGTATCGAAGAAACAAAAGAAAATGATAACTACAAGCACGGATACTGAAATGTTCTGAAAGCATGCTTTGAGGGTATGAGATCGACTGCAACAGCAATACTGCATCAACAGACATTCATATGAATGACTGCGACCAAATGTTTCATCAGTTTTCTTTGAAGCAGGGTATTGGCAGCATGCTGAATCTTGTTAAAGCCAGTAGATATTCACCATCTAGGACCCTGCCAACAAGATCTGTGGCACGTGTGGCACCAGCTAGGTTTACATGCTGCACATACTTCTTTATTGCATATGCACGTAAGCCAATAGACAGCCTTGTGAATGCTTCTGAAATGATTGGTGGAAACCCAAGACGTACACTACTCTGGATTTCTGACAGTCTGGTACTTTTGTGATAACATGAGCAATGATGAGAACTGAAGAGTAAAGCATCTAGTCAATTTCTGCCACCTCATTCAAACTGATTGATTCAAAATTGATGATATCGAATGTCAAACAAAAGAATTTTTTTTTCTCAATTTTATACAGAAGGTAAGACAGTGCGTCAACATTGGTCAGCATATATAGTCAAGATGGATGGCTTGTCTCGCAGGAACCAACATTATGCTTGTTAACTTGTGGAATCAAATTATGTTTGCGACACTCGTATACTAACCCCAATATGTATGTAACTAACCTGGGTACCAGCAATTATGGTATGATTCAGTGGATGTGCTGCACAAGAAATCACTCTTTGAGATAAAGGAATGAACTTATTTTCTGCAAGTTGCTTTTCTTCAGAACCTTTCCTTTCCTCACTGTAACAAGAGAATCAAGTGAGAAAATGAGAATAAAGATCGCAGGCTAATGAGGGAAAAAAATCAAGGTGAATAACCAGTAGATGGGACTTCTCAAGATATGTTCCCAACAAATAAAAGAACATTAAGGTAACATAAATATATTCTGTGGAAAGCAAAACATATAGTAAAGAAAAAGATCAACTTACCTGTAGTCCACGTGGCATGCGGAGCTGGTATCTGGATGAAAATCCAGTAGATAAATTCCATCATTTGAAGAAGACCCAACTGCATATATCTGGATAGCATAGTCATATCATATGCATCAAACTTAACGTCAACAAGACCCAGTAGAAAAAGACTATGCTTGTCCCAGAATTTTGGGTGATCAGTGATATTCTTACTGAAAATGTCGGCAACCAAGTTGGTTTGCTCAAATGTTTCTGCAATGCCAAGTCCATGCTGTCCCTAGTAAAACAAAAGGTAGAGTACCCCAAAACAATCAGGACATATTCTAAAATCTTACCTTTAAGAGTACTTTGTAGGAACTCTGATTTGAAAATCCATAGGGAAATACTTACAACCAAGCAGGAGGAGGGCAGTGCAGGTGACTTACAGTGAGGTTGTTAACATTCAGGACTCCAGACCTACAGATAGAAGAGAAATCCACTGAGATCTGGCTCATAATGAAGCTCGGTGAAATGAGTAGACCAGCTATTGTGGATTAAACATTTTGATATCAAAGAATTATAGATGGAAGGAAATTTCTGATAAGAATAAAGTACGTCTTGTTGTAGGGTCAGATACTGATTATCAGAGGAAAATCTTAGATACTTACCAGCCATCATCAAGATGGAAAGCCAACTGATAAGAACAACAAGGGTTGAAGTCTATCGACAGAATTGGGCTTGAAACAATGTTTGCTTGTTCCTGAAAATAGTAAATAAAGTTCAAAATAATGTTTTAAAGATTGTTAGATAATGGTTACAAATGATACACTTGGGAAGTGGCTCCAAGTCATACTTATTATGGCTATTTGAAGGATAATTCACGTAATATCATCTTCATCTAATCGAATATATAAGGAAAATATGTCAAATTGCAGGGTGGATGTGTAAAGCTTTTATATATAGGAAAAGAAATGGCATACCTTTAGTGATGCAATTTTTCCCAACAATGTTGATATCTTCACTGATAACAATGGTTGAACCTGGAAACAAAAAACTATCAGCCCAGAACCAAGCCAAGAAACACAACCTTGCATTCAGCCATGGCATTTCACATGAAAAGATAAATGATCACAAAATGAGTAAGACATAACCGTTATGATGGTACCTCGTTGTGGCTTTGAAAAGCAGCCGATGCCCTCCCTCTGCGCAGATCCCAAGCATAAATCGTGCCGTTTTTACTTGCAGCAAACACCGTCTGAAAAAAAAAATTTGTGACCCGAATTATAAAAACTGAGAAGTTAAGAGGAAAGTTATGGAGAACGGATGCATATCCGGTGAAAATAGGCTAGAAGTTGGAAATGTGAAAATTCCATTGAAAAAACAATTAAATGATCAAAAATTTCTGAAAAAAAATAGTGAACATAGTTAATGCAATATTATAGTTACTCCAAACTCTACATCGTTTGCAAGATACAAATATGTGAAATGTGGGACTTAGATGCACTTAGGAAGGCCAATAAACTATTTTTGTCCTTCAGCGCATATCTGTGCAACATTTAATATTGTTTTTATCTTGCAGACAGTGCCATGTTTTGAGTTGCAGGTTGCATCAACTATGTATGCTAATTTTTAATAAAAAATTTCAGAACACCTAATATGTTTTTTGACAAAATTATCACATTTCCAACTTCTAGCTCATTTTCATCATGTGTACCCCAGATGAACAGCCAAAAATTACTGAAAATGAATAATAAAGAACCAAAAACATACAGCTAGCTAAGCCTCCTCTTGCCTAAATAACTCAGTAACACTATGTTCACTTTGCTGTAACTAGATGATTAATTTTATGGAAGCCGTGCTTGATCACTCAGTGGATATAATATCATAATTCAGAAAGCTACAGACCAACTGTTAGTAAACATTAAGACCACACCATGAGAACTAGCATACCCGATTATCCGTATTTAACTTCACACTGTTGAATTGGGATTCTGAAGATGCCGCAAGCTCCAAACAGTGTGTCTTACTTAGCCGCCTGTCCCACATGTAGACTGCCCCATCAAGGCCTGATGCAAATACCCTATGGAAGGAAACTGATAAGTGCAAAGTCAATAATATCCAGAAAGAAAAGACTAGTTTTGCATCCTGCTACAGCATTTCCTGAGCACTTGATAGCAGGGCTAACCTACAACAACCACAAATAAAAAAATAATGACATTTCAGTTGACGAACCAACACCCACTACAAGTAGTTTACATTCTATGACATCTTTGAGAACCCACTGCAACCCACCATGGAAACTTAAAAAGGGGCTATCACTCTGAGCAACAAATTTGTAGCTTTCCTCTGTTTCAGCTTCACAACATAGGAGGTGAAAATTTATACTCCGTTTCTAAGATAGGAAACCTCAGAACATAATGTCCGCTCTTGTTTAAAGCAAGCTTCACAGTACTACATAGCAACGTTTTATGATGACCTTAATTCAAAGGTGGAATATGATAACATGAAGAGATGCATAGACATCCTACCGTGATTTATCATCAGAAGCAAAAGCTAGATCAGTCAAACTCTTGCGCGATTCAGAGTAGAGCGCGGGAAATTTGGATTTTCCTTTGTGTAAAATCTGAAAAGATAATAATCAGAATCAGAGTGATCAATGCGATGAAAAGAAATGATTTGCGTAAACTAAGATTTACAAAATTCAAAATCAATTTGTGCTGAAATATTCTTTGAAAGATTTTTCATTAGCATTGTGACATTTCTTTTCTTTTCTTTTTGGCATCTGAGCTTGTCTAACTTATCCCAGATGTACACCCAGATTATCTATGACAATTTCTGTGTTACTGGACAGAAAGAAGTAATGGAAAATACAAAGTAAATGTTTGAGAAAACAAAAAAAAATACAAAGCGAATAAAGTAATAGGCATAATCAAAGCGATATTGTAGGAATAGAATGTTGAGGTAAAGAATATCTGACTTCCCAATGTAAGATAACAAAGGGAAAATTTCAATATTTCATAAGTACCCTAGAATGGATGTGACACATTTATTACGAAAAATGCGAATGCCACTTACTTCAGTCGGCACAGATGAGACATATCCAATATCAAACAGGAAAACTTTTTCACTTTGATTGGATGTGCAAGCAACCTGCACCAGGTATTCTCCACAATGAAATAAATAGAAATTAAATGCAGTTGTAATGTTTCATTTTGGACTTGATAAACCATATAGTAATTCGTAAAGACCCTAATCTATTCTAGTTAGGCAAATCAAGAATCACTAATACCATGCAGCCAAAATATAACTTTGGAGCTGAAAGGACTGGAATCAAAAAGTACAATGCCACATGAAGGACCAAGAAGCTACATACCTCATCTTGGTTTCCTGGGTTCCATCTGACAGTGTTTAGGGGAGTTGGGTTAGGTATATGAAGCAAATACCTTGATGAGTCATCCGGCAAACCTTTCAAGAATAAATTAAAAAATGAATGGCAGTGCAATTCATTATAACCTGAGACAATAAGCTATTAAGAGGGAGGTTTGTAAAAGAACATTTGGGGTGTCACTTCTCATCATCACGTCGCATACTCGTATGTCATTCAAATCTCTCAGGATATACAAGTTCTACAGATTTGCATTAGCAAGAATGCAGCAACGAAAGGTACAGAATTACGTCCATGTTTTTCAAGAAAATCTATTTCTTAAGCTGACTTCCAATATCCAAAACACATAGAAAATATTAGAGAAAATATTTTAAGCAGAAAAAAAAAACTAGATAGAAGAACACAAAAGCTTTAGTTTTAACTTACTGCGTGATGAGCCATATATTGAGCAGTACAAAGTCTCAAAATCATGCACTGTTAGGCACCCTGAGAATGTCACTGATGCAAGGTATATTCCCTACACATTCAACAGACACAAGGAAGGTGGTCAAATATTTTAACTATGTGCCTAAAAGTTAATCAGGAAGCAGTTGAAATTAGTTGTCATGCTAAGGAAAAGAAACAATTTCACATGTTTGCGGCTACCTTTTTATCAAACTCCATTGCCGAAACACCCTCCCTGGAAAATGGCAATAATACCAATTTATAAGTCAATCTAGAAAGTGCAAATTACTGCAAAGTATAAAACAGCATAGTTCAGTTTAATTGTGATTTCAATGTATAATACTTCCAATAAAGAGAAACACTGACCTTACAGGATGAAAATGCATAGACGAAGCATTAATCATTCGATCAACCTAATTGGAGCAACCATAGTAAACTCATCAGCTGGCTGCAATATAGCATCTCAGCGTTACTAGTACAACTCATAGTACGGAATGAGCATTACATATGTCTTACACCGTTCCTCGCCGTGCGTATAATACTGGTGTTCGAAGGCCCCAGTCTTCACAAAACAAAAATACAAAATGTCAAATCAAGATAAAGAAAAAAGACCGTAATACAAAAGAACACTGTATCTGGCCCCTTTCCCCAAAACAGCTTACTCAATATCCCTCCCAGTGTATAACCATTAAGCTACATTGACCCTGTATAAAATGTCAAGCTCATGTAAATGAGAAAGTACCCAAGTTTGGCATACTAAAAGATTGCACGTTACATCATTGACATTAAAACACACCTTCCCAACAGTCCATGTCCTTATTCTCAAGAGAAGAAAAAAAACAGTCCATGCCCTTAACCAATTCAACATTTTATCTCGAGGAGGGATAACTTATAGCTCAATTTTCAATACCTGAAGACGGAACTCATGTGATCTTACTTTAACATCGACATATGATTAGCTTTTCCTAAGAAAATCGAAATTTGCAGCTAAGGAGAATCCCAATTCCGGTTCTCTCACTTCTACGCGGTTATTCATCATACTGGGAATGCACCGACCAAGCCGGAAACCAAACCAAAATTCATCTCTTTGTTTCAAGCACATCCCACCTCGGTAAACGAATCGAGGAGGAGGCGCGACTCTCGGTGCTGGAACCTGGCGTCGATGCGGCCGTCCAGCTCCACGGCGATGCGCCTCCATGGGTGCCGCCTGCGTATCAAATGTGAGTCAGAGAGCAGCGGGGGGAAGAGATCGCGAACGAGAGATGACGGGGCGGCACCTCGGAGGCGGCTGCGCGAGGCCTTCGCCTGATTGAGGCGGCGCCGCCACTAGGAACTTCTCCATGGCGACCGCGAAGTGACGGCGCCACTCGGTTAGGGTTCGATTTTCTTCCCGCCAAAACGAGAACGGGATACGAGGACAGGGAAGGAAAATGGAGCAGTTGTAGGAAATCTGGAAGTCGACCAGTCAGCTGTCGGATGAAATTCCAACGCTGCAGATCGCCATGAACCGCCACGACATTTTGCAGTATATATTCACGCGCAAGCAACTCAGCTAGATATTTTACGAAATAGCCCATGCACTCATCGGATTTCCAAATTTCACCCAACCCCATCGTGTTCCTGCAGATGGATACTCCTGCCCCTCTCCATGGTCATCAACGCCACTGTCTTCATGCTAGTCTTCATGCTAGTCTCGGTGAGTTCTGCATTTGGGGGCGTCCTGCATCGTTGGTGGTAGGCCGGGGATCGTCGAGCTCGGCGAGATGTGATGGTCGAGCAGAGCAATGGTAGCCGCGTCGCGTTTCCGTGGACGAGCTCGACATCGTGGTGGTGCCTGTTTGGCTCAGTTCATGGCCAACTTGGTGCGTCATGCCGGTGAAGGGTGTTGAACGATCCAAAATGTTGAAAATAGACCACAAGCTCATTGCGACAACTAATCCAGGATAGATGTCAATCGAGATCAGTGGGCAGCAATCAAGCGAGAGATCAGTATGGTGAAACATCCGAGAAACTGCCTCTAGTAAGACGTATAACAATATGCCCCAGAATTGGCAAGCAAACATCTCAATGACAGAACCACAGACGGATAAATCTCCTCATAATATTTGACAGGCAGACTTCAATCCGAATGAACGGTTTACTACGCGGGTACAAAATTCAGAAGTACAACGGCACACTAACAAAACGATTTCCTCAGGACAGCAAAACTAGCTTAGAAGACCATCTCATGGGGCTTGTCACCATCCCTGAGAGAGAACCGGGCAGCAAGATAGGTTTTCAGGTCAGGGACTGCCTCAAGAGCCTTGATGAGAGCAGCATCCACAGCCTTCTGGTCATCCTTCTTGAAGTCGGGAAGAGACTTGGCAGCCTGAAGATTCAAACACAGATCAGACAGATAAGCAGGAAGATACTACAACTGGAATTGGTCAGTAAATGAAGCAATTGTTTGTATGCCTACCTCCTTCTCTGTATCAAAAAGTTCACCCTCAGTCTTCTTCACCTTCTTCTTCTTGTCCCTGGCAAAGTACTTGTCATCATACTTCGATACATCAACACCAGAGATGTCGACCTTTGTGGAAGTGGCAATGACGTAAGTCTGGTTCACACGGCGGATAGGCACTCCATTGATCTTAAATGGTCCTGAACAATAAAAGGAAACAAAAGAATATAAGCTAAAAATAGTAAATCCTAAGTAAAAAATTTGGAGAAAAGAGCTGAAACAACACTGTTCTAAGATACTGATTGCCTGCAGCATGAAATGCTGGGCAGTAGGAATTGGGAATCAATAGATCTACTGCATTGAATCCTTTACTTAGCTCAATGAGTTCACTTGTTGACAACTCGTGAAGCTTAAAATTGAAGTGCATTACAGAAGTTCACTATCAAAACGGGTTAGCGTATATTCTTAAAGATCCTAATATAAAATGTTTTCACAAATTCTGAAACAAGGAACATAGAATGTAATGAGTCTACAGGTTGTTGTTCCGATTTAGTATTTGATAGCACCAATAGAGAACGTGCACGTGATCATATCACATGTTCCAAGCTGAAATCAACATAAACCAATGGGAAAGACATAAGCCTCATAAAGGTTGCAGAAGTCTACATAGAATCCCTATGTTTCATTTCCATCTATTAAATTTTTTATGATTCATGTAAAAACATCATTTTCTGTGTTGAGCATTTTGGTAGCTACATTTTCACCTTGACATGTACTTAATATCCGATTACCTACGAAAAAGAAGACGTGGAACGATAGATCGAAAGTCGCAGATCCATGATAATAAGCTATTCAATGTTACACTGGGGAACAACTAAACCAACCATTCCACCACAACAGTATCACACACCAGATGCAGGAGCGCGGCTTACCAGTGACAAGGAGCAGGCCGGACTTGAGCTGCTTGAGGAACACCACTCTCTTCCCCATGAAGCGTCCCGCGAGCAGGATCAGCACCGTCCCGGGCGTGATGGTCGACCTGCAGAGGCCAAGACGATCCGATTCCAATCAAATCTCCATTCCACTTGGAAGAACTCGAACGCTACGCGAGCCAGCGTCGCGCGGAGGCGGCGGCGTACCTGAGCTTGGTTTGCTTGGGCTTGCGGGTGCTGGGAGCGCGTGGCTTGACATCGTCGGCGGGGTAGAACTTGGACTCCGCGGCGGCGGCGGGCTTCTCGGCCTTGGGGAAGGAACCGCCGTGCTTGGCCTTGATGGCCCACAACCCACGGCGGTGGTACGCGTGCGACCGCGACGCGCGCTTGATGCCCAGAGATAGCTTCGACGTCGGGGCCATTGGATCGCGGCGGTGCGGAACGCTTCTGCTCGGGGTAGGAGGCGGCGGCAGGCGAAGAATGGAGGCGAGGGTTTGGTCGCGTCATTTATACGTGGACGGAGAAATTGACGGAAACCCTAGGACCCCTGCAGGCACTGGGCTCCTTTGCTGAGGCCTACTGGGCTCATTGCAGCGGTACTGTTTATATGGGTTCGCTGAGTTTACGGCCCATTAAGGACCATAAGAATGCATATGCTTCTGTGCGGGACTTTGCTAGTCTACGGCGAGTCTTTGGAACGAGAATAGAGTTTCCGTTCAAAAGTTAAAGGAACAGAGTCAACTTTTTGTAGAAATAAAAAGTCCTAGCTAAATCAGGGGCATCTGGAGAATAATTTCGAGGGTCGCAATAGATGCCCAGACAAATCATGTGTGTTTGGTAGTAGCAAATCATTGACATTTTTAACATTTGTGTGTTTGGGCCACCTCATTTCTAACTGTCAGTAATCCCTTTGGTAGTAGCAAACAAATTGCAACAGCTAATCGAGTCACGGCCAACGTGTAGGAGGCAGGAGTTGTCTAAAAAAAAAGGTTGATAAAACAGGCGCATACTTTGTCGCTCATACAAATACATCCACGATACAATAGTTGGTAAACAAAATTCGTGCTTGCTGACAGCAGGTTACTAGCTCAATTCTAAGGTCGGATCTCAGAGGATTGGATTGCAACAGCGGCTAGTCCTCCCCTTTCCACATATCAGCAAATTCATCAGGCTCCAGGGTGTTCTCCATCTCATGCCTCTTCCTCCTCACCTTGGCCTTCACCTTTTTAGCATATTTGCCTGCCTTCTTTCGCTTTTCTAGTGCGCGGATCTGGCAGGGATAAACAAAAACATCAAAACACATCCTTCAACGTTCAAATGATGTATCACAGCTGGAAATAATTTGTTAAGGTGAATGAAATCAAATGTACAACGACATCATATATTCTCAAATAGCACCAGTGGAGCGGTAAACTATTGAGCCAAAGTTACAATAATGCTTTCATTAGCTCAACTCAAGCCAAACAAGATTGAGAGTGCTATAAGCTCAAAGCATCTGAAATAGTAGGTGGCATCCACTGAATTCAAACATGTGTGAATTTTATGCCTCCTTAAATGTGCACAGTGCAGGTGCTGTTTTTGTCATGCTTAAAATCGATTGGATTCAAAGAATTCATGTGGCATCAGTTCCATCAAAGAATTCATGTTGGCATCAACCTAATCATGCTATGAACATCCCTTTATGTTGGCAGCACAGAATTGACTTTACAAAAGGCAGGAAGGCCTAAAAATATAGGTGAAAGATAGACATACCTGATTGGGAGAAATATAATATGGGTTCTCGTACAATGTAGGGCCACCAAAACTACCACCGAATATTTTGATTGGATTCAAACAGAACCTAGGGCCAACCTACACACAACAATTCCATTGCAAATTATTATAGAGCGGGAAACGTGTAAAATATTAAGATAGAAAGTGCCATTATTACCTCAATAAGTGTCATTTTATCCAGACCACCTTTGTCAACTTTGTCAATCTCGTTGTGGGGAACAGAAATCTGTCGAAGTATATGAATTGCTAAGTTCAAATGTACTACTATCAGACCAAAATTCACGGATTAATCAATTACCTGGTAATTACGAAACCAAACATGTCCATCCACAATAGAGAAGACAAACACATGGTCATGGAAAGGTTTTGCTTTTCGATGATCTTTTGGAGTAGCAAATACCTGCAAAAAAAAAAAGATGGAGTTCAGTCGCTTATTTATTTTATACAAGAACATCGTGGACTCCAACTCTCCATAACAAATTGTTTGTCCCAATAAAGCATATGACTACGTCAGTTCGAAACTTCAACTAAATTTGGTGTAACTTTACATCTAATCTGACCACAGAAACATAAAGCACTAGTGATTAATCAAGAACGAAAATACAAACTCAATGAGTGCAGGATGGTGGGCTGATTTATCGCACTAGTAGGAGAAGAAATATAATCAACATATGTAGTTCTTCATCGAACTAAATGTTGTCAAAAATCAAAAACAATAGTGGAGACAAGATACTTTCTTCTGCGTAAGGCAGCATGAATCCAAAGGTATAAAATGAAAGAAAAAAATTAAGTGCTTGCGTACAATGTGTTGTTAATCATAAGCCACTTGATCTAATGTCATAAAACAAAGGGAAATTTTGAATGAATTGACAAAGTTTGGTACAACATCATTTTTCCAAAAATGCAGAGAAATACATGTGGAGCATGGTGTAACAAGATAATTGTCAAACCAATAATGCACCTGAGTCAGCATCTCCTTCACAAGTTTCCAGTGAGGTTGTTCGTCAAAATTTGTAGAAAACGTTAAAAGTGGTCGGGACCCTTTGAGATGGTTGCCAGTAAGCTTCAACTCCTCCATGGTGTGAACTACATATCACATATATGCATAGGAAAAATTGTTTAAGCATAATCATAACAAGTGATAGACTGCTTCACTGCGGTGCAGAATACAGCAACAGGACAACTCTTGGTAGTTGTTTCAGAGCATACCAGCATTAACTAGAAATTTCACCGAGGGTCCACCAGGGGACTTGACCATCCAAAGATACAGGTCCTTCTGTTTTCTGCACTGGAATACACAAGTAACAGAAGATTCAGTGACAGAGTACAACATATCACCAGAACTGGTTTGCCAAGTGCACAACTGAACTGTTTGATTGTAATAAACAGCACAGCTCTAGTAACACGCATGAACAATGACTGCATTTCACCGATAGAAACGGACAGTGCTAACATGATACTGGGTCACACAACAATCCTTCAGAGAAAGAAAAAAATAATTGACAGAATCTAAAGCTTTTCTGTTGTTTTTGCACGACTGGACTTAACAGTGTAGCAACTTTAACACGTCAAATGAACATTGTTATCACCACAAAGCAGGAAACAAACAGAATGGAAGAGCTATACCTCGAAGAAGAGGCAGCTGGAGCAGCTCCTTAGCTCGACCAGCTCGTTGAGCGCGGCGCCCTTGCTCTGCTTGGACTCGACCTTGCTGTCCTTCTTGGCGTGCGGGAGCAGTGACACCATGTCTTGCATCAGATGCCGATACCTGCGGCAAGAACGCACGCGTCATCCAACCATCCATCACATAGCACGTCACGATGAGGGAGGGGCGAAGCATCTACCTGAAGGTGATGCGGCGGGAGCAGGTCACAAGCACCTTCTCCTTGTTGCGGAAGAACGGCGCCGCTGGCGACACGGCCGCGGAGGCGGGCTCGGCGTCGGGGACTGGGACCGGGGGCTCCTTGAAGCCGAAGAGCGTGCGCTCCGGGCGCGCCGGCGCGGAGTCATCGGGCTTCTCGGAGGTCGCCGCCTCAGCGGCGGCGACGGTAGCGCGCTTCCGCTTCTTTGCCATGGGCGTGCTCGGCGCGGGCTCGTAGGCGGCCGCGAGGTGTGAAGCCTTGAGGAGAGAGCGAGCGGCAGCCGCTTTGCCTTCGGGGAGCGAGAACGACGGCGAGTTAGGGTTTAAGCCTCGAGTAGTTCATCGAGTGGGCTAGGTGGGCCTGTGTGGTCTGATAATAGGAAATGCAGGCCCATCGAGGATCCGGGAGGAATCTCAGATAGAGGAGAAGCAGAAGCGAAAGAAAATTGTACCACATCGACTAGGGGAAGAGGCGCTCAGAGCGGTGGGTGATACAAATAATGGGCGGGGTGCTAGCGTTGAACCTTGCCTTAAACTAATGAGTAAGGAAAACAAAGCGGTGCGGTGAGAGCCGCTCGCGGTGCGGGATCAAAACCTGCACGGCAATTTTTGAAAGGGCAAGAGGCTGGCGCGGGCACTGACACTGCTTACTTTTGCAGGACTTGCCTGTGCGGGCCTCCCTACCCCCCAAAGCTAACATCAAAATAGAATAATCAACTCGTATTACGGTTAATTAAAATTAATATTATCACATCTCGGTAAAAACTTTATGAGGTGCACCTAATAAAAAGTGAAAAGCAACAACCAAATATTTGCACTCGCTAGCGTGAACAAAACAGAACAATAATAATATTAGCGTCACATTGTTCTACGTGGAGCACTCAGAACAATAAATATCTGTCTCAAGCTAAAGGCTTTCCAATGATTGGAGGCGTCGAGTAACCAAAGACAAAATGCACTTACGAGAATTCATAGCAGTTGCTCGTATCTTAATGCGAAAAAATATTGTGCATCTTAGTGCCAAAGGTATTCTACAAACCGAGAGGTTGTTTGGTTCGCAAGCTCACTTCTTTGCCTACGATGCCTTGAAGGCGTGCGTGTGTGCTCATGACTACTTTGCCGTTCACAAGTTTGCGTGTCAGTTCGCTCGTGGTTGCTTGTCAATTGTCATTTCTCATTTGTGTTTCATGAGAGTGGCGCCGCCGCACCTATGGTGTAACGAGCCAAGAATCAAACAACCTCTAAATAGCTATAGCAAAAACCTTTATATTTTAATTGATATTTTAAAAATCTGAAAAAAAAATCATCGGAAGTCATATCATGTGGTAAATTAAACACACAAAAACAGAAGCATTATTTTTCTATACAACCATTTGTCTATTTGCGTATATATTCCTCATTTCATTAAATCTCGGTGATCCAATTGAATGACATTGCTTTCTTTGTAACGCAAGATTTTTCCTAACACAGGGATAGAAAAAGCACAAGATTAGAGTGTGCTTGCACCTCGAATCTTATACAATAGAAAACAAAAGAAAATCACATGAACGATGGCTTCGATGATGCACAAAAAAAAAAACCACTGGAGTCAAATGAGAGATATACACAAAAAATTTATTCATAAGGTCGGACCTCATGTTAATAGTCTTCCAAAATCCCTATGGAACAAGTCGTTTCATAGGAATTTGGCACGTGCATTTTTTTTATTCCAAAGAGCTCATGTAGGAATTTTTTTTTAAGAATCGAAATCCTCTAAAATCCCTATGAAAGTCCTACAATTTGAAGGAGATCTTAGCTACACCATTCAACGGAATTCACTGTATTTTTGCTGTCTTGAACCAGAGACATTTGCGATGCGAATATCGTCTTAGAAATGCGAACTTGATCAGATTGATGAACCGAACCAAGCGAATTAAAAAACTGGAGCTTACCACCGACACCCAAGCTTTCTTTATGCCCCCACTACTCAAGAAAAAGGCTTCCCGTCTCCGTGAACTCGGATGGTCGGTCATTGTACGAAAGTTGTGTGAGGTTCTCTCTCTTCCATGCATACTAGCGACATGTCTTCTGACGGTGTTGCCATGTGCAAAAGCATGCGTGGACGATCAACACATGTTACCAACATAGATAATAGCCTGCCACCTAAGCTCGATTAGTCATGAACCAGGAACACACGGTGCAGGTGCAACCAGTCGTGCTGTTTTATCACACTCTAACACAGTTCTCGCTGCTCATTTTGATATTTACATGTCCTCGGTTGTGACACGGTCGGGGCTCTTCCAGAATCCATTAAGTTATCGAAATCTTTCATGATAAATCGTTTGGCCTAGTGATTAACTTACGCAAATAGTGATATCAGTTTGCAATCAACTGCAAGTTTGCTTTGATAAAGGCGTGCAGCACAAATAAAAGAGAACACGGTCACCAAAATAAAAGGCAAGCAAAAAAGTTCAGAGACAAATCTAATTGTAGCCACAGCCCAGCACTCCACCTCCACCACTCCGATCCACGCCTGGCCTCCTCCCTCCCTTCCGGCCTGCATCCAAGCAAAAAAAAAATTCTCAAAGTCCCAACGAGATCGCGCTTCGCATCTTACGCCGCCGGCACCGGAGTAGACAGCGAGCGCCGGTCTCCGCCGCCGATCTAGAGGTGCGCATCCTGCCCTAGACCCGCTTTCCCGTGATTCTGCGTGTCTCTGATGAAGGAACGGGGGCTATTTGGGGTTGCTAGATTCGATAGCCTGGCTGAGATCGGAGCTGCATTTTGCGCGGGGTTGCGGGAAGGAGGCATCGTTTCCATTGGTTGCAGAGATATGTGCGGGGTCGCGGTGATCTGCTTTGGTGCTGGAAATTTCAGCGGGTCTCAGGCTTTCAGCGCTGTTGTATCTGGCTAAGGGGCACCACCGATTGCTCGAAGTTACTTAATTCTATCTTTTTTTCCTCAGCGTCGAAGCTATCTTGTCAGTGGGTGGGTTATTCGATCCGTAGGGCAGAGAGCGTTTAATTCTGTATTTACGATACATAGCTATCTGATGACCACATATACTGCACAGTTTTCAGCTACTAGCCTCGCACCAAGCCAAAAACCTGTTTCATCACAAGAGCTCAGAACTGGTGATTGTAGCCTTCTCGTATAATTTATCCCATGGGTGATATTTTTTTTCTTAATACGTAGTTGTTTTCATTCCCGATTTTAGACGGTATACTACTAAAGAAATATTAGGATGTTAGTAAATTGGTGTTGCCAATGCTTTATGCCTGGCACTTCACTACCTTGATTTCTATATAATTCTAGCAGGTTCCTCTCTCTTTGGGCGTGTATCAGGCTTTATGTTACTTGCTGCCTATTATATCTTTGCTCAGTTTTTCGTTTGATTTACACAGGAACACTCGGGGAGACACACTTGACAAATTAAACAGTGGGATATCATTCAGTTGGTCTCTGATACTTCAAAAATGTGGAGGTTCAATCCCTTTGGGGGAAAAGTTCAGAATGGATTGGAGGGTCGCACCATTGATGTTGGCAATGTAAAGATTACAGTTAGGAATGTCATTGCGGAAGGAGGTTTTTCTTGTGTATACCTGGCATGCGATGCAGTACATGTATCGAAGCAGTTCGCGTTGAAGCACATCATCTGCAATGACTCAGAATCTCTTGATCTTGTAATGAAGGAGATCAATGTGATGGACCTCCTCAAAGGACATCCTAATGTGGTCACACTTGTTGCCCATGATGTTTTTGACATGGGCCGTACAAAAGAGGCGCTGCTTGTGATGGAGTTCTGCGAGAAGTCCTTGGTGAGTGCAATGGAGAGTAGAGGTAATGGTTACTATGAGGAGAGGAAGGCACTTCTGATTTTCAGAGATGTCTGCAATGCTGTTTTCGCCATGCATGGGCAGTCACCGCCAATTGCACATAGGTAAGCTGAATAATGATTCACAAAAATCAAAGGAAGATCTACTCCCAAAGCATCAAAGAATGTCGTATGATGCATGTTTTATCAATCGCAAAATGGCAGTACATTGCAATGCTTATGCTGTTCTATTTCAATCAGCTACCACTCGTACATCAGCAAATATAGTATTACTTCCTTTCATGTAGTATATTTGTATCCTGCTAATATTCTAGGCTGGATTGAAGTTTATGTATCTTTTAGCTTGGTTAGAACTGTGGACGGCAGAATTTATAGGGAAACACTTCTCTGCTTTATATCATTATAGGCATTTGTGTTGTGAACAAGGGAGTCAATTTGCACTTGTTGGAACTTAGTTACATCTCTGTTTTCACAAATCTTACATCCTACCGCTTCGTTGCATTCGTTAGGGACCTTAAAGCTGAAAATGTTCTTCTTGGACTTGATGGTGCATGGAAAATCTGTGACTTTGGAAGTACATCAACAAATCATAAATGCTTTGACAAGCCAGAAGAGATGGGCATTGAGGAAGATATCATTAGAAAGCATACAACCCCAGCATACAGGGCTCCAGAGGTAAATGAACAGCTACATGTAAAATGGATTCAAAATAGGCAAACCTTGTATAGCCCTTAATGATCCTGTGAATGCATTTATTTCTTTCAGATGTGGGATCTCTACAGAAGAGAAGTTATTAGTGAGAAAGTCGACATTTGGGTAAGTGCATAGCACATGAATATGTGAGATCTTTATGATGCATGTGTCAGAATCTTAAGCAAACCGATGGCATATTCTGTTTCTTACTTATTGAGTAAAGCTCATCAACTTAAAATTTCAGATGCATCTGTTTTTCATGCTAATAAGTGATTGCTACAGACTGGTTACTGGATCGCTGTGCATTTAAGCTGTTATTTGTCTTGCACCGTATATGCAAAGAATGCGAAGTGTTTTGTAACCATTTTAATTTCCATTGGC
Organism: Eragrostis nindensis; assembly: GCA_012490785.1. NCBI lineage: Eukaryota > Viridiplantae > Streptophyta > Magnoliopsida > Poales > Poaceae > Eragrostis > Eragrostis nindensis. The sequence continues at coordinate 439,996 of JAAXCT010000150.1, read as the reverse complement.
AGGCCTTGGGGTGCCTTCTATATAGGATATGCTATTTCAAATCTGCATTTGATGGAGAGTCCAAGTTGCAGATACTTAATGGGAATTATCGTATTCCTGAGCAACCCAAGTATAGCGCTGCCGTCACGGGGTTGATCAAAGATATGCTAGAAGCCTCTCCGAATGCCAGACCAGATATCACGCAGGCAAGAGCTTTGATTGATTGGACATTCATCTCCATGATGCTAGGTTAGTCATAGACTGTTGCATGTAGACTTAGGAACCAAATGAACTAAGTTTTCTTGGCTGGTATTAAACTCTGTACATTTGCAGGTTTGGTTTCGTGTCAATGAACTACTGCCTCTCGAGTTACAGAAAAATTTACCTGATGGGGCTTCATCAGCCATTTCCATGGCTTCACGGGATGAAGGTGAGATGCGCTTCATCAGCCATTTCGTAGGTTCCATTTTAGTGAGCACTGACAGGTGTTTTGTGTTTATATCGGTTATATGATTATGTCATTAGGCTATCCAAAATATTTGTTACTTCTTTGATCTTAGACTGAGGTGGCTACTATTTATAGTTTAATGGTCTACCCCTTCAAAGCTTCTTTTGGGAGGTCCTGTCCTATGTACTTATGTAGTGCAGTGAGCCCTTTTGTCTGTAGGAAACTTTTGACCTCCTTTATGATTTGTATTCCATGTTTTCTGGACATAACTTCATATTGTTACTTTCATATCTTCTTTCCTTGTCCTGGACGTTGGACCTTTTGTTATTTCAACATGCTGCATGGAGCATTAAGATAATTTACCAGTTGAGCCTATTTGTTTGCTCTAAATGTTTCTGTAAGAGATAATGTTATCTGTGCCTGTGGTTACTGTTATTGACTTTACTGACGTTACTGTTATTCAGTTTACGAAATGATATTGAATTGCCTGTGTAGGTGCATATAAAAGAACACCTGTGATGCCTAGAAGGAATCCTCCTCCGCCTCCAAAAGAACAATCTAATAGTTCATCTCATAGGACCTCAAAGGCCGGTGATGCACCTCTAGGTGCGTTTTGGGCAACGCAACATGCACAGAGCTCTCATGCTACTGATAACAAGAATCCTTTGTTTGACGAAGAACCAATTAAAGCATTGTCTTCAACAAAGCATGGGCAAAGCAGGGCGGATATCAGCACTGGGACACCTGGAGATAGGCGTGGTCATTCTGGCCAGGCTGTGCGGATAAGTACACCAAGTAACTCTATGTCAAACAATGGAATGGAATCACAAAGTTCGTTGAAAATTAAGGCCCAGCAACCACATACCAAGCCAAAATCCGAGACAGATCACTTCAACAGTTTTGTCGCAGATTTTGACACAAACAATCTCCATACTGGGACTTCTGCTGCTGGTAAGGCGTCTGATCTTGAACTGGAGGTGTCCAGTTTGAAGGAACAGTTGAAGAAAACCACATTAGAGAAGGAGGAGATGACAGCCAAGTATGAAAAGCTATCTGCAATCTGCCGATCACAACGTCAGGAGATTCAAGAGTTGAAGCGCACTCTTGCTGAGACAACGCCTCCGTCAAACAAAGTCAGCTCAAGGACACATGATTCGATATCTCAGGTAATTAATTGCTCAACACCATTGCCTAGTATAGCATACATATTTCTCTTGAATTCGTGGGCATCTTACCTGAGACTTGCAATCCATGTAGCGAAAGGATAAGATTGAAGGAACGGTGTGGGAGCTTGAGCAAGGAATGCTTGCAAGCAACTCTTCAGTACCCAGTTCTGAGGCGAAGACATGGCAGGCATTCCCTGAGCCAAAAGCTCAGGCCCGACCAAAGGTTGATCATTCGACCAATGGAAGGCAAAACCTAACCAAGAACACAAACACAAGTCCCTCACCTGATATGTGGGGTTTCGGTGCTGATAATTTCAGAACATCACCATCATCAGCTCCAAGCGTTGCTGCACAGATCAGCAGGCCTACTGCTATGGGGAGTGGGAGTTCTTCTCAGAGATTCAGCACCGCAGCGGCCAAGAAAGCAGAGCAGCCATCTGGATGGGCCGGTTTTTAACTTCACATCAACGTGTTGTAACCATCATTTATTTGATTTGGAAACTGCCCGATGCTGTTGCTCCTACGAGCAATTGGACGAGGGCAGTTGTGATTCAGTGGTTCCTGCCTACCATAGGGTGTCGAAATCGTGTATCTTCAGTGTTTTCGTCGTTGGTTGAGCTTATTTTTTTATTTAAACATTGATATCTGCAACTATTGACATCGCCAGTCAATAAGTAAATATTACTGCCTGTGTACGTATTTCCATGTATGAATTAGTATGACCGTGTAGTGACACGGCTCTAGCAGTACCAGTGGCACTAAATACCATTTCATATGCTACTTAAATACTTAATTCGCACTGCTACCATGCAATTTTCTCGAATAGATGAGCACCAGCTTGAAGTGAGACATGCATAGGTCACCTACGTTTGTTTTGCTGATCTTTGAACACATTTCAGATTACCTATGCAGATCACTTGTGACCTTTGCAACGTACTTTTTTTTTTTGGTGGGTTAATCTCATTGAGCTGAAGTGCATTGCAACTTGCAGCATGGACCAACCAGCTCCCTCAACGGATAGAATTAAGTAGTCCCATACTAATACAAACGTAATTGCGTGTTCTCGGCAAATTATGGAATTTTTAAGGAACAGAAGAGACAAGTGACGTAACCATTCGTCACGCCTCCTAGATTAGTCCCACACTGCCTACCAAACGAAACGTTAACCAGCTTAAGTACCCGTCTCTCAGCGCACGCACCAGCCGGGCTTGGTTGTTCGAGCCTGTCACTCCAGCTTCAGGAGGGCTAAAGAGTTGGTTGAAGGGGGAGTCAAGTTTGAGCCCATGTCAAAAGCGCGCTAGCTCGAAAGGCTTGTGTGGTGCCCAGCCCTCTTAGCGCTATCAGATGCGGCGCCGAAGACGGCGGTGTTCGAGGAGTCCTGCTGCCCAGAAAGAATGCGCCGGCCAAGTTGCGCTTGTGGGCCGGACTTGCGAGAAGCGCAGTCCGGCTGGTCGCCGCCGGGTCAGGCCTGAGGGAACGCGAAGTCGCGCCAGGCTTGATCGGTGAAGTAAGAGGCCCAGATGGGGCGCTCTGTTGGGTCGAGGAATCCTGCAAGGTGTGCAGGCCCGACCGTTGAAGGCACTTGGGCCGGGCGTCGAGAGGGGCAAGGCAGGCCGCACCGACCGTGGGAGAGAGCGCGCGCGCAGGCGTTGTTGTGAGAGGGACTTGGTGGGCTGCCAAGTAGAGAGGCTAGCGCTGTGGCCCAGGAAGGCCGGCAGATGTGCCGGCGGGTATGTAGGCTGTGGGTTCGCCCCAGCCGGAGCCCGTCACACGATGTTCCTCGGGTGGTCACGGATGACTGGATGGCAAGGGCCGCATGAAAATTGTGCGAGCCCACGAGTGTCGTCAACGGCTCGGCGCGCCACACGCTGAGCCTGATTCGTGGCCCATGGGTTCGCTGACATTCCCCTCCTACCAACTCTTTTGTTTTTTATATTTTCTCCATTTTTTGTTTCTTTCCTTTTGGTGCTAATTCAGTTATTCCGACTACCTTTTTTGTGTGCTCTTTTGCTGTTATTGTCTCTTCAAGATATCAAATCAACTAGGAGCGCCTTCTGTGTTTGTACTATGTCACTTCAATATATCAATTTTAGAATGCCTTTTGGGCAGGTTTTTCCAATATATCAACTACTCTACTCCGCTCGTTTCCTTTTAAGTGAAAAAAGTAGAGACATGTAGCTGCATTGAAAGTGAGAATGATAACTAATGTCGAAAAACTTCTGCTACCTGAATGTCATACTCCTATCATGTTACACCCTCTGTTTCATTATATTTGTCATTGTGAGTGTGGGCATGAGGATTAAGGAGAAGTGGAAAAGGTGGATACAGAAAATAAAGAAGAGGGATAGACATAAAGATGTATTGGAAAAAGATAAAGGTGTATTGGAAAGGGATAATGTGCTAAGTATTTCGAAAAAACTCAAGAAGGTTAGAATGCTAAGTATTTTGGGACAAAGGGAGTATAAGACATTTTATTTCTGGGCACGGAGAATGCCAAGTATTTTAGGACGGAGGGAGTATAAGACTTTTTAATTCTGGGCACAAAGACTAATGCGATGTGAAAAATGTGTGGTGCTCAAAAAACAAGAAAAGAGATAGAAATGAAAGAAACGTGCATTGAGGAGAACCCTTATGTACCCCTACCAACCCTTTGCCCTACGGAGGAGGAGTCACAGGCGCGCGCCGCCGCGCCCGGCGAGCTCACTCAATCACCGGCCGAGCAAGGATTGTTTACGGTGGCGAACACGCAGCCTCGATGGCGATCTGGGACTAATTAAGCGGCTGGCCAACATGCACCACAGGCTGTCACGTTCATTTACCACGACCTCGGATGCTGCCATTTTGGTCTGTCGGCCATGTATTTTCTGGCGGGCCGTGGACGCCTTTTGCATGCTTTTGAGGCACCCTGAAGCCCAAACTGTGACAGGGATCCCTAGCTAGAAGAAGCTATTTTCTCAAGCGTCGTTAAGTGCGGGCATGGGACCGATCACGGGACGCAAACACCTGTTGTTTACTCTCTCCGTTCTCAAATTCTTGATATTTTCAGTCAAAGGAATGAAGTGAAAAGAAACTAGTATGATGTTGTTTTTTTTTTGACACGTCCTAGTATGATCAATGTTGGGAGTACCTAGGATGTCAAAACATCAACAGTCGGAGAACGGAGGGGGGCATTGATTTGTAAGTCTTGTCAAACGTTGGACGTGTACATTGAAATTGTTGAATTAGGTGTTTCCACAAATACTAATTCATTTTTTTTGCAAGGACTGATTCAATTATTTGGCTTTTTAAAATGTTAAACAAATATTTAGGTTTCAACAGATGTCTACCAGTTAAAAAAGAAATTTAGGTTAAGAAATAGGTAGGCTTTGACAAAATATAGATTTCACTGAAACAAATGCTGAGCACGAACATCCCTAGCAAAGCAAAAGGACGACTCTTTTCCGCATTGGTGTATGCACTGTACAAACAACTTCCATGAGCCTGTGAAGCTAGAAAAACTGACTTCGCTATCTTTCTTTCTTATTTTAAAAAGCTTCGTGCTACGATACGTGATGTGAGGCAAAGCCAAAATGAGTCGTGCATCATGAATCCCTACTTGCACATTCTTATGTGATCTATATATGTTTAGTGATATTTTTGTGCGCTCTTATAAAAGACATAGGAATCCCCAACCTACATGGTTTTAACTCATTTAATTGCCTTATTAATTTAGGATGCATAAATCAAATTATGTGGTTTATGCAATTTTAGGGGGCCTTTGGAACGCGGGATTTTTTCCCATTCCTGCGTTTTTCCTGTGAACAGTCAACTGATTCCTGTGAAATTCCTGTACAATTCCTGTGAAAATCCTGCGTTCCAAAGGGGGCCTTATAAGCATCACCATTTTTATTTCATGTAACTATTACTCCTTAGCCTATTTCCGCTTAACCATCATCCTAAGACCCCAGCAACTATAGTATCCTCCTCTCAACCCCAGCAAACTTTCTAAGACCTTGTGTCTTTTATAAGATTGAACTATTTGGATAAAATTCATGTGTATGTAGAAGACAACGAAACAAAAAGTTTGCAACGTGTAGCAAAAGTCTAACAAGTAGAGCCATGTCTCTCCAAACTCCAAGGCCAACAGCACCCGGCTTGCAGGCTGCACCTGGTTTAGCACCATACCGCTAATCAACTGGAAAGCAACCCAGCTTTAATAGAGACCCATTCTCACGCGCAATCGCCAGGCTCGGTGGCGCTTGCCTGTGACTCCAGCCACCGGAGGGCAAAGGAGTTGATGCTGTGACAAGGCTGTGGCCCAATTGTCGGGAGAGGAAATTCACGGGCCTCTGCCTGGGTTGTGAGTTAGAGCCAGGGCTCAGAGCCGAGAAGGTTCATGCCGGGGGTCTTGCTGTCCATAATGTATGGGACGGCTTTGGCCCGGGGGGCTCGCCCTGAAGGCGACGGGCCCGGTCGAGAGTGTCTCGGCGTCAGGTCAGGTCGGGAGGCGCTTGCCTCTACCGGCCGAAGGCCCAACAAGCTTCTTCCTGGGTTAACCATGCGGTGCCCATTCACGTGGTGAATGAGAAAGGCCCCCATTACGTTAAGGAAAATCTAAGGTTGGCTTAGGGGGGCTCCGTGTGGTTGCTCTGGTTCGCTCACTAACCACTCTCATCAACTCTTTTTTTTTCACTTTGCCAACAATCAGCATATATAAAAACCACATGTCCTGATTAAATACAATCAGCATATGCCACCATGGCCAAGTACATTCTCCGGTGCTGCTCATCGCACGGCAAACGGCCTCAGGGCGTCGCAGACACTTCCCAGGCTGGACCGCCGCATCCGCCGGTACTCGTCGTACCTGAAAGCCCTGAACTTGCGCGGATGGCGTTCATCCACGAGCGCGTCCGGCGCGCGGACCTCACCGTCCCTGGACCTCACCGCCGCCACGCACCGCACCCGGTGCCTTGGGTTGTGCAGCGCCCCGTTGCTCCACGCCTGCTTACACCGCCGATCGACGACAACTCAGAAGGCGATGAATACAAGTGACGGTGAAAGACAGGTGGTGGTTTCTACATACGGTGGCGATGTCGCCGATGTTGACGAGGAGTGAGCCGGGGACAGGCGCGTCCACGGGCGCAAACTCCCCGGTGTCCTTGTCCTCCACCTCGAGCCCGCCGATGCTGTCGTCCTCCTGGAGCACGGTGACGAAGCTGGAGTCCGTGTGGGCCTGCACGCCGGGGGACCCCACGTCTCCGCCGTGTAGTTGTACCTGTTGACGCGGAACTGGCACGGCCAGTCACGGAACGGCGGGACGCCGCCTTCCTCGTCGGCCACGCCGAGGCTCGCCGCCAGCTTCGCCGCGACGTCCAGGACCAGCTCGTGCATCTTCCCGGTGTACGCTGCGACGGTCTCCCTGCACGCAAATGCAGAACGGGACCGAGGAATGCGATTTCTTGGTTTTTCGATCGGCGGCACGTGATGCTCGGCGGCGCGTCGAGGAGGGCGCAGAAGGCGTCGACGTCGGCGGGGGCCGCGGCGTCGTAGGTGCCGAGGGACTCGAACAGCGGGTTCCCGGCGGTCGGCGCCATGTACCCGCTGCCCGGGGTGACGTCGGCGTTGCTGCGCTTGGCGTCGCCGGGGAGCTCGTGCAGCGCGCGAGCGGCGGCCTTCATGTCGGCCTGGAGCGCGCGGGGCACGCTGTGGCCGGTCACGCGGAAGCAGCCCACGCGCCGGGCCGCGTCCAGCAGCCGCGCCGACTCCTCCTCCGGCCGCTCGCCGGCGAGGAGGCGCAGGTCGATGATCGGGACCTCTAACATCCTTTTTGTCCTTTCTGGGATTGCAGCTTTGCACTAGCTGGTCATTCGTCGGCTTTCTTGGATATACTACCTCCGTTTGGAAATACTTGTCACCTGGAAAATTACTGTAGCAACTTTGACTACATGTCTTTTTCTCCAAAATATTTCTAGTTACTTCAAACTTTCATATTATTTTGTAGGTTCTGAGGCACACTACATTAGCATTATATGCTTCCAAATATTTCTAAGTATTTCGTAGAAAAAAACGTAGAGTCAAATTTGCTACAGTGATTTTCCGGGTGACCATTATTTCCAAACGGAGGGAAGTAGATTTTATACAGACGCCGCCACGCCGGTTGCCTCTGGATCGCGACAAAGGCAGCATTCTCTACACCGGCACTGTCATCGCTATCACGTTCGGAGAATATGCCGGCTGATATGTGGTTGACTTTGAAGCCGTTATGAATTCTAACTAAGGGCACTGCATATGTGAAAAGTCCAACGATACAACTAGTAGTTGATAAATCATCTTGCCCAAAGCATATGTGCAAAGAATCCTATGAAACCTGGTCTCATGCCATTGACATAAGCAGTTTGCGCCTACATATAGTACCCTTCCGGTCGTCCCTGCATGCACACCAGATCGACATGGACGCATCACGGCTCCCCTTGACGTCCTCCTCGAAATCTTGGCCCGGTCTGAGTCGTCTGACCCATCCACCGTCGCGTGCGGCGGCGCCAAATGCAAGCTCATCCGGCGCCACGTTACCGACGACCCGCCTTCCTTCGCCGCCTCGGCCTCAACCGCTTCCTCCTCGCCTTGCTTCACCGCCGCCGGTCCGATTTTCCCTCGAAGAAGAAGACGCTTCGCCGCCCGCCACTGTTCGCCCCACCCAAGCCGTTCGCCGGCTAGCTGGCGGCTGCCCAAGTCCCTGGCCGCCAACGTGTCGGCCTAGCTGGACGGCCCGCACGACCCCGTCACGTCGCGCGACGACCTGCTCGTCCTACGGAGCGAGGTGGGCCTCCTCCTCTCCAGGCTCTGCTTTGTGCAACCCCGTGGCCGGACGGCGGGCGCCACGTCCTCCCTCTCAAAAGATGGATCCGCGACAACCTGCACGTCGTCATTCCCGCCGAGGACCACGACCATGTCGACGTGCCCTTCAAGCTTTACGTCGCCGACTCCTTACTCCGGACGCAGACCTACTCGTCCAAGGCAGGCGCGTAGGGTCGATCCGGTCACCACCACTCCGGCGTGTGTCCCCCGGAAACTACCACCAGGTGCAGGCGTCCCAGGCTGTGCTCGGCGGCGTCGCGCACTGGCTGTACCACCAGCCATTCACCTGGACCTTCCACGTGCTCGCCCTGGACATCGGCACCCGGCAAGCCGAATGGATCGTGTCCCCGCAAGACTGCCGCCGAGGAGCCGAGACGGCCAAGGAGGTGCTCCTCATCGTGTCCTCGCCCGACGGGAAGCTCGGCTTGCTCGTCTGGGAACGACCGGTCGCGGCAACCATGTGGACAGTCACTGCCGCGGACGCGGGTTCGGAGTCGGGGGCGACGAGAGCTTGGGCGCGTCGCGTGGTGATCGACTGTGCGACGATTCTTCGGGCGGTGAAGCCTCTGTCCAGCAACCCACTCGCGTGCCAGCGCGTCGACTTCGCGGAAGGGAGCGGCGCCGTGGTCTTGCTGATCATGGAATGCGTCGGGACCGTCTTGCTTAACCTGCGCACCCTGGAGGCTCGCCATCTTCCTTCAGAGGGGTCACGGATTCTTTTGAGTCCTCCACGTGTTGCGTGTACGAGCTGGATTTGGCCAGAGATTACTCTCGTCGAGATGATGGTATGAAACCGTGCAGTACATGAGAACTTAATCTAAATTTATGCCAACTCGTCTCTGAATATCATCGCACAGCATCTCAACTTTCAACTGATTCAGAAAACCAAAGTATGACGACAACAGAAAACCTGTGTATCACGACAGCAGAAAAGAACACGAATACACAACCACAACCAATGAAGTATGAAATTCACATCCCGCAGGCTACACTCCTTTCCTCATTTCATTTGCATAAATCTGTCGCTTGTCAGTCACATCAGAAACAGGAAATGTAATGTTTTCTAGGAACAGTACGTGTATGCTTGCCATGACAAGCAAAAATTCAGCATACTATACAGAGACAGTACAAACACAGGGATTGCACGTTAGTTACGTCTACCCAATCTGTGCTGCGTAAATTGCACAGCGCGGTGTACTGATAGTGAGGCGTCATTTCGGTACTTAGCCCACTTGGGGCAAGGAAGGATTTCAGTATTCATGGTCAGTGTCAGCTACAAGGCTTCCGAGCGCGATTGGACCCAGGATCTTCCATTCTGTCCTCACCGCGTCGTAGCTATTCTTTCTTGCATTTCTTACCAGTTGACAAGCAAGTGAATACTAGCAGCACCATCGCTATGAAAAAAACTGCAGATAAAATAAACAAATCATGAGTAAGGTCCACCAAGAATGATAAGACCATGCAAAAAGTACGATACCGCTGACCATTTGACGCAACTCTAAAACACAAACGTTTGGCTAGAATGTTCAGATAGGTACGAGTAGCATACCAGCTGCAGTGCCAAAAAACAGTAGAGCAAGCCTGTAGCGCGTCAACCATGGAAGCTCTGTTTCAAGTGTACAATACCGTTGGAAACCATGCGCTTGTTTTTTCGCCGCATACACATCTGATGGCTGCAATTCAGATATTGGGAACTCCACTCTATGGACAAAATGGCCCTGGACATCTCTTAGTTCAAGTTTGATCTGCTGAGGTACAGCATTCCAATCAATTTCAATTGCTCCAAAATTTGGTTGGCCTGAGAATGCAACACCAAAACACCAATTGGTTTGTCAAACAAGTCCAAAATTCTAACACAGAAGGGAGTAAAAGAAGCTATATACTGAAAAACTCGGCATTCCCTTCAGATGATTTATCATGATATTCCAAAACTGAATTGTATCTTTAGGAGAATCTTAGTAAAGAACAGAAGCAACAACATAATGCCTCAACAACAACATCAAAGGGCCTTCATGTTACAAAATTAGGAAATCCTGTAAAACAAAGCACTACAGCACATCCTACACCAATAAAATCATATTCAACCAAAGAAAGAGCCGTACCATATGAGCATGATTTATGCTGGCAATTAGGGCTTAAGACACGCATGGTAGTTGGTGTTACCAATGCCAGAAATCTCAGAAGAGGTCGAAAGACTGCCGACACAGCATTCTCAACAGATTGGGTGAGACCACTTGAAGTAACATCGTACAATGGATATTCAGCCCCACAGTCGAATCTAGCAATTTCTCCAAAATGGACGTCACCGCTAATAAATATTACTCCATTTCTCTGCACACAGCCATGTCGGCATAAGTTTCATAAAAGAAACGAAAACATAAACTATAAGTTACATAAAAGCAGTGAACACGTAAAACATCCATTGAAATGATATCATGAGTATTTCGAGAAAGACCCAAAACTTATTTAACCGAAGGAGATATGGTGACTACATCCTTTTGCTTTACTGCACAAAGGAGTATCATCATTTGCAAGAAATACTGACACACTAAATAATATCTTGTCTGCCAGAAAAGTGATAGTAACAAACCTTGCTGCTATCAATCAATCTGAACAGCCTTTCTCTCTCCCTAGGAAAGCGTGCCCAGGACTCCACATAGAACAAAGGTCCAGTGACAGCAGAAAGATTAGAAACTACCTGTGTTGGCACATGAGGAGACAACTCTTACTCAACTATACAAAAGAAAGTGAACTGCATGAGAACTCCCTAGGAAGCAGTAAATAAAGAAGAGGGCGATGAATCAGTAGGATTATCTCACCAATTCAAGAGCTGCCAAACAGGTGAAATGTCATATTGTTGAAACAAAGAGGTGGTGTCAATTTATTCGAAAAGAATTTCAACTAGAAGCCTACCAGCTAATAACTGACCTGTTTATATTTATACTAAAACTATCACAAAATCCTAGAGAAGCTTTATTTCGAAGTCCAAAATTCTGACACATGAAGGCGTTGTGAATGTTTCAAGTAGCATTTGTGTAACCATTGGTATTGTGAAACTCCGTGGTCTATGATTTGCACCTGAACCATCTATCCGTGGAATAATATGTTTACCTGGATAGAAGATCCGATGATGGTGATCTCTGATGGAGGACCATGAAGCTCCCTTTCCAGCCACTGCCACTGAGGATCCCCCAGAATTGTCCCATCACTTAATAGTGGGTCTCTGTGATATCTGGTGTCCAACAAAATTACCTGTGATGTTGTACTGTTATATCTTAATTCAAAAACATAATACCTATCTTGGAATTAAATATATAATAGAAAAGGTTGAAGGAAAAGTATATGGACACACATTTAGAGAACTTCTAAATCTGATTTTTGCAGAATGCAGACCCAACTTAACAAATAGCAAAAAGATTGTGTGCACAGGAAAAGCAACATCTACTGGAAATACTTCCAAAGCCTGGATTCCATTGACTACAGATATCAACGGCTGAGGGCAGTTTTCATTCAGTAAACAGATAACGAAGCAGAAAACAGAGGGCTACAGATAACAAGGGCTAAGTGGCTAACTGATCTACTCTAGTAGTAATAATTTTAAATATTACAAGATTCATATGGAAAAGAGGAGAATCTAGCAGTCTAGCACAGATTGAAAGAATCGCCGGATCACTCTAGCAAAAACTTATCAAGTTAACAGCAAAAAGTTGAACCCCAGTATAAGAGATTCACCTTCACCCGTTTTCCTTCAGGGCCAAACATGTACGAGGTATAAACGCCGGCTTGTTTCCTCCTAAACGAACAAAAAATGGGTATTATTAACTGTTTGTTGGTGCACAACTATATGTATGCCGATTGCAAAACCAATGGCGAAACGTCTGGAAGAACAATTTAACACTGTAACAACAAATCAAAAAAGAAATACCACTAAGAGCCAAACAACAAGAGTACCTTCATTTCTAATAAAGCACACCACAAAAAATTATGCAGTTTGCCACTAAGAACTGTTATAGCTGTATATATCTAATCTAAATAACTTCAGTTTATTATCTTCACAAACTTGATAGTGACTATTTTCAGTCAAGAAACAGTTTGACCAGTAGCTCAGTTGACTTAAAGCTTGTATGATGGGGAGGGAATATATCAAATAAAAAGTAAATCAGATGATGCAAGATGTTTCCAGTGTAAGATGTTTTTTGAAACGGGGAAACAGAAGTAGTGGAAGTGGACACAAGATGTGCAAAAAAATGGTAGGTCTCTTCTTCGTAGAAAAGAAAAATCATCGATTGGCTGAATTCTACACCGAAAAAACGGTCTAAATATGAATAAATTCGAGATGCCAGTAGTAATTCTACGTATATACCGTGAGCTATCTTCAGCTTCGTCCAGAAAATCTAACATAAGCTTTTGAGTGAAAACTTTCCCACTGAATTCTTTTCCTGCATCATTCAATCCATAATCATGGTCATCCCATGTTCCAATAACCTGCAAATTTTAATGAACAATAATGATACTGAGTTCTCAACTTGTAAAAGGGCAAAGACAAAGCAATGTTGCAGACTCTTCCGATGGAGTTGGGAATGCTCTCGTTTCGGGGGGGAAAAAATGACGCATACTCTTCACAAGTTCTGCAAATTTAAAGACATGTCTAAACATGCTAATATAATGACAAGTAATTTTTATTGCTGTCCTAGCAAATGATTGGGGATTATGATCCTATCACTGAAATGATGACTGTATAATACTAAAAGGGCCACAAAATCGCATGAAAACAAATTGGTGCCCCCACCCAACCGCAACAGCCTTGTTGGACTTCCGAAACAACTGATCAGACACAAACAACCCATCATTTTAAAGTTTAAGACGAACAGGCAAAAGTCTCACATAAATCCTGAAGGCCAGAATTGACCGATCGTAAACAGAAAACAGTGTCTCACGACCGTACTAGCACTAGCAATCATCAATGCAGCAAGCAACGTGAGCTCACCTGAGCCTTCTCCTTGAGCCTGGCGTACCCCGGCTGCGCCTTGGCGAGCTCGTACTTCCTCCGCAGCTCGTCCTCGGTAGGCGGGTAGAACCGCGGCACGTTCTTCCAGGGCCCCACGGTGCGCTCCCTCCCGAACACCCGGAACGGGCGCTTGTTGTCGCCGTAGACGTTGTCCCCGAGCCAGATGAACACCTGGGGGTCGAACCCCGCCACGACGTCCCAGATGGGCTGCAACGAAAAGCGCAAACCAAACATGTCAGGTTACCGCCAAACGAGGACGACGCGCTCGAGCGGGCGTTCCGTCGAGCACCTGGGGCGCGCTCTGGTTGGCGCAGGAGCCGAAGGCGATCCTCGACACCACGGCCGTGGCGTCGGGGGCGGTGCCGGCGGAAGGGGAGACGACGGCGAGGAAGGCGAGGAGAAGGAGGAGAAGGGGATGGGAGGTGGCCATTGCGGTGTGGGAGTGAGCTCGCCGGGAAGGAAAGGCTAGGAGCGGAGAAATGGTGGGGGAGGGGATATTCCAATTTCCAAGGCGTCGGATCCCGGCCCCGGGCTGGTGCTGGGAGGAGAGGACGTGTGGTGTTCTGGAGCGAACCGGGTGGCAGACCGGAGGAAGAACACCTTTTCTTTTCAGCTGTTTACTAAATAATTAAATGCAGCGGAATCGTGTGGAAATCTATCAGGCCATGTGTAATTTACTTCTTTTCTGCTGACCTTCCTCTGTTAACCACCCCGTGAAGTTTCTAGAAAAAATAGCGTGCAGGAATTTGCAGTGTGATGTCCTTAAATTTTCTTTTCAGCAGAGTGCCCCTGTTCTGATGTTGCTGAGTATCAGAATGCCTGAACTTGCGAAATTGTCAATTACCTGCTCTTTGATTGAATGAAATACTTTTAATCCTCCAAAAAAAAACTTGCAAAATTGTTACTTACCTGCTCTTTGACTCTTTTGGTGTAATTGCTTGTGTCATTAGAACAAAACAACAGCATGGAACTAAGCTTTGAGCAGTTGGATCAAGGAAAACATGTCAAGAGAAGCTTTTTTGGTTGACGAGAGGCTTAACCGAGGAAGAAGCTGCGCCTTTTCTCACGCTTTGCAGGGGGTAAAAGGCGTAATCGAAAAGGCTGCGAACTTGCTATGCGCAATAACTTTTGCCTTTTGGTTGGGATCAAGCAACCTCGCAGAAGATGTAGCGAAGCTCGCGGCAAACTGCAAAAGGCATCACGTTGCTGTTCCAGCTGAAGCTTTCCATTCGGAGCGGGCATATTTGCAGACTCTTTCATTGCGTCCCGTTGTAAATCTCCATCCAACTATATAGAACATGTCTAATGCAATAAAGTGACCAGAAAGTACTCTTTCACCAAATTCGTTGTAGCGATGGAGTAACCTGTCCTCCAATTTTTTATTGCCAACCATGCCTAATTCACAGCATCGTTGCTTACGCGGACAGCATTCCAGCAGCTTCAGCTCAAAGCAAATGATCATACATACAGACTACACTGAAATAATGAACACTGCAGAGAAGCCAAACTGAGGCATCAAACTAAAGCAAAATGCGTAGCAGGTACGTGCTACGTTCTAACAAGCATTCCACTATTCAGCAGCCCCACCAAAAGTACTTACAAACACAATTAGGTGGGAGAAGTGTGAAAATAGACCCTTCAGCTTGGGTCAGGTGCAAAGCTGCAAGTCTAGCAACTAGATACAGCTTAGGTTGTTACATATAATCATAAACTCAATGCACAATCAACAAAGAACCTACATTACAACTCATCTAGATCTTAACAACATATCAGGGGGCCCAAAGCCTGCATCAGTTTATGTTTCCCCAGATAGCGTGCCCCGATGTCACTTTGTTGCTCGGCCTTGCAGTCAGTTCATATAAGATTCGAGCAAATGTGTCAGAGTATTTGCCTTCTGTTGTCAGTATCTCAGCAAATGTATTCTCGTGCACAAGAAGGTGCATCCTGTTTTGAGGTTCGGAGACAAGACTCTCCAGTATCATCGATGTCTTCCTGCAAATCTCAGGCACAGGATGTGGCATCTTCACAATCTTCAGGAGTCTATCAACAGCCCTGGTTCAATTTTAACATTGGAAATATTTTTTTTCCAGATTATTAATGGCATTCCTTCAATATTAGTATGCTCTCTCTAATTATATGAAACAGATACTTACCATCGTTCACTGGCAAGCTTTAGCCTGCAATCCATGTTCACTTCTGCTACATTGTAGAGTGCACTAACAGCAGCAGCCTGTGCATCATATGCCGGCACACTCAATAGGTCAACTAGCCGCTTGTATATCTGTTTCAAGCATAGCCATGTAAGTATGAATCTACCACCCAGGAACACATGTCATTATTTAGATCCATCTGCATAGCATAACACTATAACAGTATATACAATACAACTAAATGGCAAGAGAATGACAAAAAGCATTTACCTGTTGAATGACAGGAAGAAGAAATGATTCATTGTCTGGATTTATTATCAGTCGCCCAATCAATTCAGCAGCAGCGCAGTGCCATGGCTTTATTGAAGATGCAAGCATGCCCATTATAGCATTAACCGCACGTTTCTCACTGCCTTGGCAAAAGGAAACAATATAGTAAACATCCATATAAAAAGAGTGACGAGGGAAAATACTGTTTGAAGTCATGTCTCACGTCATTTTAATAAATGATGGCTTTGTTGAGCTGAAGATTCTCAGGTCCAGCACAGGTGCTAAATTGACAAGGGTCTCCAGCATGTTTGTTACGAGCTCGTCATCTTCTGTTAAATGATAAAAATAAACAAATAAACAAAATGTTATTTTTCAAGTGTGTAAATGTCTGCTGGAAAATTAACTGCCTTTGAACTGCTATCATAATCGCACAGTCCCAGGGTACAACTCATTCAATTTACCATGGATACTCGATATAAACAAACAGAAAAATACATGTAGCTTTTGCTACATCCTTATTTTGTAGTATAAGATCGAACACAAAATGAAAAACATTTCAGTTTTCAGATTAAGCATAGCATGTATATGTATGCTAACCTGAAGCCTAAATGAACCAAAGTAAAGTGCTAACGCATGAAACTCAAAGCGAGGAACAATAAGTATAGCTTTACCTCTATTCTGGTCTTCTAAGCACTGAAATACAGTCTCCAAGCAATGCCTATGTTGAACCATAACATTCTCATTTTCTGGCATAAAAGAGAAATTGCGGATTATATTGGAAGCTGCAACAGCGCATTGCTGTCTTTCTGTCCGCCCTTCATCATCATTGTTAAACAAGCCATCTTCATCAAACAAGAAGCTTGCCGAGCGCTTTTTTGAGACAGTGGAGTCCTCGGTCTTCGATTGATCATTCGAAGTACTGTAATCATCGCATTGAGAAGAACATAAGTATAGCAGTAAGAACCATGGAAACTGAGATGGGCTATCATTATGTTGGTTATACTACTAGTAACGACATACGTTCCAGTGTCTGAGTAGACTTTGTCCATGTCCTCCTGACCAAAGCCTGAAAGTGTTGCGTTGACACCCAAAGTTCTTTCTCTGGCAGGTTTCATATGGTCCTTAGGCATTGCTATATCTCTCCAGTCATCAATCTGTACAAGATGTCAAATATAAGACAGAATGTAAAACGAAAACGGTAGCACTTGAACAATATGTTACTCTTTCTTTCTACAAAAATCAGCTGTGCAGTATAGATTATTTGGGTAAGAAACATACAGATAAAAAAAGTCACAAGACATTGCCTCAGTGACCTAGACACCCAGTAATAAATTTTATGTGGAAACAATGAAACATCTCCCTCGATTTTGCTTTAACGCTATTGATGATAATGATACCAAATTCCGTAGTATGCTTGCTTAAAGCCCTAAATATTTTAAAATTCATTCCAATAAGAACATACTTCCTCGGGACATCAATTGTTGTCGTATGGACAGCAAAAGCTTATTCATTTTTTGTTCAAATCTGTTGTCCAGACGACATCAATTCAAGCCGGATGTAGTGTTAACATTAAGAACTGAACCAAACAAGCATCACTGGAAAGAGGAAAAGGGACAAAGAAACATACAACTTGAAGAAGAGCGTCTAAGAGACCAGGAACTTTAGCAAGAGATGTTGTATCCCGTCGGAAGTCATCCTTCTCCTTAAATGACAGCACAGTAAGAGCATTCAATGCCCACAGTATCTCTGACTTCAACCCACTTTGCAATGCAAGGACAATTCTTTTGTTGTTCTGATCTGAGCAAGCCACAAAGAAACATGGGGATCAAAGCATGCACAAACATGTCAGTTTAATTATCGAATATAAGCTTAGGGGCTTTTTGGACTGCCGCCACATAGCCACACCTTGCTGTGGCGTCGCCGCAGTTTGTGGCGCCGACTTCCACTGCCAAAGGTTTGGCGTGAAAATAGCCTAGAAAGCTGTGGCAGCCACAGTTTTTGTCCCCAACCAAGCAACGCTAAAGTTTACGCTAAGGTTTACTCGAAGCTGCCAAAAGGTTTGGCGTGGCGCACGGTGGCGAGAAGCCAATCAGCCCCTTAGAGACACAGGTATTTTATGCAGTAGAAATAATTGCAGCTAAAATGCAACTTTCAACATTTGCATTGTCAGCAAACTAGTTTCCATGCTCCTTCCACTAAAATCAGCCTGCCACACAATCCAAACTGGAAATGTAACTTTTATATTTTCCCCTATGCATTGTCTCAAAAAAAAAAAAGTAGTAAGAAAGAAAGCATCAGCTTCTTGATGATTCTTTGACCCTCGTAGAGCAGGAAAAAGAAGACTTGTCATCTTTGAATTATCAGCTTGGCCACAAATTTGGTCGGTAAACATGTATCTAACCATTAAGACAGACGCCTAAAAGAGATACTGCCAGTTACTAGTATTCTTGGGATAAAACTGTTTCAATAAAAGATCAGTTTGCCAGTTACATGCAAACTTCGTTACTTGAAGCCATGGTTTCAAGAATACGAGATCTGATCCAAAAGGACCAGCAGAATGGTAATGTCTTCATTGCAATATAATGTTGTGTATCACTGACAGATTATTATTTTTCTAACAAGGTTTTATTTGAGAATAAACACGATAATTCTGCTGGCATACCGCCTTTCCGGCCTTGCCAACAGAGGATTTTGCTGTAGCGTTATTGCTTCTCGTAAGAAACCGACATGTCTCACTCTCAACACAATGACCCCTTTGTGCAAATCTTAGATTCTCGAGGCCTTACTTATATATCCATAATGTCAGTACCAGGCAAGAGGCAACTAATTACTCAGATCATTGCAGGTTCAGCTCAAACATATGCACACACACTCTAAAGGCCCCTAATCCACCTCTAACAAGTAGAACCCTAGAGCAACCAATTCACAGGTCCTACACTCGGTTTTTTCCGCTGTATGCCCTAGAATCGCACATAGGTTGAGCTGAACTCCAAGAGGAGACTAAAGAGCTATTACCTGAGAGGGCCGAGAGGACTTGGAGGGACGGCCCGACCAGCGCGGCGGGCGCCCCCGGATCGCCGACCGCCGCCGCTGCAGCCGCGGTCGCGGCTCCGGCACCGGTGGCGCTCCCGAACGGGCGGCCGCGCTTCGCCGGGGTTCCGCCCCCGCTCCCGCCGGACTTGCCGGTTTGCTTCTGCATGGCTAGGGTTTCAGAGGTCGGAGCTTCGAGGGCGGGCCGAAGGTGGGAGAACGGCGCTCGTGCCGGGGGAGCTCGGAGTTGGGTGGGCGCCGCGGGGGCGGGACGCAGACAGGGAGAGCCGTTAGATTATTGGGACGGCGGAGATCGAGCGGACTGCTCGCCGTTATGGCCGTAACCGTAATTCACTGTGTCTGACAGGTGGGCCTACGTATTGGGATTGAACCGTATTGCAGGCAGCAGTATTACTACAGTGCGAGCTCTTTTTTTTGGAACAAATATCTGCACTTGTATATAGAACTTCCCTTCTGAATACGAGAGCACATATTGTTTTCATGAATTTCTAAATTTGGTGTGATACGAACTTAAGGTACTTATTAATTGCATTTCACATGAACTTTTATCATTAATCTAGACTACTGAATCATCATTAACCATCTATGGTGCAGGTTCTTTTCTTTTCAAATATTTATGTAAGAATTTATTGACTAGCTTTAAGAGCATGTTAGATTATGTAAATAATATTCCTGTATTACCGGAAGTATATCCGGCTGTAGTACGTATCTTGGATTGCTTGTAATCTAGAACAGGACTTTAGCTTGTCCTCCAAGTTGTACATGTACTATATGTATTTGCCTCAAGGCATCAATGGAATCCATTGCGGAATTCTCCCGACCTATTCTGTCTTTCAAAACATAATGGCTTCTTTTAACTTTGTGCCATACTGTTGCATACTCCACGTGATCATCGATCGGCGCCCTGTGGCCACCATATGCAGCAACCACGTACGTGAGCCATGAACCGTCCGAGCAGGGCATGACGTGTGTTCTGGAGTGTACACATCAATACAACATCAATCCCATTCCATAAATCGTGCGCAGTGAGAGCACAAGAGGGGATTGAGCTGACAGGTGTCGCCGCGCCTGCCAGAGCCTAGAGGAGGATCTGCCCGACTCAGGCAGCTGACAGGCTCGCAACATCAATCCCAGGCAGCCCGAGCTCGCAACTCCCAAGGGGGCCAATGCAAGGTTTTTCCGGTGAGCCTAGCGAAAGGCAATTGATCTTTTTCGACGAGCCTGGCTTCCAATCGAAAAAGTAGTAACAGGCATAAAACCAGCGGTTATTGCTTTATTAGGCTTGCTGGGTTCTTGTCCCTCGGGATCTGGTTGGGTTTTCATGGCTCCTGCGTGCCTCGCTTGGGCTCTTGCTGGTGCACGGTGCTGCACACATGAGGTAAAGGTTTGATGCTCGCAAGGGGATTCCAGTTTGCACCGTGGTGCCGGTGCACCAGACTACCAGAGAGTAGCTTCGGCAGTGGCAGCCAGTGCGTTTGGCCGTGGGCGCGCGGGGTAGCTGACAAAGCTAGCTCGCTCGAGTGGGTCGTCGTCGCCGTCGTCTCTCTGCGCCGCGGCATCTCATCACACCGCAACGTACACTCGAATCATTGCATTGCCATTTCGTTCACGGATACGGTGGTAGATTGGGACGGGTCGTAACCAGCGCTACAGGAGCTTTTAGCTCTAACAAGGACCTAGCTAGCGTGCACCCACCAGCTGTGCGAGTGTTTGGGGTAGATGAGATTGACTACAAGCTCGCTCGCTACGCTTTAGTTCGACTGTCTCTGGGCACGTGTCGGCGACGACCGATCGATGGTGTGGAGCCCACACGCGCCGTCTCACTCTTTGCTCCCTCCGCGTCTCCTCCAGCCCACATACTTCCAGCTGCTGCATTCTCTCCCACTCCTGCTTTTCTCCGCCAGCCAGGGCGCCACTAGCAGTTAGCGCGGTTTCCTTTGCGGCTCCACTCCACTCCACCCCGCGGCACCGGTAAGCCTCTCGATCGATCGTCCATTCGTCCGCTTCCCTCTTCCTGATCCGGAACTTTAGATGAACTAGGCCCAGAATGACGTGTGCTTCTCCTCTCTGGAATGGGGGCATCTCGTCCGCTACCTTCCCTACTCTAGGCGCCATCTTCTTCTGATCGATTTGTTGTTCTGCTACTCAGCTTGGAGGAGGACGGCCATGGACCAGCAGGAGGAGCCGCTGCCGGTGCCCGCGGTGATCATCAACACGGAGCTGCAGCCGCCTCAGGCTCAGTCGACGCTCGCCGCCAAGATCCTGGGCGAAAGCCTGCAGGCGGCGCTCATCGCCGCCTGCTGGAGCGCCGCGTTCGCCGCGTACAACCTCGGCGTCGCAGAGGCTCGGCCTCCCGGAGTGGTGCGTCGTCGATCGCTCTTAATTGACTGATCATCGCTCGTTAATTTCCGTATTATCCAACATGGCAACATGAGCACTAATTCATTCGCGTGCGTTCATCGATCGCACCGCAGCTGCCCAAGTTTTTCCCGGGGTGCTACCACCTGGGCGCCGCGGACGTGGACGCGAGGGCCGCCCTGCTGCGCAGGCTCCTCTGGTGCTGCCTGCCCCAGGGGGTGGCCGCCGCGCTGGCGCTGCTGCTCAAGGGTTGCCGCAGCCGCCAGGCTCTCGCCGTCGTCGCGCTCAAGGCCGCCGGCGCCAACCTCTGGTTCAACCTCAAGC
This sequence comes from Eragrostis nindensis, assembly GCA_012490785.1. Classification (NCBI taxonomy): domain Eukaryota; kingdom Viridiplantae; phylum Streptophyta; class Magnoliopsida; order Poales; family Poaceae; genus Eragrostis; species Eragrostis nindensis. The sequence continues at coordinate 418,408 of JAAXCT010000150.1, read as the reverse complement.
TCATGGCCATGTTCCGCGTCGACGGCCCGTGTCGCATCCTCTTCGCCGCGGACGCCGTCTCCTACGTCTTCCTCGCGGCGCTGGACCTGCTCGGCTTGCTGGCCATCCTCATGGGAGAAGGAGGAGAGGAGGCGGTCCTGGATCAGGTGATGGATCCTGACGTCGGGCCCCTGGGCTTGATCGGCTCCTAGGGCTTGCTTGCTTGCTCCAGAGTCCAGATCAGGTAATGACGTCGCTTGATTGTGTATGGTGCGTAACTGTACATTGTAGTACAGTTACAGTGAGTATAAGACGCGTCGATTGATTACCAGTACGTCTGATTGTGTATGGTGCGTAACTGTACATTGTAGTACAGTTACAGGGCTCTTGCTTGCTTGCTCCAGAGTCCACAGGTGATGACACTTGATTGCGTGTGACGGGGAGTGATTGAGTGTATATGCGCGTGTGATATTGTGTTTCTAGCTAGTAGTGTTGGGCGGCAGTCTAAGTATCATATATACTACTATGTACTTTAGCACTGATCGACGAGCAGTTTCGATAAATTCTTTCAGGCACAGTGAGAGAGGAGTAGGGTAAGCGGCACATGCGTTCTTGAGCCATTAATTACCTCTAATCATATATAGTTTGATCACGTACTGACGATCGAGTTAATTTCAAACATGGATGCATGCATGTGGATTGACCTAGCTTTGACCGTGAACGGCCAGTACTCTTTACGATGGATCACATGCACGCGCGGATGCAACCGCGTTGCATCTATGTCTCACCCATCACTCTCTGGTTTAGTCCTGCTACGAGCTGGAGTAGCTAGAGCCTAGAGGGTGTGCGATGTGGATCTTCATTTGGAGCTGGCGCACTGGTTTCGTGCTGCTACGTACGAGCCTCGCGTGCAGTCGCAGTCGGCAATTATAAAGATCCCCTGACGTGTGGTTGCGTGCAGTCGCAGTCGCACTGGGAGATTTTTTTAAAATTTAAACCTTTTTTTATTAATATTTTAATAACAGACCGTCCGGAATTTTATTTCCAGATTCTAGACCGTTTTGCCGCGCCATTCTGAAAGCCGCGACTTACTACATAGTCGCGCCGGTCGGACCGGCGTGATCGTGTGCCACGTCGGCGTTGACGGACACGTCGGACGGAGCTGACCGGACGGCGACCGCGACTGAAATATGGTCGCGCCAGACCATTTGGCGCGACTAGGTCTTATGTTAGGCCCGGCGCCGCACGCGGCCTTCTTCTTCCTCCCCTGCCCGAACCCTTGTTTTGCCCCTCTCTCTCCGATCCGGTCGCTCCACCCATCTCCCCCACCGAATCCGGTGGTTATACCTCTTCATTCCGGCCCGAATCAAGGGGCTATCATCCCCCAAGGTATCTCTTTCATCCTATCCGATTAGATTGCGAAGTAATTTTAATTTTGCCCGGGATTTGGTAGGTAGGGGTTCGTAGTTTGATTGTTGGAATGCGGAGGATTTGGTACGAATCGATAGTAATCGCAGTTAATGTATCGCTCGATGGACCGATTATGATGTCTTATTTACGTGTAGGATTAGTTGCATGGCATTTTTTAGATGATTGTTTTTGCCTAGATTTGCAGTGGTCATGAGTACTAAAATGTCTTCAAAACTTTGTAGATGGACCGTGTGGTTCGTATATTTTTTGGTGGAACTGTGAGTGAACATGGTGAATTGATCGACATGCGTGAAGAAGTAGCGACATTTGTGAAACCCCCCATGTTTGGAGAGATTGAGTCAAGAGCAAAGTCCGTTGTTGTTGGTGGGGGTATTCCGAGATTTCGTGGGCGGTTTGATGCTGGTGGAGGCGGTAGAGCGCATTATGTTTTGTTGGATTTGTGTACGGCGGAAGATTGGATTCTTTATAAGGAATGTTTGAAGGATGCTCAAGTTAGAATAGCCGAAGTGATCGTAGATTTGATTGGAAATGAGGAAGAGAATATTGGACGGGATGTAGAGGATGACGAGCCGATAGAGGCTTTGACACAAGAGCCTGTTGACGAGGGTATGCGGGAGTCACCGGTCAGGGTGGACAATGGTAATAATGTGGAACCTCGAGTTTCGGGAGGCACGAATGAATCGTTGGAGGCGTTTGAAATGGCGTTGGTGAATAATGACTTTGACGATAGCACGTACGAGGAAGAGGAAAGAGAACAAGAAGAAGATACTCAATCTTTATTCGGCAACCATACTTATCACGGGGGTACGTCATCCTTCATACAAACAAAACAATATACAAATCCTCAAACTAGTGTATATCATATTTTCACATAGTTCTCTTCACCTATTTACTTACATAACACCAAACAAAACACTATGCATATTATTAGGTACCTATAACGTTGCCTTACATCGATACATACCATCCGATCGTTCATAACACCTCATCAACAATCAAAATTAAATACATTTTAATTCCTACCTCTAAGTCTCTAACCCTAACAACATTAAAGAGTTCCAATGACAATGAAACTAGATATTCTAATTGGACAAAACAAGAGAGGAACCTTGGGGGACGACCTTTCTACACAAAGACCTGGTTGCAATGGGGTGTGGTCGCCGGATACGAAGGGGGCGATGACAAAGGCGGGCGGCGGTCGGCGATGGAGAGAAAAGAGGAGAGGAGGAGAGGAGGAAGAAATGAAGAAAGGCCGGACGCACCGTGCTTTCATACGCATAAGTCGCGCCAAATGAAATGGCGCGACAGAGGCTATGTCGCGCCTATCCGATGGGCGCGACAAATGACTTCCCCGCGCCCAACCAATCGGCGCGACAGCGGTCCACCTCCGGTCAGCTCCGTCCGACGTGTCCGTCAACGCCGACATGGCAAACGGTCGCGCCGTTCCGACTGGCGCGACACATCAAGTTGTCGCGGCTTTCAGAATGGCGCGGCAAAACGGTCTAGAATCTGGAAATAAAATTCCGGACGGTCTGTTTTTAAAATATTAATAAAAAAAGGTTTAAATAATAAAAAAAAATTCTCGCACTGGTGCCGATCGAGCCCGCGCGCTGGCACAGAAACGTGAGATGGGAAAGGGAGGACGAGAGGGTCACATGCCATCGTCGAATGACCATAGCCGAAAACGTCGAGCTGAACCCTACAGTAGGGGTCGTCCTCCTCTTCCAACAAAGGAAATATACAGAAGGCAAGCCACGCTGCCTTTCTGACCGCCTCGCTCACACTGAAAAACTGTGATCTGAAGATCTTTGTGAGCGTGCGTGCTCGCAATACTGTCGTGATCAGCTCTTAAGATTTACTATGATCGATCGAGCATCCAAATGATGCTCCTCTTGTTTTTGAACTTCATCGAGTGACTATTTTTTGTTTATCTTTTTGTTGCTTGTGTATCTAACTTGAGGCGTGGAACTTGAGGAGTATGTTTCTCTTAAACGGATAGTACTTTCGTGAATTTAATTAGTTAGAATTAGAACAATAGTATCATGTAAGTCTATATGTATTGAGACATTTCGAAGATGCACACTAGCCGACTGGTTACATTCACGTACAAATATGGAAGTATTTTCATTGGCTAAATATACCAAAAGTCACTAATAAGTAACAAAGAAATCATTACTCTGGTAATAGCCCATTACGAACATTGTACATTTCATTCAGCTCAAAAAACATCAACCGTCATCAAAGAATTTTAAAGTTAACTTATACATTTAACTATTTACACAAATATTTATAGATAAAACGAATGGTCAAAGTAGTACAAAAAATCAATAGCGTCATATATAAAAAACTGGCCAATTGTACGTACATGCCGTGCATTAGCCATGGGGCACCTTAGACATTATTCCACTTTCTCAAGCTTCCTAGATATCGTACAGCATGGTTGTCAAACAACTTCGCTTCTAGATTCTCAACAATCTTTTCTGACCAACTAGCTAGCTAGTGTTTCATAAAGGCAGTTTCTGAATAGGCTCCAAGATACCATGGCCTTAGTTCTCATTAGTTGTGTCTACGTGTCGACCAACCCATGGACACAGAGAGGGGTTCACTCCAGCACGCTGTTCGCTGCATGCATGGTGTTTGGTGGGAACAGAGCGGATGTGGATCCCAGGCGCCATCTTCTCTTTATATCGATCCGACCCGTATCTATCTCGCTCTCATTCTTCTCCATCGTCTTCCCCTCGCAGCCTCGCTCGGAGACTCCATCGATCCTGCCGAGGACGACAATCCACTCCCTTCTCCAAAGCAAGAGCGCCTCCCCCGGGTGAGTCTCCCCATGCACGCCGGTCCTTCTGTTTGGTTTAATTGGTCGTTTGATCGAATGTCATAGAAAGAAAAGTTCAGAAAGCTTTGGGTGCTTCGAGTTCCTGTTTTCTTTCCCCACTTGTGCTGATGAAAGCGCATCCGCAGCTGGAACTTAACTCGAAGAGAGTTGAAAGCTGTTTTTCGTTCTATTATTTCCTTGCAAGCATCGCAAAAAAAAATTCGTGCAAGAATTAGTGGGTTATTAGCTGACGCCTGACGGAGCTCACAACCGTAATTTGCATTGTGTTGAGAAATGGATCATTGCTTGTATGTATGCCGTTAGAAGGAACTCAAGAAAGAATCCGGATGCATGCATGACGCGGTTTAACTTAATTTTCTTACCACAGAACTCACGCACACCATACATACGTTTTCTTTGTTGATCTGTTCTTTATATATAGCTTGGTCGGCCATGGACGAGATGCTGGTCAAGAAGCAGCAGCCGCTGGTCCCGGCAGTGACCAAGAAGATGCTGCGTCCGTCGCGCGTCGCTGCAGGTGTCCTGCTGGCCAGCCTGATGGCGGCGATCTTCTTCGCCTGCCTTTACGCCGGCTACGCCGCCTGGCACATCTACTACCGTCCCTCATCTTGCGGCCTGTGCCAGGTACATCCCTCAAGTAACTTAATTACTAGAATAGAAGCAGCTAATTATTACTATTAACTCCATCCATGGTCGTGCGCTAATTAATCAGTTCGACGACGACGTGCGTGGTGCAGTCCTTGAAGTTTCCGCCGATGTACAAGCTGAGGGCCGCGGACGTGGGCGCCAAGGACGCCCTCCTGCGCGGCCTTCTCTGGTGCAGCGCGCCCCAGGCCGCCGCCGCCGTGCTGTCGCTGCTGCTCGCCGGCATCCACCGCCGCTGCTGCCTGGCCCTCGTCGCCCTCGCGGCCACCGCGGCCAACCACCGCATGTACGCCATGCTCCTCGACCTCGCCCGCGTCAACGCTCCGGGAGGCATCTTCCTCGCCTTGGACGCAGCGTGCGTCTTCCTCGCCGCACTGCTGGACCTGCTCGGCTTCCTGGCCCTCCTCCTCCTCCTCCTCCTGGGAGCGGGACAGGACGAGCAAGCAAGCGAAGCGTAGATTATTAGGTGCTCGATCCCGGACCCGGAGCTCCATGGCTCAATGATTAGTACTACTACTTCATTAGTGCTTGCTTGCTCCTGCGATTCTGTTGAGTAGTATCTCGTACGGAACACTAGTGGTGTATGGTGTGACCGATCCATGTCGCGCATGCCGTACGTGTGCTGTAATTCCATGGATCACCTAGCTAGCTAGCTACTCCCACTTCTTCATCGTCTGCTTCAAGTAATTGTGTGTGTGTGAAATAACCACTCGAATTATGTAGAAAGCAGATATCAAATTAACAGGCCTTTTGAGAATACAAGTATTGAATCAGAAGCTGCAGAGTAGGAACTAAATTATTACGTTGGCCGGAGTGGGTTCACTGAATCACTGGTAGCTAGGTTAGCCGTGAACCGGGAATAGTCACGGTCAGCACTCATCAAGATGCGTCGTGGACAGCCTACTGCCCTTGGCTTTTGGTGCGGCGCGCTGGTACAGAGAGACGTGAGATGGAAACGAAACGGGAGGACGACGACCACATGCCGGCGACGAATGACCATAGCCCAAAACGTCGAGCTGATCGAACACCACAGCAGGGGTCGCCATCCTCGCGTCCAGCAAAGGAAAGGGATAGATCGATCAGACAAGCCATGTTACCTTTCTGTCCGGCGGCTAACAGTCGAAGATTTCTGTGACCGTTCGTGCTCGCGTTGTCCTCTCAAGTCTCAAAGTTTTTTGTCTGGAGACGTCCCGTGAATGGGATCCGAGCAGCCAAACGATATAATGTGCCGTTTTATTTTTGAACTTCGTCTCGATAGACTATTTTCGTCTTTCTTTTGTTGAGGCGTGGAAACAAAATGGCACATCGTTTACATAAGCAGCTTCTGCCAAAAATAAAAATAAAAATTCAAAAGCCACAAGCACAAACCACATAGACATAGGTCTTCTAGGGGTTTGGCTACCCCAACATGCCTGCTTCTCCCACAATTGAAAAGCCCAAAAAGCGAGTATTTTGGCCTAGGAGCCATAAGCGGCGCAATCTGAGTCTTTCAAGTTTTTGCAGGTTAATTTAAGAGCGATGCAAATCCCAGCCTCAGTTCCTACTTCATGAATTCGTTATCCTAAAGGGCATTTGAGACATTCCATCGCTAGATATCCAAGATCAGGATTGACGAACAAGGAGCTTTCTGGGTCAACTAGCTATCTTTTCACAAAACCAACTTTTAAAAAAAGTTTTAACAAAAACTCCGGCTACTCGAAATAGGCCCGTAGCCTTAGTTGTAGCAACGTGTCGGACGAACGGATGGAGAGAGAGAGAGGGGCGTATGACGTTGGCGTTGCTTCGTGGGAGCTGATGGCTGTGGAGGCCAGGCGGTATCTCTCCTCCTTTTTATCCGACGACGTGTGTCTCTCAAGCTCTCATTCTTCTCCATCGTGTTCCCAAGCAAGAGCGAAGACGATGGACACTCCACCCTTACCAAGCAAGAGCGAAGCAGATCGCCTCCTTCTGGTGAGTTTCTCTCCTCTCCCCCTCCCGACCACGCCAGGCTTTCGGTTTTAATAGTTCACTCGATCGAGAGTCCTGGAAAGGAAAAGAAAGAAAAAACTTCATTCGTCCTCGCACCCAAGCTTGTCGATTATGCTATGATAATTTAGGAGATTGTTTCTCCACTTGATGAAACTGCATCTGCTGGGGCTAAATTATAAAGGAGGGCTGGAATCTTTTCTTCGTCCTATTATGCCTTTTCGAGAATTAGTGGATTATTAGCTTGGACCGAGCTCCTCCGTAATTGAGCTGAAAGATGGATATCACTCATTTCTTGGCATTTACTCATATGATAGAAGGAACTGATGAAAAAGAAAAAAATCTGGATCATACAGAATAGAAGGTCTTTAATTTCTTGTTGCTCTTTTTCTATACATGTAGCCTGGGTCCATGGAAGAGAAGGTGGTGAAGAAGCCGTCGTTGGTGTCGGCGGCGATCAAGAAGACGCCGTGCCGCTCGCTCACGGCCGGCGTCGTGGTGGCCAGCTTGCTGGCGGCGATCTTCTTCGCCTGCACCTACACCTGCGAAGCCGCCTGGAACATCTACGTCTTCCCCTCGCGTGATCCTTGGACCGACGTTGACGATACATGTATTGGTGAGTTCCATGCTCCTTCGTCGTCCTTGGTACAGTGGATGGCGATGTTTACGCCGACGTACGAGCTGAGGGAAGAGGACGTGGACGCCAAGGACGCCCTCCAGCGCGGGTTCCTGTGGTGCAGCGCGCCCCAGGCCGCCGCCGCGCTGCTGTCGTTTCTGCTCGCCGGCCGCCGCCGCCGCTGCTGCCTGGCCCTCGCCTTCGTCGCGCTCGCGGCCGCCGCCGCCAACCACTACATGTACGCCATGTTCCTGGGCCTCGCCCGCGTCAACGCCCCGGGAGACCTCGTCCTCGCCTTCGGAACCGCGTTCGTCTTCATCGCCGCGGTGCAGAACCTGGTCGGCTTATTGGGCATCCTCGTCCTGGCAGTGGGAGGGACCGCTGCAGGCTGAGGAAGCAAGCAAAGCATAGGCAGAGCAGGTGCTCGATCCATGGATCGGCTCATGATCTCAATATATAATTACTCCATTACTGCTTGCTTGCTTCTGAGATACCGATGAGTATCTCGTAAGTACGTAACACTAGCACACGGTGCGGACGATCCATTAGTGCCCTGCGCCATGTCATGCATGCCGTACGTGTGCTGTAGTTCCATGGATCACCTAGCTAGCTATTCCACTTCATGTACTCCAAGTAATGGTTTGTAATAACACTGTAACTTATTAATTAGGATGTGTGGATTGTCGCAGGTCCCAATGATTATTGTCTATCTCTGATATGTGCATGAAACTTTATTTATACATACATATGACCATCGGTTACCTATTCAAAGACCAGCGTGCGTATACATTTGCGATGAAATCGATATGTATTACAAGGTGTCTTGACTCGGATGCTTATATATATCCGGCATATTACTTTGCTCAAGCTCGGAAAATGGAGGTCGAGATCACGCGACGCGCTTGGACTACGCACAGCCGAGCCAATGATTCGGACCTAGTGGTGATCAGGACCGGAGTTTTTGCAGCTACATGCCTAGCATGAGAAGTTGAAGAACTTTTCTAGCCTCAGTCAGCAGTCAGCACCTTGCGCCAGGTAGGCCACCCGTTAGAGCTGACACATCATACAGAACTGTACGCAGATCCCCAGGTAGACCACCATGTATATAGTGTTAATTTACCCAGCACCTTGCGCTTCACGGCGAAAACTAGCTAGCTCATTTTGGAAATCTAGTTCATTTGGTTGAACTAAAGAAGGTCGGAAGTTACCTTAGGGGCACCTATTTACACCCCTACTTGCGCTCGAGAACTGTATCTTCCAACGAAAATGGCAACGGAGCACGGCAGCATATGACCCACGTAAAACAAGGGAACCATAAGGAATCCAGGAAAATAGACTGACGGTAATCGTGAACCAGCTTGACAAACCAAAAGCTTTTCTTCGCCAAAATAATACATCGTACACGAACAAAAATGCCATTGATTTTTACCTCAGGCAAAATGGGCAATAGGCGTGCGCTCAGTCCTGTAGAGGCGGTACATATGCACACAGAACACGGAATAATTTACAAGCTACATTGGCCACGGAATTAGAAATCTTCTTCGTTAGGCATCAGCGAAACTGGAACAGCACAAGCCCAGAGCACAATCGGCAAATCAGCTTGGGCCACTGTCAAAGTGTCGCATCTATTCCTGCAGAATCATCAGTATGCTGGAATGAGATAATTAAAATGAGCCAAAGGAGTTTCCATCTAGGTGAAGAGCGTGGATAGGTGCTCTTTGGTCAGGTTATCATATGATTACTTCAAAAAGATTACTGATCTGGGGACACAAACTAAACATTCGATGTGGATAGAGCACAACTTCATCCAAGACCGAAGACAGAATCAAACTGACTTTTTAAGAACATAAGCAGTGAATCAGAATCTGTAGAGAAGTAATAACTAAATTACTTAAGGACGACCCATTAACGTTCTATCAGTTTCCATTTTTATTATGTGCTTATATGTGTAACCTCCTACAGATTCGTTTCTGTTATAAAACAGCAGCGTTTGCTGGTGTTCCTACTAAAAAAGGTTGCATTATGTGTGATTAAACGACTGATTGAAGTTACGTACAACTCGTGTTTTGGAAATCCATCTGATCCAGAATTTCGGGGGCATAAACAAACAAATATGTGCAGATAATAGAAGAGTTAACCGGTGAATAAACTCTTACCTTTGTTTTTATAGTATGCAGATCAACTAGATGACGCATTGTTGGCCTCCCATGTGGACAGTTCCAAGGGGACCTTAATCCTGTTAGATTTCGAAGTATCTGAAATGCAAATGTAAAAGGACAAGATATTGAGTGTTTCAAGGGAATGCTTATCTTTCAGTGAGCAGTGACACGAATTGGCATGAAGAGTTGCATATGCTTCAGAAAATATTGAAATGACATTTAAATAACATAGAAGTTTCAGCAAATGCTGACTCAATTTGGAATTACCTTCTTCATCTCAGTTTTTGTCAATGGATCACCGATCATAGTAGACATTCGGCAAGCCCTAGAAGCCAACATAGCACGGACCCTTGAAGGACAGACAGAATCGGTTCTATCAAGCTTGTAGCTACTGATTATTGAACAGTCTCCTTGACTATCAGCAAGCATGGAGATCAGCTCCTTTACATCTGAATCAAGGGAAATTAGAATAATGCTATGTCTGACACGCACAAGAATAAATATGTCCAACATGTGAGTATAAGTAGTACCTTGAACACCGAAAGTAATATTTTTGCTGAACGGCACGGCTTTCAAAAGATAATGGCTACCAGGGGAAGCATGCAAATCTTCAGACAAAACAAAACCATTTTTTCTGAAAAAAAATGGAAGAAACAAGTGAGGCAACAACAATTTGCTCAGTATTAATTATCAATTGAGGTTAGAAAAAATATATAATATATTTTCAACAATGCAAGGTGCCAAAAGAAGGGGAAAAAGCTTTGCATGCCTCGCGATCGCATGTGCTATGTGCAAATATGAAACAAGTTTGAGAATATGGCCATATGGGTATCCTGATTTTTCAATTATGGACATTCCTAAAAATTACAAAATAACAATGTGCATGTGATTTCAACAAACAAATGCTGATTGTTATTTATATGTAGCAAACATCTTGTCCTCATAAAGCAACTGCATAGAAAGTATAGACTGATAAAAGTTGATCCATCCGACAGCTGAAGTACTAAGAGCATCTGGTACCTGATAGTGTCCATGTTCATAGAAACAATTACTTCTTCCTCTGGTGATAGGTCAAGTCTAAGTGGCCTGCATTTGAAAATAATAACAAATGTCCGTTATACTGAGGCATATAGCAAATAATGGCACAGATAAACATGATGCTTTGAATTGCAGATCATATTTGGGAAAACCCAATCACTGCATAAAGGTATCAAGTGAGTTCAGTGCATAGAAATAGCAGATGAAGATGATGGGCTCGCTTACTCACTGGAGAAGAGGCTGTATGTTTAAAGTCGTTGATTGTGAAAGGGTCTCAAAGTTATACTTCTCATCAGCAGCATGCTAATAACAAAGACAAAGATTCAATCATCATACATGAGGCACCTTGCTAGTTGCAACTCACGTATCTAAAAACTATAATGGTGTTACAGCATCGCAAAAAGCATTTAAGATACCTGATCTACAATAAACAGGTCATTGTTGAGCTTTCCAATGATAAAACCAAGATTAAACTGCCCAACAACCTGAAGATGTAATTATTAGCTCCAAAAAAAATTGCATACAACAAAATATTTTCAGACAGCAATCTACTTGAAAAGAATGAACATAAATTAAGCAAAAGAAAATGTATGATAATTCTTTTTTCGTTCTGTAGATTTTTTTTTCTCTCTTTTTTTTGGTATGTCTCCAGAATCAGTGTGCCCAAATTCTCCGTTGCGAGAAAACAGGCCATCACTGAGATAGCTGAAACCATTTCCTTCCATGGACTCATGATATATTTATAGTATATCTTCCTAAAGTTAAGCCAACCACCTCCATTTCTCCAAAATCGTCTTTACTGAAAAGTCTATCCAACTCATTTGTGGCTGCAGCTAATGAAGTAGATTTCGCCTCATCACCCAAGGGTAGTTTAATATCCAGTGTTGCAGCTTTATAACACCTACAGAAGTGCATTGAAAATTATCATTTGGTAACAGAAATATAAATTACGACAACTTAAGTTTTTGTAATAATAACAGCAATAATGTTACCTTGTAGTTTTCTCAAGGCAGTATGATTTGTTTGTATGAGATAACACAAAACCATTCTTTCTTCTCCTCCTAAGCTCAGCAACTGTAAATTGCATAATGGGACATTTTACTGATGATGAACATAAAGCAGTGCCAATACTATAATCTGGCAAAGGAGTATTGGTTGATTTGTTCTGAAGTTCAACTTCTGAAAACTTATGGGGAGCATCAGAGTTTGGAAGACATGGATCAAGCTGTTCAGCCTGCAAGGATTCAGCATTAAGTCCTAGTTAATAATATAATAATGATTTTTTTTTTTGGCTCACACAGAATTACAACTTAGCTAACTGAGAATTCACGAAGTAAAATCAAAAACACTAAAAAGGGGCAGCAACATATTTTAGAAACAAATATGTGTTGCAGTATGCCAATGTCAATTGATGATGCCTGGTTAACTCCAATTTTCCAAAATTCAGAAATCACCACGAATTCTAATGTAAGGTCACAGAAGAACCACTTAGGAGTGTCAAGAACAACTGAGCAAGCAAAGCAAGAATATGGAGCAAAACAGCAGTTCAACAATCCCTTCTTCATGGATCATGGATGTCATCACTCTGGCAGCATGGCACCTCTGGAAGCAGAGAAATGACTTAATTTTTCAAAATATCATACCGACAACAATCAACCGGAGGAAGGCTTTTATAGATGAGGTTAATCTCCAAACCCATAGATTCAGCTCCTCTTAAAGACTCTAATCTAAACTCCTGGGTTTCCGCTATTCATGATCACTTCTGATATCCCCCTTTTCTGCTTCTGTATTTTTGTTTATATAGCCTTTTGGGTTTCCTTAGAGGTAAAGGTGCGTTCCTCTTCTGTAAGTATTTCCCTTTTTTCTGTTAATGAAATTTAGACAGTAGGAGCCTCTTCTACTGCATACGATTAAAAAAAGGCAAGAATATGGACAAAAATAAACAAAGGCATCGCCAGCAGCCTGATCTCAGCTAGAAATCTAATGGGACAGGCTACACATCTGTCTGTAAAAAGTTAGCTTACCATATGCGGTTCTGCAGTGTGAAGATCAGATGGACCTTGAGGCACATCAGAGGGCACAATATTAGGCGGTTTGGAATGCTGTAGCGAAACAGCTGTCCTTTCAGATATTAGTGATTGCGGGGAACTGTGTGGTAAAGAGCTTGTTTCCTGAGGCAAATTGAACTCGGGAATACTAGATATGCTTGAGCTTAATGCAGCCGGTGAATTTGCTTCTAAATTTATTTTCTTCACTTGTTCTGAAAATGGCCTTCTTCTCAGAACTGGAGTTTCAGAAATGAGACTGCAATTGTTTCCGTGCGTCTGCTCATTTAGTGATACTAAATTATCTTCTAAACTTGTTCCCCTCTCTTGTTCTGAGCACGGCCCTCTTCTCAGCACTGGAGTTTCAGAAATGAGAGTGCAATTATTTTCGTGCTTCTGCTTGTCAAGTGATACAAAGTTTTCTTCTAAACTTGTTCTCCTTTCTTGTTCTGAGCATGTCCCTCTTCTCAGCACAGGCACTTCAGAAATAAGATTGCAATCATCTTCGTGCTTCCGCTTGTTTCTCGATACAAAATTCATAAGAGAAGATTGAACACTACTCGAATGGCTTGACTTCACAGCAGACCCAGATCTAAAACGATTTGCTCCTGATGCATAACTTTTCCCTTCTTTAGGCAATCTTTTTGGATGGTCATATGAGAAGGATGGAACCCAAGTTGATCTATCAACCTCAGTAGCTGGGTGTGTTGATAAGGGGCTCACATCTCTAGATATAGATTCAACGGCTACCCTTGTCCCGGAAGAAGACACCTTTTCATGCTCTGGTGAAAACTGATCCTCACCATCTGTTTCTTCCATGTCGTCATCATCATCAGGAGATGAAACATCCCCTTCTGCTACCAAATCTGTGTCTTCATTACGACCATCAAGCATAGGATCCTCTTCCTTTTCAGGATCTTCAATGTGATTGATGGAGAAGCTGCACTGTCGAGGGCTGTACAGATTTTCAACAGCTTCCCGTAGAGATTGCAGAATCACACTCTCAGATGAGAAGAAAATTTTTCTCTTATCGGGTGCGACATTCACATCATAAGATGTAGTTGGAATACAGAAATCCAGGATAGCCACAGGATACTGTTTGGCATTTGAGCTTCTGTACAGCTCATTCAGAAGTTTTGTCACCTTTGGCATATCTACAGGTCTGCCGTTCACATAGAAGAACTGTCTATCTCCTGAATTGCGACCAGTACCAGGTCCTGGTTTTGAAAGAAAGCCTTCTATTCGACAGTCATCTGAGATAGTAACACTGAAAGGCTCTAGGCATCTGAAAGTGGCCAAACCAAATACAGTAATGATATTGTCTTTCATTGAAATACTTCCTTGAGTTTTGAGTACCGTCGTCTTAGAATTTTTGCCAACAGTATTTGTGCAAAGCAATCTGACCCCTTTAGCAATCAAGGCATAAGCCTAGCACATGTAAGAGGCAACAATTAGTGACAAATGTTGGGAGTATCTATTTTTCAACATTCAATAGCCAGCTCGCGTGAAAAAAAAAAATCTTACACGGCGAAACAGAAAACTCACATTCAGCAGAGATATCACTTTCCCGTACTCCTTCCGAATGTTCCTGCTAAACTCCTTGCTCCGGACCGGCAAGGTGGAGAACAATTTCTCGACAGTCACCGTCGTGCCCACCTGCCGCGCTGTCTTGCTCTCGTTGACCACCACGCCCGAGTGCTCAAACTCCAAATGGGTCCCGACGGGCTCATCCTTGGTCCTCGTCTCAACCGTCAGTTTCCCCAGCGCGCACAGCGAGCTCAGCGCTTCCCCACGGAACCCGAAGGTAACCACGGAGTTGAGGTCAGAGAAATCCGATATCTTGGATGTGTGGTGCTTTAGAGCAAGCGCCTAATAGTCAGGAATTTCGGTTAGCAACTACTGTAACAATCTGCAATTGCGTCAGGGGAAATGGGGGAAGAAGTTCCTTTTGGAGCATCTCACCTGGAAGTTGGCGGGCGAGATGCCGCATCCGTTGTCGGTGACCTTGAACCACTCCTCGCCGTAGGCCTTGAGGCTGACCTCAACGGAGGTGGCGCCGGCGTCGAGGCTGTTCTCGACGAGCTCCTTGACGGCGGAGGAGAGGTCGAAGATGACCTGGCCGGAACAGATGCGGTGCACCACCGCCTTGCTGATTGGCTTGATCGCCGGCGAGGAGTCGCCGCGCCCGCCGCCTCCCCCTCCTCCCGCCATTCCCCGCCTAAACCCTACGCCTGCCGCGCGGTGGCGAGGGGTTTTTTTCGGCTTCGCCCTGCTCTCAGTCTCGAACCCGCGCTGCGGCGGCCGAGGGAGAGAGTGGGAGTGGCAACCGGCCAGCCCAGCTCTGGCCGAATAGATAGATGGGCTCATTTGTGTCTTCGAGAAAGTTTAGGCCCAGCTTTGTTGCAAGACAGAAAGTCTTTTCACCGAAAATGGCTCTACTTATTAAGTGTATATCAAATTCCCCTAAAAAATAAGAAATTAAGTGTATCAAATTGTTCTAAAACAAATTAAGTGTATCAAATTCCTATACAAATTTTGACAATGATTGCTACAAGAACAGAACAGATGTTTATACTCTCAGCTTAGAAAATGAAGCATATCCAAGAATTGACCAAAGGCGTTGTTCAGAAGATATGACCTTAATCAGGTTCGGGCTACCTTGGTCAAACCCGGTCAGCGGTGACCCTGAAAACCATTGTCCCGCACACCGGATTACTCCTGGAACAGCCGGAAAAGGACGAACCCGAGTTGCCTACTGCCGCGTCCAAAGAACGTGACGAATCCAATACCGCGCGACTTCACGCCACCGCCGCCACCCGTGCCAACTGCCAGACGCGTTTCGGCACGGCACCATGGGTCAGATTAGCCGTGGGACGCGTAGGTGTAATTGGCCCTGGTTGTTTGTCCCTGGCCGGTGTTTGACCGCGAATAAGCCGCCGCCCAAACGTGCGGCTTTTGATTTGGTTTTACTCGATTTATACCTTCCCGGTCTGTTGAATTTGCGTAGGTGCCCTCCTCTGGCAAGGGCAGCGCCTTCTTTTTTTTTCCTTTTTTTTAGCAACAAAGCATCAATCCATCGTGGTAGAGAACTCGACCAAAATTGTTGTGTTCTGTCACATTATCGCACTACGATACCAGATCTCTCACTCATAGATGGGTCAAATTCGTATTGAAAACGTCACAACATGCAATTGCAATGATCTATAGCCTAGAGAAATACAACTTTCTTTCTTGTGTACCAAGAAATTTGATGGAAAGAAAATGCAATCCTCTTTAACCAGCTGGCGGCATGTGAAAGGAATCCTTCCACGTGTGGATACTAAACGAATTCCAACGTATTTCAAGGACCAAAAGCAAACAAACTCCGGTATTTAACAAGAGCCAGACAGAATTCCGGTATCGAAACGAGAGAAAAAGGACTCAGAAAAGAAACAGAGGGCAAAATTTAGGAGGGAAGAGGAGAGGCGAAGGGAAGGAGCGGTGAAGGCGAAGCAAATGGCGGAGACCCCGAGCAAGATTGAATCCATGAGGAAGTGGGTCGTCGAGCACAAGCTCCGAGCCGTAGGTAACGCCCCGTCAGATTCCCTAGGATTTGTGTTTTTTTGCCCTGATCTAGCTACTTTGCGTTGTTTTAAGATATAATACCTGCTAGTTCTTATCCTTTTCCCCTATTTATCACTGGTGTCTTGCGAATTTTTTTATTAAGTTATATATATCGCGAATTCGAGATTGATTTGTTTGGCGAATTCTTTGGGGGAAAGTTGTTTTTATTCAATCGTGAGATTATTTTGCCTCTACTGGATCCGCCGTTCTGATTATTCCAAAATTTTGTTTGGGGAAAGGTTGCCTCTGGCTCACTGGGATCAGCAGTTCGATCGCGTACAACTGGTCGAGGCCCCATATGAAGACCAGCGTCAAGATCATCCACGCAAGGTTTGTTTATTTTTGCATTTAGTTTCGTTCATTTTTCGATTACAGCGTAGGCATATTTTCTTTCCACGAACAAAAATATGACGGTCGATTTATTCTTCTTTTTCCTGGAGATAACCAGAATGGTTTTGAGTATTTCACAGCAAAAAAATATTGTTTTAAACATCGTTGCAACATAAAAAGGTTGAACATATTGTCTGTTCGTGGCTTTTTTTTTTTTTTTTTGAATAACCATCGAGGAGCTCACCTGCATTTCATTCAGAACCAACGAACTTACATTGCCCCAAATCTAAGTCTCCACTGACCGACTTCATATGATTTCATGGAAATATATATGGGCAATTGCTCAATAGCTAAGGTACCAGCCGAAATCTAGTCGGGCAGTCTTGTAAAGGGATGTTTGCAAGAGATTAAGTAGGTGACTTTTGACGCAAGCACAGTGCAATAGATATTTTGGTGTCACTGTTTCTTGAGCATGAAGGAAAATTGATGGTTTCAATTCATTTTTTATCAAGGAAATTATAGGGTCACAAAATTGTCTGTTTTGCGAAAGATTTCATTTTGTGCCCTATTCTGGGTTCAGTATCTGACAGTGACAATTAGTATTATGTTAGTTTAACTCCTCCCATTCTGCAGGGAATTAGCTTCTTGATTGTTGATTTGTTGCGCAATTGCTTGTGTACTGATTTTAGGAGCTTCTTTCTGTCATTAGCGATTAGATTCTTGCTTATATGCCTGTACTTGTTTGATACAAGCTGTATGATGTGATTTGGGAACCTCTTGTTTTATAGATTTGTAAGGTTGGATGAGTATCACGATCTATCTGTTTTCCCCCCTAAACCTCTATACATTTGCTTACATATACTCATGGGCCCCCTGCCAAGAAATAAAAAATCTCCACAGATAATGTAGGCATTGTCAATCCAATGTGGAAAAAGCGTGGCTATTTTATGTTGGGAATACTTTTCCCTATGAAACTGCAAACCATTTTGCTGGTCCTCCTTTCCCATTTCCGGTGAACATTTTGTGTTTGGTTATTGGGTACTTTGCTCTTAGAGCTCACAGACACAAGCTGAATTGCGCAATTTGGGTGGATTTACCAAATTTAGCACATGTTTGATCTGTTTTCCTTTGCGTGCTGCCAGTATTGATGACCTCAATTTTTACAATATTTTGGGGATGCTGGTGATGGGATTAGAGTGCTAGAATGTTCAGGCATTGTCAATGCACCTGACTTGCCGCAGTAGCTCCTTATCATGATCATTAGGGCTATTCAGAATGTCTGGCATGCTTGAAAATTCGACACCAGCGTCCGAATGAAGTGTTTCTAGTGTTGCTGGATCTTGCTAGTGCTCAATTCGGTAATTCATCCAAAATGTGTATGAAGACCTCTAGTTCCTAGTGCCCATGACCAGTGTAGAAACAGCAGCTGTTTAAACACCCTCAACCTGATTCCAGATTACTGTACTTGTAACTCAATCAGTCATGCTACTTTGAAAACTCACAATCCATATCGTTGACTTTTGCAGGTTGCATGCCCAGGCTCTAACCCTGGCTGCACTGGTTGGCTCTGCTTGTGTGGAATACTATGACCAGAAATATGGTTCTACTGGACCAAAGGTGGACAAATACACAAGCCAATACCTTGCACACTCGCATAAAGATTAAGATCTCCATGATTTCTCGTGCTATTGGATTAATTTTGGGTTCATTTCTGGGTGCTCATGAGCAATGTTCTTGGGTCCCGGATGATTATTTTTGTCTTGTAAAATGATGCGCCAGGGTATTCCTGGGAAATGCCAATGAGGGTGTAACACAGATATTCATAATTTAGTCTCAGGCTGCATTATATAAGTTCACATCGTTGACAGTGTTGGATATTATTATCTTCTGCCAGAAAGGAGAGTTTCTGATTTGCAGTGAGAGTTTCTGATTTGCAGTGAAACTGAGTTCTGCATGCTTGTATGCCGCTGACAAGGTAGAGCAGAAATGGTTTTAACCATGCTGCGAAGTTGTGGGTGCCATATGTATTGTTATGCCATATGTATTGGTATGCAAATGATTCTCGTGAAATAATAACTTCGATGTTGATTAGAAAGCCGACAAGCTCCGCGTTTTGCCATTAGTTCTGCATGCTCTGGTTTGTACATGGAACAAGCAAAATAGTTCCACAAATCATGCAACGCTAGTAAGGAATACTAGGCCTCTCAGTTAACAAGCTTCCATAATTGTCCAAAATGATTTCTCTTTAAACATGTGTGCTTTTGTACCAATTTGTCAAACTCTATGTATTTTGAGTGGAATAACACACCAGTGAATGAACTAGAACTAAATTGAACTTTACTTGAATCTCTAGACTTGAAAAAGACTAGTGAAAGAGCTCAACAAATAACTGAGCCTGATGAGCTTTTGCCTGCTAATTTGATCTTCTAAATGTTAATATTTTTTCTATAAATTAATCAAATTTGAGACAATTTGGCTTTGGCTTGATCAAAAGTGACACTTTTGAGACAATTCTGGGACGGAGTAGTAAATATACTATGACTTTGCATCTGTGCGATTACACAGTACAACTCAGACACCCACAACGCAAGCGCACTCACCCTTATAAATGCACATATGCAAACCCCATCCTTATGAGCATCTTCGAAGATTGAGCCTCCCGTTGAACGCACAACGCCGTTAAATTCTAGAAAATTCGCTCTATGGAGAGTCAAACCTAGGACCTCAAATACTATTGAGATTTTTGCAACCACTAGGCTATAAGCCTTTTCGTATTTTACAGTGAAGCTACACGAGTGACTCCATGACATGGGTGGTTTCCGATGGAACTCAGCGATACACTGCCTGATTAAAAAAAGAAAAAAAAATTAGCGTACCCTTCATAGAGGCCGACAGGTCGGTCCCATTGCTTTCACCTAAAGCATCAAAATTCGGGGCCTTCCCGGGTGGCGGCGGCGGCTGGTGCTCATGCTCCCCGATGAGGACCTCGGAGACCATCGGCCCGCTCCTCGCCCGCTACGGCCTGTCGCGGTCGGTGCGCACGGGGGCGCACCTGCACGCCTACCTCCTCAAGTGCGGCCTCCTCGCAGCGTTCCGCAACCACCTCATCTCCTTCTACTCTCGGTGCCGCTTCCCGCGCAGCGCCCGCGCGGTGTTCGACGAAATCCCCGGCCCGTGCCACGTCTCCTGGTCCTCGCTCGTCACCGCCTACTCCAACAATGGGCTGCCCCGTGAGGCGGTCGGCGCGTTCCGCGCCATGCGCGCGCACGGCGCCCGGTGCAACGAGTTCGCACTCCCCGTCGTGCTCAAGTGCGCGCCCGACGCCCGCCTCGGCGCGCAGGTGCACGCGCTGGCGGTGGCCACGGGGCTCGTCCGGGACGTCTTCGTCGCCAACGCGCTCGTGGCCATGTACGGCGGGTTCGGCATGCCGGACGAGGCGAGGAGGATGTTCGACGAGGCCGGCGGCGGGCGGAACGCCGTTTCTTGGAACGGCATGATGTCGGCGTACGTCAAGAACGACCGGTGCGGGGATGCTATTGACGTGTTCCGCGAGATGGTGTGGAGCGGGGTGCGGCCGAACGAGTTCGGTTTCTCCTGCGTCGTGAATGCGTGCACGGGGTCGCGGGATTTGGAAGCCGGAAGGCAGGTGCACGCCATGGTGGTGAGGACTGGGTATGACGGGGATGTGTTCACGGCCAACGCACTGGTCGACATGTACTCGAAGATGGGGCACATTGACATGGCAGCTGTGGTTTTTGAGAAGATGCCCGAGGCTGATGTTGTCTCTTGGAATGCTTTCATTTCTGGGTGCGTGATTCATGGGCATGATCACCGTGCACTGGAGTTGCTGCTGCAGATGAAGTCTTTGGGTCTGGTTCCCAATGTGTTTACGTTGTCTAGTGTCCTGAAGGCCTGCGCTGGTGCTGGCGCATTTGATTTGGGCCGGCAAATTCATGGGTTCATGATCAAGGCCAATGCAGATTCAGATGACTACATCGGGGTTGGTCTTGTTGACATATATACAAAGGAGGGTTGCTTGGATGATGCGAGGAAGGTGTTTGATTTCATGCCGCAAAGGGATTTGATTTTGTGGAATGCACTGATATCAGGTTTCGCTCATGGTGGACGGCATGTCGAGGTGCTGTCACTCTTTTGCAGGATGAGAAACGAGGGCCTTGCTCTTGATATCAACAGGACAACACTGGCTGCTGTTCTCAAGTCAACCGCGAGCTTGGAAGCGATCAGTCACACAAGACAGGTTCATGCTCTTGCAGAGAAATTGGGTCTTCTATCTGACTCTCATGTCCTCAATGGGCTCATTGATTCGTACTGGAAGTGTGACCGCCTCATCGAGGCAAATCGGGTGTTTGAACAACGCTCTTCAGATGACATCATATCTTTTACATCCATGATAACAGCACTGTCACAGTGTGACCATGGTGAAGATGCAATAAAGCTATTTGTGCAGATGCTAAGGAAAGGCCTCGAGCCAGATCCTTTTGTTCTAAGTAGCCTCTTGAATGCCTGTGCTAGCTTGTCAGCCTATGAACAAGGGAAGCAAGTGCATGCTCATCTTATCAAGAGGCAGTTCATGTCAGATGTGTTCGCAGGGAATGCTCTTGTGTACACTTATGCAAAATGTGGTAGCATAGAGGATGCAGACTTGGCCTTCTCTGGCCTGCCAGAAAGGGGAGTTGTCTCATGGTCTGCAATGATTGGAGGGCTCGCACAGCATGGACATGGGAAGAGAGCGTTGGAATTGTTCCATAGAATGCTTGATGAGGGCGTTCCACCAAACCACATCACCATGACCAGTGTTCTCTCTGCTTGTAACCATGCAGGGCTTGTTGATGAAGCCAAGAGATACTTTGATTCGATGAAGGAAATGTTTGGAATTGACAGGACTGGGGAGCATTATGCATGTGTGATTGATCTTCTTGGCCGTGCAGGAAAACTAGAGGATGCCATGGAGCTTGTCAACAACATGCCGTTCCAAGCAAATGCTGCAGTTTGGGGGGCACTCCTAGGAGCCTCAAGAGTCCACCGAGATCCAGAACTGGGAAGGATGGCAGCCGAAAAGCTCTTCAGCCTAGAGCCGGAAAAGTCTGGCACCCATGTCTTGCTTGCGAACACTTATGCTTCAGCTGGCATGTGGGATGAGGTGGCTAAGGTGCGAAAGCTAATGAAGGACAATAGGGTCAGGAAGGAGCCTGCCATGAGCTGGGTCGAGATGAAGGACAAGGTGCATACTTTCATTGTTGGTGACAAGAGCCATCCAAGGACAACAGAGATATACAGAAAGCTAGATGAATTGGGGGATCTGATGAACAAAGCTGGTTATGTTCCAAATGTGGAAGTTGATCTCCACGACGTAGACAGAAGCGAAAAGGAGTTGCTTCTTTCTCACCACAGTGAGAGGTTAGCTGTCGCGTTTGCATTGATTAGTACCCCAGATGGGGCCCCAATTAGAGTAAAGAAGAACCTGCGCATCTGCATAGATTGCCATGTTGCGATCAAGTTTATTTCACAGATAGTTTCAAGGGAGATTATCATCAGAGATGTCAATCGGTTCCATCATTTCAAAGATGGCAAATGTTCTTGTGGTGATTATTGGTGAAAATGGTTCCGCGTATGACATTTTTGTAGCTTATAGAAAATTTCAATGGCCAGAGCAGTTTCGTACCTTCTTGGAGGCTTGATTCCAAAAAATTTGTAGCTAGACAGCTGAGTGATGAAATGCAACTTTGTTTTTGACATACCTGCGATGCTACAGCCATGTGTTTCGCAGTTGAATCTGCAGTAGGCACTAAGCAATAGTTTTGTAACTATTCAATTATTTTGTATACGAGGAAAGGGGCAAAAAAAAATGTTCAGTCATTTGCTCCTTAGATTTAGCTACTGATTGCCCTTCCATTGGTGATATAAATGTTCCTAGGGGTGAAATGACTACCGTTTTCTGATAATTGACAGGATTTGCCCATTGACACATGACAAGTAACTGAATATTGATAAACATGCGTCTCGTTGAAGGGTACGCAAGATTTTTTTTCAATATCAGATCATTCACATTACATATCAGTGAATATGAATATTCATTTTTATTGTATTGTAAACTGGTACTGATTTGCCCTCACGTTCATTTTTCAAATTCAAAACATGATTTGAAGACGATGAAAACGGATATAATAAGAATCAAACAAACAAAGAGATGCAAAACTAATCTGGTTTTGCTTCGGTTTTTCATTTCAAAACGAGACAAGTAATGTAACTAACCTATGAACCACTTTGATACTTGGTGTTCCTTCTTGGAAAAATATTTCTTGGGACAAAAATAAAGAGATGTAGTTACAGTACCTAAACTGACAAAACAAAATAGACATACTTCGCTTGAAATAGTCTGCCGTAGATATATATATGTTCCACTGTTCCACAGCCCTAGCTAGACTCATAGGTCACAATCGTATTGCCACACACCAAAGACAACAGAAAGTGAATGCACAACACATGCTCAAGAAATCATCGCTAAAAAAAATAATATGTACATGTAGCTCAAAAGCCCAAAAATCTTTGCATTCTAAAAAAACTCTGACAATTAATAGATCTTTTCTTTCACAAAATGATGACAATGAGGCTTAAGTGGTGGCTCCATGTATCTAAGCACCAGGAAGAAAATGACCTATAATCTATTCTTCATAACTGATTGATTAGAATACAATCCACAACGAGGTAGAAGCACATATCCAAGAATCCTCAAGTAATGGTAGAGTTGCCTATGCTTTCCTAGCTTCGCCTCGGTTGCTGCGGGTTAGCTCTTGGATCCAGCCTTCTCAATCTCATGGTGCGAGCAATAGCAGCTTGCTTCTGGGCCTGGCGGTGGCTGTGGCTTTTTCTTTTGCTGCACAGATAAATGATTGTTTGAGCTTTCATGGAATAGTAGGTGTATCAGAGCTGCTAGATTGCAATAATAACAGGACAAATCTAAGGCTTTGCGCTTATGCTTGTGGATTCATCTCCTAGAAGTTGCATATACATTACCTGTTTCAATAGAAAGCATACTTTTCCAAACAGGATATACAAGAACTATTCTTGCAGAAATTTACTAATTGATTGCATTCGTGTACCTATCTCTGTACATGGAATATGAAACGGGAGAGAGTAATAAAAAAACCTGATGAAAATAAGGCCTGCTGTAAGAACCATTCCTCCAATTGCCCATGAAACTCTTTCACCAACAGGCATTTCCGCCGCCCATCTCCGGAAATCTTGAAGATCCCATGAAGCCACACCACTTAATGTTGGACGGTCTTTTGAAGAAGTCCATGAATCAGATATGGAGTCTAAACTTGCTTTCCCACCATAGCAGAATGTGTCATCAACTCCACCAGAGCTGGTCTCAGAACCTTGCACAGAGAAACCAGCAAGATGGCATAACTCTGTGCCATTAGAGACCCATTTATTTGCTTTGCCACAAAGGATGTCACCTAGACCACAGGGAGACAAGACCTGACATAGCAGTAAGGGGCATATTTCAGAACCAGGCCTATTTCAGAACCAAAACATGGAATGATATACAACACCAAAAAAAAAAAAAAAAAAAAGCAGAATATGTGATAAAGCTAAAAAGGTGTCTTAGCTACTTAGGATCATGCAAGCACAAGAAAGGAACCCTGTCAGAATCAATAACTATTCAGAATACAGAACAAACATTGGCTAGAATATGATCGCATAATGCATGATCTGACTATGAAAATACCAAGCTTTTATCTAGGAACAAAATTTGTGTGAACCAGTACACATTACCCAGATTATTAGAATTAAACTTAAGAAGGTGGCCTTTACCTGTGTTTTCATATCAACAGAGAAGTATGCCTCTGAACAAGCTTTGAAGACCATATCACAGAATGATGCACATACAACAGGTGGTCCAGGCCTGACACCCACCCGTGGATCACAGATTGAGCACTCAAGCAATTCCCACAAATGAAGGCATTCTTGACTTCCTTCACCAGTTAGTGCGAGGTTTCTCACTGAGACAAGGGCGGGAAATGTCTGTGTTACGTCGCAACATGTCTTCTGACGGAATATCCTACACAGCGCTAAATCTCTGCGCCCCTTTGGTGCTTTTCCAGGAGGCTTGCCTTCAGATGAGAATGCAGGGAACCGTCCACCAGGTGAAACGCATACCCCCTTTGGTTGTCCTGTGGAGCAAGAAATCAGAAAATGCGGATGTAAATTGACTGAGTATCATTCCTAAAGGGCTCATTTGCTGAGAGTCGACCATGGTAATTATAAGCCTCAGCCTCACTTATCTTAACAAGAGACTCAAATATATTGCTTAGGTGGGCTGTAGCATTGGTCGTAGTTACAAAAGGCACTAATATATGAGAAACCGAACTACATGATAATAGAGTAAACAAAGCTTGTAATGATGATAAGTTAATAACTCATCTGGCAGTTCTGCCCTATCCTACCCTCTGCAGTATAAGACTTCGCAAAATGTTTTTTCATGAGCAATTAACATAACTAAACAAATCTTGTAGCAATGGTTATAACTCATCTAGCAATTCTTTCCTGTCCTATCCTCTGCAGTATAAAACTCTTCACAAAAATTTCTTTTATGAGCAGTTAACTAACCAAATGCGAATAATGGACTCCGAAGTGAGGCCTAAAATGAGCACAGATTATAGGCTTCTCCGAATCTCCATCTCTTCGAGCTATGGCTTAACTCCACGACGAACTAAATCTACATCCTAGAAACTATTTTGCAACACAATTCGTGCGATTAATAGCACCAGACAGCGAGTAACCATGCAAGGGCGACTAGAACCGCTGCTACACAGCAGCCAACACAGACTTCCTTCAGCATATGAAGCCAAGAAAACCAAAGAAACAACAACCAAATACGAGATCGCGAGACATCGCGGGCGGGGCGACTGTTTCCCTACCAGCTGCCAGTGGCGAGAAGACGAGCAGCACCAGTAGGAGGATGACCGTGAAACTGGTCACCGGCCCCACCCGCGCGGGAGGCCCATCAGAAGAAGCAGCCTTCCCGCCGGCCGGCGGCGTCCTGCGTCAGGCGGGTCGGCGAGTCGGGGGGGATCGGTCGCCGTGAATGGCCGGACCATACACGAGTCAACAGGCTCTGACCTCTCGAGCCACCGCCGTGGTGGAGCTTATTGATGGGCCGGTTCTCGTGGAGCTTGTTGATGGGCCTGTGGCACCTCGGAGCCCAACAAAATAACTCAGGCCTGGTTGTAGTCTAATTTGCCTCCCTCAACTATACGAAAAGTCTAACGCGCGCGTCCGTTGCTGCACGCACGGCCCGCTCCGCCTTTTATCATAGGCCTGGCCTTTTTATCAAACTAGCTTGTCTCTTTTTGTTGGCTAACGGGCCCAAGCACATACAGTCACGACTCTCCGTGAAGGAGAGAAATGATGAGGCTGGCGTCATCCAATTAAATGCTCGATTTAGGAACTTTAAAATACCACAACTCTCTTATACCATGTCCGTTTTCGATTTTGTTTTCACCGTTGTATTCTACTCGATGAGACGAACAAAATTAGATCCCACTTGCATACATTGAAGAAAGTTTTTGCAGGCATAAATTGCTACTGTACATATAACATAAGTTGCTACACATATTTTGTGTACAAAATAAATTGTTATATGTTGTCTGAAATCACTATGACATGGATTAGTAATAAATTTAATTTCATATCATTATAGCAACCTAAGTGGTACTATACAATACCAATTTATATCGTTATTATGTAAGAAAAATATAGTTTATGATAACAACTTATGTATATACGAATTGCTACACTTGTATCTACACGAGTGGCTATTACCATACTAATAGAAGCTACCATCAAGATAAGTTGCTACTAGATTCGAGTCACATAAATTTTTACATATAATATAATTTTAAAATTATTACTAGGCCTATATCTTAAGTTATTACTGTGTCTACTATACAAGTTGCTATTGGTTTTTAAATATACAAGGTAGCAACTTATGTTACAACCTGGTAGCAACTTCTGTGATATGTAATACATGCAAAAAGAGTTTAGAACATATGCAAGTGAGATCTAGTTTTGTTCGTCTTGTTATGTAGAAAGCAACGGTAAAAACGAAATCGAAATGGACATTGTATGAGAGAGTTATGGCATTTTAAAGTTCTTAGATCGGGTATTTAATGCGATGACGTCATCTGACAGCAACGTCCGTGTTATGCGCAAGAGCTGGTCTTTTTTTTCTCCGCTAAATAGGACACGTGTTGGCTTCTGGTTTGAAGGATTGAGATTAAGGACACGTGGCAGCTGTTGAAATGGTTGCCTCCCTGATTTAGTTTCGCCCCGCGCGCAAAAAAGGCTGATCAGGCGGACGCGCGCTCGACAAACACGCGTACGGACGCGCCGTAACCACGTCCCCAACTATACTAGGAGGTGCAAGTTTCACTTCTATACTAATAGGTGAAGTCTACTTGATTCCCTAAACTCATATATCCGGGTCACTTTACCTTTCTATGGGTGGTATTGTCCGACGAGGCCTATTGGACCCCACACGTCAGGTGACACCTCATCGCATCCCACTCTGTCTGTTCCTCCTATTACTGGTCCGGAGTGGATTTCCATCGAACACGCTAGCTGCGTCCGGCCTCCGCCCTCGCCCGCGAGCGTTGCGTGCTCAAGCTGGGTCACCAGCTTCACCCATGCCCGCCGCAAGGCTCCAGCACTTTGCCCTGCACGCGCCACGAGCTCCGGCTAGTTGCAGCCATTACCCATGCGGGCCGCGAGTTCCAGCTGGGCTCCTCCCTTACCCACGCACGCCGCACGCTCAAGCTGGTGAGGAGTTGGTCCTGCCGCGGCTCCGATGCAGCGGCATGACGCGGCGGCGCAGCTCACCAGCGATGGGAGCGGCAAAAAGGCGACGTGGGCTAGAGTTGCATTATGGCATGGCTTCTAGTGCGACGGCACGGGCCAACAGCGCAACACATGGAATGATTGATTCCTATCGACTCCAGCTGCGAAGTGGATGATTAAGGTAGGTACTTGATGTGAGTTTATGGCCAAACTCATGAGACAATCAATTTGCACGAAGATTTGAGAATTGAAACAAATTTTACTCTACAACATAGCAGTGACTTCTTGAAAATAAAAGAGCTCACCGTGACGAAGAGAGCAAAGCTTCGCCTATGCGTAAGTCGCGTGAGCTCTGGATTAGGATCACGGATGCGTGGAGGGTGTGATGGCATGCACGGCATGATGGTTGCGGCGGTGGTGATTCAAGCGATCGTGGAAGCCGCTGTTCTGGACCAGTTCAGCGATGCTGCTAGGCTAGACGCAGTCCACGGCGACGATGCGGCAAGCTGGAGCGCGGAGCGGGGACAGCAGTCTTCCGGAGCGCACGGTCGGGCATGGACGGCGGGCAGGCTGGAGTGCTCGGGGTGGCGGCATGCTGTTCGCGTGGCGCTGGCTAGGTGTTCGATAGAATGCCGCTTTGGGACCAACAGGAGGAGGAAGATAGAGAGAAAAGGAGAGTGAGATGCGACGACGTGTCAACTGACATGTGGGGTCCACTGAGCCACGTCGGACAAAACCACTTGCAAAACCGCCAGGGAGGTAAAGTGAACCGGATAGATGAGTTGAGGGAGTTAGAGTACCCGGTTTTGTAATTGAAGGTAAAACTTGCACCTTCTAGTATAGTTGAGGGAGGCAAATTAGACTTGAATATGTACTGATGCGGTCAGCACTTGGAACCAATTTTCACTCCCCCCCATTCCTCTGGCTTCTGTATATTTGTTGAGTCCGTCAAAAGAAAAATCTGTACATTAAAAGTTGCATGTGAAATATGCTTGTTGAATCCCCCCCCCCCCCCCCCCCCCCCCCCCCCCCACTCTGTCCAAAAATATAAGCATATTTGAATTGGTTAAAGTCAAATTTTGTAACTTTGACTTTCAATAGCAAAGAAAAAATCGTTAAGGTTGACGGCATAAAAATAATTTTACTAAATTCATAGTGAAATCAATTATCATAATGCAAGATCAATTTAAAATGATTTATTTTAAACATATTTTCGGTCAAAATTAAAAATTTGACTTATACCGAACCTCGAAATACTAATATCTCTAGATGGAGGGAGCAGGACATAATAGTCTGCTATAATAAACATCCAAAATGCTACATGTTATAATTTTCAAAGGGATTTAGTAAAAAATATTCTTCCCTTCAATATATCTTGCTATAAATTGAGTTTCACCTTTGAAATATCTTCAAACAAAAATAAATCTAGAATTTTACTATGAATAATTAAATATGTAAATTAAAGTTAACGATATTAGGTTGTTTCTAGAGAAAATATATTTATCTATAAGATATATTGAAACTATTAATATAACTATGCAAGGTCAAACTCGGTTCTAAGTTTAAGAGATGTTTATATCAATAGGTGATTTTGATACTTCTAAAACTTCTTCAATTTCATAATTGTGGATTCAAACTTTTCTACTCCCTACATTATTTTCATTAGAATTAACAAAATATACATATAGAAAACAGGTTGGTCATGTTGAGGGATTTTGATAATTAGTATCTGTCTATACAAAATTTCATGTAATAAAATGATATTCAAAATCATTGTTGATTCACTAATGGGAGAATAAAACTAATTCTAAAATTCTAAATATTAGAATCAATCATCAAATAGCTCAGAGAAAATACATGCATAAAGAATGAAGCTACCGTATTATTCTCAACCTCCACCATTCTACACATGTGACACATGGATCATAGGGATTGTGTTATATCATCTCAAATATTGTCGGCCAATCGTACTTTGAACTCAAATTTTTATGACATCTCAAGGTCATCAGATCATGACACCTTATATTCAATATGTTCCAAAATCGTCCCAATACAATAGAAAAAAATCCATGAAAGAATAAGAAAACACATCATATGTCACTAGGAATAGGAAAAAATACTTGAAAATCGAAAATGAAAAGACAAAAGCTCACTATTGAATGATTTTATTCCTCACAAACTATTTCTTATACCATCCCCTATGGACAAGCTAGGCAACAACAAAATCTCAACAAAGTTTTGGTTGCTTCTTCCCCAACCAAATGTTCGGTTGGATGAGGATGACATTCAAGGATAACACACCAAGTTCAGGAACCCATAGGTCAAGATTTCAGAGTATCGGGACCTAGATGAGAGAACCACATGGTTGGATTTTTTGAGGTGCGTGAGAGTATAGTTGTGCCTCAATTTTTTTGCAACACTATCATGTGTGTGTATATCATATTATATATAAAAAAACTTGTCAAACCTCAATCTTTTAAGTCTAAATGCCTAGGGGAGAGCAAAACAGATAAAAAAAACACGATGTCTAATTTTTGGTCCTATGCACATTTGTTTTTTAATGGACCGTAGGTTTAATTTTGTACCTTCATAGTTGAAATCCTAGATCCATCACTAGAGAACCAGGGACAAGTTCATGGGCGCATGATGCATTTCATTAAAAAAACTAAAAGAAAAAAGGTCCAATTTACTGCCCCATCTATGGCTTGACTCCACCAACCTAATGATTCATTTATTTAGGGGTTGTTTCGTGCAGTTCCGATTTGCTTCAACATTTCACTGTTGAAACACTGTAGCGTCGAGAAGATTTCATTTTCGGGCTGGATTGAACGGGAGCACGCGAAACTGAAAGTACCTGCTTCTCTCGCTCCTTCCTACACCAAATACCGGTGCCGGCGGTGCTGGAAACCGCTCCATGCTATACAGCTTGTTCCTCAAGTCTGCTACAGTGTTCGCAGTTATTTCTTCAGCAGCCGCTACAGTGTTCGCAGTTATTTCTTCAGCAGCCGCTACAGTAAAACAGCTGCAAAACAGTTAGCCGAACAACAAGAAGTAGCAAGGAGCGGTGCCAAACGACCTCTCAAGTCTCAACCCCTCAATTAAGTTGCTAAACTGGATTACTTTACACTTTTTTGGAACTAATCTAACGCAGGATCAACTAGCCAAGAATTAGATCACACCTAGAAACCTTTAATCTAATAGGGAATTGACTTACCAGGACTTAGATTCGCCATAGATCTGCCCTGTAGACGAGGCAGATCAAGTAGATGATGAAGAACTTGATGTAGATGTAGAAGAACAGGTAGATGTCGATGTAGATGAGGGACGTCGAGCTTTCAAGCCTTCAAGCACCTTAGGGATCGGTAGAGTTAGG
The DNA here is from genome assembly GCA_012490785.1 of Eragrostis nindensis. Lineage (NCBI taxonomy): Eukaryota > Viridiplantae > Streptophyta > Magnoliopsida > Poales > Poaceae > Eragrostis > Eragrostis nindensis. The sequence goes on along the minus strand of JAAXCT010000150.1, from coordinate 387,519 downwards.
GTTACAATAAAACCCTTTAGGCTTAATTCGTGAAAACACACAATTAGGGAAAATCAGAGGTTCCCCTAGGTTCTCCTTAGTTATATAGTGTTGTAGGCTTGGAGTCGGGCCCTTAGATGGGCTGTATTTGCCTCCCGATCAAGGCAACGAGCAGGAGTTTAGGTTAGACTCGGATTTGGGCCTTATGGACCCGTTTAGATATTGATCGAGGTCAAAACTAATTCCAACATTCTCCCTCTTGACCGAAGGTCAATAGCTTATTCTTTATAATATTCACTTTATTGATCACGTGCAGGTGGATACACACAAATCAATAATCTCCCTCTTAATTGAACAATCTCAATCTTAAACTTAAACTTATGTTCGTCTTATATTCACGCTCTATAACGTAGCAGAAACCTGACGAATGAGTCATCGGCAGACATTACAGACATACCGGGACCGGTTTTGCTGAGTGTTGACTAATCACAACTGTGGACTGGCCGTAGTATTGGAGTGGCACGTCAATGCATGTGGACCGGCTAGTGTGACCAGTTGAGCACCACCCCATGTATAAATCATGTATAAATATCAAATGCACAGTGCAATAAACATAAACAGTTTATTTGCCCACATCTTATATGTCCCTTTACATTCGGATAGTCCAATTCGAACTCACCTTATAAATTGCAGTCCAAGGATTTGATCGATCTGCCGGGCCGGCGCATGTCGTGTTGGCGATGGCAGCCGCCCGACCGCTTCCGGTGTTGCACGACCCGGAGGAGGGTCACCTCGTGCACTAGCTACCTCCTCCTCTCGAGCGGCCACGACGAGACGACGCTGGCATGCTTCCCGCGCGGCCGCGCCCCGTCGCTCGGTTCCCCTTGCCGTCGTCTCCGGTGGGGCCATCTTGTGCGCTGTCGCCTTTTAGTTCACGACGGGACCGAGACCCTGTTCCACGACACCGTCATGCAGGTGGGCGGCTACGGTTTCTGGGAGAAGCAGGCGATCGAGCCCACGGATGCGCGACGCCCCTAGATCGTCCGGTGGAGGCCAAAGTGCCGCGCATTCGACGCGCCGCGCGACGTCGTCAGCACCTACAAGAGCGCGCCCGCCATGCATGCCTCCCATGGGAGACGACAGCGCCGTACGTCGTGGTCAGGATGGACACCGTCCTCTTCAACGGCATCTACAGCTTCGAGACGCTCCTCCGGCGACTCCCCGACGGCGGCGACGGCGGTTGGCGCGCCCCTCCCCGCTGCCGAAACCGCCGATAGGACGCTAGCTTGGCCGAGCACTTTTACGGGCCGGGACGAGGTCGCGTTCGTGTCGGCGTACGTCGCTCTGGGCACGCGCGTGTGGTGTGGATATCCGTACGGCGGACGCCGGCGCCGCGTCGTGGCGGACGGAAGGGCCCTGGAGCTGCCGTTCGAGGGCCGCGCGGTGCTCGTTTCCCGAGCTGGATTCCGTCTTCGGCTTCACCGCGGGGACAGGGTTTCTGTGCGCGTACGTGCGACGTCAAGCAGCAGACTGAAGGGACGGCGCCTCCGGTGGTGCGGCGCCTGTGGAGGGAGACGTTCCCGTTGCCTTGGAAATAGTGCGTCAACGACCCAGCATCCGGAGACGAGAGTCAGCGACGACATGCCCAGCCTGGCGTACCTGGGCAACGGCATGCAGATTCTGCATCTGCAGGCCGATGAGCACGATGGTGGAGCCTACCGTCTACGGCGCCCCGACCACGTACGTACGATGCTAGCTCCTTCTTGGTCGTGGGAGTGAAGCGGTTGCCTGGCGGGGAGCTTCGGTTGGCCAGGCGCGGGAAGATGAGCTACATGCAGGGTGGCCGCCGCAACGCCGGCAATGCCCCTACATCGGCTTCATTTAGCACGCCACCTATACAACTACTACCTCTTGTACAATGATGCATTACCCAAGATCATTGGGGCTTGATTGTCTTGATCTCTTACGTACGGTACAGCAAGGGTAGTACTAGTCTCGTTGTAATCTACTCCATTTTCACCGGTTAATTGTTTTGCGTGCACAAGCTAATCTCTTTCAGAGGAGTGGCGTGGCACAAGCACCCCGCTGATTACTCGATCCTGATCCGCTTCAGGCGGGGCCAAAAGTCATGGCCATCTTATCCAGTAAGATCCAGCCAAATGCCACGTACCTGTACCCGGGCTACACGCGGGTGAGCTGGCACCATGTCAGGTGCCACCCCTCGAGAACTCCAATCTTAATCCTTTATCGCGAACTCACTCTCGCCCGGATCGGCACCCTGACAGTCAGGAGGCTAAATTCATTAACCTGTTAATCATAATCAGCATCTACTTCCCGCTTAAACATCTTTTCTTGATCTCTTCATTTCGTCCCCTATCTCTTCCGTGGATCAAGTTGCTCGCCTTTTAGTACGCGAAGAAGCCGCCGCCACCTGTTGGTCGGCCGCCGCGCACGGCGGCGGCTCCCTTGCCACAGCTGCTGACGCCGCCGGCGTCCTCGTCCATGAAGATCTGCCGGCGCCGGCACTCCACGCTGCAGAACGCCCTGTCGCCTCTGCCCATGCAGGCAGGAATGAGAGGTGGCACACACACACGCACGATGTAAGACATGATCAGATCATTTAACTAGCTCGGCAGGCAACGACGGCGGAAATAAACGTGGCTAATAACTTACTACGTACCTGTACATGTAGATGTCCCTGTCCGCGGCGAGCTCCTTGTGGCACAGGGAGCAGCGCTGCAAGAAGGAGCCCGCGGCCGGCGCCGGCGCCGGCGAGACCTGCAGCTTGGCGTAGTGGCTGTGGAGGGTGGCCTTGCTGACGATCTGCGGCTTCCTGGGCTGGTTCTTGCTGTGAGTCTCTAGGAGAACACTCAACCCGGCCATGGAGCCGAGTAATGGACTGCCGTTCCTTTTTTTTTTTTAGACTATGGACTGCCGTTCTTGGCAGCTATAGTCTTGTAAATCCTCTGTGTGCGGGTGATTTTTCTTTCAGGGAACGGCTCTCTTCGTGCTTATAAAGGAGGAGCCGAGCCGAGGGAAATGGTGAAGCATTTGCAAAACCAACATGGATGGAGAGGTATAGAACGGCCGGCCAACGGCAACTAGCCAGCCAATGGCTGCCTCGTCGTCGTGGCTCCTTTTGCGCTACCGGCACCACGTCCGTACCATAGGAGTCCGTTGTCGCTTCCGGTGTACGTATCCACTGTGCCAGCATGTGCTGTGGCGTAGTGGCTGTGGAGGGTGGCCCTGCTGTTCAGTTCTGAGACGGCACGGGCCGCCATCACGCGCGGCCCAGCCATCCACCTGTTCGTCCGCATGGTTTGGACGTGCTTGACTGAGTACTACTAGTAGCAGTACAAATGTCTAAAAAAAAGTAGTACAAATGTATAAGAAGTGCAGCAGTACTACTGCATATATTAGGGCCTTTTCAAGTAGTAAGAAACACTGAATTTTATCAGTATCTTACAAGCTGATTTTACCTTAACTACGTTCAAGTTTCGTAGTTGCTTCAATGAAGCAACAAGTGTGTTGAGTGTGGGAGAGAGAAGCGCAAACCGGGGCTACGGAATTGGCTGGGCGCAGCAACGATAGGGCTGCACGAGACCAGTACCTCCAGCCCGCTGAAAACAAAGCGGCGTACGTGCGCTGCTTACTGTTTTGACGTGGCGCCATTATCCGTGGACCCGGCTGGCCAGATGTGATTAATTGTTCCTCACGGCGGGCACCTTTTTAAGGTTTAAGCAAATCCACTCCAGATCAAAGAGGTCAGCCCAGCAACCTCAACAGTCAACACGAGAGAACCGAAGCGAAGTGTTAACCTACTGTTTTTTAATCACATCACAGGTAAACAGGGTATAGTACCAAAGAAACATGTATATCCTGAAGCTAGGACATCACAGGTAAACAGGATATACCAAAGAAACATGTATATCCTGAAGCAAGGAAAAGAAATATGCCCTTCACAGGATTCAAAATAAACATAGCTCCAGATAATGTTCGGGGGTAAGAAAAGAGTGGCCTCTTTGACAAACTTCACAAAGGGTAAAAATAATGCACAATTTTGTTCATACAAAAGTTTAAAACTATGTTTTGAAAAAAGGAAAGTGCTCAAAAACTGGTGGAATGCATTTTACAAACACCCGAAATCAATACCCAAGCACAACAAACTGAACAATTACATGCACAATTCAATAGGCCGATACCCATCAAGAAGACAAAAGAAGCGAGTCTAGTTGATACTTGTTCTGATGATAACAATAAAAATGACACCAGACTGTTCCTTCGGAAAGCTACATCTCTTGCGAGCTTTCAGCAGGCAAACTTCATCCAGTTTGTAACTTGGTTTTGGACTTAGGTGCTACATAAGGCCCAATAGCTTCTTCTGTAGTAGCTGTGCCCAACACCTTCCAAAAAACAAATTCAGCCTGTCATGCAAAGGATATAGATAGCCAAGATGCACATTCTTGAAAATTTATCTTTTGCAACAGATAAACATTTATTGTCGCAAACACATTAGTGCATAAACCTTTCTCACCTGTTTCTCAGCTCTTCTCACAGAAATCTTCCTGGCGGCCATCATTCTTCCATTCATTTTCATCATCTGCATCTCCCCTAACATCATTCTCTGCATCACTTTCACTAGCTGTTTCCCATTCTGAGTCATCAGCCTCTTGACCAAAGGCATCACTAGCATCTCCTTCACAATGGACACCCCCATGTTTCAGAGCTGCTTCCCTGAATAACCAAGCGGCGCGCATCTGTTTCTTGACCAATCTCTCGGCATAGTCAGGAACTTTGTTTTGCTTCAAGGACAAGTCAGGATCATTTGACTGAGAGCACTCGTTAATGAACAGGATTGCATCTAGCAAACTCTCTTTTGCCAAACCAAGCATATCATATGCTTGAGCTCTTCTCCAGAGACTCTTGGCATGACGATTCACAGGGCTATGAAGGCACAATGCACGAGTAGCATCGCTTATGGCCAACAAAGGCTGTTGCAGAAGAAGATAACACTGAGCTCGATTGCTGTAAAGTACTACCCGCTCTTTCTTAGATTTCATTGGACATAGCGCAAGTGCTTCTGAGTATTTTGCTGCAGCTCCTTCAATGTTCCCTGAAGAGAACATAGAGTTGCCCTCCAACTTTACAACCAATGCTGCAGCTTGTTTTATATGAAGATCCTCCTTAGGCATACTCTTTTCCAATTTGTAGCTTTGCTTGGATCTCAAGAGCTCATCAATTTCTTCTTTTGTCCGAGTACTAATTGCACCACGTGAATTCCCATTCTGCTGCACACATTCTTGGAGGACTGTGACAATAGTGTCACCAAGCTTTTTGTGATCACCCAGTGTTGAAATATTTGCCAAATCAATTAATGTTGGTGCGACCTTATCTATAACCTGTTCAAAGGAATAAAAAAGTTAAGTGATTAGATGTACAAAAACCACAGTACACATAGTAGCTGCATGTACACAGACTACCAGCAACCATGATGCATAATTACTCCTTCAGCCCTGCCAACACTAATCAGAAAGAATAACAATCCGAACCTAGTTTGCACAAAATATAATGCTCGCTACATAACATGGGTCACAGATCTCTTAAGAAAAATTGCCCAACTGCAAATCGGTTGTCATAGTATGATAGTAATACCAGTTAAAACAATAATACATGTTGGTCCCTTGAAGGAAACTAAAATTTAACTACCACATGTCAAATTTATCAGGTATGATTGCTCAAAAGTTTAGATACACACTAATATTTCTGTTTATCAGGAGCACTGTTACTTTTTATATTACGCTAAAAATCATTTCTGAGCTGCTTCTGTTTTAGACCTCAAATTCAACTATCCAAAAAAAAAAAAGAAGGTATCTGAGTAAGCTAAAAGTGTTCAGAAGATTTACCTTATGACAAGTATTTGCGTCTTGCACTAACCAAATCAGACAATCAACAGCCATGTATTGCCAGTCATCTGAAGAACGTGCTATGTTGCATAGAGCGTCAATGGTACCAGAAATATTAGCAACATGACCTCGTCCGATCTTGCTCTGACAGATTGTTCTTAGCAAACCAACACCAGCAGGAGAGTTCTCATTCACAAGTCCACCCCACATTCCAGGTAACTTGATTAGAAAATCAGCCTTGCAAATATCATGGAGGAATTCAGGTTTAAACGCAAAGCAATTGATGAGTTGCAAAGACCAGCACTGCAGTTGACTTGCCCATTCCTCGGCTTTGCGGGACTCCATTTCCACACCACCCATGCCACGAGTAAGAAGATCACAATGGTAGCCAAGTCTTCGATCCACAAATTGGTAAAAGTGCGAGTACACAATCTCAAGAGAGCTTGAAGCCAGTTGAATGGCAAGCTCAAGTACTTCTCCATGATCCGCAACTGCAGGGAATGTACTAGGGTATGTAGCTAAATGTCCCAAAGCCCTAACAGCAACCCTTTGCTCCACCCAAGTCAGCCTCCCTCTTAAGAGTTCGACTAATGGAGGTATTACACCAGCACGAACAGCACGTTCTGCAAACTCTTCCATATTCATTGTATAGGATCCAATTATGTGTGCAGCATAATATGGAATGTAAATATTCTGATCATGTGCAAGCCAGCGCCTATTTTTCAACCCCTTCCATATAAGAGATGCCATGCATTCAAATATGCCCAAGTTGATGAACTCAGGATCATTCGGATGTGCCATGGCAGTGTTCCAGAGACCACTGATAGGGAGAACCTGACCATCTTCATCCTGAGAAGGAAGTTCCCGAAAGAACTTAAGCACGCTTGCTCTCCGCTTGCTAGGGTTCGCCTCCTTCATAACACAGAAGAAACATCCAGGATAAGGACAATCAGATTGCATCTTGTCCATTATGAGATCCAATTGATCCTACCAGCTTCTTTGTTGGGGTCCTCAAATATCATACTTCAAACTGCATCACAACAAAATTATGAGCTAATTGCACATGCAATTATCCTAAATTGAAAAGTTAAGGACAACTGGACGTCTGGACCATTATCAAGATAGGAAACTATGTCATTTCAACAAGATGTCTTTATCTTCCCCTCATTTTCTGCTAACTTGGGAATGTTAGGCCATCGAAAACTTAAAACAAGTCAAGCAACTCCAGCAAAATCTAGCAATATGCACTTGGATTAATTGGATGCACAAGCAGTTGAGACTTGTAGAATTACGGATCTAGCGCAAGACAGGACAAGAAACTAAGAAAGTGTATAATTAGCTAGGCCGTCTATTTCCTTAAATCTAACATGTTCTCAGTGTAACTACTCTGTTAAAGTTCACAGACAAGGAGTATTATGAATCTTAACAAAAAATAAATGAGTTGATGCATTCATAGAAACTGAATTAACCTAAACAAACAAATATTCAATAAGTTGATAGGTCCGATTGGTTTCAGGGATATAACAAGTAGGGAATGAATAACAGTTAAAAAGGGTATACAGACTCAACTGAAAGACACAAGACTCCATGACAAAGACAACTTTTGGATCACAAACCAGCTCATCAATGAGAACATATCTTCCTACTGTTTGCAGCCTGATTCGATAGAGTGAAGTCAGTTTGCTTTGCAGGGGTGGCTACAGATGTATTAGCCACCAGTTATAAAAACTTAAATTGGCGGATACCCTCACTCAAACTGCACATTATCATCCCCTCTTTTCAACTTGCATCTAGAGTTCGAACAGATAGAAGTGAAGAGTGAACTTTCAACTCAAATTTGTTGGCTTTCATCAAGAAATTTTGTAACTCCCAACTCGAAATTTCGAAAACTATCGACTAGCAGCTCGAGCATTCACATGCTAAAACGAGCTTCCGATTGGTTAAGTGGAGAGCTCTCAGCAGGAGATTTGAAAATCTCAGCAGCAATTCGAACTTCAACTTCAAATCCGAACACTCAACGGCAAAATGTAACTGTACCTGCACATGCTCTAGCATTGGGGCGCCTCCGTCCAGCAATGGCGATGGCTGGCGCCGCAGTCTCTACCAGACACCACCGCTCCCCGCGCCGCGAAGTGACGTTGTGCAGCGCAGCGAGGCGGCCAAGTTAGGGTTCGGGAGGGAGAGTGCGGAGGGGCGGCCAGAGGACGCGCGCGGAGGGCAGGTTGCGGCGGATCTCCTCCTCGGCGGCGGGGCGGTGCGGCGGTGAGGCGAGGTGGAGAGGAGTGCGGTGCGTGCGTGAGCGGTGGGGGAAGGAAATGGAGGCGGAGGTGGCCGAGACGCAAGCGAAGCGAGTGCGACGCGACGGCGAAGGATGGGCGCGTCCGGCCGGGTCGAGTTGATGATGACGCGATGCGGAGGGGTGCTCCATCTCGCACGTGCGTGCGCACATCGACGGCTGTGATTCCTGTGATCGAGCCATGCTGCGGGTCAGGGAAGTCACAGCATCGTTCAACTCCCAACCATCAAACCATGTGCTGCTGCAGTTCAAAAAAAAAAAAACATGTGCTGCTGTATGTCACGGGTTTATGCGACAACTCCGCTGGTGAAAAAATGGAGGCCTGGTAGTGGCAACTTTGAAGGATTTTGAACGCATGTATAAACGCAACGCCAAAGTTTGGAGGAGCACTTGGTGGACATGGCCCCCCACCCCGGCGCGAGCGTTACCTCCGCCTTCAATTGGCCTCTGCAACGCGCATCACCATCGCCGGACTATCATGCCCTCAAACCAGATCATCGCGCCCGGCACGGCGGGGGCCCATGACCACCACCACGTCGGGAGTGGTCCGTGCACATGCAACAATTATTAGCGGAACGCCTCACTGTTTATCCGCAGAGAACAAGGAAAGGACGGTGTACGCCTAGGTCGCGGACCGCCACCACTCCGGCACCGGCAGGCAACGGAGGCGCGGCGCTAATCCGATTTGAATCCTTTGTCCCGTGCAGCCCAAGCGTACCAGCCGCGCCTGCCTAATCTGATTTGAAATCCTTCCTTTCGGGTACGACCGTGCTCCGTGCATCGTGCGTAAAGGCGACAAACGGAGCAGGTTATCTGGGTCGTTGCAAATCTTTGCTGCTGATGCTGAGATGTCAGGCAGGACAGTGGAGGTAAAAAGCCATATAGGAAGCCATAAACAAATCGTTATTTGAGACATGGAGCATGAAGGTAAGATAAATTACGGCTTCGGTTTGCGCTTTGCCAGCCCCGCTGTTTCGAGAATGAAAGAAAAAAAAATTGGGCCTCAGGGACAGACAGGTCAGCAGTCTGCTGGGTGGTTGATGGCAACTGAACAGTAAGCCAAATACACAGGAGCTCAGAAAAAAAAATAAACCAAATACACGGCCAGATGCATGGTTCGTCGACGCGCCGACCGGGCTGTGTCAACTGTCCAGCTAAGCCGTGGCCCCTTCTTGCCGGGCAAGCCAAGCATGTGGTTAAGAGAAATGTCACACTCCAACATTGATTTGCAACGCAATCACACAGGGTGATACTCCTAAGAGAGTGCCCGAAGCACATGACTGTTTAATTGTTTTTTCTGTTTTTCAATGAGAATATGGCTGTGGAGCTCATAGCTTGGAGATCAGATCGGTTCGGATGCCCTTCGGCGACTCAGCTTCCTTCACGTCCGCGTCGGGTCCAGGAGGAACGTCGACGGCAGGCGAGCAGTTGAAGAACCCATGGGGCTGCGGAAACAAAACATGGAACAATCTCCGTCAGATACATGCTAATACGAATGGACAGGGGAACGGCCTGTTTGAAACAGAGGATAACCAAGTGATACCATGAGCATGAAGCCGATGTGTTCCACTGGCATGACAGGCCAGTCCTCCAGCCTTGGGATATGGGTGATCCCGAAGACGTACCTGTAGTTGCAGGATGCAGCTTAGCATTCAAAAACTAAACGAACACACACAGACCAATAACCAATCAGCAGGTTGTGATTACATACCACAGAACTATGTTGGTTTCCTCCAGAGGCCGATCCTTCTTGACCCATGTAGCCAAGCCCTCGTCAATGCGTGGATTCTGATTGGGAAATTCTCCTCCGGGGAACATCTCATCCTTTTTGTATGACGTAACCCAAAGGTTATGCTTCAAAAAACCAGCTCTCCTCAAGAATTTGGCCTCAGGCAGGGCTAATGGCAAGCAATTGGAACCAGGTATGAGCTTGTAACCGGTTGGTTGCCCAGTACGGTTTACATTCCTTGTGTTTCTTACCTGCACAAAATAAATGAAGGACGACAACAGAGCTTCACAAAAGTCTTATTCATTCTCAAAATTGATCAACAGCAATACAGATGAATTAGAATGAAGGGAAAGCAAACATGTAGTATGCATTCTTACAATCCAATGGCGGACAGAGGAAGGGTCACAATCACGCATTGCCTGCAACTCAGACCTCAAAAGCTTTTCTTCAGCATAAAAAGCATTATTGTGTACATTATTTGGGCCTTCATTTTCAACTTTAGCGTTCACCTCAACCACCTGTAACGGACAGAGTATCAATAGTACCTTAAGTATTTGGCAAAATTATAAAAGGTGCAGAAATGAAATGCTTTGTCTTTATGCACTAAGCTTTGAACTTTATCCATATCTGTAGATAGTGGATTGCTAAGATGTCAAAAGAGATATCGCGACAATAGACAAAAAGATCAACAAGGGTGTGGCTCACAATTGTTCTCTGAGTAGCTGATGGAAGTAGTGCCCTTCCAATGTTGATTTTGAAACAAATTGTTAATTACCACATGATAACACCGATAAGAGAATGCTGAGCAAACAACCTACCTGATTATAAGGCTCATTGGGTTTGCAGTCAACAGCCATATCCATACGGGCAACAAAGAAATGCTGATGAACCGGTGCATACAAGCCAGGCGCAATTGTTGTGCCATATTTCCTTTGTTTCCCAGGCATTAAAGCTCCCAAGCTAAGTATTCCGGTAAGCTTTACCTCTGATTCTATCTTACCATCCTGCAACCAAAAAAACAAAAATCAGTATAGAGATACATAAAATACGATGTAATGCACATCAAAATATCAGATCTAAGGTTGAAAAACTGATTTCCTTTTGCCTAAAAAAAACACACAAAAAAAAACTGATTTCCTTGTCAGGTTTATTGTACACTAGATGCTGCCAAGGAAAGGAAAGCCAATATTCACCTGATAAAAGTGCCAGTAAAATCCATACTCATAGTTAGCGACTGTGCATATGAATGAAACTGTCAGCCTCCTTGACCGTCTTACTTCCGCTAACCCAGTTCTCCAGTCTTGATGTTTCCAAAGGATTCCATGGTCCTCCTCATGTAAGCAAACACAATTCTCTATGGTCTCCACACCACCAGTAAAATTTGTAAAATGAGCATCAAAATACTTAATGAAACCCAAACAATCGCATCCCTACAAACCAATCACAAGGTAAAGTTAGAATGCTGAATAAAAATATTAGGGAGAATACCTAGTGAAGACAAGTAGATAATAGTTTAGATGCAGTAACACAAGGCATCTTGCCAGCTACTAAAAGGGGGGAAAAACAATCTCAAAATTTCTTCCCGGAACAAAACAAGGCAGTACTCAGTTTGTTTCATGGAATGGTGAAAACTCTCAGTTTCAAATTATTTGTGCGTAGAAACTGGAAAGGCAGAAATTCCTCTAGAATGATGAATTAGATAGAATAAGCAAAATGAAAGGAGACGCGTTGCTATACAGAGTAAAAGTTTCGGCCTGTATTTTTAATAAGGTGAAAAATAGTTAGCGTTTTGGACAGTGAATCTTCAAAACTAATATGAACACCAAATTGTATGGTAAGATTCTTATAACAAATGCAATCATATGAAAGTATTTTTCATGACAAATGCAATCATATTGCTTTCATGTGGCTGCTTTTAGGAAAATAAAAAACAATCTGGGATGAACTAGGTGGCAATGTAAATAAGAAATAGCATATGGTTGATCTAGATAATCAGAAAGATAGTGCTAGTAAACTTAAGATAGTTTGACTGTGCATGCATTATGAAAGGAGGCTCTGTTTTTGGCTAGAGAGATCAGTTTCTATATTGCACTAATGACTGCCTGACAAACCAAGTTCATTGAATACCCAACATGGAACCAAAATGATCTGCATGGTCACACCTAGTAAGTTACTTGCACAGTTTCACTAGATATGTATGCCAACGAATACGATGTTTGAATTACAGAAACAAATATTAAACCTTCTTAAGGGAGTGTGCATTCTTTCCAAGCCCATCTTCTCCAGCATCAAATGCGTTTTTCCGATAATGTGGTTCATTTGGATCTCCGTAAGGAACAACCATTTCAACAAAACTCAACCTGTGAGCAATAGGCCGACGTCCACGGCTCTCATCAATGTATGCAACAGAATGAATAACTAAACCTTCTTTAGGGGTGAAGCCAATTCGGAAGTTCCACTGGCAGATGGAAAGAGTAAATTTCAAGATTAGATGTTATTTAATATTTATACTGGATAATAATTTAATGGTAGATACTAGACATGGAATGGAAGCTACCTTCTGCCATTCCACAAAATAGCCATTAATACGGAAACTTGGGCCTTCAGGTTGATTGATAACAAGAGGTTTCACATCACTTCGATCAACTCCACCTCGTGTTTCCCCAGGAGTGTAGTTCCTCAAATGATCTGGCGGGGGCAGAGGCACCAACTTCCGGTCTTCAAACTCTATCACAACACTATTCTGCATATCAACAACAACGTGAATTCCTTCAACAGGACGTGCATAACCATTCTCCATAGGGCTATCACTTTCAGTTCTACAGAAAATCAGAGGTTTCCCAATCCTTCGATTGGGAGCATCAGCGTCGCTGTGGTAGCCTGCACACCTGTTATGTTTTAGCAGCAAAGGTCATCTTATTAGTTACACTTGTGCTAACAAAAGCCAAAAATAATTTTATAGAACATTTTTTTACAGAAACTATTTATATCGTGCTTACCATGCATCTACCATGACAAGATCCATATCATCGATGCCTCTTTTCTTCATTGCTTCGATAAAAGGGGGATAACTTTTTACAGTAGCTTCACATTCAGCATATTCCATAGCATCCTGCAAAACATACAACCACAATCATACTAAGCCTGTCATTTGATTTAATTGGTAAATAAGACAATATTTTTCACAGTATATCGTTATTAGATTAAGCATAGCAGTTAATGTTAAGCGTATACGATTAAATAGAATAAGTAAAATGTCACACTTTCCAAAAAAAAAACTTGGAAGACATGATTTTGCAAATACCAAAACTTCGAACACATAAAAAAGGTTCTTCATGGATTCAAATGATAATAATAAAATGGTCAGAAGCAAAGATAATATTAGTGCTCAACAGATCTATAGCACGTACCATTGCAGGTTGAACATCTGGAACAACTTCAGATGATATAACCTTGCCTCGATGTTGTCCACCTCTAGTGGCAGCATGCACTTCAGAGAATTCTACAACCCAAATACTAGTCTCGTTTGTTTGTTTGTTATAGACAACAAGCCTGGCCCTCCTAGGTGGCAACCTGCTTGGAATGACGGCAGAACCTTTGGTTCTAGGAAGCAAGGACGGTTGGAATGGCGGGAAGAAGTACGCATCAGCTAGTGCCACAACATTTTTCTCAGGTTCAAGAAGCACAACTTCAACAAAGCGCATACTGTCCCTCACCTGTAATTATGGAAAGTGGATTATTAATTCTTTGTCAGTAGCCGGCATTTTATAATTTGGTAAGGAAATCCAGAAATGTAGTAGGTTGACAAACCTCAGGAGTTCTTCCGGCAGCTCTGACAGTTGCTACGGCCACAGCAATTTCAGCAGCAGACAATGGGTCTAAAGGATGGCTTCTCTGGGCTTTTGTCATGATTGGAATTCCTGAAATATTTTTATCCCCAGACTCGACATCACAATTTGGCAATGAAGTAAGTAATGATTTTGTTAAAGTTCCTAGGTCATACAGTTCAAATTAGTAATATATTGCTTTTGGAATATGCATGCTGTAAAAGATGGAAAATATCGTACAAAATTCTTGCCAGCTGAACTTTGTTGGCAGTCCATTATAAAGGAAAGAGTTTAAAGTAGTATGTACCAAAGAAGCTAATCACACAATTCTGAATTAGGCATGAACATACCAGCCAACATGAACATGGAACCAAGAAATAAATAACTGTAAAAGCCTTGCCGCTGGGTATATTTGCACCACCACACTGCCTTAGCATGCTTGTTATCTGTTGAACTTCTTCAGGTAGCAACTGAAACCTAATGGGCCGGTCGCGTTTGCTATGCTTTATAGACAATTATTAAAAATCTGACAGTGACCTATCAGGCTCCCCATCCCTTCCATTGCTTTCACTTTTCATTGGCTTTCTATGTTGGTCACTAGAATGACAGAATAAAGCAAGAAAACAAAAACAATAAAAAGAAACTTGAACAGCTACATGCTAAAAGAACTTTGTTATTTGCTACACAGACAAACTTGAAAAAGGGCACAAAATCAAGTGCAAATACAAAAATAGTTGAAGCCAGCCAAATGGAATATATAAATATTGGAATACAACAAGTGCAACCAATCCAAGCTCCCAGATATTCATACAAAGATACTCTATCGCCCGATTATCTTCTGACCGAGTTGATAACTTCTTTTCTTTCAATTTAGGAAACACTAACAAGAGAATTCAACTTATTTTCTTACTTGTTTGTTGAAATGGGAATCGATAACATTAGGTGCAAGGTTGTAACTTGTTATACCATTACCTTTTTTTAACAACAAAAAAAGTTAGACAGCAGAAACAGCAAGTTGGAGCATGCAACTGTGTGCATTGCATGTGGGGTGAGTCATTCATGTATTACCACACCGCTTTTGGTGGTGCCGCCACCCCACCAATATGAAACATTCTAGTGGTCCCCTTACTCAAATAGTCAACAACGGTGTCACACCTTCGATCAAATTATCAGTATCCAATTCAGACTTCTTAACTGTACCATATCATGACTGAAAATTATAGAAATTGTTAGTTCATTCATTAAACAACTAAACTGTGGGCAATGACGATACAATTCCTATTCTAAATACTGACTGTGGTGTGGCACTGGCAGGATTAATTTATACTGGCACCATCTCCAACTCACAGTGATCTGCGTCATCATTCTCCATGGCCGATTATACAATTAGTTGACAGGAATAAACAAATACTCCCACAAGGATGTCATGCATGCTAACAGATTCTCACAAACAAAGATACGCGGCCCCGATTTCAGAATTTTTAACTAAAAAAATAGCAGACCACCAACATCCTAGGTACATTTCCTCATCACTACAAATCTGAACTAACAAACGTGACCACGATCAATTACCGTCACAAGTACTCCCTGAAATTCGTTTATGGGGTGCCCTGATCCCAAATCCCGAAACATTTCCCGTGGTGGCCTGATGGCTGTCAAAATTCACAACTAAATACGCCCTCCCCACATCGTCAAACGTGCTCGTGAATCAGGGACTCAGCGCGACACAATTCTAGTAGCAATCACGGGCGCAGCGTGACGGCTGACAACACCGGCACCCAAGCGACAGCGGGAACATCAAACCAGCAGCAGAGGACGGGAGGGGAGGGAGAGGTCCAGCGATCGCGCGCCGTACCTTTGGACGAGGCCTTCGCGGTGGTGGGCGGCGCGGCGGCCGCGACCTCCGGGATCACGACGCCCTTCGCCTTTTCCTCAGCTGCGGCCATTGGAGCGGCTTCGCGACCTGGCCGTACCCGCACGCTGCTTCTCCCCCTTGAACACGATCTGACATGCAGCGCGCCGGCCGTGCGCGCGCCTCCGCCTTCTCCTCCTCGATCGACTGAAGTTGCGCGTCTAGGAGGGGTTGGTCGGGGTTAGGGTTTCGACGGCCCTGCGCGGAATGGAGGGGCTCGATCTCGGCGAGCGGCGGGCGAGTTTGCGACGGAGGCGAGGAGGGGTTTGGGGGTTTTGGTGGCCTCTGGCTCGTGTAGTCGTGTGCTTTTTTGCCTTTTTCGCTTTCCGGAGTGGTGGTGGGGACTCGCGTCGCGTGCGTTTGGTCAAGTTGGCGCCCAGCAACAGTTGGCACGCTCGGCTGCGGCGGCAGGGAAGAGCGTTGCCGTGCGGCTGATTGCTGACCTGTTTGGCATGGCACGGAATGGAAGTCGTGGCCCGTGTCTGATCCAGGCCACTGATCCGTCGTATTCCGTATAGCGCGGTAGAGGTACTGTAAAGCACTCAAGCGGTACGGGGGGAACGGGAATACTGCCGAGGGAGGAGAAAGCCCAAAATTCATACGAGTATAAATAGACAGAAGAAGGTAAGAAATCCTTTCCGGTTCGAATATTTTTCGTACAATTCTTCGTAAAAAATATATATTTTCGTACAATCGAATCCATGATTTTTCTGACCGAGTGTCTCTTAGATAGAATATATCATGGTTCATTTGCTTCACAAAACACGTCCACAATGAAATTATGCTTTTCACACGTACTATTGGTTGATCCTCACAAATAATGAAATAATCAAGGATATTTGTGTGTTACATAATTTTTCACGAAGATACAACGAAAGGCGGAAGAAAGGACCTCCTTGCAGATTGATCTAAGTTTAGCACGATGTAGATCGTCCCACGGCTTTGAAATCAACCCATGACCCGTCAGTCGTCGTCTTCCTCGCGGCGCGGCGGCGGCACGAGTAATGCTACGTTTAGTAAAATTTTTTTGTAAGTGTAGTGTTGCTCCGGCAGCGCGGCCTCACGGCGGGAAGCAGGGCGCGACGGGGAGCAGGGTCAACAGGGCGATGGGGAGCAGGGTTGGGGGCGGCGGGGTGCAAGGTCGGGGGCGGCGGGGAGCGACGGAGGGAGCAGGGGCGGAGCAGCGACGCGGTGGGGTCCAGCGGGGAGCAGGGAGTAGTGAGGGGGACGTCCTATGTGTAGGATGTCCGACGGGATCGTCGGCGTAGGTCAGCCCACGGCCTGCTCCGCGGCGTCGGCCCACGGCCCACACCAGCTTCTTCTTCCTCGAGCCGCCGCCGCACGTCGTCGTCGTGCTCGCCCCCGCCGCCTCCGCCTCCCGCCCGGCTCCGGCGGCGCCCCCGCCGCCTCTGCCGCCGCCCTCGACCGCCGCCGCGCTAATCCGGCGGGAAGTGACGCCCCCGCCCTTACCCCGCCCACCGCCGGCCGCCACCACCGCGGCCGGCGGCGTCCCCGCCGCCTCGCCGCCCGCCCGCATCGCGCCGCCCACCGCCGGTCCGGCCTGCTGCCGCCTTCTATTGCCGGGGGAGGAGGAGGAGAGATTGGGGGTACAAATCCCGCGCAATAAAGGATTCTCTGGCGAGACGCCCCCGCCCCGCCCTCCTCCATCGTCTCCGGCGGCTCCCGCCGCCGAATCCGCGGCCGCCGCCCTCCGCCGCGCGAACCCGGCTTCGCCGGGCTCGTCGCCGTCGCCGTCGTCGTCGGGAAGGAAGGAGGAGGAAGAAAGCAGGCTGACCGTCGGATGTATTTTCGCACGAATCTTAAAGCTGTCCGATCGAATGGATCCTATCGCCCGCCCTACGTATAGGATTGGCGGTAGTGAGGGCTCTCCGATTCAAATTAAATCTCAAACCCGTGGAAGAATCATCGGCCTGGCAACGCACTCATTCCGGAGGTCTGCACAAATAGGCCCAACTATGTCTTCCGGAGGCGCTTGCACCGGAAACAGGCCCAGCACAGTACAAGTCTTAATCTCGGCCCATGAAATGTCCATCTGGGATCCTGGATGATGCACTTGCAGCTACAGGTGGCACAAAATGCTGAAGCCTGGAGACCAATACATTATTATGCACAATGCACAATTTTTTTCTTAAAAAAAGTGAATATTATCAGTCCAGCCTCTGCACACACAAAAAAAAATGCATATATCTGTAGTCATTACAAGAGAAAAAGCCCCATCCTCAAACCATCGTAGGTATAGGGAAAAAGGAGCAAACGATAAGAGAGAAGAAAAAGGATCCTTCCACTAAGCACCACCAAACAATAACCATCGTCGCATGTCGTCACATCTCACAACCATCTTTCAACAGACATCAGCAATCATCTCGCCATAAAGCTTTGCAAGGGAAATCAGTTGCAACATCATCGAATTCAGATCAGTCGGCCTTGGCAAAAGCGAGAATTCACCTACCATCTTCGACCACCACAATGAGGATCCGTCCACCTCTGCCTTCATTCAGAAATGAACCAGGCCACACCACCAACGGCGAGTCTTGGCAGGAGCTTAATCGTATCCCCCAAAACCACCTCGCTTAAAGATGCATCCATTGTTGTGCCCTCACAGTCTAGCCAGTGTGCTGGTCAAACGTCCACCAGCACTTTGGGGGCTCCAGATGCTGAATTGAGCCGTCTCCTTGTCCCGCTCAAGCCCTGATGACTTCGCCTTCCACCACAAAGATCTGACACGACACCAGAGGGCACCAACGCTGCTCTCATCGCATGTCCCTCACCCTCACCGAGCATCATCTCCAGACCGACCGAGCACCATCTCCAGGCCGCACGTGTAGCTGTCATCATCCCCTCCAACCGGCCATCACCAACATCGTCGCCATCCTGACAGCCACACACCGGGGAAGTGCTCTTGATGGCGACGCGAGGAAGGTGTGAGAATATTTTGCGCGCAACAGGCAAGCAAATCGGACGAAGAGGTATAGGGAGGGGTTAGAAGTAAGCAGCCTCGTCCACGGTAAATCAACAGCCGCCCTTGCAGAACGCTGCCGCCACGGGTGGCCGTCCCTGCCACCTCAACCTGGCGGCGTTCGCAGGCGCCTGGAACGTCGACTTCTCAACCGGATTCTTGCTGTCGCTGCTGCCATCTCCTCGCTGCCGCCATGTACAGGTGGCCATCACACGGCGGCGAATGCGAGCGTCTGATATCTCGGCCAAATCCGCACGCCACCATCAGCCATCTCCCGAAGACGGCGATCCTACCACCAGAACAAACGATGAGCGCAGTTTAAAGCATCTTTATCCATGAAGGCCTACAGACAGGAAAAGACGCGCGCGAGTATCACATACCTGATACGAGGACAAAGACCGCAGATGATTCTTCTCAGAAGAAGGCTGGAGCGCAACATGCTCCTTTTCTGTGGTCCTTGGCCATCAGCACGCCAACTTATATGGCCAAAAGTATCTCAATTCAAGCACAAAGCACATGTCAAATCTCATATGAGAGGCACAGACCTTGTGTTCGTGAACCACAACTGCTATGTTGACATGTTAACATTTGGTTCAAGCAAATCCACCTTATTGCGGGAAACAATTACTCCACACATTCTTCTGCAGAACTGCAGTAGCAAATTTGTGACAAAATGAATAATACATTTGCTTATCGTAAGATCAGTGTATTCAGAGTGCAAACAAAAAAGCATAGGACAATGCTTGTCCCATTTACTTCTGCACAGTGGATACACCAGATAGGAAATCACACAAGGATCACCTAAGGAACACAAGCATCTTGGTAGCCTTGAATTTTCAACAACCATGTGCTTCCAATGCCGTGTTAAGCATCAACCAGGGGAAAACAACAGCAAACGACGGAGACTTAGATCCTAAAAACAGGCAGGCTGTATGGAAGGGGGGCAAGATGATCGTGCAATAAAAAAATGAACAGGTTATGGATTAGGCAGGAATCTTACTGAAATCCCCTTCCACCACTCATTCCTTGCCACCACTCATTCGTCTCGGCCCAAGCTAGGCTGCCACAGAAAGCAAGCTCTTTCTTCATGCTCACTTCTTCCCACAAACTCCTATGGCCACCACATCACCTTCCCCTTCCTCCTCTCCTTGCCCTTGATCTCATCTCTTTCTCCTCGACGCTCTGCAGCTCACACGTGTCTTCTGCTTCTGCCATTCCATGTCTCAATCTTCACCTTTCTTCTCCACTGCCCGAGCACACGCTGGAGCAGGAGGGCGAGCTGTGGCCGCCGCTCTCCTGCTCCGCCACCCTGCAGCTCGGCTGCCGCCCAGCACTCATGGTCTGAGGTACTCCCGTTTGTCTGAAGTATCACCTCCCAAGACACCAAGATCACACTTGAGCCTTCCGCGCGCCACGCTATCCTCCTTCGCCGATGCTGACGATGGCTCCAGTGCCAAAGCTGATGACGCCTCCAGTGCCAAAGCTGATGCTGAAGAGGTCGAGGGGCAGAACGGAGAAAGTAAGATGTCAGAGATGGCTAAGGCGTTCAATATTTCTCCAAGGATGGCAATGTCGATCTCTGTGATGATTGCATTTGCGGCACTCACCGTGCCGCTGGCGATGCGCACACTGGTCTTTCATGGGACCTTAAAAATGAGTGTGCTGGCGTATCTGACACTTCTGGCAGGGTTCTACATGGCATGGAATATTGGGGCGAATGATGTGGCGAATGCCATGGGAACGTCAGTAGGGTCTGGGGCTTTGACACTCCGGCAGGCAGTACTTACTGCAGCGGTGCTAGAGTTCTCCGGTGCATTCCTTATGGGCTCCCATGTCACCAGCACCATGCAGAAGGGCATACTAGTGGCATCTGTTTTCCAAGGAAAGGACTCTCTGCTATTTGCTGGATTGTTGTCTTCCCTCGCCGCTGCTGGCACATGGCTGCAGGTATGTTCCATCACCTATTTGAGCTCCGCTATATCAATGCAATACACATTGCTAGTTAATTCATTAAGATTTCATCAAGCCAATTGATGCTGTCAAACAAAAAAATCATAGTGGATACCTGCAACTTTGACTTTATGAAGTGCACTATATATGAAAATGTTTTAGATAGAACTGGGAGCAACCACACAATATTTTTGTGAAAATAATTCTACTACTCGGTACCATTTATTTTTCATGGCAGGTAAGAACAATTCAGGAAAAGGAAAGGAACTTGATTTTAGCCGTTTGATGTGGAAATTTATTTGGCTGCTTTAAGATTTCCTTAGTTAGGATCATCTATGCAAAGAAAAATTTGCATTTCATTTCCGATTCTCAAACGTAATTGTACTGTTGGAAAAACACAAAAAAAGAATAGGTTACTAAGTGGAAGCATTCACTAGTAACATAGAACCAAGGAAAGTGTTTATCGAATATTGTATCCCAAAGTATGTAAACAGGACAGCATGCTGAAATAAGACAAGTTTTATTGAAACCTTGATTCGATTAACATATATTTAAGCAATAAAGTTGTGATATTCACATGTTTGGGTGAAAAATCCAAAACAAACATGATTCCCAAAAATATCTTCTATCATGGGAAAACATTAAGCCTCAGCCAATTTGATTTTTATATTCTTGAGAATCCAGGGTACTAAGATCAGAGAACATTATGCATATCAACATATTAACAGATGTTGTTTCTCAGGTTGCTTCGTCATATGGCTGGCCTGTCTCAACTACGCATTGTATTGTCGGAGCAATGGTTGGTTTTGGGTTAGTGTTTGGAGGAGTGAATGCAGTTTTCTGGAGCTCCTTGGCAAGAGTATCATCATCATGGGTTATTTCTCCTTTGATGGGTGCAGCCGTGTCATTTCTTGTTTACAAGTGCATACGCAGGGTAAGTGCTAATTTGATTACTTAACAAAATAAAAGATTTCCATTTAATAGTTAAGGTCATCTAATTGAGCATAAAATATTTTTTCATAAAATCAGGTCATTAACATTGTTTCTACTTCCCATTTTTACCTCAGTTTGTATACAGCGCACCAAATCCAGGGCAGGCTGCAGCTGCTGCCGCACCCATTGCTGTTTTTACTGGCGTTTCTGCAATCTCGTTTGCTGCTTTTCCTCTCAGCAAGACATTATCAATTGCCGTCCTGCAAGCATTATCCTGCGGGGCAATAGGAGCCATAATTGTTAGACGGGTGATCCAGAAACAGCTAGGCGAGCTACTCTCTTCAGAAGCAGAAAAGATAGCATCTGCTAAGAAGCCAAACGTACAGCATGGACTTCTTTCGGAGATTCATGGCCCTACAGGAGCTCAATTACAGATCGTATATGGTGTATTCGGTTACATGCAAGTCCTGTCAGCATGCTTCATGTCATTTGCCCATGGAGGCAATGACGTTTCCAATGCCATAGGGCCCTTGGCAGCAGCATTGTCCATTCTTCAAGGAGTTGCAAGCAATGCTGAGATAGTCATACCTACTGAAGTTCTTGTCTGGGGTGGTTTTGGAATTGTTGCAGGACTTACAATGTGGGGTTATAGGGTGATAGCAACAATTGGCAAGAAAATCACAGAATTAACACCAACCAGGGGCTTCGCAGCAGAATTTGCGGCTGCTTCAGTGGTCTTATTTGCATCAAAGCTTGGGTTGCCAATATCTGCCACTCATACACTTGTTGGAGCAGTGATGGGTGTCGGATTTGCAAGAGGGCTCAACAGAGTAAGAACAGAGACAGTACGAGAAATTGTGGCCTCCTGGTTGGTCACAATTCCAGTTGGTGCTGTGCTGTGTATCTTCTATACATTGCTCTTCACCAAGATTCTGGCGTACTTTATGTGACTGGATTGCAAAACATGAGAACTTCTTTCAAAGTGGTACAGCCTTGTTTTTCTCAAAACCGCAGGAGAAATGTGCTTCTTTGTATTAGAAGAAGAAAGAGTAGTCAAATACACACCACCACCGCATCCTGGACCAAGGATGAGGGTTGTTTGTTAAGCTGGTTTTACAAAAGTATAGCCTTCACTTCATAAAATTTTGATCAGTGGAAGAGCTTTTTCCAAAAAGTGAATAGATAAGTTGCTTCCAAAAGTTCGCGCACAAGTTTACAAGATTTACCAAGAGAAAATTATCGTTTTCTTGGCAAAGCTTCGTACGATCAGGAAAAAGGTTTCCCAGAAAATAGTTATATTACCGACTCTAGATTATTCAACCTTTTGTATATAATGTACTACCTTGTATGTCTATGACGTATCACAACTTCTTGTAGAGCTATGTTTATACATAATAAATAGTTAGATACTGGTCAGATAATTTATTCTTGCTAGTCATATTACACAATGAATTTGTTCATTCACAGTCATCCTCATATAAGAGCTCTTTTCTCTATCCAAAATAAAATTTATATGATAAAAGCATCCCAGGACTGACAAGAATGCAAAATTATAAGTGGTAGATAATACTAATTTATTATATTGCAATAAAAGAAACAGCTTACTAGGAAATACTAGCAACCTTAGCACTGCCAGCAGTCATGCTGTGCAGTAAAACTTCTGCTGATAAAAATAATTGCACAAACACAGAGCTTTCAGAGATAAAGAAAAAACAAAAGAACGAGATGGAAAATTTGATATTTTCAGCTTCAAAAATACATGCAACAAGAGCTCAACCTTCTTATCAGATTAGCAAACTGGACAGTAGGGTTGTCCTATGGGCCAAGTTTACCAATTCAACAGACACTCTAATGCCAATCAAAGTTATAACACAGCCTTGGCCCATACAGGAGAACAACAGATACTCCATAGTATAGCTCCTTCAAACAGGCTGTTCATACAGCGCCAACATGTGATGAGAATGGACAGGTTAATGCCCCCTACTACCATGAAATTCATGTTTTGTTATGTCATGTGTGTCTCATGTCTATAGTATGGATTACTTAATCAAATATCTGGTGTATCCCATTCCCCTTAAGCAGTTAGAAAAATAGAAATCCTTGGTTCCATATAGGAAAAGATGTAGTTAGCAAAGCAGCACAAAAGAATATAAGTAACCAGTCAAGGACTGCAAGAAGATGCGAGTAATCGAATCTCTGCTTAGATTAGATGCAGTAGCATTGATACTCTAATAGCATACACATGGTCCGCGTAACAGGGGACCTTTTCCAATCCTCATAGTAACATTCGGTAGCAAAGTAGAGTAGCACAGGCACAAAGTACATCGAGATGGCAGAAGCGAATCAGGGGGATCGCGAAATACAGACTGGGCAGCCGGAACGGCGATGCTCCAGGGCGCGGGCCCCGGTCAGCCGGTCTCCTGGTCGAAGTCGTCGCCGTCGGACTCCTCGACGTTGTCGGCGTCATCATCCTCCGCCTCAGCGTCGTACTCCTCCTTGACTTCGCCGGCGGGCTTGCCGATGATCACCATGTTGCTGTTGGCCTTGCGGATCTCGTTCAGCTGATCAGCGAGACGGAAGGCGTCAGTTAGCTCTTGCGCTTGCGTAGATAGGATTAATGCGAGGGCAAGCGAGGTGAGGAGGGAGGGGGCGACAGACGGTACCTTGTCCTCGAGGTCGGACTCGGCCATGGCGAGGAGGAGCTCGTCCTCGTGGGAGGTCGCGGGCACGGGCAGCAGCGTGGACGCCGGGATCAGCGGCGGCGAGGGCCACTGCCGCATCAGCGCCGGGAACTGCAGCATCTCCGCGCCCGGCCGCCGGTGGTAGCTTTGGGTTTGGGTTGGGACTTGGGGGCAGAGCGCAGGACTTGCAGCGGCGGCGGTAGCGGAGGCTCAAGTGAGATTAATTAAGAAAACTCAAGCATATCGCATTCGTACTTACGGTTTCATCCGATCGTAGCGGGCTTTCCGCCTACTTTAGCGAATGGGCCGGCCCATCACAATCCCGGAGCCGCAACACGCGGTGGATCCTATATGTATGGACGGGGTATGGTTAAGCTTTGATAGAACAGTGTTTGAGATTCGTGCAACGATTCAGATTCGTGCAGGTGGAGAAGGGGATGGCTGAGAAGCTGCCACGTGTCGCTCTCTGATTGGGGCGGGTGGGAGGTGGGAGAAAAAGAAACGAATTTCAAACTTTAAACGCATTTTTCTCCTAAACCGTAAGTCCGTTTTCGAATTCGTTTGAACCTACGTGTTTGTTATAATTAATTCTACAAAATGAGATCCAATATGAATATTTTTGAATTTTTTAAAATTTAAAATTTTCGTCAACATTTTAAATATACTACGTCAACATTTTGTTTATACTATGTCAACATTTTTTTATTTATGGTCAACATTTTTTATAAAAATGTTGATTTTATTTTAAAAATGTTGAAATAGAACTACAAAAATGTTGACTCTTCTGTTTCAAAATGTTGACGCTCTGACTTGGGTTGGGCTGTTCAGATTTAGTGGGCTATTAGGCCAATCTATCGTATGTTAACCATAGGACGCCCTGCATATAGGAGGTCCCGCAACACGCGGCCCGTCCATTGCTTCCTGCTATAAATTGTCTTCCCGGTGTTTCGGTGACCATTCCTTCCCATCGTTTCCCTCCATTCCGTTCGCCCTCCACCGATTCCGGCAACGCCCTCCCGAAACGAACGAGACCGACGCCACCGGCGATCCTCCTCCGCGCCGTTCGCCATGGATCCGACGCCTCAATCGCACCCGATCCTCGCCTACGTGCTCTCCCGCCTGCCCTCGCTGTCCGCGAGGACGCCGCGGTCCCCGTCGCTCTCCTCCCCGCGCTCGCGGGACCTCGAGCAGCCGTCCCCGCGCGCGCCGTCGGGCGCCGCGGAGGCAGAGCTGGTCGCTCTCATGCCTGGCCTCCGCCACCCGTCCGTGCTCTCCGCCATGTCGCGCGCCGTGGCCGACGTCGCCACGGCGCGCGACGCGATCCGGCTCCTCGGCCCGCGGCCCGACCACGAGCTCGTCGACGCCTCCCGCGCCATCCTCGCCGCTGCTGATCCCGAGGGGAAGGTGGGGGAGGTCGAGGACGAGAAGGTGGCGGCGAGCCGGGAGGTGGTGCGGCTGGAGGGGGAGCACGAGGCGTACGACGCCATGCTGCGGGACGCGGAGGAGAAGCTGGAGCGCGTGTACCGGACGGCGATGCACGGGAGGGAGATCCAGGAGGCGGGCGCCGGCGACGGCGAGGGGGAGGAGGAGGGGTCCGGCGCGGTGGACGAGGAGGTGGTGCGGGTGCTCAGGGAGGCGGAGGAGGGGAACCCGGTGGAGCGGGTGAACCTTGCCGACCGCCAGCTGCGCCTCCTGCCGGAGCCCATGGGCCAGATCCGCGGACTCCTCGCGCTCGACGTCTCCCGCAACCAACTCAAGGTGAGGGCCGCGAATCATACACGCTCGTGCATCCTTGCCAAAGCTCTGCTTCGGTTTCTGTTCCTGGAATGTTCTGAATCACTCCAACTGATTTGAGTCGAGATTGTTATTGTCGGTCGATCCTAGAAATTCAGGTGATTGAGCAACGTGTTAAATTCCATCGGATTCCTTGTGTTTCGTGATGCTGAATTGGGATCATCCTTGCCATTGCTTGACCAAGATATGAAGTATGGAAAGCAATGCTGCTTGCAATCGGTGCAATTAGCATCTGGTGTTACGTTACAAGATAGATATATGTTTATGCCGAACCTCGTCACCGTTTATGGTTGTTGTTGGTTGAAAGAAATGTGGCCGTCTTCTGCAATACAACATGTTTGGATATGTTTGGATTTCCCATTGTTTTTCCCTGACCCGAAGCAATTACAAATCTTTAGTTGCCCACCAATGTTAAGGCTACACATCGGCAATGGGACCCCCTCGCACATTGGCTTCAACAGTGATCTTGGTTGAATTCGCAGGTGGTCCCAGATGCAATTGGCGGGCTCGAACACCTGGAAGAACTCCGCCTGGCTTCCAACGCCTTGGTTTCTCTCCCGGACTCCATCGGCCTCCTCTCCAACCTCAAGATCCTCGACGTCTCCGGCAACCGGCTGAAGGTTCTCCCCGACAGCATCTCGAAATGCAGGTAACTAACCAAGCAAACCACATATTCGTATGTTCTTGGCCATGCTGGACGTTCGATCGCCTCGCCGGTCGAGCGAGAAACGCTCACTGTGATCGACCACTCGGGGCTCCAGGTCGCTGGTGGAGCTGGACGCGAGCTACAACGCCCTGGTGTACCTCCCGACGGGCATCGGGCACGAGCTGGTGCACCTGCAGACGCTGCGCGTGCACCTCAACAAGCTGCGCTCCCTGCCGTCGTCCGTCTGCGAGATGCGGTCGCTGCGGCTCCTCGACGCGCACTTCAACCAGCTCCACGGCCTGCCGTCCGCCATCGGCCAGCTATCCGCGCTGGAGACGCTGGACCTGAGCAGCAACTTCAGCGACATGCGGGACCTGCCGCCCTCGATCGGCGACATCGCGGGCCTGCGCGAGCTCGACCTCAGCAACAACCAGATCCGCGCGCTGCCGGACTGCTTCGGCCGCCTCGGCAGGCTGGAGCGGCTCCGCCTGGACCAGAACCCGATCGCCGTGCCGCCCCCGGAGGTGGTGTCCAAGGGCGTCGGCGCCGTCAAGGAGTACATGGCGAAGCGGTGGGCCGAGGCCGTCGCCGAGGAGGAGCGCCGGCGTAACGGCGTGGTGGAGACCCCCACCAAGGCGTCCACGCCCAGGGAGTGGCTGAAGCGGAGCGTGTCGTCGCTGAGCACCTGGGTGTCGGACGTCAAGGAGAAGGTGGTCGGGCAGGACAAGGTGGCGGAGGAAGACAAGTTCCTGCAGCAGCAGTTCTAAAGGCTGCATCGTTGCTTGACCATTGCTGACGATGTTTTGCAGTGTCCAAAGACTATCAGACTTGGTGGAAGGCTTATTTGATCGGTTGTTATTATATCCTACGTGCAATTTGTAACTGATAACATTTGATTCATTTTGGTTTTCCCAGCTGATCTGTGTCACTTGTAGTATGGCCTAATAATAGCAACGGTAGACCTAGCGAAACACAGGGTTACTCATTTCAGTATGTATCGTCTCAATCAACAGCTTCACAAGGAAACAGATGCCGCATATTTCCAGCTGTCCACCGTATCACTCATACAATTGCTCCAATGACACATTATTGTCCCTCATATAAAAGTGGAATCCCTCAAATATACTATCAGAACCAAATCCCACCAGTTCAAAAAAAAAAAAAAGAACCAAATCCCACAGCACAAGCAGCACCAGCTCCTTCAGATCAAGCGATGTACAGGCAAAACGTGCAGCAAACAAATCAAACAAAAAACATTGTAAACATAGGTCCACAGATGAAATTAAGTTTGCATATTATGTAACTGATAAAAAGGCTTTACAGCTACCGAACATGTCTGAGTTGCTGCTCCCTTAGGCCCGCAGGCTATGGATATGGTTCATCAACACTACACACCACGCACGACAAATATACCAAAGGTTCGCACATAACATCAGTTCATAACAAGCTCCCGGGCATACCAGAGCGCATTATTTACGCATATATATACTAAGAAGACTAGATAACTATGTGCTCACAAGCACACGATCTTCACTTGTCCTTCTTCTCCCTGGCGACGAGGTCCATCACAGCACGCTTGATGCTACCCCCATTCTTCGAAAGCAGCTCTTTGTTCACTTCAGTATCATCAAAACCCTGGAAAACGGAAGTTCAGAAACTTGTGCCAGCTATTGTGCTACAACTATACAGAATGGGGCAGGCATCTTACCATCTCCTCTAACTCTGCAAGGAGTGGATCCCATTCATTGACACCACACAAATCATCAACAGACTGCTCCAGGTTGTACTTGTTCTGCCTAAGGATTTCTTTGTTTAAGTCAACCTGCCTGAAGCCCATTTCCTCTAGCTCCCTCAGTAGCTTCTCCTCAGTGTCACCATCAATGGCGAAAGGCTCAGGTGCTGCTGCATCTGCAGGTGCAAGAGCAGATGCCGATGCAGGACTTGGTGCAGATGCGAGCACATTAACAGGTGTAGTTGCAGTTATGTTAGGCACACTAATAGGAGTATTGGAAACAGGTATGGTTGCAGGCACGGTGGGCACACTAACAGGGATAGATGCAGTCGGCACCACAGGCTCAGGTGTAGGCACACTAACAGAAGGTGCAAAAGCAGTCGCAGTAGGGCTGGACAAGGGAACATTGGCAACAGGATCAGTAGAAGACACAGAGGGAACAATGAATGTGAATGGGGCAGGCTGAGATTCCTTGGGCTCAAAAGCGTCAAGTGACACATCAACTGGATATGAATGGTATCCTTGAGTGCTTGTGACAGGCTCCATGTTGACATCAATCAAATTAACTGTGTTCGAACCATTAAATTCGGGAGGCAGATTCAGGTTTATAGCAGCATTCTTGCTCTTGGCATTGGCAAAAGAAGGGTCTTCGACCTGCATATGCATTTACAGTTAAAATAAGAAGGTTATTATCAGCATCAAGATTGGACATGGATGCAATGAAAAGCAATGGTCACGTAACAACCTGGATATGAACCCAAACTCGTTGACCAAATTTCTGACCAGAAGGTGATGCCAACCTCCAGTAAGATATATACCTTCCTGGCCTTGCAGGTGCCACAAAATCAACGGCAACATCAATCTCCTTATCCACAGGAAACCCATTGACCGGAATCTGCAGAACATTACAGCATCAACTAAGAATTCCATACTTCTCTAACTTGGAATCAAAACAAGTAGTTCAATTATGGTTGCATATGAATATGTATGTAGTTACCTCCAATGGAACAGAGGTCTGCAGTGCAAATTGATCTCCACCAACCCAGATAAGCTGTGTGCCTGACGGCCACATGATGGACCCATTGTTATGCATGCGCCAAATCTTAGTAAACTGACTCGAGGGTGCCATCAGTGTTCCATCCAGGACAGTTACATCCAAAATGAAGCGACTCTCAAGCTTCTCCCGTTTTGACTTCATCAGAACTCGTGAGTTGACCTTTCGATACTGGAAAAAAAAAAGAACTTTGATCAATCATCATTGCATTACATCTTATTACATCAAGCTACTTTGTTACACCAAGTGAGGTACTCACCACATTAAGGTCCCTTGATAACCTGTGTGGTGCAACAGGTTTGTCTATTTTGGTGTACTCCACCTCATTGCCCATGAGCTGGAAACAGGTATCACACAAATCATAATCTTCTCTCCTGTAGACAGAGGTAAGATGTAAGAGTTAACAATATCAAAGCGGCTATTATCCAAACTAATAAATTAGCAACTTAATCAAGGTCTTACACATTAGATTTGTAACGTGTACCAACTATTGGTTGCACTCCACAACCATCACACTGGATCCATTTATGGAGACTCCTTGCTGCTGAGTTCTCCATCTTAAGATCTCCGTAGAACCGCCCAGAAGACAAGAGACGGCTTGGGTACGGAAAATGTGGAGATGGCCCATATCCAGGGGGAGCATGAGCCAACGGTGCGGGTGACCCAAAGGGAGCAATTGGAACACGCCATCTGGAATCAGCAGTGTCTTTTGCATTAGCTTCGTATTGCCACCAATGTGAGTGGCATCTTCGTGGCGGGAACCATTCAGAAATGGATGGAGGTGGGGGTGGAGCAACATAAGGAACAGCTGGAGGGGCAGGTTGTGCGGTCGATGACATGACAGATTTGCCCTTAGGAACAGCTGGAGGGACAGGTTGTGCGGTCGATGACACGACAGATTTACCCTTACTTTGTGCATCACTCTTCACCTTATATGATTTGTCAACCAAATTGGAGGGAAACAGCAAGTCCTCAACGGAAGGGTACAGCGACCGTTGTTGACCTTGAGAAGCTTCAGCACTAGGAGGAGCAGCAGCCCCCTCATCTAACACGCTCCTTAGACCCTTTTCCTCAGGTGATTCAGATTTTTGCACATTCAAGGGTCTTGAAACCAAATTGGCGTCGTTAGCCTTGGCAGGCATTTGTGTCTGTGTCACACCACTCAAAGTGCTGGATGACCCATCAGCATGCAGCTCAGATGACCCATTGCTGTTGTTGTTTGGTATAATCAATTGTACCCAAGGTTTTATCAGCTCAGCAAAAGGTGGTGGTGCTGTATCAAGTACCTCATGAGACAGCTTTGCAAGGACATCAGGAATTGGTTCCGGGACAGATTTGATAGCTTCACCAACAGCAGATTTTATCTGGGCCAGGCATTCTTCCTGTGCAGTGGAACTCTTAGATAATGGCTTCAAAGCTTCAATAGCTGACATTATTTGAGATACTGGATCTTGAGCAGTGGGTTTCATAGATTCAGAATTTGATTTTTGTCCTTCATTGGGATGACTGGTCTTTAATTGGACATTAATCCTCAAAGGGTTCAACTTTTGACGCAGAGCTGCATCACGCAAGTCATTGTCATCATCGAGCATGACAGCATCCCCATCCTCATCGGTGTAAGTCAATATGAAGTCAACATCAGGACCGAACTTAAAGGCATTGGCTATCTTGGCCCGCAGTTCAGATAAATTTATGTCTAAATTCTTGCCATTCACAGAACCATAGAACCTCTTAAGCGTGTCACCGTATTTGACCTGAAATAGCATAAAGTAAACCCATAACTACACAGCAACATAAGTTGAAGCAGGAACGGTGGCACAGACTTACATAAATTAATCAGATAGCCCTAATGTTTATACTGTTATAAGACTCTATATGGTACAAAGATATCACAAAAGTAAAATTGAATACACGAACTAGTGGCCAAAAGAATGGTTGTAAGGAAGCATAATGTGACATAAATAATACAAATATAAACCAAGTTCTACACCGAACATGCACAGCATAAATACAAATCAAGTTGTACGTGTATTCAAAGAGGAGAAAATTCCCTGTATGGCCTCCAAACAAATAGAGTTGCCTTCTATAGCCCTCCCAGGAATGAACTTCCTTGTGAGGCCTAAAATCATTTTACTCTTCCCTCCATGGCCTTCTGTTACATCCACCGTGAAAAGCAACTCCAAACAAGTGCGAAAGGTCAATTATACCCTCAGTCCTCTTTCTTTCTCTCAATCCACAGACGAAATGCCGATTGAAAAAAAAAAGAAAAGAAAAACAGGCGCGCAACGGAAATAGAGGGCGGCGCTGGCATCGGGCCGCCAGGCTCGCCCACGCCGCGTTGACGGCGCTCGCCGCGGCTGCGGCCTTCGGCAGGGCCTCGACGGGGCACGCCCGGGATACGGCCGGCCCCCACCTCGCCGCTGCCGCCAGATGCGTTGTCGACGCCACTGCGGCGGCGGGCGATAGTAGGCTCGCCCGTTCCTGGCGCGCCCGAGCCTCTTCAACGCGCGTCCTCGCCTCGCCCTCGACTTTATGAAATAGAAACCTCTTTGCCCAATTATGAAATTAAAGTATGAAAATAATGCTGATTTCGAAAAAAACAAGCCAACATATACAATTTCAAAACAAAATACACCCGTGAATTAATATCACATTCTCACGGTTTTTTGAACATAATTGAAGTCTATTTCGAATCAAGGGTAAAATGGTATTTTTACCCTCTACTTAACACCATCAAGTCCCAAAACTGATGAAAGGGCCATGGAGGGAAGAGTAAAATGATTTTGGGCCTCACAGGGAAGTTCATTCCTGGAAGGGCCATAGAAGGCAACTCCATTTGTTTGGAGGCCATACAGGGAATTTTCTCTTCAAAGAGAAGGCATGATAACGTGAAAACCAGTAACTGTGGGTGCGAAATAAAAAAGAGGACCAAATAACTAAACAAGAACATTGCTAGTAGCAACAATATGAATTGTCCGTTCAAAAAAAATATGAATTGCACTAAGAGCAGTTTGAAGTCCAGTTTATAACCACAACTTACCTTGTTTAACTAAGAGGCAAGTCATTTCAAATGCTTGCCTCATCAAAGTACCTCCTACCACCAGTAATAATAGATCGTAATGTAGATACGGAAGCTCTAGGTTACAAGTTACACTCCTCAAAATATGTTTAATTAGCTTATGTGAAAATTGACATAAAGCATAGATAACTGGGGAGATAAAACTCTTCATTACACCTCAACACAGTTTGGTTCACTGGTATACATCCACCAACTAAAAATCTCTCTGCCATGTTTCAAGGCATGGAAAGAGCATAGTGCATCCAGATGCCATATAGGAATATTAAACAAAAGGACACATAATTGAAGTGATGGTTAAAAAATACAAATTAAAAAGGATTTAAATAAAGTGACACAGTGACACACTGCATTTTACTGCAGCAAGATGGGACTATAGTCCAGACTAGACATTACTACACAGAAATAAATCATTCAGTGCGAGCAAACATATATATCAACAGAGCTTAACTCAGAAATAAATTATGCAAAGGAATAGAAGTTGTGCAAAGCTATATAGCATGAGACCATACTAGGGTAGTATTAAAAAAGTCCTTAAGGCCTTCATACTGCCTAAAACTAAAACCCAAATAGAACAATGCACGTATATAAATTCGGACAGCACCACAGATTATAAACAGAGCTCTTTACATAAGACTTACATTCTAACACCGAAACCTCAATTCTCATCAGAAAGTGCAACAAAATCTCGATGTGCAACGAAGTAAAACTAATTGGCCCAAAGCTTACCCTTTTTCTGCTTATCATAAAAAGGGGCACATAAAAGAAATGACACAAACGACCATGCAGTTGAATATTTCATCACTTAATCGATGGGAACACAGTCCAGGAATTACGATCACATCTCCTCATGAAGCAAACCACCAACAGCCTCGACTAATAAACAACCGTCACAATTGTTGGTATTTCTTACACCACGAATAAATCCGCAAGCGCACGGAATACCGTTGTAGCACTTCACCCGGGAGTATTCCAAGGTATCATATTTGTTTTCCCCAAGGAACGGTGATAATCTGCAGCAAGGTTAGTTTTACCCAAGGACACACAAGGATGGCAGTAGTATAGGATCGAGAGGATGAATAAAGATCTAGCTGTCCCGCAGGACGATCGCACTCTAGTTCTATTTGTTTACTTCGGGCACTGGTATAGACCTGGTCTGCCAAGTCACGCCAGCCTGTAGCTCTACGACGAACCCGAACGTGGAGGATTACAAGGGACGGACAGGGCTGTCACCACCTGCCGCCTACCTCTACAAACCGTGGGGCACGCTGCAAACAAAGGTAACCTCTAGCCTAGGCACCACGCCTATGCCGTCGATTACTACTCTAACCCCGGTCCTGGTACCAATCTGGAAGGCTAGAGCACCCCTCGCGGAGCGATGATCCCGTAAACAAGTATAACAAGAATAACGACTAGTATGTAAAGCTCGCTAGATCAATAACACCACGAATACTAATCTTACGAATAAGAACAACGATCGTTCTTATGAACGAGCGACGAACGAACGACGAACGATGAACGAACTAAGAACGAACGAAGAACGAACGACGAACGAACGAAGAACGAAGAACGAACGACGAACGAACGAAGAACGAACGATGAACTATTAATAAGATAAATATCCGCCAAGGGTACAAGATAAGGAAATAACCAAAGGAAGCTATCCCTCTCCTTGATCCTTGCCCTCTCCTCTATTCTACTACTGTACAAGAGGCCCTTGGCCTGGATGGGAGTGGAATGACTTGTGTCTTGTGATGTGCTTTGGAGGAGGGGGGTACCCCTTTATTTATAGCCCAAGAAGGTCGGCAATTTGAGGCGGTTCCTTAGGTCGGTGGCATTGATTGCAGGTGGAACCGACCTCTGGAAGGCGGTGGCGAACCGACGTAACAAGATGGGCCAGGGGGGCCACCACAGGGGGTCGGCCGACCTAGGGTTTGGGGTCGGCCGACCTGTGGCTGGCCCCTCTGGGCCTGGGCCTTCTCAGGTGGCTTCTCCTGGTTGCCTTCTCCTCTGATCCACCTGCTATGGGTGGACTTGAAGTCTTTTTATTGGGAGTTGGGCTTTGTTTGGATAATTCTTTATGCCGGGGAAAATTGGTGTTTCCAGGATGGGCCTTTTATGCTTCCTTTTCCCCGTTTTCCTATGAATTGCAGCTGCACTCACAAATTCACCAAGACTCGTGGAAATCATTAGTTTAAAGACCTAAGTCTACCTTTGGTGATTGTTTCATTATAAAAAGTGCAGCTAGTTGACGGGTAAATATTGGGTCTAAGAGCCGTCAATAACAATCCAGACCACAGAGGCAAACAAACAACTGTTCCCCACACCCCGCCCTCAGCCCTTCAATCGCACGAAAACTACAGTACAAGCTACGAATCCATGGCCGGTGCCTCACCTTAAAGGTGACGTCCCACGCCTCAGGCTGGCGCCAGGAGCCGACGAACGCCTTGGAGTAGTCGAGGGGCGCCCCGAAGTGAGACATCGCGGCGGAGGGATCCCCCGGGGAGGACGAAGCGGCGATCGGGCCAACGGAGCCGGCGAGTAGCCGAGCGCGAGCGACAAACCCTAGAGTGAGAGGTGGGAGGGCGAGCTGCGTAGCCGTGAGCCGCAGCGGCGGTGGTGGTGAACTGTGTCGATGCGGCCCTCTTTATCACGCCTCCTCGCTTCCTTCCACGCGAAGGGACGGCATATACAGGTGCAGCAGGAAGGCACTGTGGGGAATTTAACTACGGGCCCGCAGGTCAGTGAGCGTGCATCGGTTTCCCGGCCGCGTTTGGAGGGGGCTGTGCATGAGACTACTCCCAATGGGGAGTATCAGAGCATCTCCAGCAAGGCCCTTACTTGGGCCCTTACTCTATTATTTAGGAGTTTGAGCCAAAAAATCAACTCCAGCAAGGACCCTACTTGGGCTCTCATTTTGCATGCCCTCTCAAACTCCATCTCTAAGCCCCCAATCCTAGGGTCCTCCCATCCTCCCTCCCATTCATGGGTCCCACTATTTTTCGTTTCTTTTTCTTTTTTTTCTCTCTTCTTTTTCCTTTTTTCTCTCTTCTCCCTCCTCCTCCCGCACGCCACATCCGCATCTCGCCAGCGTCCTCGACGAGCCGGGCCGCCCGCGCCCTTGCTGCCCGCGGCCGGCTGCGGTGGCCCGGCCACGCCTCGCCTCCCTCGCCGCCCTCGCCGCCGTGCCTCCCCGCCCTCGCCCCTCTCCCGGATCGACAGGTCTCCACGTCGGCGAGCCTCCTCGCCGGCGGGCCTCCACGCACCGCCCCTCCACCTCGCCGCCGGGACTCCTCGCCCACCGTCGCCCGGCCTCACCCACCGCCGCCGGGCCTCCACGCTCGCGCTCACCCGGCCTCACCCACCGTCGCCCTCCTCCGGTAAGCTTGGGCCATGGACGGTGAGCTCCGCGTAGATGACGAGCTCCAAGAACTGACGGCCGATGCGCAGCCACGGGTCGAGCACCTGGTGGTCGGGCGGAGCTGCGGCACAAAAGCGCTGAGTTGTTGCCGGCCGTGAGTGCGGCGACTTTGGTGTCTGGCAGGAAGGGCCGTACGTTCTCCTTGAGCCACTGCGCGGCGCCGCCCGGATCCGCGACGGCGGCCAGGCTCGATTTTGATGCATAAGCTCGATTCCGTGCTCGATTTTGATGCGCGCGAGCTCGACTTCGCATCCATTTGGTGTAGGCAAACTCGATTCCACATTAATTTAATGGTGGAGACAAGACAAGCTCGATTCCCTGTTGATTTGGTGGAGGCAAGGCGAGCAGCCACGACTACAACATCGCATCTCGCAAAGCTTGGCTGGAGCTGCGACGTCGTGTTCGTGATGCTGCTGCTCCCCCCTGGGCATCCGCTCCCTCTTCTCCCAACAGTTCGGCTGCGGCGCCCTCGAGCTCCGGCGTCGCCAATGCAAGTCCTTATCCTGCGTCCGCGGTGGCGACGTGCTGGCCGCCGCCGGCAATTGCGCGGAAGAGCCGCGGCGGCGGTCGTATGACGACAGCAAGTGATTCCGTGACGGCACCACAGCACGCTGTGGGCGCTGTTCCACCAGGACGAACGCGAGCGAGTCCGCGACGGCACCGTTTTTGACGCCTTGCCGGCCTCGTCCTCAGCCGCACTCGCGCCGGGGGGGCAGTTGCGGCGCAGGGCGGGCGGCGCGCAAAGGCCGGGCGCTGGGAAGGAGAAGGTGAGGAACTTTTGCTCTGACTGATGGGTCCCACACAAAATAGGGTCTTGGACCAAAAACTGCTGGAGTTGGAGCCACATTTTGGGCCTTTATTTTTGCATGCCGGCTCCTAAAATAAAAGTAGAGGCTTTATTTTGAGGTCCATTGCTGGAGATGCTCTCATAGACATTAATTAGATGACACATAGGATTTTTTGCTGATGTGGCCAAGAATTAACGAAGAAAGACATTGAAGCAGTACCATCACCGTGATACCGCTCTGGCTCAAAATCCAATAAATCCTTGCAGTCCCCGGTGTAGATTGTCTACTCCCGTCCGGATCCTTTTGTGCCGAGCCCGTCTGTCACACTGCTGCATCGCTTGCGCACTCTGCCGGCCAACGCTCGCGCCCCTAAGCCATGCCACGCGATGAGCTGCTGAACGTCGAACAGGGCCGGTTGGTAGCTGCCCTTGATCTCGGTTGTCACCGGCGCTTCTTCGCCGTTGCCGCCGCGCTGAAGCTTCCCATGCGCGCAGGCGCAGCCAGTTGTTGAGAGTCGAGGAACATCGAAGGAAAAATTGTTGGTGAGTTCGCCGGAGACTGATTCTGCTCAGCGGTGCTTAGCGTACATGACAAACTAGTGCGACTAGTTAAGTAATTGGATTCATTCTTACGGGGTTGCTGAAATTTGACGCAAATGGTTGCTCGGTGCCCTGCTCTCAGCCTCTCACCACCACACGCCTACCAACCAGCTGCTGGCAAAAGCCATGAGCGGACCTCGCGCTTGACGGCTTGAGCATGCCTCGTCGGTTTCGCTGCCTGGTATACTTCCTCACTTTTCCGTTGAGCCCAGTCGATAAGCTTGCTCGCTGCCATAGTGCCATGGCGCTCGTGTATGTTGCAGAACTCAGGGAGCACCATCCGGACTGAAGGGAGAAGAAAGAGATAATGGAATTAATTGCTAGGACCCACTGCAGTATCATCCACTGTGATGATTAGTTTCTTCATCTATATCAAGATGACATGGCACTTGCATGCGGTGTTTGATACTGCTCGCATTGGGAGTAGTCTAAAAGCCGAATCTGCCCAGGCCTTTTGTCAACTCGCTTGCCATGGTGGGACATACCTGTCAGTGACACAAATACGGATAAGGCCCTGGAATAAAAAACTGTAGTCAATTCATGCCATCTTTTCCGTCCGTTTCGGGACCCAGGAGTTCGTACCCTACTGCCACTGGCAAATGGGCCCGGACGATCGCTTTTGTCATCGTTATATCTTGTCGGTACTGGTGGAGAGGAGCATTTTTTTTTTTTTTGAGATCATAGAGGAGCATTTATTTAGCGTGACTGAACGAGGCTCGTCAGACTTTTTCAGACGGGTGCTCTGCTCTTCTTGGCGTGG
This sequence comes from Eragrostis nindensis, assembly GCA_012490785.1. Taxonomy (NCBI): domain Eukaryota; kingdom Viridiplantae; phylum Streptophyta; class Magnoliopsida; order Poales; family Poaceae; genus Eragrostis; species Eragrostis nindensis. The sequence continues at coordinate 349,462 of JAAXCT010000150.1, read as the reverse complement.
AGCTGGGCTTTCCTCCGGATGCACGGGCTAAAGGAATTGACCGCGCGGCCGGGTCGCCGTCTCGGACGAAGGCTGCGCGAGATCGCTTTCGCACGCGACGCCGCAAGATGTCCGGGCTTGCTGTTTGCTGATACGTAATAACATAGATAATCGCGTATTACCGACACGTCAGCAGTTGTTATTCGTGTCAGCTTGCGTCGACTCAATTTTTTTCCTCTGCGTGGATATCAGGATTTTCTGGTTGTTTTTTTTTTTGAGGGAAGGATTTTCTGGTTGTTGCAAAGCTCCTTCTCGAGTCTAACGTTCTAAGTTCTAACCTACGAGGTTTTTTTTTTTTTTTTTGAGCAAGCAGTTCTAACCTACGAGGACGAGAGGACGGCGCGGAACCATTCACTCGTTGATATCAGCTGAACCGAAATGGACCGAACTGGAAGAAACTTCAGCAGTCTGCCGACTCGGCCTGCCCAGATCGGCTGCCTCCAGCGTGGGCCGACCGCTAGTGTCAGCAGCCCATTTTAGAAGAATGGACCGACAAGTAGGCTCGATTAGCCTGAGAGTGGAGCCCAAAAATCCCAAAGCTCCCCCGACAACCCTCGCGCCGCTGCCATGGAGGCTCCCCAACAGTCGACCGCCGGCGGCCGCAAGCGCGGCCGCCGAGGAGGCGTCCGGAACCGCCGGAAGAATTCCTCTTCTTCGCAACAAGCGCATCCGCCTTCTCCAGCAGCTGCGCCTCCAACGCCGTCCTCCCCTCCGGCGAAGCGGCAGCGCAAGGCCGTGGGCGGTCAGGGCGCAGCCAAGTCCAAGGGAGGCAACACCACGAGCCTCCTCGACAAGGTATATTTGGTCCCCGTTAGAGCGTGTGGCTGTAGGGAGGATTCAGCTGTCGATTGGTGGCTTCGGTTGCAAACTTTATTGATTGAATTGCAGTAGTTATTGGTTCGAAATTTTAACATCGATGCGAATATTGACACTAGATATGGCTCAGTGAGATGATTGATGCATCATAGCACTTATTTCGTCTTTTGCTGTTGATATGAATGCAGAGGCCCTTTTGTTTTTTTATTTCTTCCAGCTCTAACAAGCTGCAGGGAATGTGACTAAGTTGGGAGAGCACCATGCGTCTTTGGGCACATTCGAATCTAATGCATGGCTCAAGTTATTCAAGAACAACAACATTGGTTTACATTGGGTACTAGCTGGGATGTTACTTGACAAATCTTACAAATTATATGAAGTTTGGGTGGCAGGATTCGCTGAACATAATTAGTGTGATCTTTATAAATGGGGATTTACTTTCTGTTTACTTATTTGATTGTTGTATATCGACTGAATCAATTTGTTGTTAATGACGTTCATTTCTAGATGCGTGCAAGGTTATCTGGAGGCCATTTCAGAATGTTAAACGAGAAACTGTACACTTGCAGGTTCACTTTCTTTTACCCATAACACTGTTTTTTGGTTGATTTGTTTTGGCATGCCAACAATCACATTTTCTGCACGCGAAATTTTTCATACAAAAGTTTAGTATTTTGAATAACGACATGGTATTTTGTCTCATAAGCTCCTACGCTCTGTACAAATACTGAAATCTTTTATCATTATATAATTATAAGAAACCATGTAACCTATCATTGCTCTAGATATTCCAATTTTTTGTTTTTCCCCTTATTGCACCCGGTACAACTAATTATCCCTTATACAGTACAAACTAGTATGGCCTCATATTCGTCGGTAGAATGTTAGATCATAGAGCTTCACTTTTGCATGTTCCACACTTAACACTCATATAATAATTTTCTTTTTCAGCGGACAAGATGCATTTGACTACTTCAAAGATGACCCTAATCTTTTTGATGTGGTATGCCTTATTTTTCTTCCATATTTTTGTCATGTGTTGTGCTGGCACTAGAAGAAAATTTTCTTCGTGCTCATATCTTTTTCTAGCTAACATAATTTGGGCTTTGTGGGGGATGTGTTCTCCATAGTTGACCTCCCGGAACTATAAATGCAGCGCCGTGTTGTTTTTTCCATCCTTGCATTTATCATGCTCTTTATATGATTTGATTTGCATATTCCATATTTTGATTTTGCCCGGTACACACAAAAAAAAGGAAAAAACAAAAACTTGGTTGCTTGTAATCATCCAAGTAATTAGCAGTGCGGTTAGACTGTCGAATTTCAGATTATTCTCTTTTAGTATCATGCAGGATATCAGAAGCAGATGTCTCATTGGCCAGAGCAGCCAGTTAATGTAATAATAAGTTGGTTGAAGAGTCATAATCCATCATGGACTGTTGCTGATTTTGGCTGTGGTAAGACTGCTAGAAATGTTGCTTCCTATTGAAGCTAAGGTTTTTTTTTTTTCGCAAGTTTCCTGCCTCTTGCACTTTTTATGCCGTGACGCAGTTGTAAGAATCTTGTTTACCGCCCAGGCAATGCAGCAGTTGCTAAGAATGTGAAGAACAAGGTTTTCTCCATTGATCTTGTTTCAGATGACCCTTCAGTGATCGCTTGTGACATGGCTCATGTAAGCTCTGACAGTCCGGCTACATAATACTTTTATATGCTTTGCATTGCTAGTTCTCTTTCTTGCAAATCATTGCACTTGCTGTTCTTTGTCATCGTTGTGGTGTTTTTCATGATTGTTAGCAAGCTGGAGAACAACAATGTGGGAGTGTTGCAGATTGCTTTTATTATAATACTTTAAATGTTTATGATGTTCTTGTGCACAAGCTAGGCCTGCTCAACTTGACTAATCTATTTGGTACTTGTGGATTGCTGTTGCACAATTTATCTGCGATAATGACACAGTTTCATGTTTTATAAGAATCTAGCACTATGTTTTCCTGATGTTTCAAAATCGAAGTTATTTTAATTGAACATTCAGTGTTGTTGACATTAATTGATGGTACTGTGTCTAAAACAGTGTAGCTGCTAATGGATGCAGTGTATCAGATCGCAAAATCTTAGCTTTATCTTTAATATAGAATGGTTGCATGTCTGTACGTCATTCACTAATTTAAAGTAAATGCAAATCACTTCAATGATTCATTGTGTTTCTTCATATATGTACTGGGCATTATCTTCGCTTCAACAGTTGTGTTCCTTCGTTTTATGTTAATACTTGATTCAAATTTCAAACATTCCGAACTACATGCGATGTTCCTTCAAGAAGCCACTGTCTTATTGATATTCGTGTTATTAATTCAACTTCCTTTCTCCTGCAGACTCCATTGGAGCCATCCTCTGTAGACGTTGCAATATTTTGTCTTTCTTTGATGGGAATCAACTATCCAAGTTACTTAGAGGAAGCAAATAGGGTACTCAAGCCAAGGTCTGCTTAATCGTTAGCTGCTACACTTCTACTGCAAATTATATGGACCCTTTGGCTTCAGCACTTATGGCTTTGTTCATGCAGTGGTTGGCTTGTTATTGCTGAAGTGCAGAGTAGGCTAGACCCAAATACTGGAGGCGCCGATCCTGAAAAGTTTTGTAAAGCCATCATCCAACTTGGGTTTTCCCTTGTGTCAAAGGTTTGCATTGTTAATGCTTTCTGGCTTCTGCTACTGATTTTTAGATACCCTAGAGTATAGCATATAGTGCTACTGGCTAGCAATGGTGTCCTACGGACTCAATCAATATACTTTACGGTGACATATATGTAAGGAAACCATAACGTTCATGAGCGGATGAAATAGCAATTTGAATACTTGCCCGTAAATTTATCAATTTGAGATTTTGTTCCATCTTCGGTTCTGAAAATTTACTTCGTAGCAAGTAATATATTTCTTTTATATACTAGTATTTTACTTTTGTTGGAGTAATAATTGACTTTTGAATTAGAACTGAAGACCCATTTTGCTCACTGGAGTATGTTATACTAGTTTGCTTGCTGTTTGATGTGGTAAAAACCATGTGGCTGGCGCAGTCACATGGTATATCAATGCAAAAGTCCTGCAGTATGAAAGTGGCTAGGTGTGGTAAAAATACAGTTTGAAAACTATAGTCAGTACTTTGTGCCTACTAGGATGCAATTTATGACCACCATGTTCCACATTTGTGTCTCTCTGCAATGGAACCCCAAGTGTTTTATTGGGGGCCTCCTTTCAATCTCGCACCTTCATAATGTTTGATATAAGGTTAATTGTATGTTGACATAAAGAGTATACCTAATTTCATTTTGTGAAGGGAGGACGCTCATGGCTTCTAATACGTTGTTGGTTTCCTTTGTGTAGGACGCTAAAAATAAAATGTTCATTCTTTTTTACTTCAGGAAAAAGGTTTGCTGCACCCTGAACTATTCCATTTCATCTTTCACAATGTCCTTTCGAAAAAGAAAATATCTTTAACTATGGTCTAAGTCTTGGTTGCTTATCATCCCCCTGCAGGAAAAGGGTAATGCGGTGAAGAACATTGATTGGCCCCAATTGAAACCTTGTTTGTATAAGCGGCGCTGATGATCTCACATCCAAACTTGTCTGTACAAACGGCAACGATCCCACATAAACCAGTAACTCAGTTGTACAATACCTGTTCCAAAAAATTCGTTGAATTGGTTTAATTTGTCCAGTAAATTAGGTTTCTATATGCTGCATGGGTGTACGTATTAGACTTTCATCACACAATACACAATGTCTAGTTCTTGGCTTCTTGCATAACAGTTGTTTCAGCAAATGAGGTCACCTGTGTCTGATGTGGGCATATCAGCTCGGTAAATCGAGTGCACTTCTGACTAAAGATGGTAACGAGGAATATTAGATTATCGTGTATTTTCAGTGAACCGTTGATTCCTGGATTGCCGGTCTTGCTAACTCAGTTGTCGCTTCCTGTTGCACCGGAACTCGGTTTTTTTTTTTTTCTCAAACAACTACTGGGTCTCGATCCATGAATCAAGGAACTTTAGGGGCTGCACGCAACCGGTTCTGCGAGGAGAGGATCCGATTCCGTAGACAATTCGCTGTGCCACCACCGCAGTGGTACGTGAGCACACAGCTGAGAAAACCATACTCCTATGATATCTACTATCCGCCATCTCGCGCGATCTCCACACAGTGACGCCGCGACCCGACCGAGCCAAAACGGCCGGGTTCCCGGGCGGGCAGTGCCCGCGGCACCACCACCGGCGTCGCCGCCGCCGCATGCTGCTCCGTAAAAAGTTCAATTTTACGGGCTACTACTCGTGACGGGGGGACAAGGGCTTGAGGCAGGGCAGGACGGACGTGAGGGCGTACGACTCCAAAGCATCTGCGGTGGAGCCGCCGAGATCCTGCGCTCGGCTCGCTTTCCGCGCACGACCTCGGAAGGCTGCTGAAGGCCTGCCTGTAGCTAGCGCCGGGTTGACCGCAAAGCTCCAACAAATCAATACACCTCCATGGAATCCCGTTCCCAGACTGCAGTTGTTTACACGGCCACGCCAGTTAACAAACCTTCGAAACTAGACCCGAGTGCCACGCCAGTAGTAGTACGGTGCTGGAACCGTAGGAACGAAGGCTTTTGGACATGCGCCTACACGAGCAGCCCATGATTGGAAACTGAACTGTTGAATGATGATGCGAGTACTACTGCTAGGATGCAATATTTGGCCAGATGTTTTAGATTCTGCTTCACCAAAATGTCGCTGTTCGTTAAAGGCAAAATTTGCTAGTGGACACCCTTTACTGACGGTATTTGCTCTTGGACACCCCTTAAATGCGTGTTTGCCAGAAGACACTACTCATTTGTGGTAATTTGCCGATGGACATCCAAGTCACTAAAATAATCATTTTGTTATATAAAAGAGAGAGAGAGAACATGTAAATAGATCAAATTACTCTTGCCCTTTAAGCCACTCTTTTGTAACACGCTATTTCGTTATGATTTTTTATATCAAAATAAATTAAATTTTAATTAATTATGTATGACAAATACGATAATCCATGAGCGAAATTAAATGACAATCCATAAGAAAAAATCGATGATACGATTTGCAAAATTAATACGTTTCGACTCAACGACGCAATAGGAGTATTAGTGTCAATTGTAAGTTCATCTCTCTCCTTTATATAATAAAATGATTATTTTAATGACTTGGATGTCCTCTAGCAAATTACCACAACCAGGGGCGGAGCTACTTGGATGAGAGTGGGTGCGGCCGCACCTACGGCAAATGAAAATTCCAGTGATGTTGGTCTGATTTTCACCATATATGCACCCACAGAGTACCAAAATCTGCACCCACGATCGATGAAAAAACACAAGTCTAAGTGACCCTCCGCACCACCCACAACTAGGTGATGTCTTTTGGCAAAGACGCATTTGAGCGATGTCCAGCAGCAAATACCACACTTGAAGGATGTCCACTAGCAAATTTTGGCTTCGTTAAAACGGAGGGAGTACGTACGTGCTCGAGGTATCTACAGTTATGTCCTAGTAATTTCTCCGGCTCTGAGTCCCAGCATTTCTCCGGCTCTTGAGTCTGAGGCGTTCGTGTAATTGTGCTGGCAGGGAAAAAAAAAGGGACGCGAGAGCCAAAAAAAACCAACCGCGAAAAGCTGCTTCCAGCCTTCCACCACAAGGCGTGCCCTCCGCTCCTCCGATCCTCTCCGCGCGTGCGCTGCGACGCGACGCGAACTCGGCAGGCTAACGTACGCACGCCCACGTCCAGCACGGTGCACGGGAAGTAGTAAAACGGACTAGCGAACCCGGCCGCAGGGGCCACCGCCGCACGCCGCGGCGGATCCCGAGCAGGCGCGACAGGGCTCGAGCCGCGAGCGGCGCGGGATCCCGAGAAGAAGAAGGCGAGCGGCGCGGGATCCTCTCTGCTCTGCTCTGTTCTGCGCCCGTGTCCGTCTGCCTGGTTATGATTGGACGGCGGGGGCGTACGGCGGTTTTCCCCGCTCCTGCGGTCCGCGGGACACGAGGAAGACCCCTGCCGTAAAGCGCCCCGGCACTTGTCTCCCCGTCGTCCCGGCCCGGGGTCGCCTCCCCTCTCCCTCCTCGCTGCGTCACGCGCGCGCACGGCACAGTTGCTTGCCTCGGGAACGATCGTCGCAAGCTGGCAGCCGCGGGCGATCCCGTCCACGCAGTAGTAGTATCTTGATGCCAATTTACCATCGGATGCTGTACTCCGTGGACGTTGTATATATGACTCCACCCCGAACGAGAGACGTGCTGCTACGGAGCTAGTACTACGCACACATCTACCACTCCACGTCGAACGTGGATGTACGCATGCGCATGCACCAGATTGGGATCGCATGCCGATCATATCATCGATCGGCGCGCTCATCGCTGGACGTATAGTTTACAGGTAGCCCATCAGGTTGCAACAGCCTCATCTAGTAGATGCCCATCAGGTCAACCCTAGCTAGCCACGCACAACATACACATGCATGCACGGCATCGCATGCATGCAGCAAACGAAGCAGCACATCCAGAGATACCAGAACCGTAGAGGACTGACTACTCTATGCAGATTAGAGTTCGGGACGGGAGTAGCTTGACGAGCGCGCATGCATGGGATCGAGCGGAAGAAGCCTCCTCTCCAACTTGGGGTTGTTCATTTCTCTAAACCTAAAGGTCACATTAAAACTAATTTTATTATTTAAGCATTTTAATTAAGTCTAATTAAAAAACTAACTGCAGAACTTTGTACTAATTTGCGAGACGAATCTAATGAGGATAATTAAGCCGTGATTAGATGATGGTTACTGTAGCATCACTGTAGCAAAACATAGATTAATTAGGCTCATTAGATTCGTCTCGCAAATTAGCCCACATCTGCAAAAAAGTTTTGTAATTAAACTTATTTAAGACCCTATATAGCAAGATTAGTTTTGATGTGACCTCTAGGCCTATGGTGTTCGGCAATTTAGGCCTAGAGGTCACATCAAAACTAATCTTACTATTTAAATGTCTTAAATAAGTTTAATTACAAAACCTTTTTACAGATGTGGTCTAATTTGCGAGACGAATCTAATGAGCCTAATTAATATATGTTTCGCTACAGTGATACTACAGTAACCATCATCAAATCACGGCTTAATTACCCTCATTAGATTCGTCTCGCAAATTAATACAAGGTTCTGCAGTTAATTTTTTAATTAAACTTATTTAAAACGTCTAAATAATAAAATTAGTTTTGATGTGACCTTTAGGTCTAAAGAAACGAACACCTCCTAAATTGCCGAACAGGCCCTTGATCCTGTTCCGGCCGGCGCGCGTGAGCTCTGTGTCACCCTTCATAAATGGCGGCCTGCCTTGGCGCCATCCCCTTGTTGTTACGTGCGTGGACGCGTATGCTCTGCGGCCAGAGATCCGAACTCTAGAGGAGACTGCCCGGCCAGCAGCACGCCTTCTCGCTCATCAGAGGGAGGCATCGGCTTCTCTGTAGAGCGTGTCGCCGCCGTGCGTCGGGAAGTTCGTGATGAGGAGACAAGGAGATCAAGGCTTTGTCCCCCCGGCGCGATCGATCCACTCCAAAGGCTGATCGTTTCTCAGTCATGCTTTGCAAAAGGCTTCCCTTTTTGTTTCTGTCTAGCTAGATCAGTGTATTGCCTACACGTACTCCGGAGGTGGTAGCCCAGAGTACAAGAGATCGCTTTCCATTTGTGTACTCCGGCCGGCCGCTTCAAATGCAGTGTATTTGGCGAGGGTAACAAATCGGAGGTGGTAGCAATTTGTGCACTTCTGTTCATTGTAACAAATAGAAGGAGTAGTTTGCTCTCAACTCTTAGGGTTTATGATTTTGCCACAATTTCCACAAACAGAAGGAGTAGCAATTTTTTTAAATCTAGAAGAGCATACCATAGGAAGGATCGAGTACTTGACCTTCGTTAGCGTGCGATTCGTACATGCGGCCGGCTACCCGCTAGTCACACACTCTCGTTTTGGAAAGAAGCTGCTGGTGGTAGTGGTGGTGGTGGTGGTGGTGGTGGTGGGGAGTTAATGAGGGATATAGTGGGAGCGCGAGCTGCTAATGATGAGGCGATTAATTCCGTAAACAGCCTGCCATTCGTGCATTGGCCGCCCGGCAGCGGCTGGCCGGCTACGACTGCAGCTCTCGATCGCGAGGGGTTCAGTTCATAGCTGGCCCCGAATAATTACAGTAACAGAAGACCCTCCCTTCCACTAACTACCCGCACTTTAATGTAGGGTTCAAGCTGCCGCAGAGCTTGTATACCTTGTTTCTGGAAGGCCATGATCGTTTTGTATGCATGCGCTGGAGGCGTTGGACTTGCGTGGCTTTGATCTGGTGCACTGGCAGGAGTAAGTACTAGTAGTATGATGCTTTGTTTGGAATTTGAAAACTAGTACCCAAGAGAACAGGCCGGTGTATAGAAATGGAATGTTTGTCTCGAAGGGCCTGTTTGGATGCCGGCCTTCACCCGCCACGCCACCGCCACAAGTGTGGCGCCGGAAAAGGGCGCCACAACTCGCCACACTCTGCACTTACCTGACACTAGAAAACGACAGAGCATGCAAAGAAAACGACGAGCACAGCTGCTCTGGCGTGAGAATCTTTGTTCTGAACCAAGCACCACCGAACTTACCGAAGCTTTGGCGTGGTAAAACGTGGCGAGGAACCAAGCAGGCCCGAATTTGAATTCTACAGTACATCGTACTAGTCATTTCCATGATAGTACTAGTCATTTTTAGAAATAGCTAACAAATTTCATAATTATTCTGATGAATTTAGCCGCGCGATAATCTTAACCTGCAGAAATTCATAATAAACCTGCACGATACCTGATACCTGTAATGTCACCAGTTCAGCAATTTTTATTTACTACACATGAAACGGATTCACACCCTTCAAAAACAAGGTTTGTCTAGCACCATGTCATGGACTAACAGTACCGTGATGAGCGCATGAGCAGCCAGCCCCTGCCCCGCCCTACCGCTCTATAAGTAGCGCCCCCACGCCACGCCGATCCCCACACATCCGCACTCTTGCAAACCAGCTGCAACGCCACAGCCCACAGAGAGGTAGCCATCTCCACCGACCAGCAGTTCACCTGCGGCGCGCGCTAGCCCGCATCCCAGAGCCATGGACGAGGCGGCCAACGCGCACCTCTACGGCCACGTCCACGCGCACGGGCACGCGCACCACCACCGCAGCAAGCGCGCGGTGGCGGACGAGGACGGCGACGCGTCGCCGAAGGCCGGCGCGCGGTACCGCGGCGTGCGGCGCCGCCCGTGGGGCCGGTTCGCGGCGGAGATCCGTGACCCGATGTCCAAGGAGCGGCGCTGGCTCGGCACCTTCGACACGGCCGAGCAGGCCGCCTGCGCCTACGACGTCGCGGCGCGCGCCATGCGCGGGAACAAGGCGCGCACCAACTTCCCGCTAGGCGTCGCCGCCGGGTGCTGGCCATGGGGTCCCCCGCAGGCGGCCGATCCGGACCACCCGCTCCGCCCCTTCATCCTGCACAACCTCCTCGTGAACTCCTCCGCCGCGCACGGCTGCCGCCTCGTCCCGCACGCCGCCGGACACGGACACGGACACGGCGGCCACGTGAGCCATCAGGCTGCCGGCCGTGCCCAGGCGCCGCCGCCGCGGCCTCGTTCCACTTCTGCGACGTCCGGCGCGAGGACCAAGAAGATGCCTGCCGCAGTGGCGATGCCCTCTGTCACCGCCTCGCTGCCTCGCGCAGTGGACGACGACGACGACGACGACATGTGGGGTGGCCTCCTGCAGAGCGAGCCGCCGGGAGCGGGGCTGCTCCAGGACGCGCTGCACGACTTCTACCCGAGCACGCGCCCCCCGCGCGGGACCTGCCACCACAAGCCAGGCGCCGGCTCCGACAACGCCTGGGCTACCGCTCCGGCTTTCCACGCGGCGTCCCCATACGGCGCCGATGGCTTTGATGAGGACGGCGACTACCCGATGGCGCCGCAGGGCCTGCTCGGGGACGTGATCCAGTTCCCGGCGTTCGTGCAGTTCGTGGGCGCCGCGCCGTCCGCCGCAGCGTACCGCGGCCGCAGGGGCTGATGGATCCGGCTGGCGCGCGCGAGGTCGCCCCACGCATGTGTGCATGCATGCATGCAAGGGGGGACATGGATGGGGTTCTTTTGGATTCACGATTGCGTGCTTGATTCCATGTCGTTAGCTAGCTAGTCAATCATCTTGGGTTTTAGCTCTAGATCGTTGTGGGGTGGCGTCCTCTCTTTGTATCGGTGATTGCCTGGAATCAAGGTTTGCATTCAGCATCTCTCATCTCATGAACAGTTTCGTAGTTTCTTGTTTTCCGTACGCATGATCAGTTAAGTTGGGCATAGATTTCCCTCGATGGTCATATTCTTTGGACTGAAAAAAAAAAAACGAACCGATTTACATTATCCCTGCATGCAATGTTAATAACGTACGCTGTTAAGCGCTCCGTCATAATGAATGATCTACCAAAATATTGGTGGTGTTTTATATACATTAAACAAAGGATAATGGTCTTTAACATGGCTAAATGAATGGTTTTCCCTTCATTTTTATACGACTGTCGAAGGTACACTTGACATGCACGGCTTAAAGCATGCGAATTCAAAACACAAATGACATATATGAATCGACGGGTTTACATGTTTGGTGCAATGGAAAGTATGGTTTTTGATCCATTCAAAAAAAAAAGTATGGTTTTTTGAAGGTTGTCAAAACTCATGAAAAATTCACCCTCCATGGTGAGGGTCGATTATGGCTCGACATAAAATTTCATGTCCAAACTCAATTACTCCATTCATATGATACAAAATTGACAACTCAAAAATGTTTCTGTTTGAATTACTCCTATGTCCTTTTTGCAGCACAGAATGGCATGTGAATTTGCACTTGCACTAACAATCTAGCTGCAGTACGGAATAATAGTTAGGACAATTAACAAACGCAAAAAAATAATTATGTTCGTTTTTATGCACAATAATTTGTAAATATATGTATACGTCCGCTTGGCTAGTTTGTTTTACCGTTATCATTGAGCTATTTTTGGAGCAATGAAAGTGGTTGGTAAAATTTTCTTTCCTTTTTTTTTTCTCATTTTGGCTAGTCTCACCACACTTTTTACTCAGAGGCCTAAAGTCACGTATAGTTGTGTGCGGATATATCAACTACTAATATTCTGGACCCCATTTCGGCATTTTGCTTTGGCTTATATACAGTTCGATAAGTTTGCCCAAACACCCCCCCAAAAAAAAAACAGCTTATGGCCATATAGTCGTTTTTCATTTTGTGTAAGCTGTTTTCTCGAAGTTGAAAAAAGTACTGTAGTAGTTTTTTTTTTCCGGTTTACTCTCTAGATAAGTTGTACTATTGCCAAACGGCTCGACGGTATAAACCAAATAATCCAAAATAAACTTGTAGATAAGCTGTTTTGACAGTTTAAAAAAATAACAATTTTTGCATAATCTATTGCCGTACCACGTTCTCAAATGAAGCTACTGCTTAATCAGAGTACAGTACGTATATATTTTTTGGTTAAATCGTAGGGAGAATCAACCTCAGCGATCAAGATGACGAGTGGTACCGCGGATGGAACAACAGACACGGAGTTCATCGCAAAAGGTCAAACTCCAGCTGGGAAGCTTCATGTCGGCTGGTGCCTCGCCCTTGCTGCCGATCGCAAACGCGCCTCGATCCAGCGTCCAATATCACATTCTTCTGCGCCCGCGCGTGCACAGCATCTGCAGGATTAAAGCTGGAGAGATCAAGAACTGCCGGCTCCGGCCACTGGACGGAGTAAAATTTCTTGTCTCCCGCGGGCATGGGCGCGGACTACGAAGTTGGTGCTCGGCGAAAAAGAGCCCAGCAGCCAAATCCCCCGAAGCCGGCGAACTGTTCGCCATGCCTGGTTCACAGTGGCTCGGGAACGGCAGGGGGCAAATGATGGGACGGCGTTTCGCGTCTCGTTTCTCTCGTTCTCATTCCCTTTGGCACCGCGGTGATGTGAGAGTGAAGGGTTTGTCGAAGAAATCAGCGAGTCCACCACGGTCCGGTGCTGTACTGTACGTACTCCTGTGCGTTTGTGGGCTTGTGGCGATGATTTCGTAATCAGTTGACATACGAAGCCACGCCGAATGGATCGATCGGGGAGTGTGATTCGCGACAAGACAAGACACCAGGCAGGCAGCGGTTTCTCTGTCCCATTTCTTCCGCCCCGGCCCGCCATGGCGTAGCGATGACATCTGAGCCTCACTGCTCGTTCACAAAAGTTTCCCGAGAACGACCAAAGACAGTCCGTCCGTCCGTCCGTCCATGTGCCGATTTGCCAACGGCGTTTTTTCCACTTCGTGTTCTCCGTACGGCACGGCAAACACCAGCGGATCCTCTCTCCTCTCCTCTCCTCTCCTTCCCAACGAGAGGAACACCTACCGCTGTCGCGCGCATGCGAAGCAGCAGTGCAGCTTTGCGTGCGCAGGCTGTACGCGCGTCCCGTCCTGCCCCTCGGCGCCGCATGAGCGCAGCGCGCGCGAGGTCCTGCGCAAGCCGCAACTGTTTTCTGACGTGAAAATGGCAGCCTCCCTCCCTTCCCTTGCCGGCCGGCCGGGGCCTACCTGTCCTTTCATTCCGCACGCGGCGCGCGGCCGTGAGCGCACGCGCCCAACAGGAGCGCAGGGGCGGCAGAAGGGTGAGGCGGATGCGGAGATCCGGGCCGAGCGCACGTCGTCCGTCCGTCCGTTCCGTCCCGACGTGCGCGCTCGCGAGCGAAGCACGTCCGCCCGTGCCGGCCGGTGCTTGCCTAGCGCGCTGGATGCGGGCTGCTGCTCTTGTGCTTTTTTCTCCTTTTCGGCAGTACGTACAGGACCCCGCTATGCAACCCAAAGCATCGATCAGGACTTTTGATGTCTCGAATCGTTGACAAAATCTTCTGCTTCTTGGCGACGCCATGCAATGCAACCGAAACAAGAGATCTGGCAGTGGAATGTAATGACAAGAACAAGCTCCATCAATTCCCTATCTCATCTATCCCCATCTTAGCTAGCACTAGTTCCCAGAGGATGTGTTAATTCTTCCGTGTCCCCAGTACTCTGCCCTCAAGCTTGGTTTTTCCAATGGAAACGACGATCAATTGTTCTTGGCAGTACTTTTGCCACTTAAGTCCGAACCGTTTTGTATTAATCAAGAGAATTAATACGCAATTAATTGTCAAAATCTTGGGATTAATCTGTAAGAGCGTTCCCAATGGTAGATTTAGCTAAGAGGCAATAATTAGCTCTTACAAAGGATTGATAAGGAGTGGGGTTCATGTTTAAGTCACACATTTTCATTAGAGATTAATTAGGAAGAGCTAGCTGCCTTCTCTCTCTTTCTTTTCTTCAATAAAATATGCTAAGAGTTAACCTTAGAATCAACCATTGGAGACGCTCTAAGCCATGAATTGACTGTCAATTAGCGATCGTAGTTAAAGAGAAAAATGGTTCATTGATTGAAGGCAGCCGCGCCTATATTAGGTTTTAGACGTCCAGGTTTTCTTACCTATGAGAACCACTTTTTTTCTTCTTCTTTTAGCGCTTGTGTAAAATAATGAGCATATTTCCAACATGTTGCTCTAGCAATTCGGCAACGCCTGCGACGAAGAACAGCGTAGGACAAATATTCTAATCAGCCCCACACGGATCGGAATAGAAAGCTCTGCTCGCGTAGCCCCGGTCAGAGAATGCAGAGCGATCCCAGCACTGGCCCTCTGGCGGCCACCAGAAGATGTCCCCTGCCCTCCACGAAAACTAGCTGCAACGGACGGGAGAAAAAAACAAGCACGGAGTAATGCCATGGCAGTTTCGGGCGAGCACGAAGCAATTCGCGTGCGTGTCACATGGACTTGTCCCTAGCCCCTCTCGTTGGGATAGGAATAGGATGGGCGTGCGTGCGTGCGATCCGCGCATGCATGCACATCCCGTGCAGTTTTGTGTGTGCAGAGGCAGAGGCATGCAGAGACGGAGACGGAGAGACCTGCGGATGCTTGTGTGTGTGCGAGCTCCCGGCATTGATGCGCCTGGGACACGGTGCCGTCGACGAATTTGGAGTTTGTCGTGTTCGGGTTGACATGTTGCAGACAGAGGGCGCGGGATAGGCAGACACGGTCTCACACGGGTACGTGTTGTGTGGTGCAGCTTTTTTCTTCTTTTTGGTTTCGGAGGAAAAGGGGGGGTGGGTTGGGGATGATCGGGCAGAGATCGATCAGAGGTGGGTGTCGCATGCTTGCCTGATGCGTTGCCACGCTGCTTGCCTTGCTGCCTTGCTGGTTGCAGCTCGTGAAGGAGCACTTGTGAGTACTCCCTCCGTCCCAGAATACTTGGCATTCTAGCCACATCAAGTTTTCCCAAAATACTTGGCATTCTCACTTCCCGAGACACCTTTCTCTCCTTCCAATACACCCCTATCTCTATCTCTCTCCTCCTCGTTTCCTGCGCACCTACTTTATTCCACCTCTCCTTAATCTCCGTGCCCATCTCCAAAATGACAACTAAAATGGGACAGAGGGAGTAGGAGTAAAGATTGGTTTCACAAGTGCTGCCATCGTGTGGCGAACCAAAATACTACTACTTCCGTTTCTAAATATAGGGTTTTCTAGCATTTAAATACAAAAATAATCAATGCGGTAAAAGACTATTATACCTCTTATTTTTACCTCAACCTATTCCTCCACTAACCCTCTCACCAATCATAAAGTTTGTCTTATTCTCAAAACGTCCTACATTTAGAGAAAAATTCAAACCTCTAAAACGCCCTATATAAAGAGACAGAAAGAGTAATGGATTGCATGGATCCACGGGCACCAAATATATTTGGAACTAAACCTCTTCAGTTGAAAACATTACCACTCAATATCATCTGACCGCAGCACTTGTGAAACCAATGTCGCGTTGATACATGCAATACTACGTATACGTCTGTTGCAACACGCGATGAAACGAAATTACAGCCATCGCGTTGATTGTTGTGTGTGCGTGAGTGCAAGCATGCGGCCACGCGGCGGCAGCTTTTGAAACATATTTTTTCCCAACCACAGCGAAGCTCTCTCTAAAAATCTTATTTCTATTTTAGATAAAAGTAAATATATTTCATCGAACAAATAAAAACATCCGGCGCCGATCTCTCCATTTTTCGATCGGTTTAACCATTTATTATTATAACTTTTTATTATGTGTAGACTCCGTCTACTCATAGAACAAATAGCAAATCACTAACCAAATGATGAAGTAACAGTAAACAGTTCATCTTAACATAACCTATTACTAAACTTTCACCTATGTTTGGCGAAAATATCGATTGTTACCATCTCCAAAAATCGGCATGACTTTGGCATGAAAGTTCTTCTCTCCTCCTTTTGAAAAAGTGACCATATTCTCATCCCGTATGCTCTCTGAAAACTATTATTTGCTGTGAAATACTGTCGCTCAGAAGAATTGCCAAAAAACGCTTGCGAGCAGCAAACATGCATGTTGTCATATTAGTGTTTTGAAAAGGTTAGCATTTACATTTTCTTAGACAATATTTTTTCTGTTGTGTTGGATGAATTGCCGCGTAGAAAAGTTTAGCAGTTTGGCTACTACATTTTTCTTTTCTTTTTTATTTAGGGGAATTTGACTATTTGCTGGAATCGAATCTTTGTATACGAGACGGTACCAAAATGGAACTCAGTCGATGGACCATCTAAAATTAGGCCCATCGAGTCCTTGTATTACTTTTTGCATCGTGGACCCCGTCGATTGGGGTGGGCATAAGCTTTGGACTCGCGCGCCAGACGAACCCATTTCGGCCTTTTAAGACAAGTTCTGGGCTTACCACCTAGCTAGGCCGATGTACTCGTTGGGCCACACATTTCCTAATCAGGAAGAAGTAGGAAAGCATCGTGCACGGTGTTCGCACGGTGAACTCAAATCTCCCCTTTTCATATTTCTTTTCGAGGAGCGAGACGATCGATCGAAGTCTCAAAGAGAAAGTATCACTCTATAGTTATTATAGAACGAAATATAAACTAAGTTAGCCTGTGGTGTTATATGTGATGATCAAAAGAGACCTATGTGGGGACCTAAATTGGGACAATCAGAATAGGGAATGCAGAAAGCTGGAATCGAGAAGAAAGGGAAAAAACAAGGATAGGAACCTAAGTACGTGGCACCCAGCAATGATGAACACTTAGCCTTCAAAGCACGATTGCAGGTGATATGCTAATGCAACCCTCGCTTAAACTAAGCCATAGAGATCAGCTCAGCACCTATCAATGGGCATGTACCATAGTTTATAACGAATGAGAAACTTCAGGTAGTTTATATAGCCACTGGCGAGTACTCTCTGTCAGCCGCAGCATTTTCCATTCTGAACAATCTTCCAGAAGTTGCAAGCCTGTTCACCACATCACAGACAAGGCGAGTCAAAAGCTGTACAGACTAATGGCCATGATCTCGTTGACCGATGAGATGGTCCGGCGAAGCATGGCGAGAAGTTAACTAGTACACGGGCTGTGCCTTTGAAGAGCAAGGTCAAACCCTCGGGCTCGCAGATTATTGACATGGTAGATTGTGCTCCGTTGGTCGATGGCAGCGTGAGCTCTGAATTCCCTGAAATGGCCGGATCCTCTTGCGCGCCCACTGTGAAAAAAAGGCAAGTACCAAGTGGCAGGGGCTTGATCCGATGCGTAAGTGGCGGGAAGAGACAAGAGGGCATGATGCGTCAGGAGACATTAACAATGCCGGAATCGTGATTGTAAGCTTACGCTGAAGCCTGTCGAAACAAATTCGCAGTGTACGCTGAAGGCGGAGTGAGTTTGTGAAGTCTCCCTATTGGTAAGGTGGATGCAGAAAAGCAAAATCTGAAGACTCATGCTGTCATTCAGGCAACCTTACGCCAAATACATTGTAGTATTAGCGTATATTACAACTGCGTGAAGTCCTGTCGAATTGAATGAGTGCATTATGCTAGACACATTTAAGCACTGAACTTCTTCTATCAAAAAAGAAAAAAAATACTAGATATATTTTGCCGAAGAAGATGAACCCGCCTGACGGCTGACGGTGCCGCCCTTTCTAGTTTTTCTTGTCAACCCGGGCCACACCCATTCCGCGTCTTTTTTATTTAGTGGCGGAAAGGAAGGATTGCATCAAAGGTGCTCCACTCCAATTAACAAATCGTGTACTCGAACATAGCCCGCCTAACCTTAGCCGCTAACGAAAAGACGCCGAAATTAAACGCTATTGAAATCGATTAGAAGTATGGTACTACTATATTTTTCCCCCTTCTGATGAAAACAAGCAGAAGAGCTGTTATTTTCCTTTATTTCGAAATGAAAAAAATGGTCGCAGGAGGAGATGCTGGAGGATCCCTATATTAGCATGCAACTTTCGATCCATGGTATGGTTCAGGTAAACCGTGTAAAAGGACAGATATCAAGGGTAAAGTTCAGTTAATCATTGTACTATGACAAAGAGTGTGCATTAATTGGTGAGCCAACCCAACCCTGCAACTAGGAGCCCATCCTGCTCATCTGATTCCCAGCACAAACCTGCAAGATCCTACTCATTTCTGGGCACATCCATCTTGACTTTTGCAAGGCTATTCTGGTCCCTGTTTCACATGTCCAATTCCAATCCTAACTCAAGACTGATGCAGACTTGTTGCAAGAGAACCCAAAGTTTCTTTTCTAGAGTACTCAAAGCACTGGTTCATCAATGTTTTATACTACAATTATACTGCATAGTTGCAGTGCATATTCTCCTCACACCCTGATCAAATCTGAGGACACCTTAAATTATTGGGTTTTTTCTTTCTGCATCTTGCATTCCGTGTTGGCCTCTAGTTCTAGCCTCCACCCTTCTCTCTCCTCCCCAACCACCTCGCCATGATATAAGTAGAGCCACCAAAGAGCCCATTTCCAAGGGCTCTACACGAAATTAGGCCACTAGTGGTTGTAACCAACCTTCTCTCCCACTGAAAGTTTCAGACTCCTGTTTTAGCCAGCGAGACTAGGTGCTTGGCCAGGATGAAGTTTATGAAACTTGGCACCCGGCCTGACACCTTCTTCACCTCCGAGTCCGTGAGGTGCGCTCATTGTGATCTTGCTAGGTTTTGCTCCGGATTCCGTGTTCCTCATGTTGTTCGCGTTTTCTGATTGAGTGGTCTGTCGTTCTGCTTCCAGGTCAGTCTCTTCAGAGGTGGCCACTGACCTGCAAATCTTGGTGGGTGACTGCGTTTATCATCTGCACAAGGTAATGGAACGAGCAAATATTTCCCTTTTCTGAGAGTTTCTTGATTTGCATGACATGCCTGAATTTATTGGCCCGTGTTCTTTTATCGTCAAAGCATGACGTGATTTTCTTGGCATTGTTTTTCTGCGTGATTGCCACAGTTTCCTCTGCTCTCGAAATGCATGCTTCTGCAAGCGCTCTGCGCCGATTCCGGCGGCGGCGGTGACGTCGTCGAGCTCCCGGGTTTCCCGGGCGGCGCGGAGGCGTTCGAGGCCTGCGCCAAGTTCTGCTACGGCATCACCGTCACGGTGAGCGCGCGCAACGTGGTCCCGCTCCGGTGCGCGGCGGCGCACCTCGGCATGTCCGAGGCTGCCGACCGCGGCAACTTCGCCGCCAAGCTGGACGCGTTCCTCGGCTCGTGCCTCCTCCGGCGCTGGAAGGACGCGCTGTCCGTGCTCCACTCAACGCGCAACAACGCACCGCTCTGCGAGGACCTCGGCGTCACGCCCCGCTGCGTGGACGCCGTGGCCGCCCTCATCACCAGCCCGGACGCCGCCAGGTCGACGTCCTCGGCGTCGGCGTCGCCGTGGTGGGCGCACGACGTCGCGGAGCTCGGCGTGGACCTGTTCTGGCGCATCATGGTGGCCGTCAAGGCCACTGGCGCCGTGAACGAGAAGACGGTCGGCGACGCGCTCAAGGCGTACGCGCGGCGGTGGCTGCCGAACGTGGCCGCCAAGGACGGGGTCGAGCTCTCCTCCGCGGACCACCAGCCGTTCGACGACGCCGACGGTGATGTCAACGTGAAGCAGATCGCGACCCGGCACCGGCTCCTGCTCGAGAAGATCGTGAGCCTGCTCCCCGCGGAGAGGGACGCCGTCTCCTGCGGCTTCCTGCTCAAGCTCCTCAAGGCGGCCAACATCCTGAGCGCGTCCGCCGCGTCCAAGGCGGAGCTGGTGAGGCGGGTGGCGTGGCAGCTCGAGGAAGCCAGCGTCGCCGACCTGCTCGTCCCGTCGGTCTCCTGCGTCAGCGAGACGCTGTACGACGTCGACGCCGTGGTGTCCGTCCTCGACGAGTTCGCGCTCCGGCGCGCCGCGGTCGCGCCGCCGCCGCTGGCCGTGTCCGGGAGCCCGGACGTCGACAGCCCGACGGCGCACTCGGGCGGGCACCGGCGGTCGCGGTCGGCCGAGAGCGTGAGCTTCGACGGCTCAAGGCGGTCCTTGTCGGCCGCGCCCGTGTCGCAGGGAGCCCTGGTGGCGGTGGGCAGGCTGGTGGATGGGTTCCTTGTGGAGGCGGCCAAGGACCCCAACATGCCGCTCGACAAGCTGCTCGCCATTGCCGAGGCCGTGCCGGACAGCGCCCGCCCGGAGCACGACGGCCTCTACAAAGTCGTCGACACGTACCTCAAGGTGCGTTCTTCTTGTTTTTTTCCCCCTTGTTATTACAGCATTTCCATGCAGTGGTTCGTAGTAAAAGTCTTTGATTTTTCTGTGCTTATTAAACATTAATTTCTCAAGTCTGATTAGTTTACGCTGTTTGATCAGGCGCATCCGGAGATGAGCAAGAGCGCGAGAAAGCGGCTGTGCCGGGTGCTCAACTGCCGGAAGCTGTCGGAGAAGGCGTGCGCGCACGCGGCGCAGAACGAGCTCCTCCCGCTCCGCGTGGTCGTGCAGGTGCTCTTCTTCGAGCACGCGCGCGCCGCGGCGCTGTCGGGCGGCGGCGCCGGCGACCACCTGCTGCCGGGCAACATCCGGGCGCTGCTGTCAAAGTCGGCCGGGTCAGAGGAGGACGAGGCCGACCGCGTCGACGAGCAGCGGCTCCGGGCGCTGGCCGCCGGCGCGTCCCCCGGCGACGACTGGAGCGTGGAGGGGCTCCGGCGCGCGGCGTCCAAGATCGCCACGCTGCGGATGAAGCTGGCGGAGGAGGACGACGACGACCACGACGCCGACGAGTTCGCGCGCAAGGCCGGGCTGGCGCGCAGCGCGTCGCTGCGGTTCAGGGCGTTCTGCGCCATCCCGGCCGGGAAGCCCAAGCGGATGCTCAGCAAGCTCTGGCCGCTCGGCAGAAGCGGCATCACACAATAGCCATTAGTGTTCTTTTCTTGTCTTTTGGAGGTTGATCTCATCTTTTTTGTTTTGTAAGGGTGATTTGTTTGTGCCTTGCATGTAGTTGTAATTTTAAGGATTGGTTACAATAAATAGAAACTGCACAGGCTACTTACTCCACATATACGTAAGCTGAATCACCAAAGGTGAAGAAATGATTGATCGCCGTCTCATGGCGAATATGGTACGACAAAGGATACCATCACCATGCACAATCTGTATTTTCTATTCGAGCAGCCCATGATTGCCATCCGGTTGGCAAACAATTTGCACTCAACTAGTAAAAAAAAAAAAAAAAAAGGGGAGACAACAAAGGACATGAAAAATCCACGAGGGGATCAAAGATCAAGTAATTTTTCTTTCTCTTTTTACCTGAAAGATCCCCTTTGTTAGGTCGTGCTCGTGCGTGTGGGGGATGGATATATGCGCGCGCAGGGCATGATGATGGGATGATAGGACCTCAGCTCCAATTGCTGGGTCAGCAGCCACTAAACACGAACAGGTCAGCATCAGCATGGACATCTTTTTCCTAGCCACCGTATGATCTTTAGACGCTTGCTCGTCACTAGCATGGGTCGGATCCTCCAGGCCCCAGTCTTGTTCCAGAGTCATATCTCACGACATTTTTTTCCCTTTAGGATATGACACGGCGGTGTTTTGATGGCATTATTGCCGTTTTGCCGAAGCTCTGAAAAACAAAATTCAGGGCATATTTAGAGCGTGGTTTAGAGCATACTCCATCGATCCATAAATATTTCTTGTATAACGTACTAAAAGGACAATAAACGAACGGCCAGGCGCGTCAGATCCTGAAAGACATGCAAATTTTCTGCTATACGCTATTACCAATAACTCATTAGACTTCTAAGCAAAAACAGACCACAACCTTTGCATGCACCAGCTCTGCCAAACTGCAATTCGCACCTAACACAAGCCCGGAAGCCCAAAACCGCCTGGCATGTCGGCATCACGCGCACGTACACACAGCCAGTTCGTAGGGTGAGGTGAGGTGAGCGATCCATCGCCAGACATGGCAGCGGAAGCGTCGTTGGCGCGCGCGCGCGCGCACGGGCGATCGCCGCAAGACGACGCCGAGATCGACAAGGACACAACGCACAAGGCAGGCAGGCAAGCAGGCAGGACAGGCAGCCATCACACCAGGCAAAAGCTACTCTACTCTAATCACCGATCAAATTGAAGGTGGCCTCGGCTTTATGCGATCCCCTCGATCCAGGTGGTACGTGCGCTGCACAGTGTCGTCTTCGCTGGGGAGTGAATGAATGGTGCCGGTCCGATCGAGGACCACAGGCAGGCACCTGCATTCTTCGGCAAGCCGGCACGGACACGAGCGGCGTGGCGCTGTCGACGACGATGGCGCGTTAGTTGATGGGCTGGTGGCTCTGTTCGGCAGATCCATGACACGCCACGGCGAAGCCCTTAGCCGTTTGCGCCTTGGCGAGGGGCGACACTCGCTGCTCGGCTTGGATCTGAATCATCTGATGCACTGACAGGCTGAACTCTCTGGTGATCCAGTTGATATCATAGTATGCCATGCATATGGTTTCCTTGTACCGTCGCATTTGCTACTGAACTATTCGTAAGTCTACTGTAACAGTGCTCTTCTTGTTTCAGAAGTACTTGGCCACATCTCGTAACCGGTGCATGTGGATATTTTCAGGCCCCGTTTGGAATGGAGGATTTCTTCCCCATTCCTGCGGGAATTGAATTGATTCCTGTGAAATTCCTGTAAAATTCCTGTGAAATTCCTGCGTTCCAAACGGGGCATGTCGATATTTTCAATCCCATCAGAATGAAGGAACGCCATAGAAGTCGCACAGAAATTTTATTGAAAACAACTCAATTTCATAGGAGGAAAAGAAGGATTCGAGAAAAAATAACCGTTATACAAAGGGGACCTTAGCAGGGTTGCATGGTGCTGGCCAGTGGCCACACCATATGAGTAAAAAATAGCGGCTGGAATGTTAGCGTCGAGGTCCATTTGACCAAGAAGCTCCTTCGGTTGGGGTGTCTTTCTAATTTTCTATGGCCCCTCGATCGGTTGACTTAACCTCAAGTCATAGCAATCCATTTTATGTCCAGTCATTTGAGAAGGTTTCGACTAAATTAACGGACCAGTAAGAAAACGAAAATAAAACGGTCGGTGCTAGAGCTTAACTGAAGCTCATGTGCCTGACGCCCGGCTTCTCTTGCTGCTGATCATGCCATTTATCAGCGACCAGGCCGGCAAACAACGTGCTTACCGATGTGCAGAGTAATCACCCCAACACCGTCACCAAAGCAACTGGAAATAATCAAATGACACCAGGATTTGTCTTGCCTAGCTTCACAGGGAACACACTGCATGCACAAGCACAACCACACCGGATCGATCGGCAGGGATGCAGGGTTGTATAGGCAACAGACCAACCAAAAAGTCGTCACTTCCATGAGAAGCATCAGCACCTGATCTCCCAGCTGCAACTTGCAGTTGCAGGCTGAATTCTACAGAATTCTAATATGCTCTTCAGGACCACATGGATAATTAAGCATCATGATTGTGATTTTTGAAAGGATTCTTTTTTGGTTAACTGTGCTGGGGCTGTAAGCTAGATCCCAGGCAAAAGCCCAGCAGGAAACCTGGTCACAGGTTGTTTTCCTGGCTTGTAGCCGAGCTTCAGCTTGTTATATATCTGTAAAAGAGCTCCAGTATAGTTCTGGTGCATGCGCACATTAACGAAAATAATGTACTGGTGTTAGTGTACGTGCAACTAGATGTGACCAACTTTGTAGGGTTCATACACCAATATTAGAGCCAGTGAGGCCACCATGGTCCAAGCCATCCAACCTAGATGTTCCAAGCTTCCAGCATGGCATTGTCAGCTCCGATATTTATTGCGTTTATTTTAAGCGTAAACTTAACCTGTAAACTTTAGAATTCGATCTACATATCACTGTTTCTTATCGTGTCTTCTGTTAGCCATTCTGACGTTAATTATTCCGGCCTTGTAACGAACATCCTTGGCAAAACAGGTTGGTTTCCTGGCTTCTAGTATGGCTTCTTTATAACGAAAGGAGCTTTGCAAAGTACAGAGTAAAACAACACGGTGTGTGTACGTGCAACTAGATGTGACCAACAACATAACTACAAAAGAAAACAACTTGGTGTGTATACGTCGCTGCTAGATCATGTTTGTTGATCAGTTTCATCCACCAGCTAGCCTTCTCTTTTTTTTTCTATTTATATGCCAGAAGAATATTTAGGACCACATACATAATTTATCAATGAGCTAGGTTACATTGCTCTGTGCAGGGCGTTTTGCGATCAGAGCAAGTTTTATTTTTGTGGAGTTGTAAGCAGGATCCGAGGCAAAGGCCCAGCAAAAACATGGTGTCACAGGTTGTTTCCATGGCTTGCTTGTTCATCGATATGTAAATAAAAGAGGCACAGTACATGCTCATGTGCAAAAAAGGAAGAAATTATTGTGGTGTACGTGCATCTAGGTCGGACCATCAGTCCCCTCTAATAAAAACGATCAATAGGACCATCGATGTTTAGCTAAGTTCAAACCTGTCGATAAACATTCGAGAAGTTCTCTCTCTCAAAGTATAAGATGATCCAGAGGATTGTGGTTTATAGCACGGGCCACACCCATACAACTAATTGCTCTAAGCATTTTATAACTAACTAGTTCTGCATTTAACATTTTATTTGTTTCTATATGTCAAAATGATGAGAAACACTACTAGTTTATTTTGTAGGCATTTCTCCTGGTTTGCGAGCTAAAACTGTTACATTGTACATGTAATAGTTTTGCAAAAATGCTCCATTCTGTGATTATATATTTTTTATTAATAAAATGTTTACGATTCAGAAATTTGTAGTGAGTGATTCAGGACAGTTTTGGGGGTGTTCGTTTACCCCCCTCTAAACTTTAACACCCGTCACATCAAAGACAATCTTACTATTTAAATATATTTTTATTAATTTAATGACAAAACCTATGTCACGACCCCCCTTCTAAATCACGAGACGAATCTAATGAGCCTAATTAATCTATGTTTAGCTACAGTGATGCTACAGTAATCATCGTCTAATCACGCCTTAATTACCCTCATTAGATTCGTCTCGCGAATTCGAGCGGAGTCCTGAAATTAGTTTTGTAATTAAACTTTATTTGTAATCACAATATTCATTGGAAAAACCCTCTAAAGTTTAGACCTAATTCAACGAACACCCCCTTTAAGGATGTCCAACCAAACACGAAACAGCTGACGTGTAGGCCCAGGTGAGGAGCCCTGAGCCCACCCAACTTCGATGCGTCCGAGCTGGTCGCCTGTCCCGTGTGGACCTCCAACGCGTGGATCCAAAATTCCCCAAAGGCAGCCTCAGGCTTGGTTGCACCTTCCGAGCACACGCACACGCCTGCATGACGATCTGATGCGATATGATGAAACGATGTGATGCGGTGCTGCACCTGCTCGATCCTGGCAAGCTGCTCCAACAGCTTCTTCGATGTCTCATGCTGCCGCCGCTGCTTGCGTGCTATAGATGCCATCGCTGTCGCTGATGAGGTTGTCTGCTTCTTTGTTTCACTGAACTTTGGCGCTGAGTTAGACGGGATGCGCATCCACACGAGCCATCCTGATTTGAACCTTGATTGATGTTGTCGCAATTTGTCGCTTGTTCGAGCGAAATGACCGTGGTTTGACGCGTCGATGGAGATCGCTAACCAAGCTACAATTGCCGACAAATCAATCCCGATCTTACTACGAGCACCAAGCAAAAACGAACCAGTGCAACGTGGTTATCACGATAAATTTCAGCGTTTCAGTATGTTCGTATACATCAATCATTTTGGTACTTGGCCTATAAAAGGTAAAAAGCATTTAGACACCTTGATAGTCTAGTCTGACTCGTGTACGTAACTACTACCTCAGCTTACCCTGTTTTCATAAAAGCAAGTGCCGCATTTCTCCATATGCACCTATTGTGCCGTAGAAAAGTATCCGACAGGGCCAGGTTCAGAAATATTTTTCTGAATGCAGAGTGGAAAAGGCACACTCGCACTACTAAAATCCGGAAATGGGGATAGCTTAAACTAGCAGAGGCACCTTTGAGGTAGCTTTCCGGTAAGATCCACAGTTGCTGCAGGAACCACTCTACTGTATGTAGACTAGCTTAGATTAGCTACTAGATGGATATACTGTAGTATCGAAGATTTCAGTAGCTTCATCAAACTGCTGTTGCTTAAAATATGGAGCGCTGCTTGCATACATAGAGTAGCTTCCAATATGCAGCTCGTCCTGGTGTCATCAGCCGAGAGCTATAGGTTCACCAAAGTAGTATTCCCTTCCAATATGACGTTTAAGTAAACAAATCTTGTTCAATTTGAAATTAGCTGTCTTAAACATCATATGCCACATATGTTTGAGAAGAGGTAGTGGTTAACTTTGCTGACAAACACACGCATGAACAAAAAATTATGGCTCGGTTTCAGATCATTTCCTTGCATTCTTGGCTATAGAACCAACTTGCGTGCCACACGGCAACTAACTTTGGAAAGCAGCAAGGTCACAGTAGTAAACAGCTTCTCATGGATCATGGTCCATCCATTTGCCTAGACCAGCCCTGATACCAGATGAGTAACATCATGCCACCAATCAAAGGCTCTGAAAGTCCAAACATGCTGCTGAATCCAGCGTCCGTTTCACGGTTGATCCACTCAAGCTGAGACTGTATTTAGTAAATTAGTACTGCAATTGGGCAGGGATTAGCACTGCAAAGAGCAGCCACTTGGGCTGAGAGCGAGATGAGAGGAGGTGTGTGGGCCAGGGCCCTGCCGGGTGGCCTCCCCCGTGGGCAGCATCGACAGCTACGCCCAAACGTCTAGTTGCCCGGTGGGAACATACCTTTTGCAGGCACCCGGCCACGCGGGCACGTCTCCTCTTCTCTCTCAGGTTTCACATCGGATGGCCGAAGAAATTACGTCTCGGACTTTTGAGAGCTTTGGCTGCGGCGTGGCGAGAACCAGTGCAATATGATGTCTGCACAGCAAAGTCCAAGCTCCTCTCTCCGTGATGCTCGAGCCACTGGCTAGTAGTACCTCGCAGATGATTGCACCATCATTAAACAACGATTAGCTTGGTGATCACAAGATTCCTTTTCGATGTCTGAGGTCACACACACCTGGTTAGACGGATCAAAAGCAGAGGTGCAAAGAAAGTTAATGCATTAACACAGCTCACTTTTTAGCCAGATCGACATGCCGTTTCAAACCTGCACCGTATCGGCTTTGCTGAACACGCACCGCGCACAATCGCATTGTTTATTCTGCCATCAACTGCTAATGGGATCTCCTTGCCGAGGAAAGCCTAGGCAGAGCCGCAAAAACAAATGCCAGGACGTGTCACTGCTTATGTAATGTTGACAGAATTCGTGTGCCAGGGAATCATATTATATTATTAGGTAGCTCTTCTTCGAGGTTTTCAGTCTCAAATTATTTGAGAATATATATACTTGCATGCAGATCTCGTTTGGTCCTTTTGTTGTCCCTGGAGATCAGAGCTGGTAGTCTCCGGCAACTACTTGCAAGATTTCCCTCCAAAACCAAGACAAGATTAGACTGGACTTGTTCACGATTCTTTAGTGCCGAGGCATCCTGGATCTGATAGAGGCCGGATCGCTTATGAGTTAGGATCTCCAAGTTGCCACGTTGAAGCCGTTCCCAACCTCCAGTTTTCTTCGAGAGGCGACCTACATTTTTTTTTTGAACCTGACCTACATTATATTGTTTTGGAGCAGGGGCGTCTTGGATGCACAAGTTTGTTTCCACCTTATTAGGACAAAAATTAATTAACTTCGCTAAATGCTTTTTTCTGGCATTATATATTTCATGTGATGTGAATCTGAATTTTGCGAGACCTATCTGTCTTCTGTCATCTTTGACATTAGATCACCCCATTTATATTTGACGGCAATATTGTTTAAATTGTAGGGGACAAACACATAAAAGCCGACGGCGCCATTTGAGTCCTTTGAAGGGTCACGCGGCCCCGAATCTCAAGTGGTCCAGACCGCGAATACAATGTCCAATCTATACTGACACTCACGAGGATTGAGAATTATGTGCTCAGTTTGTCCCCAAGTCTTAGAAACCGCGCATATCACCAAAAAAAAGAAAAAAAAAGAAAAAGAAAAACCAAGTCTACGAAACGTGGCCCATTGGGCTGTGCGGTGCTATAATTTTGGCTCATTCAGGCCCAACCACAATGGCGGATGGCCCACTGCCCGTCTTCCTTAGCGTTCTGTCTATAGGGCAGCACCGCCCTGCGTGTCGCCGCCGTGAGCCACGAACAAACCAGGTGGAATGGCATGGAGTGCGAGCTGTACTTGCCTTCAAGCTACGTACAATGATACAGAGGCAGCTGCACCGTACTGTTACGTCACGGCCAGCCATGCCGATTGAGTATCTGTATTCGATACACTCAACCGTGTATCTACTACATACGGCCATACCATTGCCGCGCGCAGCAGGTGTGTGCTTGTCAGTGACCCGTGCTTTCACTGCTGGCTGCGCCCTCGCGAACACAGGCTGGACAGCGGGCGAACGGGTGCAGCGGAGCTCGTCGGCAGCAGCACGGAAGCTGCCTCGGATCGTCCAGAAGCCTACGTGTACCCATCATCATCCAGGTACGATATGCACGCATGTCAGGAGCGATCGGTTTCAGACGTCGTCGTCCATGGCTGTCTCACCCGGGCCGGGAGCAGAGATGGAGCAACGCACGCGCGTAGGAAAGGCATCAGGGCATGGGCATCCGGCTGTTTGCAACAGTTTCATCTTCTTTTTTTCTCCGTGGAAGAGAGAAATGGTAATCAAAACAATCAAAGACCTATGTTACACGGATACTTCCGAACGCTCACGTATCGGATACCGATACTCCTCCGATACGTATCGGACACCGATACTCCACCGATACGTGTCGGACGCGTATCGTAGATATTTATGATTTTTAAATAATTTAAATAATTCTGATACTTGGTTGACACCTTGCCGACTCCTTCCAGATACCTAAAGCCCTGACCTACCCCTCATTCGACTCATAAAAGCACCCTTTCCAGGAATAAAACGACCCATGATCCCATCCTCCCTATTATCCTTCGGTAAATACGTCGTCGCCTGTTGCTGCAAACCCAGAAACACTAGATGCCAGCCATCGTCCTCCTCCTCCTTCCTAAGGAGTTGCATATGGATACATTATACTCAACCTTCTAGGTAATTGCATTTAGTTTTAAGCAAAAAAAATTGAAATACTATATATATAGAAAAATATATATATACAGGCGTATCGCCGTATCGGTGTTTTTGAGAAAATGCCGTATCGCGTTATCGCCGTATCGCGTACCGGTACCGGTATCGCCGTATCGGTGTAACATAGGACGAAGCAGCGGGGAATCGAAGGAATGGCGGCGGCCGAGCAGGAGCTCCCAAGTCCCAATCATGCGCGATGCGCAGCCTCGCCAGACCGTACATGTGAGGCGTTTCGGAAGGACGTACGCTCTGGGCACGGTGTCGTACGCCTGTGCGCTTGCACGCAGGAGAGGTGGCAGACCCGGAGCGAGTAGCTGGATCAGTGGCCGGCGGCCATCCCTCCGTGTCCCTCCCCGCTCGATCATTCATGCCGGAGTTCACCTGTGCACGCCTGCGATCGCCGTCAGCCCGTCGCGCGTGCGGCGTACATGCATGAGCTGGCATATAGTATAAACACAAGCGGCTGATCTCGCAGTGCCTGACGATCGATGAAGCAAAGCAGTAGTAGTACGGACAAAAGCCGCAGAACAAATCATTGACCTGGACACTGAACAGGCCTCCGAAGAAGCCGACGCATCACACATGTAGCGCCATGTCTCCGTGTTCCAGAGCTTCAAGTAGCCGAGGCCCTGCGCGTGTCCATGCCGGAATGCAGGACACCACAGCATCGCGCTCTGCGTTGCGGGGCCGGCGCCGCAGTGGGGCTCGCCCGCCAGCGCAGAGCGGCGAGGCAGAGCCGGGTCGCTGATGAGGCCTTGAGATTCTGCCCCAGATTTGTCCCCCGTTTGGATTGGATTGGACCCCCATCGATCGCTCATTCATATGTAGCGCTCCTCCTATACGTTCAGGTACTGTGCAGTGCTGTTGTCTTGTGAATTATGTCTGGGGGAGCACAAATCAGTGAGCGAGCGAGTTCAATGCTCAGCGCGAAAAGAAAACCGCTTCGGTCCGTCCGTAATTAGTACCAAACCGCTGCATTATCCGGCTGCCGAACAACACAAAACAAGGCGACTCGTCCAAGGACTCGCCGGGCGTGATGACGCCGCCAATCCTATACGTAGCCCGTTCTACAAAATTCTTTTGATAGAACGCTTTGAGATTCATGCGAACAGACATCAAACGGCTCACGCACGCTGCTGGTTGAGAAGGAGAGCACAGCTGGGCGACACGTGGTGCATTTTGATTGGAGTGGGTGGGAGGTGGGAGAAAAAAAACGATTTGCAAACTTTAAACGTATTTTTCTCTTAAACTATAAGTCCGTTTCCGAATCCGTTTGAACCTACGTGTTTGTTACAATTAATTCTACCAAATAAGATCTAATTTGAATATTTTTTGAATTTTTTAAATTTTTAAATTTTTGTCAACAATTTAAATGTACTGTGTCAATATTGCACTGCGTCAACATTTTAGATGTCCTATGTCAATATTTTTAGCGAAAATATTGACTCAGTAGTTTGAAAATATTGACATAGGCTTACGAAAATGTTAAAACTGATATTTAAAAATGTTGACAGTTACTTGATAGGTTAAGTTGGTTTAAATGAGCGAATTGGTAGGCTATTAGGCTGACCTACAAATTAAATCTTGTAGGACGCCCTGTGTACAGGAGGTCCCTGGTGGCGCGCGCCTGTGACTCCAGCATCGTTTCGGAGGGCAAAGAGTTTGTTCGAGGACACGGGGTCGTGTGCGTATGAGTGTTGGAAATGAAGCCTACTAGACGCGTGGGAACCCATCCGCACGTGGCTGGAAAATTGTGTAGTACAGACCCGCTCTCACACCCCCCCAACTTTGCCAACTCTTTTTTTTTTAAGATATCGTGTTATCCGCGTCCACGGTCCACCGCCGGTTGTCTCGCGCGAGGGCAAAACAACCACGACGCGTGCTGCACATCGTTTTATATCAAACGAGGGCACAAGTTGTGTACACGAAGGTTGGCAACACGCTGCTGCCACCTTAATTAGCCGCTCGATCTGCTTTGTTTCGGATGGGTTTCGACATAAACACACGGGTCGTGATCAGCCGTGGAACACGAGTTGCATGCGCTACGTGCAGCTGTGCAAGTACAGCCCGTGGCGCGATGGCCGCCCACTGCCAGCACACGCACGTCCAGCGCCAAGAACGAATTCCGGCACAATTTTATGGGCACGGGAGCAGCGTTGGGCGCATGTCAGTACGTAATCGTGCGCCCGCGCAACAGCGACATGCTTTGCACGAGGCAGCGCGCGCACAGAAGGCTCGAGCTGTCCCGGGGCTCACGGTCGCGGCCATCTCCCCGTGTCCCCGAGCAGTCGCCGTCGACGTGCCGGATCGCTTCCCGCACGTGGCGTCGCGCCGGCACTGTGCGCCCCCACGCGCGCGTGCGCGTGCGCGTGCGGCTGGCTTCATGAGCCGGCCATTAACGCAACTGATCTTGCCGGCATGCCCTGCGGGCCTGAAGAAGCAATGGAAACACAAGTGCACCATGCCTCCGTGTGTGTCAGGAGTTGCAACTAAGTTGCCGCGGACGGGACGACTCCTTGCGCGATCGTACTTCCAACCCTGATTGCCCGGCGCCCGGCATGGCATGCAGCGTACTACGTGGGCTCGCCCGGCCGCCAGCGAAGAAGGCAGAGCCCGATCGTGGTGACGTCTCGCCTGAGGAGGCCTTAAGGTTCTGCCGTAGACGTCGATCATTCACGATATTCGTTCAGGAACAGCGTGCGCTGTGCATTATTTCTGCTCCTATCCGATTGCTGTCCCTGCACTGTCGAGCACGGAGCAGGGAGCGAGGTCAATGCACCGATGTGACGGGTCGCGATCCGCCCGGGACATCTTGTTGCCAACACATGATCGATGAAACAGAAAGAAAATGTCTCCCTCCTACTATCCGATTGCTGTCTGGGTAGTACAGGAACAGACATATGTGAATGAACGAGTTTCAATGCACGGCGTGCAAAGCGTAGATAACCGGGGCGACGAGAAGAAGTCGAGAGCTAACTGAAACCATGCATGGGCTCCTAAAAGCCCGGAAAACAAAAACGATTCGGTCGGTCCGTAACTATTTTGTACCAAATCGCTGTACTATCCGCACGCCGAACAATATAAAACAACGCGAATCATCCAAGCAGCTCGCCGGGCGTGGCGGCGAGCTCCTGTGACTCCAGCTTTGTTCGGAGGGCAAAGAGGCTGGTTCGAGGACAAGGGGTGCGTATGAGCGTGCTGGTAACGGCTCTGGAAATCTGTGTACAGGTTCGGGTCCTGCGAATCACGATCCTTGGCCAGGCTCCACGGAGCGATGGGCCCGCTCAACCCCCCCCCCCCCCCCCCCCCCCCCCACCCCACACCTTGCCAACTCTTTTTTTTTCCCCCACGGGTTTCACCGCTGCCGCACTTCGCTCGATCGCTAGTATCCCGACATGCACGAGTATGAAATTTCGACGGCGAGGCGGAGAAACGCGTTCTGTTGTGATCCGACTAGGCACAACACAGGCAGACTCTCGGTCAGATGAAATTTCGTTTGGTCGCGGGTGGGCCGAAAGCCATGTTACCGCGCGCCGAACCCGACCACCGAACTCCCCTCGGCCGGCCGTTCGACGTTAGTGCTTTAAGCCTGATTTATTAGTACCAAACCGCCGCGTTATCCGCATTACCGAACAACATAAAAGAAGGCTCCCTGCGCAAGGACTCGCCGGGCGTGGTGGCGCGCGTCCGTGACTCCAGCTTCGGAGGGCAAAAGAGTTGGTACCGCGGGGTGTGTGGGCTTTGAGCCCATGTTATAGCACTTCTCTCAGAGCAGAGAGACCCCGAAACCAAATGCCCTCGCCTGCCGGAGTTCGGCCAGAAGAAAAAAAGGTGGAAAGGCCGAGCGGCCATGGCGGCGATGGGGACGGTTCTCTGGGGTTGTGTGCGCTCCGATGAATCGGCAAATACGCCGCTGGGCCCCGCAGGTTTGGGGTTTCACCCCTTGCCGAAACCCTCCACCACAGGACTATCCGAGTTTCCATGGTGTTTCTGTCCGACACCGTGGAGACATGGGTTCGCTCACATTGCCCCTCTTTACCAACTCTTTTTCTTTTCTTCAACTAGTACTAGTTTGGATTCTGCAGGCGAGCTCGCCGCCGTCGCCGGCCGTTCAAACCTCCCGCGCCCATCGTCGTGCACGTTGTAATCCGACGGATAAACAGGAAAGACCGAGTCGCGGGTGGGCCGAAAAGCCTGTGTCGCGCGCCGAACTCCTCGGCCTGTGGTCCGTTTGAGTTTCCAGGCCTTCGTTGTTGCGAACTTGCGAGGCAGGCAACCAACATCGTCAAAGACCAATAGAAACCGTTCGACGTAGTACCTGCTTTAAGCCTGATCGAGTTGTTAGTACCAAACCGCCGCGTTTCCGCGTCGCCAAACAACCGGGGTGTTCGGTTGGAGGATGCAGGTGCAGTTTTAATAGTGAGAGAGAACACTATAGCGGAGGATTCGCGCACTGTAGCAAATACGTTGACTGTAGCAGCAGCAGCAGCCGGCTGCCGAACACGCCGCGTTTCCGCGTCGCCAAACAACATAAAAGAAGGCTGCCCTGCGCAAGGAAGTCGCCAGGCGTGGTGGCGCGCGCTCGTTACTCCAGCTTCGTCGGAGGGTAAAGAATTGGTACTGCGGGGTGTGTGTAGCTTTTGAGCCCATGTTGGCCAAACGAGAACCTCCATCCAGAAGCCCTCACGCCGGAGGAGGGAATGCGTTCGAGCGTAGAAGGTGGGTCAGGCCGAACGTACCGGCGATGAAGGGGACGGCTCTGGGGGTGTCTCCGGCGCTGGAACAAATCTGGCCTGTGGTGCAGGTTTGGGGTTCTTCTTTAATCCCTAGCCGAAGCCCTCCACCGACTCTTGTCTCAGTTTCCACGGTGTTAGGGCCCGACACCGTGGGGGGCATGGGTTCGCTCACAATGCCCCTCTTTACCAACTCTTTTTTCTTTTCCTTACTGATAGTTAATTTGAGCTTGACTGTTGGCTTGCCGTCGTACCATCATATGTATTAACTTATTTTTTCCTTTCCTCTACCAGCCATGAAGAAGATCTTCAAGAGTGAAATAGACAAGACAGCGGGCATCTAATGGTGAAACTTGAGCGTGTTTTGAAAGGGCCCTTATTACTTGCATTTGTAATGGACCTATCCTAGGAGCACCGTGTGGGCCCTTTTTTATAGGCCGTACCCGTACGCCTACGTCCATCACTCATGCATGCACGATGCACGCTTACATGCATGTGTTTTAGTACCAAACCGCTAATGATCGTGCGGTGAGCCGGCATAAATAATCGCTCCTCGGCCGGTGAGCTCGCCGGGAGCGGTAGTGCGCGCCTGTGATTCCAGCTCAGGAGGGTAGAGAGTTGGCAATGTAGCGGTTGGCGAGCTCCCGAGCCCACGGTGAGACGTAGGAAGGAGGCTTCCTCCTATGTCGGCTCCGGCGTTTCAGCCACGATGGCTGCGGGCTTTTCATAGTTTGGGAGGTGGATTCCTAAACGAAGCCTTGCCCTCCACCATGATCGCCACTCGACAGGCAAAGTAAGTCCCTACGGGGCAGCCCTAAGCCCTGGGTTTGTTGGCTAGTGGTGGGTACGGGTACGCACAGCTTGGGCGTGTGTGGGTTCGCTCGCCAACCCCTCATTACCAACTCTTTTTTTATTTTTGTTTTGTTATATGTTATTAAGACTTGTATATGTTGTAATGCGATCTTAATTAGTCTGCGAAGAGACACCAGAAAAAGGCGGAGAAATTGATGCCGCGAAGAGGTGCACAAATGACAAATCCAATTCTGAACGAGCGATCCTATATATGGCGTCCCGGTTCTTGTTGAATACCCAGAGGTCTGGGATCTTGTCGACGATTTTCAGCTGTCCTATGGCGTCCCAGCAGACAGGTTTACTCGCCGTCGTCGTCCGCTTACAGGGCCTTCTTCCATGGTCAAACGGCTTTGGCAAATGGAAAACAGCTCTGGAAGGTCCGTGCTGCAGCAACGTCGATTCCTCTTCTGGATTGCCTTGCACGGTATCTGTTGGACGAATGATCGTCTCCAACGCCACAGTCTGCACAGTTACGTGCCCTGCATGCTGTCTCAATCTTTACTAAGTACGCCTGTAGCAGTGCGTTGGCGACGTACACAGTTCGACGCAACGTTCAGCCAGGAGGCCCAGCTGGAGGCCGGGTCAAATTAATGAGATGAGAACCAACAAGCGACGAGGCTATACGGGAGAGTGCATCGTCGTTCAGAACGGGCAAATTGCGGGCTACACTTCTGGTGCGTTTACGCCTCTACGGCCGATCGAAGAAGGCTCCCTCGCCGCCTCGCCGGAGTGAGAGGATCCGCGAGACAACGACGCACGAGCGAGGAGCGCGTGCGGGTCGCCCGTGCAAGATCGTGCGAGCGAGAAGAAGGCCTGATTGTTAGCGGCCAGGCGTCGTACGCAGGATTTTTTTTTTTTTACCCTTATCTCGCGCGGGCCGATTAATTAGCCGCTTTTGGCTACGTACGGTAAATCCTGGCCGTCCAGACAGAACCGGACCGAACATCATAATAACCATTCATGGTTTAAATAAAAACCTTTGGTTAATTATACCAAACCGGCGCTTTATCCGCATGTACGAGCAACATAAAACAGAGCTCCCTTCGCAAGGAACTCGCCAGGCGTGGTGGCGTGCGCCCGTGACTCCGGCTCCTTCGGAGGGCAAAGAGTTGGTTTGGTTCGGGGGGTGGTGTTCAGAGTTTCTGTGAGCCCGTGTTGTGTTTGCGGCGGCGGCTGCATGGCGGCTGTCGTCGTCTCGCCACTCCGGAGGTCAGCTTCCTTTACCGGCCAAGTAGTGTGGCGGCTTACGGGCTGCCCCTTGCTCGGTCGGCAAGGCATAGGCTGCGGGTTCCATCAGGTTTGGGGGTGCGCGCACCCCCTTGCCGAAGCCCCAAACAAATCCCCGTGCGGCTTAGGGCGCCCGGACTTAAACCGTCGCGGACTTTGTGTCCGGATCTCCATGGGTCGGGCGTAAATGCCCCGCTCGTTGGAGCACGGGCTCGCTCACATACCCCCTCTCTTTACCAACTCTTTTGCTTTCCTTAGCTTTGTAAACTGGCCTCCCTAGTTCAGTTAGTCAGTTGCATGCGTAATGTGTTTATACACGAATGCATGGTTCGACACCTCCTGCAACAGGTACGGTACACGTGCGAGCATGATGAAATCAAACAAAAATTACAGGCTACGGAGTAAGGAACAGAGAGCCAAGTTGCTCGCTCACAGTAAACCCCCTATTACCACCTCTCTCCCTCTTTTTCTTTGTCTTTCCTTTATTATTTGGTTTAAAATAAACTCTTTTCGTTTACTCACTTTTAGCCTAAAATAGATGTGACAATAAATCTGCAAAATAGTTGCCACCGAGCACCACATTATGCAAGCAAACTGTTCCTGTCCAGCAGTCCTATGAGTGAATTTCAACTCCCTTTCAGCATCCTTCTAGATGAGATCCAGCCAGTTACCAATTCTTTCTTAAGAACCAACCTGCTGAACGTCCCGTCGTCGCATGGTAAAACAAGTACAATGTGATCTAATTTGTCACGGCGGTTCAAGAACGCATAGGTGTTCCAAGGTCCATAGATACGTACTGTGCAGATCAGGCAATCAACGAAATGGAACTGGTCGATCATCCAGACTAACAGTAGGTATGTCAAGCTCTCCTCCGTTGTATCAGCTGTCAAAATTGCAGAGTCGGAGGAGCTAGTGC
Organism: Eragrostis nindensis; assembly: GCA_012490785.1. Lineage (NCBI taxonomy): Eukaryota > Viridiplantae > Streptophyta > Magnoliopsida > Poales > Poaceae > Eragrostis > Eragrostis nindensis. The sequence continues at coordinate 312,177 of JAAXCT010000150.1, read as the reverse complement.
TCATGGACATACAACAAATAGATCAAAAAAAAAAAAAACAACAACAACAGGCCTTGCAACCAGGCAAACTGAGTAGTGCACGATTCTTAATTCAGGATACTGAGACGAATGATTCTTCGGTCCAATGAGAAGAATTTATACAAACTTTTATGCCATCTATAAAGCACGGGAACGTACACATTGTCCGTTCTGATTTTCAAAAAAAATGGTTAGAAATCGATCCATGCCAGGGCAGCACCACAGTTTACCATGTGGCAACAGGGAGGACCCTGAACACTTTTAGGCAGCCGTTCACTTCTTCGCTACTTGCATCGTTCAGTTCAATGCTTACACGGCCTCTTCTACCTTCACACGTGCAGTAGCAGTACAAGCATGAAAAGAGCGCGTGATATTGCCTCCACGAGGAAGCCCTCCGCTCACCGGTGCCTGCACCCCTGACGGCCGTCGCCGTGGCGGAGAAGACCAGTGGATTCGGGACGTGAAGACGACAGCGTGATCTGTTCTGACTCGAAAGAATAAAAAAAAAATTGGCAGGCTCGGCCCGTCAGATTTTCGGATGATCCCTCGCGGGCCGAAAGGCCGACATCCTGCGGGCGACATACTCCTTGGTCGCAAAGCAATAAATAATTAACGACGTGAAACGTAATTATAGCTCGTTCCTGCTTAGCCCTAACGTTATTAGTACCAAACCGGCCTCTGATCTGCGTGGCGCGAACATAAAACAAGGCTCCCAGCGCAAGGAACTCGCCGGGCGTGGTGGTGCGCGTCCGTGACTCCAGCTTCGGAGGGCAAAGAGTTGGTTAGAAGGCAGGTGTAGTCTGTGCTGCTTGAGCCCTGCCCTTTCGGACGAGGATCGGCCAGAACCGGCCGTGCGGGTTTTCCAGTAAGGTTGGGGCGTAACGCCCTGGCCGAAGCCCCCCAAACCTGGATTTCCTCGTATAGAGACACTTGGGGTCTGGGTTTGCCATGCTTCTTACGGGGAAGCAGGGGCTCGCTCACATACTCCCCTCCCCCTTCAAACCAACTCTTTTTATTCATTTTTTTTAAGGTAAAAGAAAAACTCTTTTTATTCATTTTTACCCCGTTCAATACTTGAAGCTCCACTTTACGTAGTAGTAATGTGTTCAAAGGTCCGTCCACTTATCGGTATTCAAGATTTGGACGTGTTCAAAGGTCCGTCCACTTCGTTTAGATCAGGTAATCCATAAAATGCATTGTTACTGCTAGCAACTCATTCTTATATTGGCAAATATACTCCAAGCAACCAACAGGAACTACAAGCAGGTAAGCTGACCAATGTAAAATTTTGGTACTAGTGTCAACAGGAACTGCAGGCTGGTAAAGCAAAGCAAAGTTTGTTTGGTACTTGTAAATTGCTACACCTAGAGCTAAACTACTGCTCGCAGGCACCACAAAAACTACCTTGCAAACAGAGGTAATGGCAATATTCGATACAATTCATTTGTTGGCTCTTGGCAAAAGATTATGAAAACAGGCTCCCTGTCCCTTACGTCTTCCTCTTCAGCTCTTCTCCAAGGTGATGCTGACGCATCGAAACAGAGGTCAGGCGGCACAACCCGCATCATCTCGTTGTATTTGTCTTTTCAGTGGGAGAAGAGTAGAAGACAGAGGTCAAAGACCAAAAACGATCGCTGAATCCATGACTAAACCAGAAGCACGTGCATTACGCATCAAGCTTACATGCGCACCGCATTATCGGCTTCCTATAGAGGAACGCAATAAGGAGGCCATGTTTGCATGGGCTTTGTTTTTTCCCTTTCTTTTTTATTTGAACAATTCCGTCCCGAGAGGCGACTGGCTAATCCTACTATCGTAGGAAATTTTTTTCCCCTTTTGTCGGTACATCCTCGTTCAGCAGATCACAACGTCCGTAAGGTGAGGCTCACCGAATGAGAAATTTGCTAAAAAATAAATCCGAGATCATTTCAGGCTTCTAGCGCAGGTTTGAGAGCCACCATCTGCATTCCATGGTGCCCGATGTGGCCAGGGGCCATGATTAAAACTGTTCAAAAGGTTCAAATCAAATCGTGCCGCTGAGATTTAAAGGTGGGCGAGTAAGTGATTATTCGCCAAGATGTAGGTCAGGTTTAAAGCAGTTTGTGTCCAATTTAGCGCTACGGGTGTCACTGTTTGTCAGCCTTCCCGTTTGATAGCCGATATTCATGGTAGAGTTTTGGGGAAGTCTGGTTCACGCGCAGTCGTGGGCTAATTATCCTGCGCATCCGGATACTTTCCCTATTAGAAGAGTTCCAAGTCCATACAAGAAAAATTTCAACTGAACTTCAAAATGTTTCAACTTGATTTTCAGGAAATTTCAACTCGATCCAGAAGAGTTTCAACTCGATCCATTAGGAAAAATTTCAACTCAATTTGAAATGGTTTAACTAGATTCGCAAATGTTTCAACTCGATCCGGGAAAGTTTCAAATCAATTCAGAAAAGTTTCAAATTAATTTAGAAACCAACTCGATTCATATCCGTTGGCCACGGCGGCGCCATACCCGGCGCCTTGGCAGCAGATTTGCATGCTTCCCCTGTTAACCGTCATCTTTTAGAACATTTAGCTATAAATGTTGAAGGTTCCATTTATTTGCATTTAGCACTGAAGCCAAGTTAAATCAGCATGGAGATCAACACGGAATCTTTTCGTGTTAAATATGTCCATTCTGATTTAACTTGGTATAGATGTGAAGGAGCTGACCTCCATGCTGCTGATAGTCAAGGAGACTGTTCAATCAGTTGTTCAATAATCTGTAGCTACAGGCTCGATAAATCTTCTTCTGTTGGCCCTTCAAGAGTCCGTGCTGTGTTGACTTCAGTGCTAAATGTATACTATGATCAGTGATCCATTGAGAAGGCTGAGCTAAAGAAGGTAAGTAAAAGACTCGATTAGCTTTTGATGGTGCTTACATGGTACTTGAATGTTTAGGGTTTCAAAAGCGTGGGTGTGTTTGTTGTAGTTTCTGTCTTTTCATAATCAATAAACCTATATTGCTGCCTAACCAATGAGTTCCCATAGAAATCATCTAATTGAGTAGGTTTATTGATTTATTGTATCTGTTCCAGGATTAGTGTTTAGACTTTAGAGGTCTCAAGGACGACATGCGGTAGGTTTATTCATTTCCTTTTTGAAAGGAAACGTTCATTAACTTTTACCGACAACATTTAGATAGGCAGTGAGCTTTTTGCTCACGGCCCCTTAGCAAGGTATTTTAGATAAAGAAATTCACGCAGTCTTGCCTCCAAGAAGCTAGCCCTTCCTCCCAAAAGAGCTCTTCTACCAAAGCTTTATCCCAATCACCGGTTATAGGATTAACCAACTCTGAAACTCTTGTAATAACAGCTTGTCTGATGTTATCGGTTTCCTGGCAATACTGTAGTACCCACGGATCAAGCCAAATGTTAATCCGTTCTCCATTGCAAACGCGCCAGATTATACCCTCTTACAAAGCTTTGGATTTCTCTGACAATATTGCGCTAAGAGATGATATTTTTTGGATGTGCGAATTTCGCGAGACGGTGAATAGAAAGATTTGAAACCCACTAGGCTACAGGAGCCTTTGCTTCGCGCCACCAACGGCCGCAGAGGAGACATGCTGATCACTTCGCCCGCCGACTACCGCGCTTCCACTGCCGAGGGAAACCACTACACCGCCGAGGGGGGCTTGAGCCCCCTAGCAGCTGCCCTCTTGCTGAGACTGCCGATGCTTTTGTGTCATATGACAGTGGCTCAGAACATCCATCATTAAAATCCTAACTCCACCGCTGCGTGTGCGGCGGCACCTACGTCGGCATCACCTGCGACAACTCGGAACGGGTCATTGCCATTGATCTCAAGAAATAGAATGAGGGCCTGTCTGGGACGTTGACGCCTTTGCTGTCCTCCCTCACCGCGCTACAGTCGTTGCAGCTCCAGGGCAACGCGCTGACTGGCGCCATCCCCTCGCTCGCCCGGATGGCCTCTCTCACCCGCCTCTCCCTCGACGACAACAGGTTTCCTCCAAGGGCTGACTTCCCTCACAGAATTGGTGATGGACAATATTCTCGTGGAACCGTGGTCCATTTCGGATGTTATTACCAAACTGCACCGCGCTCCAAAGCTTTCCGCCGCCAATGCGTCTGTTTCTGGTGCGTTCCCAAAATCCCTTGCGAACATGAAATCGCTCAGAATCATGAACATGTCCTTATTGGCGGACGCAGAGCGAAATGTTAGGGAGGGTTGTTCTATGCTATTTTTATCACGAAAATGTAAAGGGGGTTCGCGGGGCTCTAAGGCGCTGTCAACAGGGGGGGGGGGGGGGGCAGGCCCCCATGTATTCGTCCCTGCCTGCCTTTCAACTACCTATATGGCGGCCTACCTGATCAATTAGCGTTGGCTCCAGGTGAAGGTATAACTACGTTGGCTCCGGGTGAAGGTATAACTATTCTGCAACAGGTGGTCAAGTAGTGTTCCACTTGCCATGTATTCATAGACCAACAGCCTCTTAGCGTCGTGGATGCAATACCCGAGAGATTCAACTAAATTCCGGTCCTTTACTTCCCCAAGAACACAAATCTCTACATTGAATCCTTCCAAAGTTGCGGGTGCTCTTACTCCCATTAGTACCACTTTTGCACCTCTTGACAACAACCGACTTCCCATTCATACTCCCCTTTAAAACCACTCCACCGCACCTAATTTGTTCTTCTCACTAAAGTTGTCTGTTGCCCGTAGCAGAAGATTCAGAGGATCTTAACATGGGAACACTCAACAGAGCTTGTGCTGTTAGCAGTCATCTGACAACTAAGCTGGATTGGAAGTGTAGCTCCACTTCCACTCTGCTGAACTGGGGGCACGGTAACACTTTCATTCTTCTTTCTTTGATGATGCAGGTAAACGCCAGCGCAAACAACAATAATGGTTAGAACAACAGCAGCTAAAACAATTCCTGTGATCATTGCAATCTTTCGCTTTTTCGACTTTGAACTTCCTGAACGATGACTCGAACCTTAATTCTTGGGCAATCACTTTTACTGAAGGCTGAAAACTGGGTAGTGGATAAGTTACCATATTATGTGATACGTCAAGAAACTTGAGGTTTCACAGCGGCATTGACAAGGCTGTGAAACTGGAGGCAGTGACAACGCTGTGAAAACCTGTTTGCAGCTGAGGCAGAGGATAGAGCTGCTAGGGACTTCTACCGCATTATGCCTTATGCCTCTGTATGTCCATTTAGCTTGTCAGTATCATGCCCATTTAGCTTGTCATTATTGTGCTATTGTATCCTTGAATTTGTTTTGATGCATCGATTGGTAAATTGTGAGTGGCCAATTGATGCTGCCTTCTAATTCTTTGATCTGCGTGACATCTATGGTATTCTGCTGTACCATCTATAGATAGGCATGCAATGCGTGCACATGCATTTTTATTTTTGTCACTCTTATACTGACTCCAACAGCAGCATGCAAACCCATATATGCATCGTGATGGACATTGTGCATCAGCAAAAGTGTCTCCAACAGAGTAGGCAATGAAGAAGGCATTTTGCCCCTTGAGATAGAAGATGCAAAGATAGGGCCTGTTTGGCCTACGCCAAAAAACATCACGCCGCAAGTGCGGCTGCGCCACGAGTGTGGCCGCCACACCTTCGGCGAGCGTTGGCGTGAGTTTTGAACTGGCTTGCTGTGGCAACAGTTTGGCATGACGAACTTGTGGCAAAACGCATTTGGCTGTCGCCACACGCCACAGTTGCGGCACGGCGAGTTTCGGCGAGGTTTGGCAATGATCCAAACGCGCCGCTGCATCCGCCCGCTCCCGCCCCGCACGCGCCGACGCGCGGCTGCCACTCGTCCTGCTCCCGCCGCCGCGCCCGCGCTCCTCCCAAGACGACGACGACGAGGCCGTCCTCGATGGGCGGCGGGGAGGCCGGTGACAAGCTCCGCGCGCACGCCTCCTGCCCGCTCTGCCCCCGCCCCTCTGCGCGCACGGCTTGGGCGAGCGGCGCGCGGCGGAGCCTCGGGAGGCGAGCAGGGAGAGGATAAGCGGCGAACCCAAATCCCCAATCTTCGTCAAGAAAACTCTAATCTTTGACATCCCGCGAGGCCAAGAACTCGAACTGGGCAAGACTTGGAGGATCCGAGATCTAAGTACAGAAGCGGATGCGCATAGGATTCGTGGGGGAAGGAATTCAACAAGCTGCAAGTGGTGGGCGGCAGCAAGTGGGGATTCTGGGGGAGAGACGGCCGAATCAATTGGATTTTTGGTGGGGAAGGCTGAAGGAAATGGAGCAAGGGCCGCCTCAACGAGTACGGCGTCGCCGACAGCATCTCCGTCTTCAGCGGCCCCGAGTTCGTGCCCGAAGTGTCACGCCAAATCTCCATTAGTTTGCGTGTGCAAGTGCGTTCATCACAACCCCGATTTCGCACAGCGTTAAAATGAGCAAAGAGCCTAGTCAATCGACAGGGGTCATTCATGGCTTCACGGGGTTCAGGAGCAGGCAGTGAACCGAGCCAACAAGAATCGACGAAGCTCCCATGCAAGTAGGATCCGAATGATGCGCCGGCTCGGTTTAGGAATTGGGCCTAATCCTACGCGGGCTTACAAGCCCATTAACGTCCGACTAATTCTGGCTACGCGCTTAACGAGACCGATAATCGTAAAATAGCCGCCATTGTCAAGCCTTTGTTAGTACCAAACCGCTGTCTAACCTACGTGGCGCCAAAATAAAACAAGGCTCTTGCGCGATGAACTCGCCAGGCGTTATAGCGTGCGCCCTTCACTCCAGCTTCGGAGGGTGAAGAGTTGGTTTGAGCAATGGCGTTTGTGAGGCATTCGAGTCCTTGTTGTTGGCCGGAACCGCCTGGCTCTCAAGCAGCCGGCGGCTCCTCCCCTCGCATAATTGCGCAACCCCCCGGGTGACAGCCAAAATTAGGCGTGCTGGGTATCAGCGGTCTGGGGTTTAGGCCCTAGCTCATGCCCTCACAAACCCATCCCCATGTGGACACACCACCACCCTGTGGTGTTGTGTAGTTACGGGTTTGCCATATTCCGGGTCTCCTAACGTCTGAGACCACCTAAGGGCTCCGCAAAGAGAGCTTGGGCTGGCTCACAAACAGCCACACTCTTACCAACTCTTTTTGATCTTATCATAACCACGCCTCAAGACATAAAACATCTAAATATTTTTTTTCTTATCAAGATCCAGAAGTTTCATCTTATCTAAGAAAAGAAAAAGGAGGAAACAAAACAAAGCCCCTGTTTTGCAAAGACAGTTTGATTGCTCAACAGCACATTACTGATCATGCAAGCATGCAATCCTGTGTGCTGTGCAAGCCCCAAAATACTTCCCACAGATTTACCCTACTCTGTGCAAAAGGATGGTCTTTCCATCCAGAAGTTCCAGCCCATAATTCAGACACTACATCATCCTAAATGCGATCCAGCTAGGTCCAAAATACATTCCACCGATTACCATACTCTGTGCAAAAAGATGGTCTTTCCATCCAGCAGTTCTAGACAATAATTAAGACTCTTGCATCAACCTAAATGCGATCCAGCCAGCTGCCGAGGCTTTCCTGAGAGCCAAATTGAATGTCCTGTCGCAAGACCAAAAAGAGAGGCGTGCTCAGATTATTTTCAGACGAAGGATATTGACATCGAGAGCACCAGAGCGATAAATAAACTTACGGAAAGCTGAAGTTCTGGAGGCGTTCCAAGGTCCACATTGCTCAGATCAGCTAATCCATAAAATGCATTCAGGTTACTGTCAAGCATCTCGTTCCTGCATTGGGATAGAATTGGGTAATCCATGGGAAGCAATGTTACATCATTTAAGGAAGCCGGGTCCTCAAGACAAAGCAAAGATTCGTCCAAGCCAGGCTGAGCCCGAGACGCCTCCCCAACAGGCTGCTGTTGTTCTCTTTCTTCAGCACACCATGCCCCAGCATCATCATCCCCAAGAATGGATATGGTACGTTCTTCGTCCTGCATTATCCACATGGAAGTTCTCAGAGTTGGAGTAGTGGGCATCGTCAATAAAACACACACAAACAAGATCCCATTAACACACCAACAGGAATTGCACGTAGATAATCTTAAACACATCAACGTCGCAGTTAGTAAAGTACAGTTTTCTAAAATACCAAGAGACATAATCTACTTCAATGAAAATAACAGTTATATAAGCTCTTAAATCGTCTATAACAATTAGGTCACCTACAAGTTTCCGATTGGTTTTTATTGGCAACAGGGGTTGGAAACTAGTAGACAGGTGCAGATCACTTTCAATTTCAAACTCAAATGTATAAACATTAAAGCATTGTCTGAACTTTGTTAGTATCCCGTAACTGAATACTGTTTAAATTTTCATTTACTTTCTAAAGGTAATGTGAGTTACCTGGTCCAGCAGGATGGAAGCATTCGGCTCAGTTTCACATGGACTGTTATTAGCACGGCGTGGCTGTGGAGTGCTTGTCTTCGGAGTTTTTGGACCAATTCCCGCAGCAAATGCATCAGGTTCTTCATCATCAGCTTCTGTTTCAGCATTTTCAATGTGCTTTGTCAGCGGTTGGTAAAAGATTTTGGAAACGACAAGCTCTCCATCCTTTTCATCCTTGTCTTCTCCAAGATGATACTGATGCATCACCCAGGGGACCCTTTCAGGTTTTCCACCTCGCAATGTTTTGTACAGAACCATGATCTTCTTCCAGCCTTTCGTAACACCATGGTCATATACAGCTTTGGGCTTTCCTGTCATGTGCCATCTCAGATGCTCATCAGAAACAGTGTGATCACTGCAAGTGATGACCCTTCTACGCTTGCGCTGGCCAGAGCCAAATGCTTTTGAAACTCTATTAAAAAAATGAACAATACTACCATCTTTCTTCATACCTACAGGATGAGTAAGTACCAAATCAGAACATGAATACACACCAGTAAACAAAATATATGTGTATATCTGACATCTGAAGAAAGAGTTCTCGACCAGGAAGATTTTCAGGATGTGAAGAGCAGATTCCTTCCTCATTCTCCACAGTTGCAATAAACTCATCAATCAACATATGCGACTCCGAACCTCCCAAGCCAATCTTTTTTTCTAAATGTTCAAGCAATTGCACATCAGAGGGATCAAACTTGACACCAGCAGGCAACCCAGGCCACTGCACAGCAACCTGGAAATATGAAATGCAGAAACAATTACAAAGGCCATGTAAATTTCACACAATTCAATATGAGCTGAAGTAAAATCTTCCTCCTCCCTAGTCCAGACAGACAAAATATATACTTACATCGCTGTTATCAATGTAGTGCTTGCAGTTTGGGCATTCCCTCAGCGCTTCTGCACCCAATTCACTAATCTGGCGATTGGCGCAGTGAGTTGGGTATCTTATCTTCTTGGCAATTCCCCTACCATTGGTGAGCCAGTACCTGCAACCAAAGAGGCATTTAGCACTCTGTTCCAAGTACTTGCCCCAGAGCATTTCAAGATAAGCACACAAATTAATTGAGAAAAATAAAACCCTGGTGGCCGCCAGACTCCATCTGGAAAACATTGGTTGAACAATGCAGCACGGTACATTTTTTAGACTACCAAGCTCTGTGGTAAGATTTCTAACATAACGCACGCCCAATGTTGGCCACAAATCAGGGCTATATGGTAAATAACTTTGTGCTCCGTTTCTTTACCCAATCTGAGCATGATTGTGAAGTTAATCATATCCAAATTTGGGGAGAAGATATACCAAAATGCAGGTGATCACTTAGCCGGCATGTTCGGTGCTTGCAACTACAAGAAGCCTACATTGAGTGAATCATGAGGTTCATCTGGCTAAGGCCAACCAACCATGGGCGCTGTCTGATTGTGATTTCTAGTATCAATTCAATAGTAGTGTTAACTTATGCCCCAATGGATGGAAAAATCCTAATTCCCTGATCAGCGGCGGCCAAGGTAAGCCGACACAACAACCATCCAGCCCAATCCAAGCAATCCCAATACAGACAGTACGGATCAATAAGTCACAATCGTGGGGCGGCCCGCCGGTGAGGGGAGGAATAAACCCTAGGAAGCAGCACTAAACCCCCAACCAGAGCGGACAGCCCAAATGTACCACGCGATCGATCGGGGGAAAAAACTAACAACGATAAAGCCAAGAAATGGAGGGGGGAAGGAAAGCAAGATCGATTACCTCGCCATGGCGGCGGCGGCGGGACCCAACCCGACGGACAGAGCGGCGGCGCCGACGGCTCCCCTGCTCCGGCCTCCCCTCCTTCCCCCGGTCCAGTTGCGTGCGCCGAGCGAGCGATTATGACGCTGAGGAGCGATTAGTAGTAGGCGGCGCGGGCTCGGATGGCGGGAAAAGCTCTCGTGGCGGCGGGAAGGGAAGGGGAGGGAAGGGGAAGGCGAGGAGGAGGGCGCGGGCCGGGAGACGCGGAACCTGTCGTGCTGCTCTGCTGTGCTGTGTCGCGCGCGCTTGCTTTTTTGCCTCGGGAACCCCGAGCAGCAGTGAAGCGAGGCGCGACCGTTGCAGCTTCCTTCGTCCCACTCCCTTCCGTTTCCTTCCTTCGCAAGCCGCGCACGCGCCCCGAGCGCGTCGGTTTCGTTCACACACCCGCTGCGCGCTGGTGCATTGCTTGGCCCGCGCGTCTCCTCTGAATGGGCCGGGCTACCCACAACGCTGTGTGACGCTAGCCCAGTAGCCTGGTTACCTCCTCCGCAGATCGACCATCATCGGTTCAAGCTCATTCGGGCCGTGCGTTTGTTTGCAAACGGGCCGAAATAAGGTAAAAGTTCGATGGCGCATCCGCGTCTCCTGGTTCATGCCGGAGAGAGCAGCGAGTCACACCAGAAGAGAGAGGGATTGAGCGTTACGTTAGCGGATACTCACTCTACTGTTCCATATGCCCATTCTACGAAAAAGGGAAAACGCTGACCTCATTTGTCACGAGGGAAATGACGGGTTTATATGTTAAAAACTCTACTTAGCTTCGCTGTCACGGCGGAGATCGTCACACGGGAAGTGGCGTGACAAAAAGCGAGCCATCCAACATTTTCTTGGTACGACTCGTCGCTCAAATCTCTGCTTTCCAACAAGTTACCAACGTTCCCTGTCTTCTTCGCCTTTTTTGTTACTTACGCGCGTATGCAACGCTCGAATGGAATCTGTGCGCGTCTGGATCAACCAATGCTGGTCAACATATAAGTCATTATTGAATTAGTAGTTGGTTTAAAGGGTTGGTTTGTTCGTAAAAGAGGTCTACTTAGTTGTACCCATAAGTCCAGCTCAACCAGCTCGTGAATATTCTTCAGAAAAAGGGGAAAATGCATTGCGGTACAGGATAAAATAGAGGTTGAAGACATGACCTTGGCCGGAAAGGTTGGACTAACGATAGATGGTTGATCTCGTGCTGTGTGCCTGCACCAACCCATGCTTCGTGCTGATCTTCGCATTATAAAACGGCGCTCCTAAAATTGGCTCCCACAAATTGGCCACGCGTGTCGTACCATACGGACCCAATCGCCGGATTATCCCGCAGTTTCCTGAAACTTTTTTCCTGCAGCGAAATCGGGTGGAAAATGACCCCAGGCAGGACCCAAGGTGTCGTGTCACAACCGTTGCTCTCACGAGTTCCGCACCGCCCCGGGACTGCAAAGCCGGATGGATCATCCTCATCGGTGATCGCGGCACGCGTCCAGTCTCGCGAGGGCACGGCCTTGCCTGGCCACGTATACGATTCGTGACGACGGCAACAAGTCCGCTGATGAAGAAGAGTCAAACGACACCCGCGGGCGATAGATACGCTCGCACCCCACCCACACGGGGTCGAGCAACGGCGCCGGCAGCTGCGCGGCAACTGCTGCCCGCGGCGAAGAAGCAACGGAGACGCGCCTTCAACCCGGAGAAAGGAAGCGGTCCAACGCAACGCACCAGCCAACTCAACGGGCCACCCGATCAGCCACCAGGCGCGCGCAAGCAGCGTTATCCATTGGGGTTTGGGAAGCGACCGAGCACCCCGATCGGTGGCCATGCCGCGCCCATTGCCTGGTCAATCATGGCAACGGAGAAGCCAGCGACGCCGTATCTGTACGACGCGTCGCCCGCCGCCCGGCCGCCGACCACTTGCGGCTTGTCGCGTATAAAAATCCAAGAGAAAAAGAAAACCAGCGGATCGGATGGCGCGACCAGGTCGGCTCCGGCTCTCGGATCAGCGGCGCACGCACGCACGCGCACAGACGAAATATCTCGTCGGGCACACAAGGAAATATCTCGTCTGAGAACGCACGGCGAGCTCTTCGAGGCGGAATCGAATGGAATCGGCCGGCTTCAGCTCGGCAGCACGGTGCCGCACCAGTTAAACTAGACCCAATGTTTTTCAAGTCACCTTGTGAATGATTGATCGGAAACCAAACTCACGCCAAGTTCAGTTCGTTTCGACAACTGTAGAATCTCTCCTCTGGACTACTACTGGTTCCAGAAACGTGCAGTATTTTTTCCCTTCAGGACACAGAAACGGAACAAAGCGCGTAGGGCCGCAACAGAGAGGAAGGCGGGCGTTGCCAGGCGTGCACAAGACAACATGCAACCAGCCAAATTCGCGGCATGCTTGTCAATCTGGCTGAAGTGGACGCCCGACAGGAACAGCCTGTTCCCACCCGCCATGCTCGATGCAAACACATGCTCAACTCCGTCCTTTCACCAAGGGTCGCTCAACAAACAGATCATTCAGTTGCAAAAACAAACACTTTTTTTCACCCCCCAGATTCAAGATGGATTACCCGATTCCAACCTGCCAAACGGTCCTTGGCCAAGGGTAACAGGACAGGATTTGACACTCTGCACATCTTACCCACCTGCAACGGTCTGCAAAACCACCGCCTTTTTGTACATAAATCTGTCAACTTTTGCACTCACTTTGAGCAGGTTTGAATCGCATAGATATCAGTTGCACAGTCGGAGAATTGAGACATTCGGAAAGTAGAACAATAACACAGAAAGCCACAGGCAAAAGTGAGATGAAGGCGACTGGGAAATTTGAGACACAAATGAATGCATATGTACAAGCATATATCTCAGGTAAGTAAACAACAATGTACAGCATAAATAAAGAAGGAAAAAATCTGGAATATCGCTCAGTATGAATTCTACAATAGTTTCCGAGTTCATATATCAATCATGGAAGTAATGAATAAAACTCAGGTGGTATAAAATAAGCACACACACTGCTGAGCTCCTCTGAGAAACAAGAACGCAGCGATCAAGCACACGCTACTTGTTGTCAGGCCTTCCAAGGTTTCCATTACACCGTACAAAATCATGAACTCAACCAGCAGCCAAGCGATCACTCAACTAAGTCAGCCAACCGTATCAGATACAACCCCGCCACGGCAGGGTGTTCCTCCAAGGGGACATCAGAGATGTCCAAATGCCTCAAGGTCATGCTGCAGCAGACAGTAGCGGCTAGCCACTCTCTCTCATGCAGTTGCCTGGGAGAAGATATCTATACTGATCGAATTGCTCCAGCAGGTAAGCAGGGAGATGAACAGCAGAGTATGTACTTGGAATAGGCCCCAGCTTGGCAATGATTTCTTGGAATGTGTATTCTTCAGGAAGCATGTCGAAAAGATCAGCCCCTTGGCATATCACATGTTGAATTCTTTTTGGGTTTAGGAAGTACTTGAATCTAATCCGATCGACGTGGCTGTAAGCTTTCATCTTGAAGATAAAATCGTTTATGTAGCGGAAGCAGAAGCTACAGTGCCACCCTGAATCAGCCAGAAGGTCATCTGTTTGCCGGAAATGTGCATACCTTGTCTTTCCAGCTCGGTATCTGTGTACCGAAGCTCTCCAACTTTTGTCATCAAGTAAGAATTCAAATGAGTAGAGATAGTTCCTAAGCTGGAGATGAAGAATCTCAGGAATATCATCACACCATCTCAACAGGTTGATCGTATGCCCGCTTGGAATCTCATCAACATCAGACATGATCAACAGGTCATCATCCGTGATGCCTGCAATCTTGATAAGCTGGTCGAGAGCTACCCTTTGATATGATTCCTCAACAAATGGGTTCTCCCCCTTCACAAACCTTCCCCCTATCATGCCATAGGTCAACCGAGATTCGGCAAACTCAAACTTTTTGCGGTTTTCCTTAAAGTGAAGATCCTTCTTTATGCCAGTGAAGGTTGAGTTGGATTCTAGAAGCACAAACTCTGACACATACGGGCTAAGCTCATGCCAACGGATATCAAGAATGTCGAGCTCATTGCTGAAGAGAACAGCATCAAAGACACGGCGTGGAGTCTCCCGGACTTTCCATCCATGAAGCTTGCAGAGGTTATCCATAGAGACATTTTCATGATAGTAGTGAGGTAGTACTGTAAAGGGCTTTGGGGGCTTTTCCCAGATTGGACGCAGAAAGTAAGTAACCTTCTGCCCATGAACATATATGAGAAAGATCAGAAGCGGCACACCGATCAACAAGATCAAGAGTGCCCTCAAATCAAAACCCCGCAGTGCGCACTTCAGCCTTGACATGCTCAGAACTGACTTCGAACCATGCTGCAAATAAATTCAGGAAGCAAGTAAGAAACCAGACCGGCAGCAACAGAAATTAAAAGAACGATAGAATATGAGTTAATATATAATCTGCAGCCACCTTATTAATATTATAAAACACCAATGTAACATACAAACAAATCAAAGCCCAATGTACCGTGTGCAATAGAACTGATCCCCTAACTCAGTACAAGCCTTAAAAAGAATTTAGGCTAAGATCATTTGCAGTGTTGGATATTACTCTACACAGTAAGGTTCAACTGTAAAGTGAAAATGGCAACTAAAAAGGCTAGTATATATGACATATGAGTAGCTTCAAGCACAGCCTGACAGAGGGGGCCAAAAAAAAACTAGTACTACATCCTATAGAGATAGCACGCATCATGAAGGTGAAGCCAGCCGTCGAACATAGGGAACATCACAGCTATCACAAATTCCTAGGTCGAGAATACAAATATCTCCCGTGAATGTGTAGCTGCAACAGAAAGAATATTACTTTTTATTTTACTACTGTAATACTGCATGTGCAGTAGATTAAAGAAGTAACCGGTAGACCGATGGAATATGCGCATTTTCTTGTTAAAAAAATTGTGTCTCTATCAGTGATGGGCTGGTGCAGATCCACCAACAGCAAAGCAAAACGACAATTTATTTAATATTTCCTTTCGGAAACACCCTGTAATCTAGTGCTCTTGCGGCATGAACCCTCAGCATCACAAGAACCAATCGGGAATTCTTTTGTAAAAGCCTGAAACTTTTACAGAGAAAGAAAGATTCCGGGATTAGGCGAGACCAACCCAATTCAGCCAGCCCACGAGATTCTACCACAGCCAGAAGCATCCGGGCTTGCCAATTCCTTTAGCATCACCACCTAATCCCCATCGCTCCAGCATCGCGGCAGATGAAAGATTCCGCGGACATAATGAAGCGAGCATCTCTGATTCAAGAACCCAATCGAAACCCAAACTTCTATCTACTACGCAGATTAGCAGCAGTGCGAATACGAGCAATCAGAGCGATAAAAGCTTGATGCATGCGGCGTTTAGCCCAATCAAAACGCGTTAAAACGGCAGGGAAGAGGAGAAAGACAGGCACCGCCAAGACCGGGGGCTGCCCCCGCGGACCGGGCGATCCGACTCCGACTCCACGCAGCGGGAGAGAAAGGGACAGATCTGGAGCGGAGCCTCACCTCGCCGTCGCAGACGCCCTGGCAGATGCTGTCCGTCTTCTTCCGGTTGCAGTAGCCGGACTCCATCTCGGCGGGGAGCGAGCAGCAGCAGCAGCAGGCGCCCGAACCGCGGTATAGGGCACGCGCACGAACCGCACGCTGCGGAGCGGGTCAACACGGCACGCGTCTCCCCGTTTTTTCCGCGCCCGCGTCGCGCCGCTCCAATGGCGCGCACGATCGGGTCCGCCCTCCTCGCCGCCGGCCGCCGCGGACGCAGCGGCGCCGGTGCCTGGCTGTCGGGTTTTTCGCGCCCGCGCCCTCGAGGGCTCCGCGTGCTCGCGCCGCGGTCCTTCTCGCCGCGTAAGGGCGAGGGGCGCGTGTGTGATTTCGGAAAACCGCGGGGGGTGGGAGTGCAAAAGGAAGTTTGATGAGGGAAACGAGTGCGAGTCTGGAGAGAGGAGGGGATTCTGGGAAGCGCCTAATTATAGCCGTTTGCTTTGCGCGTGGCTGGCCGAGACGAGAGAGGAGCGGAGAGGAGAGCTGGTCTTTGTTTGTCCTCGTGCTGGCGACACCCATCATCTGCTTATTTAAAGAGCTCAGCCCCAAACACAAGACCGTGTCATGTCCTTTATTATTTAATTATAAATGAACAAAATAAAAATTGAATTCTTGCTTATTTTTAAAACATATCTTATTGGACACCTAAAGGAAATTTAAAATCCTGCCAAAAACTTTCGTGCTAAAATGAAATAGTAAAAACTCATTGCTATTCCGGCTTTGCTGTCCATGTTAGGATTAGGAGGGGTGGGTGTGGACGTTATCGAGGGGCATGTTTGGGTTTGGGCATCCATCCAGCTCCAATTGGGACAGTAATCAGCCTGTGCAGGTTGGATTTGAATTGAGATGATGGGGACGAGGATCTGAGATGTAATGACAAGGGGGGCATCTCGGCGAGATGCTTCCTACATGCTGATGTGCTTTGGCTGTACTATTATTTTTTTCCTTCCTTACTTCTTTTGATAAGAGGCTGTGGTTACAACATGATGACGGATCATGTGAAGTACCGTGTAATCTTTTTCTCCGCGTGTGATGTCTTATCCTGTAAGTTTCCTGTTGAAATTCTTCACCAGGAAAATCATCATGTTAGTACAATGCATTATACATAGTAGGGAAGAAAATACATTATACTAAGCATTATATGGTTCTTAAGATATTTTAAGCTAGATATTTTCTAGTACTCGACAATTATGATTCCCGGACATGACACCAATTCAATTGAAAACCTCTTTGCTAAATCAAGAGATCAGAACACACCATTGAACAAGTCTTTCAAAAAGTCAGTCAATAGGATAATCGGGCCGCTTGCATTTCCAGTGTTTCGTTTTAGCTTTCTACTACTTCTGATAAAGGAATTCGTCAACCGCCGCTTTCTCGTATAAGCGAAAGGACGACAGAGAAAGGCCAAGTACGCCTCAAAGACCTGTCTGTAGCCAGTTCGACATGTTGGCTTGGCTGGCCTATCCGTAACGTGCAGGTTCATTCAACTAGCATTAACCAGAGGACAACAAGGTGATCAACCAGCTAAACCTGGTCGCATGAATAGCTGCGAGTATCTGAATCATGAAATAGAATTGTCTTATCTGTCCCCATTAGCCTGATATAATCACATCGACGAACTAACATTGGATGCTTATTTTTTTCTTTAAGATCACGTCAGAGGCATACGCAGCAAATCAAGCGGACAACCTAATACACCTTTATGTGAGTCCTCTGGTTACGTACTTATATCGAGCATTACCAGTGAAGACAAAACTGTTTGGTTGGGGAGCTGCGTTCGTTAGCCTGACCGTCACCCAATCGTATTTATACAATACATGTGTCGAAAACATGATGACTGATTCATAATCTCCCTGTACTTTATACTTTTATAAATAATGTAATAAGAATAAAAGATAGATAAGAAGTCAATAACAGACAACACAAACCCTGCTAAAAAAAAGAGAAAATGGCACGAATTGGATCCGGCGAGATGCAGCTCGATCCGGCAAACGTTCAAGCTTCCCTGCTTATGCGTGCTGCCGCCAGCCAAACTAATGGTGGTCGTTGTCGGAGACGGTGTTCAAGTGGCCGGAGCAGCACGTTCTGCTTGTGCTGCTCTACATTTTGGGGACAGAGATATTGGTGCTTTTGCTCTCATCCGTTCGGCTTGCTTGTGTTGGGGCTTCTGTACGGAAACAGGGGCTTCTCACGATACAAATGCGTTCCATCGGGCCCTAAATCGTGGTTGAAATCTCAAAAGTTTTTCTTGGTGTTTCCTTTATTTTAATTGAAACAGCGGGACGTTGTCTCCACTTAGGTGATGTTTGGATAATGGGAAATGAGAGGTGGGTTAGGGATTGGGAAATGATGTATGAGAGAATAAAAGGTTGAGATTTAATGTGACAGAGAAATGAAAGGTCTTGATTTCCCATACTATTTCCCTATCCCTATCCCGATCGCCATTTCCCGAAATCCAAACACCACCCTAATGGTTGAAAAGCAAGCGGTGCGCGTTGGCATCCGTTTTGAGGACCTTTCAGTTTGGTTAGCTGCCGCTAACGGCCAGGACCCACCTGGCAGTCACGGTAGTACCTGCCAAAGAACTTGCCCGTTGGAAACCGCTAATGCAGTGCTGCTCCTAGATAAATCCACAGTCCATCAACACGGTGGCCGTGGTCACCAACCAAACGCGTCTTCCAAATCGCCGGGATCAAAAAGCGAAGCGTGAAACGTTTCGTAAGTAGCAGTGGCTTTGGGACCCGGTGAAAAGGAGCGGCGCCGCTTTCTGGTCAGCTAAACACGCACGGGTTGGACGAGATCACGCGACACCTGGATCGTCAGTGTATATATAAAATTCATCCGTCCAAATTTCCACGACCAGGAACATTTGATTTCATTGCTTCCAACCGAAGATTACGCGGCACGTATCGATGCCGCTGTCGCGTGAGTGGGCGTGACTCACTCACTCTACTCTGCCGCGGCTGACTTGTTTGACTACCAAATGATACTAGCTACCCGCAGCTGTCACACAAGCGCAAGGAAAAAAAATTAGAGGAAACCATGACAAACAAAATCACCACCGGAAAACCAAAGTTTATAAATCACTGTGCATGTCGAAGCATAAACCGATCTCAAAGCCGGCGTGCGCATATACTATCAGACGGCGGTGCCATACGTATCCGCTCGTCTGACACGACTCATCAGACATATGGGCAGTAGTGATTCGCCGATCACATGCCGTATGGTACGCGAGAATGTACAGAGGATTATACTAGGTTCAAAGTACAGTTCAGCATGCGCTGATTACTTTAACGCGACGATGATTTGAATGGGCTCGCCGGCAATCAAGGGCGGAAAGGTCTCACATGGGCACGAGGCACGGCCACATGGAGGCAGCGGCAACCGCGCTTGGAGTGGCGCAAGGCTTGGTGTTATACGGGCGGCGGAAACTGTCGATCGGCGGCGCCCACCCAACGACAAGACAACAGCCGCATCATAAGTTGCTTCTTTGGAATTCAGAATTATTTATTTGGTTAATCCTGAGGGAATCGAACTGATTCCAGTGAAAACTAACTTGTGAAATTCTTGTAAATTATCTGCCTCGCTTCCCTCAAGTCACAAAAGGTCCTCTCCCGGCTGCTCATTGTGCCGGCTTTTGCCAAAGAGTAACTGTGTCTAGGCTCTCAAGCTCATAGACAGTTCCTGATTCAGCTTAGCACTGATTCTGTAAATTCACCTCCACTATTCTTCAGAGAGAACGCTGCGTGCGACTAGCAGCTGGTTCCTCCTCCGTGTCGGCAAGCAGAGGATTCCGCCTGCTTTCCGTTCGTAGCACGTACGTAGCCAAGCTAGGTACGTACGACGACTTATCTGTGTGGGGCTTGCTTACACAGTAGTCCGGTCACGTATCACCGATACAGCGATCGATTTACGTACGACTCGATCAACGACGACGCCAAGCGAGTCGTCGTTCCCTGACAAACTCGGCCGCACGAGACGGATTAATCATCATTGTGCCGTTTGTTTGGACTCGGTCATTCGTGGTTAACGTTTTATTACTCATCCATTTGCTGCAGGTTCAGAGCACGGAACGGGTAGTCGATAATGCTAATTTGGTTGTTTGTGACTGGTGAGGCACTCATGTTAATAAGTTGATCTTATACTGTGTTATCTAAAATGTTTCAGCGAA
This sequence comes from Eragrostis nindensis, assembly GCA_012490785.1. Taxonomy (NCBI): domain Eukaryota; kingdom Viridiplantae; phylum Streptophyta; class Magnoliopsida; order Poales; family Poaceae; genus Eragrostis; species Eragrostis nindensis. Next base: position 292,229 of record JAAXCT010000150.1, on the reverse strand, counting down.
TTTGTTTCCGAAAAAGAAAACATACTACAAACCCACAGCGAAAGAAACATTATGTCCTAATTTCAACTCACAGGACAAGAAAACACCCTAAATAGGTTTCGTTGTGAGTGAAAGAATGGAGCATAATGTGTGTCCTCTAAAAAGAACGCTGCTGGCCTTACTCTATTGATGTGCGGAAAAAAAGTGATGTAACTCATTTTTGCATTTTCTTTCAAATCTGCCTCCAGGGACATCCAAAAGCCGGCCGCCCAAAGACCAACGTGCCATTTTGCACTACGACCTGTACTAGTAATGAGACGCACGATTATTTGCCGTTCTGAATCTGCTCGTTGACCCCCCAACCATCTTGAAATATCCACGGCGTATCACCACCATATCCACCCTGTCTCCCCAGAATTGGCACTTGGCAGTTACCGCAGCCGTAGCTGAACAGTAACTTGTCCCAAGCTCTGTCAATGGAGCATCAACCTCTGTCAAAGTCTGAATTTGTTCGGAAACGTTTTGGACTGTTGAACTTGGCTGCCTCTATGTTTGCTGCTACAACTTACGGATTAGATGCATGGTACTAGTATAGTAGACATCAAAAGATGCATAAATCAGTATATTTGCTTACAACATAGTGGGGGAACCTTTTGTTCTTTCTCAAAACGAGCAGGTGGTTTCCTTGCTTTGTAACAAGCGATCGGTTGAGCAATCGAGTTCGCAATTATCGATGACTAATTGGGTGCTACATGTGGTGAGTGGAACATGAATCATAGGTCATTATCCACAAGTCATGAGGCACATATACATGTGTGCCTTACCGTTTAGAACACGCCTAGCAAACATAATTCCTATATAAAAAGACATAATTCGGAAATAAAAACCTATCAACATCACGGACACTCCAAACGTGACCTGGAAACTAGTCAACGAGAGTTTATCATCAACAAAGACAGCACTGGACTGTTTCCCAAAAAGAAAAAACACTATAAAACAGCTCAGCCGCACAAACAGAACAATTCAAACGCCATATCCAAATAAATTCTTTTCGAAACTAGTCTCTTACTGCTAGTTTGTCAGTTCTGATGCCGGCATTTATCAATTGATCCGAGAAGAACCATACGGCAGTGGCACAAGGAATAGCGACATTTGGCACGCATACATCCATGCTGTCCTGTCCATGCCTGCATCACCCAAAGTATGAAAGTAACAAAGTCAAATTTCGAAGGCTTGAATGGATATTAGCTGAGGGTAGGAATGGGAACGTCCCCGTCTGTCAGTCAAGCCAATTTGACATAGAGCATAATCAGCACATCTTGCTCGACTGCTCGAATATGCGCTGCACCTCGACATTAGTGGCAAAGTATCTTGCTGGTCCTCTTGATACTCGAGGATCGGCGGGGGTCTTCTTCCCTTAAAAGAGTGGAGGTGTAAATCGATGGATGTCTAAATATCTGACTCTTTAGCATGCAGCTATACAAAGAAACTTATGCACACGCAGACGCAAGGCCAAGTGCATCGGTGCACGACGAGGTGACCAGTCAAATATTCCCGATAGCAAAACACTCCTAGGCCTAGGACCAGCAGACTGCATACCCAGGTATTCCCGGTTGTGGCCACAGTTCATATGCATAGAGAATTTGACACCATCACGAGAGAATCACTTTTTCTGTGTGGTGCACAGTTACAGGATATGGATTGTTCCTCCGGGCTCCGGAGATGGGACGCAGCAGCACCACTCAAGGTGTCGCCGTCATGTTCTCATCCCCCACTAGTTACCAGTTCACACGTCGATGAGCTTATTACTGACCAGGACAGGTCCAAGCAATCCACTCTGTATTAAGGGATGGGGGATCGTCCATAACCTGGTGGCAAATGGTCCCGGCTCAAAATCTTCAGAGTTCATGCCTCCACCCGAAGCTATTCAGGTGATGAAAATACAATTTGTTCAGAGATTCGTCGTGTTTCAGCAAAGTTCAGAAACTCTGACAGGACGGAGTAGAGTTTGCCCTCACGTGGAACTATGGAATATGCGCGTGGAATCTCCCAGTTTAGGCCCCCTTTGTTAGCGATTATGATTATAAGAATCTAGATTTTGGATTGTGATTTTCGGAATATGAGATCGATTGTGGAATCTGTATGACAAAATCTAGAAGGTGTTTGTTTATCTGGATTCCACAATCCATCTTATAGATCGTTTCAGTCACTTACAGTGAGGTCACAGTGACAAATAGGTAAATATATGTGTCACAATCCAGCAAAAGCTAGTCCAGAACAGATTGTGGATTCTGCCTCGGATTCTGAACCAGACTGTAGAATCCAGACTCAAAATTGAATCCTTTGTTTCAGCTTCTGCTTTTAGAATCCAGAATCCAGAATCAAAAGCTGGAACAAAGGAGGCCTTAGTGGCGTTTAGGATTTTGAATGATCACGCCCGTGGGCAATGGCAGTAGCTCTCATGCACAAGATTTTTCAGTCCTGCATCGACCATTCTCAGTGCTTTACGTGTTCCGTCCAATAGGCGAAGAAATGGTGGTCCACTCGGTCATGATTTTAGTTCGGAACATGAACTTTTCATGGTCTGTTCTCCTCATGCATAAAAATTGAAGTGGCCTTTTCTCAGCTGGATGTGGATGCTCACTTAACCTGCTTTTTCTTCGACTCGTTGTTAGGTCAATGTCCAAAAGGCCTACGACACAGTCTAGCACTTCAAGGAGAAATTTTTGAGATAAGGAATAGGCATGTCCCACTGTTCTGTTAATCATTCTTGCAAGAACAAATTCAGGTGTGATTCATGCAAACGAACCAAAGTGTTTCCTATAATACTCTTATGTTTGACATGCCCTGTTAATACGATATCTGACATTTTTTCTCCATGTATCTATGTGCTCTCATCGGATCGACGAAATCTAGTCCTGCAAACATGGCAAAATTTCCATGGCAAGTCAAGCAAGAGGATGGTGTGGCTCCACCGATACCGATTCCCGGACACATGAGGCAGCCATTGGGCCAACCATGTCTGAGCAAGATTGATGAAGTTCAGTAACTGCAGAGGATTTGTGCAAATATTTGTTGAGCACTTATCTGGTGCCGCTAAATTGTGGCCTGCGATATCTTTTGAGCATTTTTGTGTCGCTTTGTCCCGTGCAAAGATTTTGAAGATACACTTTGACGTGACACTGGTGTTGCCTTGTGGGTTTTTGCGCGCACTGCGCCTGAGAGACGTGAGGCTGACACGCGGACAAGCCAATGGCCACCGTTACCCGCCAAACCAACGGCTCGAACTCTCTCCGTCATCCGCTCCCGCCCGCGGAACGCAACACCGGCACGGCGGCGCGCCCGCCCGGCGCCACGCGTCATGAAGAAGAAGAGCTCGGCGCCGGAGCCGCGCGCGGCGGCGGCCGACGACGACTTGGAGCTGCTCAAGGCGGTGGCGCAGGCGTGGCACGCGCAGTCGGGCAACCCGCGGCCGTCTCGCGCGTCGAAGACGGGCCGGGAAGACGACGCCGCCGGCGCTGGCGCGCGACGCCACGGGGGAGAGGCGCGGTACCGGCCGTCCCGGTTCAAGCTGGAGGCCGAGGCAGCAGCCGCGGCGTCAGCGTCGGCGCCGGCGGCCGCGGAATCAGCTCCGCCCCGCGACACCACGTGGGACTTCGCGCGGTCGCTGTTTGACACGTACGAGCTCGTCACCGTCGCGCGGAAGCTCGAGTCCGGCCTCGCCATCGCCGACCACGCCGCCGGGGCCGCGCCGCCGGCCGTGCCGCGGGAGGGAGACGCGCGGGGAGCGCGGGGGAAGCGGAGCAAGGAGAGCAGCCGCAGCCTCAGGAACCTTTTGCTTCGCTCCTCGTCTGGGAGGTTCGACGGATCGAGCAGAGGTTCGACGGATCGAGCAAATAGTGCTCTCATTCTGTAAAGTCCCAATTACCATAATGCTTATTGAAAATTCCTGATATCGTACAACATCCTGCGTCGAGAGATGAGTAGCGTAGTAGTTTACCCAATGTAAAGTTTCTTCCGCGTCTCAGAATATGTAAGTGGATTGCATGCAGTTATGGCTGAGCAGAGCTTCGTGAAGAAGACCGTTCCGAGTTCTGACGCCTGGCCAGTGGCCACTTCCGAAGCAGCGGGAAAGACCGAGAAAGGTTTTGCTGGGTTGGCCTGCGATGGTTGGTTTTTGAGCCATATGCAAACGAAGAGAGGAAGCAAATTAGTTTCGGGCTGGGCCGTCTTTAAGCAGAAACTCGGTTTCGACCCAGAGCTTGTTTACACTTATAACTAGGTTTCAAAATGTTCGAGATTGCAAGTTCAAATTTGAACAGCCGAAATGAATCCAAAATTAATTATGGTGAGCTTCCACATGAATTTCTTTTTTGCAAAAACATTATGGTACATTTACATTGCTCAAAATATTTTCAACTTGTGTACATTTGTTGTTGATAATTCAAAAACACTTAAATATTGTGTTTGTTTCTGAACGATAAAAATGAATAGGGTGTTACACCAGCAGAAACAGTGTGAGGGTGTTGTTTGTGTGTGTGTGTGTGTGGGGGGGGGGGGGGGGGGGGGGGGGGGGAGTGCCCCTCCATCAATACAAATACTTGACTCCAATTCAAATTATATTCTTCTTGTGCCCATGCTTACGCAAATGACCTTACCATGAGAGTCAGCGTGACAGTTTAGAAATATTTGTTGTTGATTTTGCAAATGACTTTGATATCAGCTACAATTATAGTTATGATCCATTAATGGAGTATCTTTCATTCATTGTTCGTTTAAGAATTTCATGCATCCAAAGCTGGCCTATTGACCAGTCTTGATATATTTTATGTAGAATAGTACTTATGGAATAATTCTCCACTTTTCTTTCGGCATTCTTATTTGAACAGTTGGAAGACTGGCGGGGAGAGGCGCGGTACAGTTTGTCCCAGTTCAAGCTGGAGGCCATGGCAGCGGCAGCGGAAGGCTCCGCCCCATGAGAGCAAGCCCAATAATTAGACAAGCACTTGTCTTGTAGACAAGTTATCAGACAAGTCTCACAATAAGTTGTCTCCAAAAAGTATTTTTAATTTTTTACTAGGCCCACAATCCACCCATGCATCCAACTTTTATCTCTCACATCTGCACACCATAGGACCCACGAGCAGCAAGGCGATCGTTGCCAACTGAAGGGACAAACCTGCTTCTCTTTCCTCCCTTTCCTGCTTTATGTCAGAAAAAGTGCTGACGAAGTGGTCGATTCGCCCCTTGTTGGGCCTGCTCTGAGAGGACATGGGAATTCCCATGGTCCCTACGGGACATGTCAGAGCACGTGTCGTGCATAGGCTCAAGTCCGGCCTCCCCATCGCCGACTACGCCGCGGCTGCGCCGCAAGCCTTGGCGCGGTAGGGAGACACGCTGGGTGCAGGAATCGGGGCAAGGAGAGTAGACACACAGCCTAAGACTATCCACAGTAGTACCGATGCTGAAAACCTGATTTGTGGGCCAAGCTCAGGCGATGCCGAGACCCGAGCCAACACCGGCTATGGTCGGCACCGATGTTGAAGTATATGTGGGGTCATTGAGTCAGCGCACCTCCTTTCTTTCTTGCTGTGGCCAAAGGCGAGCGCAGGCAACCCAAGGCACCCACGTGAGCGTTTATTAATTTTTTAATTCTCAGCATCGATGCCTATACATGATCCGGGCATGGGAAATTTCTTTTTAGCATCGGTCCACACAGCGGTCTGCATCGGTGTCGAGTGAGGAGAGAGAGCATTTCGGCATCGGTTTTCATCGCCACTGTGGGTAGTCTAAGGAGCCTGTTGCATCGCTCCTCATCTGGGAGGTTTACCGGATCGATCGAGCAGATAGTTTTCTCGTAGTGTAAAGTCCCAATTTCCATAATGCTACCTGAAAATTTAGGCACAGTTTTGCAAGCTTACTAAAGCAGGGTTGTTTGCAACGTCTGATTCCATGTCTCTGTCACAGAAACTGTGGTAGGACCGAATAGAACTAAGAAAACACAAGCATCATGCCGCTCCAAACAATTAGAAAACAATGACAACAGAACATATCGTCCTTAGCAAGGATACACCATGGTTCTGTCAATTCTTAGGACTTCTTTGAAACGCAAGATTGTGAAAACTTAGAAATAAAAAAAAACACACAATTTTCAATCCAATAGGATTCCAAAGCACAATAAAGTTTACAATGGAACCTTTGGATGCAACATAGGAAAAAACATAGGAATTAGAGGAGAAAAATAGACACATAGGAAAGTTTCCTTGAGGTTGAACCTCATGTTACATTTCTTCCAAAATTCCTATGTGTCGTAGCCCGTCTGAACGGAGCGTTCGGCAGATATTTGGATCGTGGGAGCAACGTGGGAAGTAGAGATCAATCTAAGAACACGCAGAGGTTTATACTGGTTCGGACCTCCCGAAGGATAATAACGCTACGTCCAGTGTGGATCTTGATTATGCTGACAGCCTTCACGTTAGGGTTGCGGAAAGTGTCGATTACCTCCTCATCGGGGGTGTACATGAATATTTATAGGCTAAGCAACCGCCTATAGGGTCCTAGCGTGATTACAATTTAACTTTACCATATTAGTAAAGAGATCGGAACATATCTCCTAAGCCTTGACGTGCAAGACAAGTCTTCAAAAATTTCCATAATTAGTCTTCGGAATATCTGGAGTTTTAGGGTTACGGCACTATGAAATGAGGCATAGGAATGCATCCCATAGAAATTCCATAGAGTTGAATCGTTTGTCTCAATGGCACTGTAGGAAAAATTCCTATAGGATCCTATTCCTCCACAAATCCTATGTTCCAAAGGGTGCCTTCATATTTTTTAACACCCACATAGCAACAGATGAACAACGTAGCAGTTTCTCAAATATAACGTTACTTTGGCCAATGTCACAGTTTGGTTTGGTCCAAATCCTCACGCAATACAACATGGATATTAAGCACCTCAATCTCTGCTGGATATTTTGCCTACCTTACATTTTACGGAAGATGTTAGCTCGTTTTCTCGTTATGATTTTTTATAACTAAAAAAATCCAATATGTCATGTCTAAAGTAAAAGAACATAGCTGAAAGAGGCCGCTGTAGATCAAAACCTTGTGTATGTATATATATATATATATATATACTTTCTTGTTTCAGACTTGGTTCTTGGTCACACCGGTCATTAAAAACAAGCCACATCATCATTTTAGATAAATTTGGAAGATTATCGAGGCCTATTCCTAGAAGAAGCACCAAAACTCCCATTATTATTAAGATTTCTTAGCAGTTGGGTTGCCACATCATATAATGTGACAGAAAATAAGCCAATTTTACATTCCTGTGTGTGTTGAGCTGGACAACCTTACAATATAATGTCAAGGCTTTCCGATATAAAAAAGGTGCATCTATCCACTTTTTTGCTTAGCTAGGCTAGGTCAACTAAAACTCTTATCTGATTTTTTTTGGCAGAATCATGCAGTCAGAAAAGTAGATTTGGAAAGAATGATTTCAACAAACAGTTTGTCCAGTGTTCAATAAAAGCAGTCCGTCTTGAGTTGGATTATTGATAAGCTTGATTTCAGTAAGGAAGTTGCTCCAACTACTCAAGATTTTGATGACTTCCATGGCATTTGATATAAATTTCAGAGGGTGACTTATTGGTTGCGGACCACAAGTATGCACCTGTTCTCGTTCCCACCATATTGAATTTGATATATCTGGCTATAACTAAGTCAAGATGTGTTATACCATCAGCTTTTTTTATCCGTAGCAATGCACGGAAAAATAACTATATATATCAATAATTCGAAAAGAGTTTTACACACAAAGTGTTAAGAAATTAGACAAATTCCTAAGTAATTTAATCCAGAAAATTCCCGAAAATGTGATAGCGATGAACAAACTGAACAGTAAATCAGAAACGTACCCAGCGGAAGATCCAGCGCCTGAAGCGCTAGAAGATCCATTCCCAAGAACCATTGTTCTTGAGTTGTTCGATGTAGTCGATCTAAGTTGATGCAGGACGTTGTACGCAGTGCAGAACGCCCACGGTCAGGGAGGGAGTCGATTGAGCAGTCGCGATGTCGCTCCCCAAAAACCTGATCGCCCGCACACCCGGCAGATGTCTCTTGCGGAACGGGGCTTCGGAGGCCTGCTCTCCCAGATTCTGTGCGCGCAGAAGTCCGGGACGGAGATGTCTTCGTTGGCAACAGCGAGCGGAAGATCGATGCGTGCGCGAGTGGTGAGAGGAACGAATAACCAAGAGTAATGATCGTTCCCGGAAAGACTTCTATATATAGGAACGGAACAGACGCGACTCCTTCGCGAAAGGACGCCCGTCTACGAACAGGTGCGACGCATTCACACCGTACGAACAGACGCGACGCCTTCACACCGTACGAACGGGCGCGACCCATTCGAACGTAAAGGCGCCAGTGCATCTGAACGCGCCGTTCCAATATACCAAAAAGTCCAAGACGGACGGACGGACGCGACGCGCCGCGCCCGCCCGCCACGCCACGCCTCGCCAGCCAGCCAGCCAGCCACGCCACGCCTCGCCTCGCCTCGCCTCGCCTCACCATGGCACGGCTCGGCGGCGGCGGCGGCGGCGCGCGCGCGCGTGTGGTTCACCACTAGCCTCTCTCAACTTCTCTAGGGGATCAACCGGAAATCCACCTAATAAGTCGAGTCTAATTATGGTAGGAATCCCATGTGGGACTAAACCATTAATACACTAATTATGGGTCTAGACTAATTGATTATTATTATAGGCTAAAAGCCCATAATCTCAACAATCCCCACCAAGTCTAGAGCTCATAATGACTGCACACAAAATATCTTCCTTTCGTTTGATATACCGGTGTTTCGATGGAGACTGTTAAGTTGAACTTCCATCTAGAACAAAAGTTACGCCTTATTCACAACTGAGCAATGGACTAAGCCTTGAATTGTCAGTTTTGTGCGAAAGAGGTTTCACCTAAGTCCTTTGCCGATACTAGGTTGCCACAAGCATCCCCTCTGTTTTGAAGCATATAAGTCATACTTCTGGCCCATTCATGAGTATCTAGAGATCCCCACCATCTCATAGACTGTGACTAGCAGTCGAACTCATATAGGTGTATTCCTTAAAGATATCCTGTAGGACGATATCTTTGCTTCTCATAAGCCACTCGAACACATTAAGTTTAATAAACCAGCCTTCCATACAGTTTTCTAGGAAAGAAGTACATCTGAGATAGACCAGTCAAGGGTCTTTCCTCTCAAGTTGTCACTAGCTTGTTGCACCATTCTACTTCACGGGATCTCCGATCGCATAGAACAGGTTACCACTATGACAGCTTATCAAGTGGGTCTTAAGCCCATCTCACTCGATGCACAATGTATCACATTACGTGATAGTCCCTTGGTAAATTGATCTGCCAGATTCTTGGACGTATGTACATAGTCCAACGAAATAATTCCGGAGTTTCTCAGTTTTCTGACAGATTTTATTCGCCGTTTCACATGCCTTGTGGCCTTCATGTTATCCTTTGAACTGTTCACTTTGACTATCACAGTTTGATTGTCACAGTTCATGGAGATAGACGGTATTGGTTTTTCACCCACCGGTAAATCCATAAGGAAATCACGAAGCCACTCGGCCTCTAAGCCGGCTGTATCCAATGCTGTTAGTTCTGCTTCCATAGTTGACCTCGTTAAGATGGTCTGCTTGCAAGACTTCCAGGAAACAGCGCCACCTCCAAGTAGGAACACATATCCACTTGTGGCGTACATCTCATCAACATCAGATATCCAATTTGCATCACAATATCTCTCAAGTACTTTAGGGTACCCAGAATAGTGAATGCCATAGCTCATTGTACCTTTAAGATAGCGCATTACTCTCTCAAGAGCTCGCCAGTGATCATCTCCCGGTTTCGACACAAACCGGCTCAACTTGCTCACAGCAAATGAGATATCAGGCCTCGTAGCACTAGCAAGGTACATAAGCGAACCAATGATTTGGGAATATCTCAACTGATCCCTTGCTATTCTTTGGTTCTTCCGTAATAGCACGCTAGGATCATAAGGCGTTGGAGCAGATTGAACATCGCTATACCCAAAGCGACTCAAAATCTTTTCCACGTAGTGAGATTGCAAAAGAGTAATCCCACCAGTGCCTTCTCTTTGTAGCTTGATGTTAAGAATAACATCTGCTACTCCCAAATCCTTGACCTCCTTAATCACATTAAAGTTGGTCCCAAAGATCAGTATGTCATCCACATAAAGACACAGGATGACTCCCTCGCCCCCACCATACCGATAGTATACACATCTGTCAGCTTCATTGACAGCAAAGCCAGCCGATATCAAAGTTCTTTCGAACTTCTCGTGCCATTGCTTAGGAGCTTGTTTGAGGCCATACAGGGATTTTAACAATTTACACACCAAGCTCTTTTGACCTTCTATTACAAACCCATCAGGCTGATCCATATAGATCTCCTCATCCAACTCTCCATAAAGGAAAGCTGTCTTAACGTCCATCTGATGAACGAGAAGACCATGTGAGGCTGCCAGGGAAAGTAATACTCGAATCGTGGTCATACGAGCAACAGGTGAGTAGGTGTCGAAATAATCTTCACCTTCTCTTTGTGAATATCCCTTCACTACAAGCCTTGCCTTGTACCTCTCAATCGTACCATCAGGCCTAAGCTTTTTCTTGAACACCCATTTGCATCCTATGGGTTTACACCCGTAAGGACGCTCGACCAACTCCCAAGTACCATTAGACATGATTGAATCCATTTCACTCCTTATTGCTTCCTTCCAAAGGTCAGCATCAGGAGATGAAAATGCCTCTTCAATGGTTCTTGGAGTGTCATCCACGAGGTACACAATAAAGTCATTACCAAAAGACTTTGCAGTCTTTTGTCTCTTACCCTTACGGGTGACTAGATTGTCATCCTCCTCAGGAATATGCACAGGGGGTTCCTCATTATGTGTTACCGGAATGAAATGCTCATGGGGTAATACAGAATCATAACTAGACGTGCTAGGTGCATTTTTAGAAGGAAATTCACTCTCAAAGAATGTAGCATCACTGGACTCAAAAATCGTACCGACCAGCATGTCAGGTATTCCAGATTTTACTACTAAAAATCTATAACCCACGCTGTTTATAGCATAACCTAGGAAGATACAATCAACAGTTTTAGGTCCAAGTTTGCGCTTCTTATTAATTGGCACATTCACAATGGCCAAACAACCCCAAGTGCGCAAATATGAGAGATTTAATCTTTTCTTATGCCATTGCTCAAATGGTGTGATTTCTTTGTCTTTTGTGGGAACTCTATTCAGGACATGACATGCAGTCAAAATCGCCTCACCCCACCATTCCTTGGAAAGGCCCGCTGTCTCTAACATGGCGTTAACCAAATCAGTTAGAGTTCGGTTCTTTCTCTCGGCAATCCCATTAGATTCAGGTGAGTAAAGCGGTGTCCTCTCATGAATAATACCACGTTCCGCACAAAATTCAGAAAAATCACTAGAAAAATACTCTCCACTACGGTCAGACCTTAAACGTTTAATCTTCCTCTCTAATTGGTTTCTACTTCAGCTTTATAGATTTTAAAGTAATGCAAAGCTTCATCTTTGGATTTCAGCAAATACACATAGCAATATCTAGTACAATCATCTATGAGAGTCATGAAGTATCTTTTATCACCTCTGGTCAATTCTCCATTCATCTCACATAGATCTGAATGCACAAGTTCTAATGCCTCTAAGTTCCTCGCCTCCGTAGCCTTGTGAGGCTTGCGAAGTTGCTTAGATTGCACGCAAGCATGGCACTTAGAACTTTTGACCATGTCAAATTTCGGGATTAAATTCAGTTTTGCTAGCCGCGTCACACAACCAAAATTAATGTGACAAAGTCGTGAATGCCAAACATTCGACTCATTCGAAGTAAGAATATTATTCACAACCTTATTACAACCAATGTCAAGTAAAGAAAAGCGGAACAAGCCTCCGCAATCATAGCCTTTTCCAACAAATGTTCCATACTTAGAAAGTATACATTTATTAGACTCAAGAACTATTTTATAACCATCTCGACACAATTGAGAGCCACTAACAAGATTCCTTTTGATTGAGGGGACATGCTGCACGTGCTTCAATAGCACCGTCTTTCCCGAAGTAAACTTCAGAATGACCGTACCAACACCAAGAACACGAGCATGTGACCCATTTCCCATCAACAAGTCTCCTGTCACTCCGGCCTGATAAGAAGAAAACAAAGAGATATCAGCACACACATGTACATTAGCCCCAGTGTCAATCCACCACTCAGGTGTTTGACAGACAGAAAGGACAATGGGTGTAGAATTACCGTACCCAGAAGTCCCTCCAGTCTCGCTAATGACCACGTTTGCAGATTTCTTCTCCTGCTTAACTTTGCGGTCTGGGCACGCACTTGCCCAATGCTTAGTGCTCCCGCAAACAAAGCAGCCACTTTCTTTGTTCTTTTTCTTCTTAAAAGTGGTTGATTGCTTAGGCTTCTCAGCCCCCTTCTTCTTCTTCTTTGATGAAGTAACCTTTCGCACCATATTGGCACTAGAAGGTTCTCCTACGCTCTTTCCACGTGTGTCTTTTGCTTTCGCCCTTTCCTCAACATCAAGAGTCCCTATGAGTTCAGACACGCTAAACTCTTGCCTCTTGTGTTTCAGTTGGGTAGCAAAATCTCTCCAAGTAGATGGCAACTTGGCGATAATACCGCCAGCCACAAACTTGTCAGGCAACACACATGGAAACGGTTCGAGTTCTTTTGCCAAAGCCTGAATCTCATGAGCTTGTTCAACTACAGAACGGTTCTCAACCATCTTGTAGTCAAAAGTTGCTCCATGATATACAGCTCGCTACCGGCATCAGAAACACCGAACTTAGCGTCCAGAGCATCCCATAGTTCTTTCGCAGAGGTGCACGTGATGTATGAATCCTTATACTTATCAGCAAGAGCGCTAATCACGGCGCCTCTGAACAGATTATCAGCCATATTGAACCGTTCCTCCTCCTCTGGAGTGAACTGTTCTGGCCTACCGTTCGCGGCGTGATGGCAGTTCATTGCTGTAAGCCACAGGACCATCTGCGCACGCCACCTCTTATAGAAAGACCCATCAAACGCGTTCGGTTTCAGTGCAGCAGCAAAACCGCTAACAGAAAATTGCCTAATATCAGGTTTTTGGATTGTTAAGAAATTAGGCAAATTCCTAAGTAATTTAATCCAGAAAATTCCCGAAAATGTGATAGCGATGAACAAACTGAACAGTAAATCAGAAACGTACCCAGCGGAAGATCCAGCGCCTGAAGCGCTAGAAGATCCATTCCCAAGAACCATTGTTCTTGAGTTGTTCGATGTAGTCGATCTAAGTTGATGCAGGACGTTGTACGCAGTGCAGAACGCCCACGGTCAGGGAGGGAGTCGATTGAGCAGTCGCGATGTCGCTCCCCAAAAACCTGATCGCCCGCACACCCGGCAGATGTCTCTTGCGGAACGGGGCTTCGGAGGCCTGCTCTCCCAGATTCTGTGCGCGCAGAAGTCCGGGACGGAGATGTCTTCGTTGGCAACAGCGAGCGGAAGATCGATGCGTGCGCGAGTGGTGAGAGGAACGAATAACCAAGAGTAATGATCGTTCCCGGAAAGACTTCTATATATAGGAACGGAACAGACGCGACTCCTTCGCGAAAGGACGCCCGTCTACGAACAGGTGCGACGCATTCACACCGTACGAACAGACGCGACGCCTTCACACCGTACGAACGGGCGCGACCCATTCGAACGTAAAGGCGCCGGTGCATCTGAACGCGCCGTTCCAATATACCAAAAAGTCCAAGACGGACGGACGGACGCGCCGCGCCCGCCCGCCACGCCACGCCTCGCCAGCCAGCCAGCCAGCCACGCCACGCCTCGCCTCGCCTCGCCTCGCCTCGCCATGGCACGGCTCGGCGGCGGCGGCGGCGGCGGCGCGCGCGCGCGTGTGGTTCACCACTAGCCTCTCTCAACTTCTCTAGGGGATCAACCGGAAATCCACCTAATAAGTCGAGTCTAATTATGGTAGGAATCCCATGTGGGACTAAACCATTAATACACTAATTATGGGTCTAGACTAATTGATTATTATTATGGGCTAAAAGCCCATAATCTCAACAATCCCCACCAAGTCTAGAGCTCATAATGACTGCACACAAAATATCTTCCTTTCGTTTGATATACCGGTGTTTCGATGGAGACTGTTAAGTTGAACTTCCATCTAGAACAAAAGTTACGCCTTATTCACAACTGAGCAATGGACTAAGCCTTGAATTGTCAGTTTTGTGCGAAAGAGGTTTCACCTAAGTCCTTTGCCGATACTGGGTTGCCACAAGCATCCCCTCTGTTTTGAAGCATATAAGTCATACTTCTGGCCCATTCATGAGTATCTAGAGATCCCCACCATCTCATAGACTGTGACTAGCAGTCGAACTCATATAGGTGTATTCCTTAAAGATATCCTGTAGGACGATATCTTTGCTTCTCATAAGCCACTCGGAACACATTAAGTTTAATAAACCAGCCTTCCATACAGTTTTCTAGGAAAGAAGTACATCTGAGATAGACCAGTCAAGGGTCTTTCCTCTCAAGTTGTCACTAGCTTGTTGCACCATTCTACTTCACGGGATCTCCGATCGCATAGAACAGGTTACCACTATGACAGCTTATCAAGTGGGTCTTAAGCCCATCTCACTCGATGCACTATGTATCACATTACGTGATAGTCCCTTGGTAAATTGATCTGCCAGATTCTTGGACGTATGTACATAGTCCAACGAAATAATTCCGGAGTTTCTCAGTTTTCTGACAGATTTTATTCGCCGTTTCACATGCCTTGTGGCCTTCATGTTATCCTTTGAACTGTTCACTTTGACTATCACAGTTTGATTGTCACAGTTCATGGAGATAGACGGTATTGGTTTTTCACCCACCGGTAAATCCATAAGGAAATCACGAAGCCACTCGGCCTCTAAGCCGGCTGTATCCAATGCTGTTAGTTCTGCTTCCATAGTTGACCTCGTTAAGATGGTCTGCTTGCAAGACTTCCAGGAAACAGCGCCACCTCTAAGTAGGAACACATATCCACTTGTGGCGTATATCTCATCAACATCAGATATCCAATTTGCATCACAATATCCCTCAAGTACTTTAGGGTACCCAGAATAGTGAATGCCATAGCTCATTGTACCTTTAAGATAGCGCATTACTCTCTCAAGAGCTCGCCAGTGATCATCTCCCGGTTTCGACACAAACCGGCTCAACTTGCTCACAGCAAATGAGATATCAGGCCTCGTAGCACTAGCAAGGTACATAAGCGAACCAATGACTTGGGAATATCTCAACTGATCCCTTGCTATTCTTTGGTTCTTCCGTAATAGCACGCTAGGATCATAAGGCGTTGGAGCAGATTGAATATCGCTATACCCAAAGCGACTCAAAATCTTTTCCACGTAGTGAGATTGCAAAAGAGTAATCCCACCAGTGCCTTCTCTTTGTAGCTTGATGTTAAGAATAACATCTGCTACTCCCAAATCCTTGACCTCCTTAATCACATTAAAGTTGGTCCCAAAGATCAGTATGTCATCCACATAAAGACACAGGATGACTCCCTCGCCCCCACCATACCGATAGTATACACATCTGTCAGCTTCATTGACAGCAAAGCCAGCCAATATCAAAGTTCTTTCGAACTTCTCGTGCCATTGCTTAGGAGCTTGTTTGAGGCCATACAGGGATTTTAACAATTTACACACCAAGCTCTTTTGACCTTCTATTACAAACCCATCAGGCTGATCCATATAGATCTCCTCATCCAACTCTCCATAAAGGAAAGCTGTCTTAACGTCCATCTGATGAACGAGAAGACCATGTGAGGCTGCCAGGGAAAGTAATACTCGAATCATGGTCATACGAGCAACAGGTGAGTAGGTATCGAAATAATCTTCACCTTCTCTTTGTGAATATCCCTTCACTACAAGCCTTGCCTTGTACCTCTCAATCGTACCATCAGGCCTAAGCTTTTTCTTGAACACCCATTTGCATCCTATGGGTTTACACCCGTAAGGACGCTCGACCAACTCCCAAGTACCATTAGACATGATTGAATCCATTTCACTCCTTATTGCTTCCTTCCAAAGGTCAGCATCAGGAGATGAAATGCCTCTTCAATGGTTCTTGGAGTGTCATCCACGAGGTACACAATAAAGTCATTACCAAAAGACTTTGCAGTCCTTTGTCTCTTACCCTTACGGGTGACTAGATTGTCATCCTCCTCAGGAATATGCACAGGGGGTTCCTCATTATGTGTTACCGGAATGAAATGCTCATGGGGTAATACAGAATCATAACTAGACGTGCTAGGTGTATTTTTAGAAGGAAATTCACTCTCAAAGAATGTAGCATCACTGGACTCAAAAATCGTACCGACCAGTATGTCAGGTATTCCAGATTTTACTACTAAAAATCTATAGCCCACGCTGTTTATAGCATAACCCAGGAAGATACAATCAACAGTTTTAGGTCCAAGTTTGCGCTTCTTATTGATTGGCACATTCACCATGGCCAAACAACCCCAAGTGCGCAAATATGAGAGATTTAATCTTTTCTTATGCCATTGCTCAAATGGTGTGATTTCTTTGTCTTTTGTGGGAACTCTATTCAGGACATGACATGCAGTCAAAATCGCCTCACCCCACCATTCCTTGGAAAGGCCCGCTGTCTCTAACATGGCGTTAACCAAATCAGTTAGAGTTCGGTTCTTTCTCTCGGCAATCCCATTAGATTCAGGTGAGTAAAGCGGTGTCCTCTCATGAATAATACCACGTTCCGCACAAAATTCAGAAAAATCACTAGAAAAATACTCTCCACCACGGTCAGACCTTAAACGTTTAATCTTCCTCTCTAATTGGTTTTCTACTTCAGCTTTATAGATTTTAAAGTAATGCAAAGCTTCATCTTTGGATTTCAGCAAATACACATAGCAATATCTAGTACAATCATCTATGAGAGTCATAAAGTATCTTTTATCACCTCTGGTCAATTCTCCATTCATCTCACATAGATCTGAATGCACAAGTTCTAATGCCTCTAAGTTCCTCGCCTCCGCAGCCTTGTGAGGCTTGCGAAGTTGCTTAGATTGCACGCAAGCATGGCACTTAGAACTTTTGACCATGTCAAATTTCGGGATTAAATTCAGTTTTGCTAGCCGCGTCACACAACCAAAATTAATGTGACAAAGTCGTGAATGCCAAACATTCGACTCATTCGAAATAAGAATATTATTCACAACCTTATTACAACCAATGTCAAGTAAAGAAAAGCGGAAAAAGCCTCCGCAATCATAGCCTTTTCCAACAAATGTTCCATACTTAGAAAGTATACATTTATTAGACTCAAGAACTATTTTATAACCATCTCGACACAATTGAGAGCCACTAACAAGATTCCTTTTGATTGAGGGGACATGCTGCACGTGCTTCAATAGCACCGTCTTTCCCGAAGTAAACTTCAGAATGACCGTACCAACACCAAGAACACGAGCATGTGACCCATTTCCCATCAACAAGTCTCCTGTCACTCCGGCCTGATAAGAAGAAAACAAAAAGATATCAGCACACACATGTACATTAGCCCCAGTGTCAATCCACCACTCAGGTGTTTGACAGACAGAAAGGACAATGGGTGTAGAATTACCGTACCCAGAAGTCCCTCCAGTCTCGCTAATGACCACGTTTGCAGATTTCTTCTCCTGCTTAACTTTGCGGTCTGGGCACGCACTTGCCCAATGCTCAGTGCTCCCGCAAACAAAGCAGCCACTTTCTTTGTTCTTTTTCTTCTTAAAAGTGGTTGATTGCTTAGGCTTCTCAGCCCCCTTCTTCTTCTTCTTTGATGAAGTAACCTTTCGCACCATATTGGCACTAGAAGGTTCTCCTACGCTCTTTCCACGTGTGTCTTTTGCTTTCGCCCTTTTCTCAACATCAAGAGTCCCTATGAGTTCAGACACGCTAAACTCTTGCCTCTTGTGTTTCAGTTGGGTAGCAAAATCTCTCCAAGTAGATGGCAACTTGGCGATAATACCGCCAGCCACAAACTTGTCAGGCAACACACATGGAAACGGTTCGAGTTCTTTTGCCAAAGCCTGAATCTCATGAGCTTGTTCAACTACAGAACGGTTCTCAACCATCTTGTAGTCAAAAAGTTGCTCCATGATATACAGCTCACTACCGGCATCAGAAACACCGAACTTAGCGTCCAGAGCATCCCATAGTTCTTTCGCAGAGGTGCACGTGATGTATGAATCCTTATACTTATCAGCAAGAGCGCTAATCACGGCGCCTCTGAACAGATTATCAGCCATATTGAACCGTTCCTCCTCCTCTGGAGTGAACTGTTCTGGCCTACCGTTCGCGGCGTGATGGCAGTTCATTGCTGTAAGCCACAGGACCATCTGCGCACGCCACCTCTTATAGAAAGACCCATCAAACGCGTTCGGTTTCAGTGCAGCAGCAAAACCGCTAACAGAAAATTGCCTAATATCAGGTTTTTGGATTGTTAAGAAATTAGGCAAATTCCTAAGTAATTTAATCCAGAAAATTCCCGAAAATGTGATAGCGATGAACAAACTGAACAGTAAATCAGAAACGTACCCAGCGGAAGATCCAGCGCCTGAAGCGCTAGAAGATCCATTCCCAAGAACCATTGTTCTTGAGTTGTTCGATGTAGTCGATCTAAGTTGATGCAGGACGTTGTACGTAGTGCAGAACGCCCACGGTCAGGGAGGGAGTCGATTGGGCAGTCGCGATGTCGCTCCCCAAAAACCTGATCGCCCGCACACCCGGCAGATGTCTCTTGCGGAACGGGGCTTCGGAGGCCTGCTCTCCCAGATTCTGTGCGCGCAGAAGTCCGGGACGGAGATGTCTTCGTTGGCAACAGCGAGCGGAAGATCGATGCGTGCGCGAGTGGTGAGAGGAACGAATAACCAAGAGTAATGATCGTTCCCGGGAAGACTTCTATATATAGGAACGGAACAGACGCGACTCCTTCGCGAAAGGACGCCCGTCTACGAACAGGTGCGACGCATTCACACCGTACGAACGGGCGCGACCCATTCGAACGTAAAGGCGCCGGTGCATCTGAACGCGCCGTTCCAATAGACGGACGGACGCGACGCGACGCGACGCGCCACGCCACGCCACGCCTCGCCACGCCACGCCACGGCTCGGCGGCGGCGGCGGCGGCGCGCGCGCGCGCGTGTGGTTCACCACTAGCCTCTCTCAACTTCTCTAGGGGATCAACCGGAAATCCACCTAATAAGTCGAGTCTAATTATGGTAGGAATCCCATGTGGGACTAAACCATTAATACACTAATTATGGGCCTAGACTAATTGATTATTATTATGGGCTAAAAGCCCATAATCTCAACACAAAGCTTGGTTGGTCTGACTGACCAACCTCGCATAGAGTCCCTCATAGCTACTACTCACTAGCAATATTAACGACTAGATTTTCCTTTACTGCTACATGCTGGTGCACCGTCACATGTCGACTACTGGGCAGGGGGGCAAGGGTTCAGCCAAATGTTTTGCGCCCGCCGCCTCCAGTTGCCGGTTTCTGATGGCATTCCTTTGGGGGTGTTCGGCGCAGGGGGTCTAAACTTTAGAGGGTTTTTCCAACGAATATTGTGATTACAAATAAAGTTTAATTACGAAACTAATTTCAGGACTCCGCTCGAATTCGCGAGACGAATCTAATGAGGGTAATTAAGGCGTCATTAGAAGATAGTTACTGTAGCATCACTGTAGCAAAACATAGATTAATTAGGCTCATTAGATTCGTCTCGCGATTTAGAGGGGGGGTCGTGACATAGGTTTTGTCATTAAATAAATAAAAAATTCTTAAATAGTAAGATTCTCTTTTTTTAGAGGGGTCTAAACTTTAGCGGCAGTTCAACGAACACCCCCTTTGTCTGGATTCTTATTTGAGGTCTTAAGTCCTAATAACTTCATAATTGTTTTTACGGCAACTGAAGTTCTGAGTTTAGGTAGCATAAAGAAATGTAGAAAAATGTTTCACGAGATGTAGCACATGATTGGTAGAATATTGTTTTTTTCCCTATCAACATGTGCATATGAAAAGATGGAAGCACGTTAGCCTAGTGTGTCAGTGGGGGTGCTAAACTAAGTCTCCTTTTCTTTTTGTGTAACGACGACCAGTGTTCTTCGTCAAAAAAAATAACGACGACCAGTGCTCTTGATCAGCTTCTACATATCAGAGTCGCTGTTGTTGAAGAAACACCAATTTTAGTTTAATTAATGGAGATCATGGCTAATAACTAACTCTATGGCCTCGCAAAAAAAAAAAACTAACTCTATGGCAATTTGCAGCTCCCTCCTATAAATAGATCCCTGCCAGTCTCACACGGCAGCAGGGCAGCAGCAAGCAAGCTAGGGCCAAAGGTATTTACTGCACACAAACTAGCAGTTTCGCTGATCGATCGATCCATTGGTAACTCGGTAGTATCACATTGATAATCATGTATAGAACTTAGTCACTTATTAAGTTCTTACAGTTCTGCTGTGTTATTCCAGGTCACTTCGTCTCAAGCTACGGCCGATTGATCTGACCATGGATTCCAGTAGCACGGCCCCTAGGATGACCAGGTTGGTCTTTGCCTGCGTTCTTGCCCTGCTGGCGGCGCAGCTCCTGCTGTTTATGGCCGCGCCTGCGCTGGCACAAGGCCATGCCGCCGGATCACGCCGGCTCGTGCATGTAAATTGCGCCGCCTATTGCGCTAGATTATGCTCTTTCTGCCAAATGCCTAATCCCCCGCAAAAGACAGACTGCTCCCAATGCGCCCCGTGTGGCTGCCTATTTTGATCGATCGAGGAGCACTGGAGTAGCGAGGTCGATCTACCGCGCCATAGCTTTGCTTCATCGACCCGACCGCTCATTGTTTGGTTTGAAACTCCGAACAGTATCTTGTTTGCTTCAGCTTTTTTTGTTTTCTTTTGGAACTCGCAGCTCCTTGTTCCTATTGCGTGTGGTTGATGGTGAATTGGTGATGTTTCTTTTCTTGGTCTGGTTCCATGTTCAAATACGACCCTAGGTTCCCGAGGATGTAATGAAGTAATGGATTTCTTGTTTAAAGATTGTAGTAAGCGCAGCGCGTGAACCATGCAGAACTCTCAGTGATACATGATGGCCATCGTTCTCCTGACTCACTGGATACCTTGATTATTTCAGCTTTTCGAACCAGACAAAATGTGTTTAGCTAGCAAAAACTGGTTTAGCGATGCAATTTGTATTCTGCAATGTCTCCTCATGTTCTGAAAGGCCCACTCGAAACGATTAAATGGTTCGGCTGCAAACCGATTGCATTTTTCACCATGATTAAAATTATAACATGTGACAACAGAGTGACGGGAACTTCACAAATGATTGAGTCAGCCTGTTCGGTTGGAGGCTGCTGCTGCCGTTTACTGTAGCTGTTGTTGGAGAAATAACTGCGAATACTGTAGTTGCTGGAAGCAGCACTGTAGCAGACAGAGGAGGAAAGCAGCAGCAGCAGCAGCAGCCGGCTGAAAAACCGCGCGGACGCGCGGACAGGGTAGCTGGATTTCGGCACCTTGAAATGGAAGAAAGAAATGCATAATGCCAGCCGACCGTGCTGCGTGCATATCCAAACCAGATCACCGGACGACACGTATTCCAAAAGATGCTCGCGTTAGACACACTAATAAAAATGTACTCCGAGAAATGCATATGACTCTGGTTAAGTTATCTACTAAGTGTTTATTAGTGTCTAACAGCTTGCAAGTTGCAACCCAACTGCCCCTCGGTCGGTTTATTCTCTGCAGGCTACAGCACGCAAGCTTTGGGCAACCCAAGGTTCAGTTGGCAACTTGGCATGGCTAACTGGCTTTCGGGAAAAATGAAAAAAAAGAAGGTTGACACGGCTAACCGCTCTCGGTCACGTACAAACGACACACGAGCTGCAATAAAATGTGTGCATGCTCCGATAAAATTTTGAGTGGAACGACTGAGAGCTCTTACAAGTGTGCGTAGTGTAAGCAAATAGTACGAAAAATGATTTTTGAGTTGTTGGGACCTTGTGCTGCAACATCATTGGAGCCAGACGGACTACCACATAACCCGTTGCGGTGGATCCAACGGGGGGCAAGGGGGGCTCGAGCCCCCCTACTGCTCACCGGACAAGGGAGTCTCTTCTGAGCATCTCTTGAACAGTTGGAGCATTTGGCAGCCGTAAATGAGAAATAGAGGACGAACAGAGGTTGAAGAAGGCTTCTGTTCATTTTTTTGGGCTGCCTGAAACGAAAGAGCCAATTGGGCCAACCGACCATGGGTTTCTAGATTAATCAAGTCCATAACCTTGTCCAGCCCCCCTTAATCTTGTCCTGCGTCCGTCACTGCTTCCAGCAGCAGCGAACAATGAGTCATATAACCACACTAAGTTTTCAAATTAGACCTCATTTGGAATGTAGGAATTTTACATGAAACAGTTTAATTTTATAGAAACGGAACCTTATCTGTTTTCAGAGAGAATGAATGGACGGAGCTCGTCACCTATTTCAACAGGGATTTCATGGACGGAGCCCCTTTTCTGGCAGTCCGCGGGCGTCCTTCGCGTCGAAAGGCAAGCTGAGCGCGAGCCGCTGCCCTGAACGCTCACGTACAGGTACAGACACCTCGTCCCGAACGCACCTGGGCTTTGCTCCGATGCTAGCCCGCGGAGTGTCGCTGCCGATTCGGCCCGAATGCATATGCATTGCCTCAGCCAGTTGTTCCGGAATTTGACTTTTCGCACTAGCCGTGCTCTCGTGCACAACACTGGTGATTGCTGCTAACTGATGTTTGGAGTAGCTCACATGCTCTGAAATGCCTACCGGTTTGTAACCATCGTGATCCGACACGCCACCCAAACCCCAATGGGGTAACATTGAGATTTGAGGCTTATGTGGACAACATGGATTACACAGTTAATGGCATTGAGGCTTCAACTTAAGAAATAAACACGATAAGAAAATTGATGCCTAAAAAGAACACAGTACAACATTCAATATTTTCAGGGAGCATCCATGCACTTATGCGAACAGCATCATCAGTAATGTGATTGCACAATGAAGAGCATCTGGGGCTTGAATAACACAACTAGAACACGTGACATTAGTGGCTAAAGGGGTAACAGCTGTCGAAATAAGCTGACAGTTACATACAAACAGGAAACTTCAGTAGCATTTGCAAATGGAATTAGGATGCAAAGTTAGCTCAACAGACAGATGTGATCCTTTCCAAAAACAAAACAAAACAAACAGATGCTGATATTTACAACATACATAAATGTACTACGTCAATCAGCAAACACATTGTTTACAACACACATCTAAATAGCTCATGATGGAGCCTGGATGCTCATTTTCTTCTGCTTGCTGCCCTTCTGGTTGTTGATCTTGGAGAAAAAGAAACAGGATTTGGAGAAGTTGATTGCTGAAACCTCTTTGGTTTGTTAACAATCTTGGAGTCTGATGGAGTAGTTACCCCTTTCCTCTTCCTGCATGATACAGATGGTGAGCAATGAGAAACATAACTGATTCTATCACAAGGGAGCAAATTCTTCACCAAAATATGATTCAAAATACCTGTTCTCATTGAGAACTGATGGATCATCACCTAGTTTAGCAGGGGTTTCACGGCAGGTCTTCTCAGTATGCCCAAATTGGAAGCATCTTTTGCATTGTGAAGGGCCCCTTTTCATTGTTTTGCCATTTTCTTTTGTTCTTTGAACTGCCGTCGAAGACAATCCCGCAGCTTCTTGGCACCCATCACAGCCTCCAGCCTCAATAACTCTTTTGCCCTGTCTGTTATCCAACTTTTGGTTTTGCAAGCCTCCATTCTGTTCATCCTGGTAATCTTTTCTGAAATCCAAGCCACCTAGAGAAAGAACAGGATGAATTTATCAGAACGGAAAAATCAAAATGAAGGTAACTATATGAGTTAAACTAGCGCTAAATATTGCAATGCAGGCGATCGATAAAATCCTACATTCACCATGAAAGTGCTTCTGCCATGTAGTTTCTTTGCAGGAAATTTTCCGACATGGCTCAATCTCTCTTTCATGGGAAATTGCCTGACAAATAAAGCACAGGTTCCTTTCTCCATTTCTAGATTGTATCAGCCATATGTGGTGTCAGGAGCATATAAAGAATGAAGCACAGTTGTTGAGTAATCGAAACAATATCATGATCCCTTTGATAAAGATGCCCTTCCTCACTCTGGTCTCATTCTGCAGCTTCGTTTTCCTTCCTATTGCTTCTTTTAATACATCCGCTGATCATTAGATCCAGATGGAACATCTCCAACAGAGTCAAAATACAGATCAAGGTAGCGTTCCCTCTATTCCATATCTTCTCTAGAAGGGTCAGATCCGATGTCCATAAAATGTGATTCCTCTGCCCAGATAGAATTGCCATCTACTGCACATGGTGGTTCTTACTTAGCAATTAGATCAGATGCTCCTTCCCTGCACTTATGACTGGAACATGGTGTTTACTTTCCTCATTTGTCAACAGTCGATTAATTGTCATTTCTCAGCATGATTCACATGCTGACTCCAATCAACAGCCATCATAAACTCCACATGCTTTAAAGCGCTTCATTCACAATGTTAGGTCTCAATCACTAGTGAGACTGTGATTGTCGCTCCCACTTCCAAGCATATTAGATATATGGTCTTCTCGGTAGCTTGCCCAGCACAGGTAAGCAAACTTCCCGACATCGATAGTTCCACAACGGGGAAAAACAAAGGAGCAAAATGGCTAACGCAGGCTGACAGAATGCTTGAAAGCTGCAACCTTGAATGGTATCTAAATGAACTGGCGTCTTTCTTTGGTAAATCCTAAGAGGGTAATTTTTCAGTGACAAATGACCAAAATTTCCAATTAAGAACTTCACCAGTCCTAAAAGTCACATCACAATACTTCACACACTTCATCATTTTTCACCCCTATGCCCTACGATTCGACGAGTAAGGAAGCAGATCATAGACACTACTGAGACAGCGTGGCAGTACCTCAATTCCGAACAGTACAGAAATGAGAAATTGTGGCAATGGAAAGAAAAATACTTTTCCAATCAGACGATTCCATTGTCAAAGTTCCCGGTAGAAGTTCAATTTTTATTCAGGAGTATATACATTGCAAGGTAGACAAGTGACCAGTCAAATTCAAAAGTGCAACATGACAAATCACCCATGTAACTCATGCCAATATGTGCTGAAATCCAGGTTCCAATTGTTACTAATATAGTCAAGAGAGCAAAAATTACATTAGGAAAACAGCCACAGGAGTACCTCCATGCATTGCTACAGTAATAACATTTACCAACACCCCGGGGAAGCAATAAGTTAACAAATCCAATCCAAGATACCTAAGCTAGTTACACAAGGTCGATTTTCCAACCCGTGGGCACATCAGGGCAGGCAGAACTATCTGTCATCCTACACGCACACAATCCGTGAGAAATGCCCGAACACAGCAACCCTACAAAATCTATCAAGACAAGTACAGAGACAACTAAGAGCTGTGAAGTGCCTAGCTGGTACCAGGGTCATCTGGACTCTGCAACGAGTTCATGAGCTCCTTCGGGTCGGCCCATACCGGCAGCGCGGCGACGGCCTCCACGACGTCCTCCTCGTGCGCTTGGCAGAGCGAGAGGACCTGGTCGCATAGCCCGGACACCCTCTCGAGAACCGCCTCCGTCACCTCTACCTGCACGGCCACCAAAATAAGGAAAACCGCAAATTGCCGCAATCAAGAACGGGGGAAAAGGGAAATCGAGCAGCGCTGAGGAAGCTAGCCTAGGCGACCGGCAGGGTAACTTACCTGGGCGAGGAGGTCGTCAAGAACGGAATCCGAGGCTGATGTGGCGGTGGCGGCGGGGCCGGGAGACGCGGGAGGAGCCTGGGTGGGAGGAGTCGGCTGGGGAACGGGGAGCTGGGCCTCGAGCCTCCTCTCGAGGGCCTCCCAGCGAGCGAGCTCGCGGAGGCGCCTGTCGCGGAGGCGGAGGAGAGCGCGGCGGCGGCGGAGGCGCGCGGCCTTGAGGTCGGGGCCCGCCGGCTGGGCGGATGGGGGCGCGACGTCACGGTAGAGCCCGCGACGGCGCGTGTAAATGAAGCCATGGTCGTTGCAGATCTCCTCGTCCTCGGCGTCCATCGGCCGGCGGGGATCTGGGCGTCGGTTCGGGTGAGCACGACGGCTGCGAACACGGCGGCTGGTGCGGGGGATTTCGAATTTCACTTGGTTGGGGTTCGGGAGGGAGGGAGGGAGCGCGGCGCGGAACGACCCGAAAATGTAGCAACCCAAAACAAAAGGTGTGTCCCTGTCCGTCGAGGCCTCCTCGGCTCGGATGCCACTCACTCTTGCTGCCACAGCTGCGCTGGGTTGGTGTGGTGGTGGAAAAACCTTGTATCTCTGTCTGGTTTGTTATCCAGCAAATATTATTAGGGCTGGATGATTTGGGTTACATCCAAAGTAGAAAAGCCAGAGAACACCATACCATCTTCAGTTTTTGTGCCATTCAGACGGTTCTTGATGAACATTAATCCACATGCAATTTTCAAAGCCATGAACTAGAGGTAGCATAAGGTCGCTACTCGAACAGGCGCGAAGTCCACGACACGTCCATGTGTTTTGAAGAAGAACCACGCTATAGCAAGATGTAAACCAGCCAGAGGACGGTCACAACTCACAAACCAATTTTGCACGATGCGTTGCCTGGTGTGCGTCCTGGCTAGCCTAATGGGGCATCGTTTGACTGTTAGTGTGGCTGGATGCCCAACGTCCAAGAACATATGCTAAGCGACATTAACACGTTCGTATTATCAAGGGCAAAACGCATATGCCCAATTCAAAACCGTGACTTCAGAATTCTTGGAGTCTTTAGAACTCTCGATTGAATTTCATCAATCTTTTGAATGCAAATGCAATGGTTTTCTAAACATTAGCTAGTTTTAGGAATAATAAGCATGAGGTTGAACTCTTTTCAGTATTTTTCTTGTGTGCGTCTGCTTAAAACTCACCTGTATTTCCTGTGTTAGACATGACACTATAAGAATTTTCACATGAGTTTGCCCTGCGGCCCTGAAATATCAGGTTACCGTGTGATGGATGTGGTAGCCTCCCAAATTGTATGGGCTTCATAATTAAACAGGGCAGATTTGCCATGAACATCCAATCGCTCGTCTGCTGAACAACTCAGAGGAGCTTGGCATGCTCTAGCTTAATGTTTCAGTCTAGCAACTCCATCTTGGCATGTAACGTTTGCGAAAGAGACGGGTTAATAAAAAGACAATTACATGCTGATTGCAAATGCGACAAGAATGATTCGAAACACAAGGTCAATCCCGCAGAGTACCACAATCACAGATACTTCATTCAGGAACGAATCCTGTTGAGAGCAGATCAGAAGCTTCATAGAAACAGAATGTATTCAGATTCTGATGATCAACCTTTGAACTATAAACGTGTAAACCAGCTGCATCCTGCAACCTAATTGCAAATAAGCAGATAGCCAAGACAATCAGTGTGCATCATGGTAACGATTTCATGATCATCAGCAAAATCCATAGCATACGACACAGTAAAATCTCACTTCAGAACTTTCATGAATTCCATAGCATACTACTGTTATAATCGCT
Source organism: Eragrostis nindensis (assembly GCA_012490785.1). NCBI lineage: Eukaryota > Viridiplantae > Streptophyta > Magnoliopsida > Poales > Poaceae > Eragrostis > Eragrostis nindensis. The sequence continues at coordinate 264,479 of JAAXCT010000150.1, read as the reverse complement.
CAACTGAACATACTTAGAACCCACGCACATTTATCCAAAAGAGTAATACAAAATCGTTGAAGAACAGTTTAAGATACATAAATTGGAGGCCTGTCAGGTTCAGTTTTCGAGCCCCGGAACCTGCATGCGCCGGCTGGCCTCTGACTTCTTGCCGCCGAGTACATCGTCGGAGACGAGCTTGAGCTGCTTCCGCTTCTTGGACTTGGCGATCTTCTGGATCGTCTTGGGGTTGCTGACCCGCTGCAGCTTCGTGCCCGTGCGCAGGATGTTCTCCTTCTTCTTCTTCTCCCGCTCCTCGCGCGCCTTCCGCTTGGCCACCTTGTTCGCCCGGATCTCCTCCTTGAGCTCCGCCTTGCGGGCCTGGTACGCGCGCTTCAGCGACTTCTCCCGGATGCGCTGCTCCAGCGGGGTCGGCTTCCGCGACGCCACCACGGCCGAGGCGCGCCGGGTGCGGGGCTCCTTCCAGCGGCGGCCCGACACGCGCCCCGCGATGACGCCGTCGTAGGTGGGCTGCCCGAAGGAGGCCGGCTTCGAGGGGTCCGATAGGGAGGGCACGGCGCGGAGCTTCGACGGCCGGGGCGCGTCGCCATCGGCGTCGAGGTCCATGGAGTCCCCGGCCGCCGCCTCGGCCTCGGCCTCGGCCTCCGCGCGGCGCTTGCGCTTGCCGCGCTCGCCGCCGAGGCCCTCGTCGAGGTAGCGGAAGTCTAGGTGGGACGCCATGGCGGGGATCGGTCGGGGGACTGGGAGAGCGGATTCGGGAAGGGAGGCGGAGGCGTTGGAGGCGGCGGGGTTTATTAGGGTTTGCGGAGTCGGACGGTGGCTGATAATATGGGCCGGGCTTGGAGGAACACAATAATAAAGCCCGTTTGGATGGGCTTTGTTTTTGGGAAAGCCTGTCGCGCGACCCGCCGCGGCCCGGCCCACTACGACGAGACACTATCACCCAATACGAAGAGAAGTGAAATAATGGGTGGATCCTATACGTAGCCCGCTGTACAAAATTTTTTTGATAGAACGCTTTGAGATTAGTGCGGGAGTTAATTCAACGGCTCACGTGGGCTGCTGTCTGAGAGGGAGAGGACAACTGGGGACACATGGCGCGTTTTGATTGGGCGCGGGTGGGGAGTGGGAGAAAAAGAAATGAATTTCAAACTTTAAACGTATTTTTTTTCCTAAATCGTAAGTCCGTTTTTAAATTAATTTGAACCTATGTGTTTGTTACAACTAATTCTATAAAATGAGATCCAATATGAATATTTTTCGAATTTTTTAAAATTTAAAATTTTCGTCAACATTTTGAATGTACTACGTCAACATTTTTGTTGCACCATTCAACAATTTTTTTGTTACTAGTCAACATTTTTTTAAAAAAATATTGATTTTATTTTAAAAATGTTGAAATAGAACTAAAAAAATGTTGACTCTTCTCTTTGAAATGTTGACGCTCAGACTTGGGCTGGGCTGCTCAGATTTAATGGGCTATTGGACCGATCTATCATACCTATCTATCATATCTTAACTATAAGACGCCCTTCCTATAGGAGGTCCCAAAATAATGTTTCGGCCTCTACACAACAAAGGTACATCAATCATTTACATGTTGATAAACATAAAAGTGAGCAAATACAAATCAGCCTTAAAACACCTTAACAAAAAACTCTATTTCAACACCTCTAAAATCCTATGTCGTCCATCAACCCTACGTACTCTAGAAGTAAGATCGCGAGACGTCCCTATAACACATCGCTGACGTCCTCAAGGCTTTCGTTGTCGAAGAGTGAAAGATCTCACAAGTCCGCCATACGTCAGTTTCTATTCCAGCCCAGCAACAAAGTGCCCGTCGGTCTGCAACATTCCTTGGTGCGAGTATGCAGCCTAGTGACTAGTTGATTCTGAAATTCCTTGTTGGCCTCCAGCTCCTTCTGTCCCACAGCCATCCCAATAATCAAATCGATTGAAACGAAACCCGCACGCTTTGTAAAATACCAGAAAGACAAATCTTCTATGCAAGAAAATATATATTTTTGCTTAAACAACACTTGAACATACATTCGCACTCCGCCAGGCAAGGTCGTGCGGAGGTGTAGCACCTCCCCGCGCACATGCGTGACACTTTCGTTACACCTTTAATCACCATTCAGAAAGATGTATGTCGGCACTTTCACTGTAGCATTTGCCAACATTAACTGACTTCCTTACTAATAAACTGAAGCCTTGCCCACATTCTTGTATACCCAAACATTGGAGTCAGTCCTTTGACATAGCAATGGCAACAAGTCAACTAAACTTGCAAACAGCCATGACCATGGCTTTTGTTGGCCTCTCTCGAACAAAGTGAAATCTGGCCACCACATAAGAGTGTCTTTAATGGTGGAGCTAGCTAAGAGCTAGCAGTCATCTCTTAAAGAGGATTGATGAGGAGTGAGTCTCATGTTTCATTCTCTCATTAAGCTTAGAGACCGACTCTTAAGAAAAAGCTAGCTCTTCTCTCTCTACTCTCTTTTGACAATAAAATATTATTTCTGCTAGCTCTTAGAAAGCCATTAGGGACGCTCTAAACATCGCTACCGCAAGCTCAGCCAGCCTGCGGCGGAACCTCCCGAGTCACCCCTGGAGACGACGCGGGTGTCGATAAGAAAAAAAGAAACGACTTGAATGCAACAAAATCTCGCCCGAAATCAATCACAATATTACCGTCCCTGACTTGATTTGGCTAGTGTGCCTTCCATAGAAATAGCTAGGCACCCCTACATAAGCAGCCCTAAGCCGTGGCTCAACAAAACCAAACTTAGCTAGCAAAGTGTAGTTGTTGGGTCACAAATATCATAATCATCATCATGTTGCGTGTTAAGAAGGATCCCCTTGTTCTTTTCCTGGTAGTCCTTGTGGCAATGGCTGCTATTTTCTCGTCCTGTGATGCACTCGGTGAGTTTATTTTGAGCAGCTATGTACTTAGGAAACTGAATTTCTTGCTCTTTGTTTGCGTGATTTCCTTGAAATTTTGAATTAACTAATCTTCGCATTCACTGACCCCGTATGCGTAGGCGGAGACAAGATATCAAAAGAGTTTTGCATGCCTTACTTCGAAGAAGGCTGCAAAGATAAACCCAGCGACTGCCAAGATGACTGTAGAAGGATGAATCTTGGTGCCACCGGAGCCTATTGTAAAGTCGGGCCAGATCATAGTGGTTCACAGATTACCTGGTGTTGCTGCCACGGCGCGTGATCAATGAAACTATTCGTTCATGTAATGCTAAAGAAAACTACTAGTACAATTGATTCAATAAAAATCCATACTTTTTAGCTCTGTGTCAAGGGTTCTGATTAGATTCTCTCTCTGTCGAGCCACAACAATGGCCGAGCGCCTTCCGCCTCCTTTTCCCGTCCTCTCGGGTCTCGGCTCCCTTGCGATAGTGACCCATCCTTGTCAGACATGTTCCATAGCTAACCTCCATGCGTCCGTTCAATCGAAACTGCATCTCGCATGTTGAACTAAGGATTTTCAAGTAACGCACGTGTAGATCCAAAAACCAGCCGTCCGCCCTCTATTCCCTACTCCCTCCGTCCCTTAATGTAGGGCGTTTTGGAGTTTAAAATTTTCCTTAAATGTAGAGCGTTTTATATATAGGACAAACTTTAAAGTTGGTGGGAGTTGGTGGATGGATGGATGAAGAAAAAAATGAAAGGTATGGTAGTTTTTTAACACAATATTTAGGGACGGAGGGAGTACGTCACGAGAGAGGGCACGACGCAGGGAGAGACCCTCCTTAGACCGGCCGGAGAATCCCCGACGAAATTGTCGTTGAGAATCAACTCACCTGTGGTGGAGTCTCGTCGCCGGGAAACCCTCGCGGCGCCGCCAGACGTGGCCAGACGAGCGCGTATGTTTTGTGTTTGATTGTTCAAATCGCTGGTGAGATCGTCCATGTGACGCGGTTGTTCATACAAAAACATAGGCTTTTGTGTCTCGCTGCTGTCGTGTCGTGTGATGGACTTTCGATTCGAGTGGCAAGAATCTGAACTCTGAAGAAATAAACGAAACAACCAAATCCTAGTGCATTTTCGTGTAGGACAACGACCATTTGTCGATAGTTCGCGGCCATTTGTCGACCATTTGTCCCCGGCCGCCGCCTTCGGCCTCGACCTCCTCGTGGCGCTTGCGCTTGCCACGTTCGCCGCCGAGGCCCTCGTCGAGGTAGCGGAAGTCGAGGTGGGACGCCATGGCGGGGATCGGTCAGGGGACTGGGAAAGCGGATTCGGGAGAGAGGGGGGCGGAGGCGTTGGAGGCGGCGGGGTTTATTGGGTTTGCGGAGTCGTACGGTGGCTACTAATATGGGCTGGGCTTAGAGGAACACAATAAGGAGGCCACATGTTTGCATGGGCTTTGTTTTTTTCCCTTTCTTTTTTATTTGAACAATGTGCGCCTCAAAAAAAAGAAAATTGAACAATGTCCTGAGAGGTGACTCGCTAATCGTTCTATTGTAGGACTTTTCCCCCATTTTTTCGTTACATCCTCGTTCAGCAGATCAGAGGTGACAACATCCGTAAGGTGAGGCTCACCAAATGAGAAATTTGCTAAAAAATAAGTCCGAGATCATTTCAGGCTTCTAGCGCAGGTTTGAGAGAAACCATCTACATACCATGGTGCCCGATGTGGCCAGGGCCGATGAATAAAACTGTTCAAAAGGTGCAAATCTAATTGTGCTGCTGAGATTTTAAAGGTGGGCGTTTTAGAGTCAGTGATTATTCGCCAAGATGTAGGTCACGTTTAAAGCAGTTTGTCAGCCTTCCCGTTTGATAGCCGATATTCATGGTAGAATTTTGGGGAAGTCTGGTTCACACGCAGTTGTGGTCTAATTAGCCTACGCCTCCGGATACTTCCCTATTATTAGAAGCGTTTCAAGTCCATACAAGAAAAGTTTCAACTGAACCTCAAAATGTTTCAACTTGGTTTTCAGGAAATTTCAACTCGATCTAGAAGAGTTTCAACTCCATTAGGAAAAATTTCAACTCAATTTGAAATCTTTTAACTAGATTTGCAAATGTTTCAACTCGATCTGGGAAAGTTTCAAATCAATTCAGAAAAGTTTCAAATTAATTTAGAAACAAACTCGATTCATATCCGTCAGCCACGGCGTCGCCATACCCAGCGCCTTGGCAGCAGATTTGCATGCTTCCCATGTTAACCGTCATCTTTGGGAACATTTAATTAGCAATAAATGTTGAAGGTTCCACTTATTTGTTGGATATGTTTTCTTTTCTTGTTAAATATGGCCATATTCTGATTTAACTTGGTTTAGACGTGAAGGAGCTGATCTCCATGCTGCTAATAGTCAAGGAGACTGTTCAATAATCGGTAGCTACAGGCTCGATAAATCTCCTTCTGTTGGCTCTTCAAGAGTCCGTGCTGTGTTGACTTCAGTGCTAAATGTATATACTATGATCGGTGATCCATTGACAAGGCTGAGCTGAAGAAGAAGGTAAGTAAAAGACTCGATTAGCTTTTGATGGTGCTTACATGGTACTTGAATGTGGTTCACTTAACTTTCAGAAGCGTGGGTGTGTTTGTTGTAGTTTCTATCTTTTCATAATCAATGTGTGTGCATGCGCAATATCGCATCTCTGCCCTTTCTTTCTACCAATATTGCTGCCTAACCAATGAGTTCCCATAGAAATCATCTAATTGAGTAGGTTTATTGATTTAGTGTATCTGTTCCAGGATTAGTGTTTAGATTTTAGAGGTCTCAAGGACGACGTGTAATAGGTTTATTCATTTCCTTTTTGAAAGGAAACGTTCATTAACCTTTACCGGCAACATTTAGATAGGCAATGAGCTGTTTCATATATATATATATGCAGCTCACGGCCCTTTAGCAAGGTATTTTAGATAAAGATGCTAGCCCTTCCTCCCAAAAGAGCTCTTCTACCAAAGCTTTATCCCAATAACCGGTTATAGGATTAACCAACTCTTAAAATCTTGTAATAACAGCTTGTCTGGTGTCATCTGTTTTTCCTGGCAATATACTGTATGGTACCCACGGATCAAGCCAAATGTTAATCCGTTCCCCATTGCCAACCCGCCAGATTAGACCCTCTTACAAAGCTTTGGATTTCCCTGATAATATTGCGCCAAGAGTATGATATTTTTTGGATGTGCGAATTTCACGAGACGGCAAAAGTATAAAGAGTATTGCCCTGTATTTCCCACAATATTCCCGGTTTGGTGGGCTAACCCCGTTCCCGGTGAATAGAAAGAATTCGAAACCTACTGGGCTATATATGAGCCTATGCTTCGCACCATCAACGGCCGCAGAGGAGACACGCTAATCACTTCGCCCGCCGACTACTGCGCTTCCCCGCCGAGGGAAACCACTACACCGCACCAGGGGGGCTTGGGCCCCCTAGCTACCCTGGCCAGCTGAGGACAGTATCTCAGAACATCCATCATTAAAATCCTAACTCCGCCGCTGCGTGTGCTCAACTTCCACTCTGCTCGACTGGGGGCACGGTAACACTTGCATTCTTCTTTCTTTGATGATGATGCAGGTAAACGCAAGTGCAAACAACAATAATGATCAGAACAATAGCAGCTAAACAATTCCTGTGATCATTGCTATCTTTCGCTTTTTCGACTTTGAACTTCCTGAACCTGGAGGAGTCGAACCTTTCTCTCCTGCAACAACCATTCTTACTGAAGGCTTAAAACTGGGTAGTGGATAAGTTACCATATTATGTGATACGTCAAGAAACTTGAGGCTTGACGGCGTTGTCAATGCCTCTGGTATTGCTCCACTCAGGTTATTATCCGAAAGATCAATCCTTTCCAATGTGCTCAGATTCGCAAGAGCCGGCGAAATCATCCCTGACAAATGCAGACCTGGCAAATTAAGTTCCACGATGACTAAATCTCTGCAGACAATACCAAACCAGTTGCTAGTGCAGGGGCTGTTCCTTGCCCAAGTCTATGCTAGCTTAATTGGGTAATCAAATCCGGACGGACCTCAACCAAAGTATTGACGATGGGGCTACAGGGCCAGTCTATGAAGACAGAAAGCATTTTCAGATACCATGTCCACGGAAACATCCCACTGGGGGGTGGGGGGGGGGGGGGGGGGGCTAGGCCCCCTGAGTAGAATGACTCAGGTACTGCATTTGAGAGGCTCTTGGCCTATGAATACACGCCAGGTGGAACACTTCTTGACCACCTGTAGATAATTTTATCCATGGGGACATAAAAGCGTCTAATGTACTGCTGGACCACAATTTGAGAGCCAAAGTTTCAAACTTTGAAAGCTGGCTTACCAGAGTTATGGGTGAGTGGAACCCGAGAGTTATGGGAAATTCGATTGTCATGGATATGCCACATCTTCTAGGGGTCAATTGCCAAAATAGCACCCATAAGTGACGTCAGCTCCAAAATGCCCTTAGTAATCATGAAGGATGAAGTCACTCCAAAATGCTAAAACACCCGTTAGCAGCATTTTCTCTTCCCAATTTGCTAATATCGATAAGCTAATCATTTAAATAGTGCATGTACCAACACTTCCGCCCAAGTACATCTACACACTTGAAATTGTTACTTTATCTGTATAAACATTCGACAACTAGCTTTTGTAAACCAAGAGATACTAAAAAAAAAACCACCAATAGCCAAACATGTCGTGGTTTTGAGAAAAACTACCAAAAGAAAAAAGAAAAAAAAAACTCTGGTTTCAAAATACTCTGGTATTATATGGCTCTAGTTTATAAAACCATGGTTTCTCAATACTACAGTTTTTGAAAACAACATCCAAACGGAGCCTTATTGTGGGAAGGTTACTCTGTTACCTGATTCCTGCATTCCTCGCTGGTCCTCTTTCATAAAGTTTATGTAATTGCATCTTCTTGCAATAGAAATTCCTATATATGTATTTCATCTCATCAATGTTTCACTGTGATTATCTGTAATCAGACTCCAGATATTATTTACCAAAGTTATACCTCTGCAACTGTATTGAGCTAATTTTATAAGCTATGTCCTGGAATCTTTTGCCCCCTTACATTGTTGACCTTTTCTGCCCTCTATATCCAATGTGCGTTGGTATTTAACAATGCAAACCACAAGTTATGCATAATCTGAGATTGTATAAACAAATTAACAAAGATGCATCTCAAAAGAAAAAAAAAACATCATAATCATATATCACAGCCCATATATCAGCAGTTGCCAGTTGGACAGTATGAACTATTAAGTCATTATCCTCATCAGTAAGAGAAAATTGTTCCAGTTTTCTCTTATTTCCAGTTTAGAACAAAAATATTGAGTGGAAACTGATACCGAATTTACTCAACCATTCCAAATCAGAACAAGAAGAAACCAGAAGATTGTACAAGATCGGCCGAACAAAATGGTAACCTAAAACGGTAGGTAATAAATATTTAGCAGGACTTGTCACCCAGTCCAACAAAAAATGTTTTAAAGCACAAGGTTGGAGCTTATTCCAGTTTAGCAATGACTGCATCCGTGACTTCTTGGGTGGTGCTAGTGCCACCCAAATCCTTGGTTCTGTACTTGCCTTCTGCAATAACACGCTTCACTGCTGTCTCCAGCCGATCGGCAAATGATGGGAACTGCAAATGCCTCAACATCATAGCTGATGAGAGAAGCAGAGCAACAGGGTTAGCCTTCTTCTGCGCCACAACCTTCTCATTCCCAACATTTCCAGCAGAAGCACCTTGCTCAAAAACTGCATGGTCCTGACCTACGTTACCTGAAATGATGCAAGACAGATTAACCCATTGTACCTGAAGATGCAGTACATTAGCAAGAAACTGTCAAATTATGAGAAGGTCGGGGGGGCGGGGGGTGGGAGGACGGACATGTTTCCTATTTGGACAGGTAATGCTCATGACTAAGAGTTCAAAATCTACCTCCAGGCATGACACCAGCACCTCCAGCAATACCTGCAGCTACGTTAGCCACCAGATTGCCATAAAGATTCGGGGTAACCTGTGAAAAGAAACCAAACAGAACTAAGTTCACATCAGGTGTTCTAGGAAAATCATTTTAAGATTTCGAAAAAGATAGAAAAGATATGGAACAAGGAACGGAACTGTGAGGTGAGAAATAGTGGCATATGCAGATAAGAGTGGGTATACATACCATAACATCAAACTGTTCAGGCTTCGAAACAAGCTGCATACAACAGTTGTCCACAATTATTTCATTATATTGAATTCCAGGGTATTTCTTTGCAACTTCACGGCAAGACTCCAAGAACAAACCATCGGCAAGCTTCATGATGTTTGCTTTATGCACTGCTGTCACTTTCTTTCGATTGTTAAGGTAAGCATACTCAAAAGCATACTTGGCAATCCTTTCTGAGCAGAATTTTGTTATCACCTATTAGAAAATTAACATGGAGAAAGGATCTCTTAAATGGCAGAACCAATGGGGTAGCAGAATTAAACCCAATTTAATTCAAACCAAGCCTCGTGAACAAACTACACAATACATAAGAAAGCATTGTGAGCAAACCCACACAATACATTTCCTGCAACTAGACTCTCATGAAGGAACATTGGAAACAATGAAGCAAATTGACAACATTAGGGATTTCGGGAAACTAGGTCGGTGCATTTTGAGCATCAATCAGCATAAGAAAGCATCCAGCAGCCAAGTCAATGGTTGCACATGCCATGGCCTCAACATGAGTAAAACTAAAAGATGAATCTGACCAATCAAACGAATATTCAATGCACTATTTGTGATGTGCAATATCAATGTTGCAAAGTAAATAAAAAAATCAAGTTCAACAAAAAAAAGGGGCGATATATGTCATTTAATTGAATATTTGCATTCACTTCACATATTACTATATATTGTCAATTCGTGGTAGAATAGTAAAAAATTAATAAAGCAATGCAAATCGGTCAAAATAATGAATTGATATATGTGAAGGCAAAGTTCCATGTTAATTATAACCTGACAAAAGTCACTAGTCAACTCTATAATCCAGGTTCAGTACTCACTTGTCCAAAAGTCATTGATCACTAGTCAGTAGTTATGCTTGTCATAATGCAGCCACTGTGAACAAATATCAATAATTGACCAACAAAGGCTCAATTTGTTCTATTCAGTTTTCAATAGAAAAGATGAAGGTTCTGAATCCCTGAGCAAACCTACAGAGAATGACAGGAACAGCATACACCCTTGTTGTCAATACACAAGCATTTATGAATTCTACAAGACCTCACAAACTAGATGAATCACACTCAATTAGGGAAAAGGGATTGAAGCACGTCACTATAAACTTTTGTATGAAGCAGGTCACGATAACAGCATTTCAACCCCAAGCAGCTTGTATCAGAAAAACAAATACTGAGCTAATGCATAAGGGGGTGTTATATACATAACTCTATTCTACAGTTTCCGAACTATACATACCAGTTTTTATGTTTAAGCAATCAAGCTATAGGCCTCTCACATGGTAAGTACAATAAGATGTTGATCTAACGTATGCACACGGGGCAGAACAAGTTGCAAATTCAATTTCCCCAGTGGCTCTGTTATCAAGCTTGGGTTCAGCAATAAATCTGGAAATTGGGATCTCCACCAGCATCTGGAGGTCATCTTAAATCGCATTGTCACATTAGCTATCACGTACTATATCAACAAGCTGAGTACTACTAGAGGGAGCAACAAGCGAAATTCGCCATACCTTGAGGCTCTCAACAACGCCGGGCACGACCTCATGCTCGAGGCCCGAGTACTCGCCCTCGGTGTTCTCCCTGATGACGACTATGTCAACGTTGTCATGCCTGGTGGGCAGCCCGGGGAGGTTGAAGCAGTTGACGAGGGAGGCGTAGAGGTCAAGCTCCTTGCGAAGCTGCACGTTGAGGGAGGAGACACCCCCTCCCACCGGGGTGGCGAGGCCACCCTTGAGGCAGACCTTGTTGCGGCGGATGGAGTCCAGGACCTCGGCGGGCACCGTGGGCATGTCGCCGTGGACCTCGTAGGTCTCGAAGTAGACCGGCGCGTGCATCGCCTCCATCACCTGCCGCACGGCGCCGGTGACGAGGGGCCCGATGCCGTCGCCCGGGATGAGCGTGACGCCGCGCGGCGCGCCGTCCCCCGGGCGGGGCATGTAGGTGACTGTGCGTCGAGAGACGGCGCCGGCGAGGGGAGAGGACGATGTCGGGGAAGGGGCAGGGGACGGGGAGAGGAGGCGGCGCAGGAGAGGGGCGGATCGCCGCGCCATGGCCGGGGCTAGGGTTTCGGAGCGGATGCGATCGGTGAGGAAGGAGGAGGATCGTGGCCGCGACCCGCGTGGAAGTCAGGAAGGAGGACTCGGGCGGCGGCTGATGGAAGGAAGAAAGGGCCGCCTGGTTTGATGCCTTCGGCTGTTTTCCGATCTATACAAAGCTAACCACAATCATTGCAAAATTGGTTTTCACGTCTATCTTATTCATATTGAAATATTCAGCTATAAAATCCTTTCATTTTCATTCATGTCATCTTAATTTGAAAAAATGTTGTTATATGTCAACCAACGCATAGCTTCACATCCTCTTTAGGTGAAAATGCTGACACCTTTATAGTTTCATTTCTCCCGATTATGTTCCCGCACCTCACCGAACATGGACAACATTCTGACAACATGATCAAAGTTTCTCGATTATGGCAAAGTCATATTCATGCACCTCCACTGTACACTCATGAATCGATAATCAAGCTGGGTTTGGTAATCAAGCAATGAGAAAGGGACTTGCGATGAACCCACCTCATTAATTTATTGTTCGTTTTGACATGTTCTGAACACGTCTTGTATCGCTAGTGTGCCGTTTGTTTTAAACTATCGTCAAACATTCGAGGGTTTTGCAAGTTTGCTTGAAAGCTACGACCGGGCCCTAAAGTTGACTGCATTGTTTGTACTCGTTGTCGGAATCTGAGAGTTAGCTAGTGAAAACTTTCATGCCCACTATATATCAATACAAAGCTAAATGAAACCATATTGGAAAGTGCTTGGGTGGCACGTTCGCGTATTGCTATCTCCTTGATGTACTCTTACTTACACCATATGGATTTCAATGGTCAACCCACAAAATTCATCAGCGTCTTCTCAGATAGGAATACACTATTCACGTGTAAACTTGAATCTCCGATAGATTGATGCACCAGTATGCACATTGTGTTCTCACCGTTCATGCCACAGTCAGATGCCGAACCACACTAGCAATCACGTCAATGTTTTTTTGACAAGTATATCAAATGAACAAATCACATCGCTGTCACTAGAAGAAATTTGGGCTTCTATGACAATTAGAGTTTATCATTTGTCATAGAATGTCTGTAGCTAAAGACCTTTTGTCAGAGATTGCACACAGTGACAAAAAAAGGTCTTTAGCTACAGACATTCTCTTTAGGTGAAAATGCTGACACCTTTATAGTTTCATTCCTCCCGATTATGTTCCCGCACCTCACCGAACATGGACAACATTTTGACAACATTCTGTCATAGAAAGGTCTTTAGCTACAGACATTCTATGACAAATGATCTCTAATTGTCATAGAAGCCCAAATTTCTTCTAGTGTGTCAAGGTATTTCTCAGGGTGTATTCATTCCAGGGGACTTCCCATCCGTAAAAACTAGCTGCCCTCTCTAGAAAACCCACCTCCTTCACCGTGCTCACAAGTGGTTGCAATGGCGTTTTCCCCGTTTCTCTTTTAAGCGCAGCGGTTCACAAATCTTGCGTATCAGCGTGGCTCCATGTGAGGCGGTAGATGGACACGGCATGGCGTAGGGTGAGGGACCCACCTCCTGTACAGCAGTAGTAGTAGATTTAGTTTTCCTTTTCTTTGTTTTGGGATGTCCCCGATTGATTTGCCGTTCATCGCTGCTGTTCTTGCGGCTGCGATTTGTTCGTCTCCGGCGTCGATCTGGCTTCCCATCTTTTGGTGTGCCCATGTGGAAGTAGGCGTCATGCCTTTTGCCTTCCCCGTTGGTCTTCTCTCCGACGGGTGTTCCTCTTCCCCCTGCTGTCTCTTTGTTACTCAGGTGTTGGAGCAGTGGAGATGTGAGGCTTGACCGGAGAAGTCACTGCGATTCCTTTGCTCGGGTTGATCGCCTCCGGCTTGATCCCCAATTTGGGGCAGGGAATCCCTTGATGGTCAAGCCCGGTGTTGCTTCTTCTGGATCTACGGCTTCGACCTCTTCTACCTTCTCTAGTGCCACTTGCGAGGCGACTGCCAGGCGGACCGCTGGCATGTCAATCGTTTGGCACTGCAAGGCCCTTGCCCATCTCCACCGCGGTGATTCACCGCCTGGTCCCGGTGGCGATGGAGGTGCTTCTCTTCGTCGGTCAGGTGCTTGTGGCCTGGTAGCTTCTTGTCTTCCAGCATGCAGAACTCCGACGGCGGCGTGGGTTTCTTCCTCGGTGTCGGCGTGTGTTTTGCTAGAAGGGCCTGTGTGTAATTTTATTTCTCTTTTGTGCCCTCTTTTGTTTTTCATGGAACTCGTTTCGAAATATCAATACTGTAAGGGTCTCCATGTAATTGTTCCAACATGAGTAATGAAGATATGAGCCCCTTGTGGGCGTATTTCCTTCAAAAAAAAAACTGGCACAAGAGCGAACCAAAAGGCAAGTTCCCAAAAGCGAAAAACAAAAAGGCAAGGCTGGCATTCACCTCGGCAACGAGCCGACGAGGCGGATCCTGGGCCTCACCCCCATTTTTTCTGGCCCAAACTCTCCAAAACGGGCGTCAAAAATTTCACCCTCCGATCGAGCGGCTCACATTTGCGTCCCGGGCTCGCCTGATCCGTGGCCCTCCCCTTATCCCCCGCTCCACTGCTCTTCTAGATAAGCTGCGCAAACCCCTACCCTCTCTCGCCTCTCTCCTATCCACCCCAAAATAATCCCCACCTCCCGCTGCTCCTCCCTCCTCCCCTCCCGCCGTCCGCCATGGCCTCCCTCGCCTCGGCCTCCACCTCCCTCCTCTTCCGCAGGCCACCGCCTCCTCGTCTAAGAGCCGCGTCCGGCTCTCCACCTCCCTCGGCTTGGCGGCGCCCGCGCGCCTCCGGAGCCGCGCGGCGGGCGGGGCGGCGGCGGCGGCCGGACAGAGGCGCGGGAGGCTTCTGGTGGTGCGCGCGGCGAGGGGCAAGTTCGAGCGCACCAAGCCGCACGTCAACATCGGCACCATCGGCCACGTCGACCACGGCAAGACCACCCTCACCGCCGCGCTCACCATGGTGCTCGCCTCCGTCGGCGGCAGCGCGCCCAAGAAGTACGACGAGATCGATGCCGCCCCCGAGGAGCGCGCCCGTGGTATCACCATCAACACCGCCACCGTCGAGTACGAGACCGAGACCCGCCACTACGCCCACGTCGACTGCCCCGGCCACGCCGACTACGTCAAGAACATGATTACCGGCGCCGCGCAGATGGACGGCGCCATCCTCGTCGTCTCCGGCGCCGACGGGCCCATGCCGCAGACCAAGGAGCACATCCTCCTCGCCAAGCAGGTCGGTGTCCCCCGGATTGTTGTCTTCCTCAACAAGAAGGACCAGGTTGACGACGAGGAGCTGCTCCAGCTCGTCGAGCTCGAGGTCCGCGAGCTGCTCAGCAACTACGAGTACGACGGAGACGACGTGCCAATCGTCGCGGGCTCCGCCCTCAGGGCGCTCGAGGCCCTCATGGCCAATCCTGCCCTCAAGCGCGGTGACGACGAGTGGGTCGACGGCATCTTCAAGTTGGTTGATGCTGTCGATGACTACATCCCCGTCCCACAGAGGCAGACCGACCTCCCGTTCTTGCTCGCTGTTGAGGATGTCTTCTCCATCACTGGTCGTGGTACAGTCGCCACTGGCCGTATCGAGCGTGGCACCGTCAAGGTTGGTGACACGGTCGACGTTGTCGGAATCCGGGACACCCGGAACTGCACCGTGACTGGTGTCGAGATGTTCCAAAAGACCATGGAGGATGCCATGGCTGGTGACAATGTCGGCCTGCTTCTCCGTGGTATGCAGAAGGAAGACATTGAGAGGGGCATGGTGCTTGCAAAGCCTGGTTCAATCACGCCACACACCAAGTTCGATGCTGTGGTGTATGTGCTGAAGAAGGAGGAGGGTGGCCGGCACTCACCATTCTTCCCTGGTTACCGCCCGCAGTTCTACATGCGGACGACGGACGTGACGGGGAGCGTGACAAAGATTATGAATGACAAGGATGAGGAGGCGAAGATGTGCATGCCCGGTGACCGTGTCAAGATGGTTGTTGAGCTCATCCAGCCGGTCGCTTGTGAGTCGGGAATGAGGTTTGCTATCCGTGAGGGTGGCAAGACCGTCGGTGCCGGTGTTATCAACAATATCATTCAGTAAACTGGATGGAGCATATCCACCATGAGAATTTTCCTTGTTTACTCTATGCGAAATGCTCTGTAGTTGTTATTATGCGTTTAGGTGTTGCTCATGTGAAATTGTAGTATGGTACTTTTTTCTTCAAGTGAGTTTGCATACTTTGTGGCATTCACGACCAAGATACATCAGTTTGCAATTGAATTTGGCTAAAAGGTGCCATCCATCATCATGTGTCAATTGTTAGATGGTTGCTATATTGCTGCTGTTCTTAGCAGATAGTATAAGACATTGATCTGTAGTTGTTACCCTATTTACATACATTTGTGTAGTTGATTTGGCTGAGAAATGCTCAGTAGCTACAGTTGAGTTTGGGGTTTCTTATGTGCAATTGTATTATTGCATACCGCCCCCCATCAACTGAATTTACATTCTTTGTAGCAACCATGATAAGGACACATATGCTTGCAATTTATTCCTTATTAAGAGTTGTCTTCTACTGTTAATTGTTCAACTCTTTGTTGATTTTTGTTGCCCTATTGTTGACATGGTTGCAATGAATTGTCATTTTAGGATGATGCCACAAACATATAGTTGTAGCTTATTTGCTGCTTTAGAGTATAAGAAGCACTGAACTGTATGCGATTTTGCTTGTTACGCTTTCCTTGGCAAACTATCTTAACGCATTTACAATGCTTTGAGCTTTGCGATCTGAATCAGTTTTCAGAAAATCGGTGATTATACATTCATCCAGCATGACTGTGCTTGAGCTTGCTTTATTTGACGTTGGAAGTTATTGCCCGTTCTAGATTTACCAATTTTATTAACTGTGTAAAATGGTTATCTTGATCTGTCTATGTATGCCAACCAAATTAATCAATTATTTTGATTTGTGCTAGCAGATATTCTGTTTGCTTAATCTATTTGTTGTGTTCAGTTGGGGGTTCCACATACTGAATAAGTACTTTGCTTCATCAGTTTCATAATCGACCAGAACGTTGCTCATCTAGCTCCTTGTTCTGTTTGGAGCTCAGGCATTTTCCTCTTTGCTGGTTTTTATGTCTGATGATCATGTTACTTCATGACTTCCAGCGTGATCACTGTTTGACTTATGCAATTTTTACTACAAGTTTTGTGGCTTCGAAGCTGATTTAACATTATGGAGAAGATCACTTGTTCAGTAGAAAGTAGCTGGGTATTTCTTTCAGAATGGTCCTTTGAGCAGCATAGCAGTCTGTGCATGGACTGGAATTGACATTCTTGTATAACAGGGAGATGCCCATGGAATCTGCAATGTCAAATTTGTGTTCAAGGTACCTAAGACATGTTGCAACTTTTTGAAAGTACTGTTTATCGGAGGTTTAGCTTTTCGATTTGTCAGAAAGCATTTCTCCATACATTGAGCTTGGTTCTTATCTACCTGCTACGCTTCTCCAGTCGTGTCTGAAGTAAACGCGCCATGAACTGAGAGCTAGGTGCGGTACTCGTATAGCCACGATGAGATGCTCACTTCAAAAGCGGTATAGTTCTCTTGGCAGTTGCCTGTTTACCTTTGTCTTCTTTTTTTCCCTGTAAATTTTGTTGCAATTTTAACGGCTGTCCTTTTTTTTTTTTTTGGTGAACGTGGCAAGTGTTGCTGCGCGGTTACTAGTCAGAGTAGTCATGTCTGGTATCTTTAGTTCTTGTTAACCGCTTCTCATTATTCCCTCTGTTTTTGAAATGTTGAGGTTTTTTTGGCCAAAGTTTAAGTCAAAAAAATGTTGTCGTTTGGTATCTCAAATTTGAGCTAAGCAGCGTCAATGTTTCAAAAATGGAGGGAATATAGAAGGTAACCAACATAGTTATGTGTGGCACATGACTTCAACCTGAAATGCAAACCAACTTTGCCCAACGAAAAATGTCTCTTGTAACTCAAATTTGAGCTAAGCAGCGTCAATGTTTCAAAAACGGAGGGAGTAGAAGGTAACCAACATTGTCATGTCTGCACATGACTTGAACCTGAAATGCAAACCAACTTTGCCCAACGAAAAATGTCTGGCGTTGGCTCTTGTAACTCAAATTTTAGCTAAACAGATAGAAGGAACCAACGTTTGTTATGTCTGGCACATGACTTGAACATGAAATGCAAACCAACATTGCCCAACGAAAGATTTGTGGCGTTGGCTCAACTCGCAGACTAGCTAGAATCAAGTAATGTGCCAGACATGATTGGAAATTTAAAATCAGCAGATGGCAACGGGCAACTTGTAGGAGCCATCATCCGAGCGTGCACGTTGGGTGTCATGTGGGTTGGTTCGCGCCAACCATTATCGGGGAATCCGGTGCCCGGGAAAGAATCATTCAGCATTCAGCAAGGCCTGCCTGCCTCGCCTTTATTCCGAGAACAAAAAAGGCAGAAATTCCCTGGCCAAAAGCGAGTGGACCTCACCTCAGTGAGAAAGAGGTGGCGGCACAGAACAAGTACACGTATCTGATCGTCAGCCGTGGCAGTCGCTGTCGAGACAATAGCTTGCGTCACCATGGCAGCCGTTCAGTTTCTACTCCGTTGCCGCGCGATCCGGCCATGTCTTTCTGGCCGTGAGCATTTCTGTTCGGTAACTCGTAGGCGGACTTGCCGCAGTTAGCAAGTGACCATCACGTAGAACCGGCCGTGCTCCGTGGCCGCGGACAAATGGAGCCAAAAAATGATGCCATCCAACGTGCCGCGCGCGACCAGTTTCCCCGTCCTCCCCACGGCGCACGCCCGAAAGGAGTCGAGGCCGCCCAACCAACCACCACGGCACGGCGCGCCTCCCCACTCTACTCCCACGCACCGCGCGCGCGCATCGTCCCCGCCGCCGCGCCCAACGCCTTTTAGCCGTTTACCGCACCCGCCTCGGCATCATACCGCACTCGATCGCCTCCCGCTCGGCACGCTGCCTCCGCATCATCGCATCGCATCGCATCGCCATTCCCCCGCCTCCTCCTCGCGATCCCGCGAACCCTTGATCCTCAGCCATGTCCAAGGCCTGGGGCGGCCTCGGCGGCGCCGGCGCCTGGGCGCTGGACGCCGAGCGCGCCGACGAGGAGGAGCGTGAGGTCGCCGCGGCGCCACCGGCCCCGGCGCCGACCCCCGCCGCGGGCTTCCCCAGCCTCAGCGAGGCCGCCGCGGGCGCGGGTGCCGGCGGAGGCAAGTCGAAGAAGAAGAACAAGGGGACCACGCTCTCGCTCTCCGAGTTCGCCGGCTACGGCCCCGGGCGGCGGGCGGCGCCGGCGGAGCCCAAGGGGCTGACCCCGCAGGAGATGATGATGCTGCCCACCGGGCCCAGGGAGCGGTCCGCTGACGAGCTCGAGAACTCCCGCCTCGGCGGCGGCTTCCGCTCCTACGGTGGAGGGGACCGCGACCGCCGCGGCGGTGGCGGCTTCGACGACGACGGCCGCCGCGGGCCGCCGGACAGGGGCTCGGATCTCGACATGCCCTCCCGCGCCGACGAGGATCGCGACTGGTCCTCGAGCAAGAAGTCGTTCGCGCCATCGCCCGCCGACTCCGGGCCACGGAATCGGTACGGCGCCCTCGGGTGCGGGGGCGGGGGCGGCGCGCCCGCCTCCGTCGGCCGCGCTGACGACGACGGCGACTGGTCGCGCGGGAAGAAGGCCATGCCGTCGGCCCCGTCGCGCCACCCGAGCCTAGGCTCCGGCGGTGGCTTCCGCGACTCGCCTGTCTCCACCGACTCCGACCGCTGGTCCCGCGCCGCGCCTAGCAATGGCGAGCGCGAGAGGCCTCGGATCGTGCTCGATCCGCCCAAGCGTGACGCCGCGACCACCACCCCTACCGCACCTGCGGAGGCGGGGCGTAGCCGGCCAAGCCCGTTTGGCGCCGCGAGGCCTCGGGAGGACGTGCTGACTGAGAAAGGGCTGGACTGGAGGAAGATGGAGACTGATGTTGATCATAAGGCTACCCGTCCTACCAGCTCACAGTCGAGCAGGCCGGGGAGTGCCCACTCGTCACGACAGGGGAGCCCTGGGTCACAAACATCGGCTGTGGGCAGTGAAGGTGCGCCGAGGGCACGGCCCAAGGTTAATCCTTTCGGAGACGCCAAGCCGAGGGAGGTGATTCTGCAGGAGAAGGGCAAGGATTGGAGGAAGATTGACCTTGAGCTGGAGCATCGCCGTATTGATAGGTATGTCATATGTGGATCTGCCTATTTTGATACAAAAATTTCCTTGCAAAGCATGAAACCTTTGATGATAACACAGGAATTTGGCTAACTTGGAAGTTCCACTGAATTTTGGCTTGTGCCACTTACATGTTACATTGAGCATTTTCAGAACATGTCTTAGGGGCCACCTTGTAATTAACTTCGACCAATTAATTATACACAAATTAGTTTACTGTTTCTTCGTTTTGTTTTTCACAAATTGCACATGTTCTTCTGTCAAAATGAAGTCAGCAATGTGCTAGCTTTATTGCTTTGTACTGAACTACTGTCTATTTCTGGTACACTAGCAGGATGATGAATCATGTATAACAAGCTACCAGAATGTAACACCATCTTTCAATGCAGTCATACTGGAATTTGATACATTATTTGTTCCATTTTCAGTAATCAGTTTGAAATGCAGTAATCAATTTATGTCAAGTTGATGGAACCCAAATTATTTTGTATTGGTTTCTGAACATCTGTTTCTGCTTTGCATAAATTAAAATGTAGCAAGGATGTGAGAAATGGCAAAAGTTTTTGAAATCACAGGAGTTATGTCAGAGTGTACCACGAGATTTCAAAATATGATTTGCTAAAGCTTTCTCATCATGTTGTAGTGCTTGTTTTTATTCCCTTGATGAGTTGATTGCAATGAATGCCTGTATATACAAGTCAATATAGTGGGCTATTTCTTATAACACAGGAATTTTGCCAGAAACCCAGCGAATCCTCTTGAGTTCACTTGCTATTTCTTCATTACATAAGAGCCTGTGTTGCTTGAATAAAATTTTTTTCTTCAACTAAATGCAAACTCATGTGATGTCAGTTCATTGAGTTATCCTTTATATTGGCCACTTGCCCACCTTTTTCAATGGTTATCATCAGACGCATAGCAGTGTTTTAACATGGCCATTACTCATACTACCTGCAACAGTGTTTCCTTTTAGGATCAACGTTATATATAAAATATAGGATTTTTTCATGGTCAGCAAACACTGAATTATACACATTTCTAGTATTGAGTGATGCATCACGATTCATATTCAAATAAAAAAAATGCCAATCAGGACGTGATTCATGCATTTTTCTCAGTGGAACTTCTCTTCATATTTTGGATAACTCGTTGCTCCTTAAGGTTAAGATGTGGAGGGTCGTGACTTGTGAAAAGTCTATTCTCCCTTTCAGATAGAACTGTGCAGTCTCTGTCTTTGAAAAGTTTAGTAAAGATAGTACCATTTTATACTATTCTGCTACTAAGGCCTTTTGTTGGATCATCTGTGCTTCCATATCCATACTCTATCAACTTGTTGTAAGTGTGCTTCTTTGGTGTTGAGAAGAATTAACAAATCAACTTTGTGGCATTGACAGTCTCATGGGTAAACAAACCGGGCTTTCCTTAACCCAAATTTAGTCATCCTTAAACAACTAGTTAACTTCCGACTTTTAGGGGATCTGTTTAATTCATTCTTCCATCATTATTTGCTGAAGGAAGTTGCAAGTTAACCTGTTTAAAGTAAACATGCATGTGCTCCCTCCACTGAAATTTAGTTTCAAAGATATATTTTCCCATTTGATTCAACATGTACATGTATATTTCAGACCGGAGACAACTGAGGAGAGGGTATTAAAAGAAGAGATCAACCTACTTAAGGTGGAACTAAACGAAAGTGAAGGCAAGACGAGTGATGATGATGAAAAAAGTTTGTCCGAGAAGATAGCTCAGATGGAAAGGCAGCTGGAGCTTCTTACAATTGATTTGGATGACAAGATCCGATTTTCACAAAGACCTGGGTCTGGAGCAGGCAAGGTAACAGCATCACCGCCAACTAATATTGCAAGTGGATCACAATATACAGAATCCATGGACAGGACACCTTCCCGTAATGGCACAGAGCAATATCCAAAACCAACAGAAGAACGATGGGCATTTCAGGCAAGCAGAGATAGAGGCTCTTTCGGTGGCAACAGAAGTTCAGACAGGTTTGTTCATTTTTTGTGCTTCATGTTGCAATTCATTTTTTGTGCACTTACACGTGAACACTGCTTCTCTTCCATGGTTAGTGATTAACATTTTATTGCATTAAGCTTACTGTGTGCTCTTTCTTAGGATAGTCTAAGGACGTGTGAAATTTGTGCTGTTAAGCATACTTCCGTTATTCTTTTGCCCCAAATTGTGTCTGTGTTGGACTTTGAATTGCCCCGAATTACTGATTAAAAGTTATTGCATTTAACTGTAGGTTCTCTATCTGAACTGTGCTTTCAATGTGCATCAGCTAGCAGAAACATTTTTAGTGACTAAATTAGCAAGCTTTTCTTAGTTCGTTGTTATGTTTTTAATTAGTAAATATGAAGTGCTAACTATCTAGCTACCTACATTTTCAGGCCAGCGGCAGGGTCGAGGTGGTGAGGCCTAAGCCCTTGGTTTGAGCTTTCATCCTTCTCAGTTAGATTTTGGCTTCATTTCTAAACAAGGGCAAATAAGTTGTGATGTTCTTGTTGCTGCTTGACTCTATTTTGTTTGGCTGGAAGAGTGGATGGGACGGACCATGGACAATAGAGATTACTTTACACCAAGCTGTTTATAACCACCCCTATGGTGGTGTTTCTGTTTCTTTGATGTTTTTTTTTAAACCCCTCTTCCATGTCAAAACAAGTGTCACCAACTTTGATACACTAACTATCGTTCTTATTTTCCTCATAATTATGCCTCAGCATTCCTATTCAGGGATGGACCTGTGCTACTGTATTAATCTGTAGACATGTATTTCTCATCTTTATATGCGTGCATAGCTTTTTACTGAATTTCTCATCACTGCCTCGTTTTAATGAAACATTTGAAGAGAGCAGCTAGATGTCTACCATGAAGGCTGTGCCCCATGCTGTCATGCGTATGCTTTGTTAATACGACAGGATCGCAACTTGGTGCTAGTTTATCGCTCTGGTTTGAAACCACTCGATTAAGAAAAGTGATGGTTCCTTCCAGCAGCAGTTCCTTTCACGGTCGAATATTATTTTTAGGCTACCAGCATTGTTTTCTGGAGGATAGGCTGTGACTTGTGCAGTTGCTTAACGTACCGGCAATATCATTCCTGCTCCGTTGACATTGTTCATGCGCCCAAAGTTCAAACAACGACAACGAAACTGGCCAGCATACTAAATAGCGGGCAGTTAGCTCACTAATGTCTCTCTTGATCATTAATGGTAGCAGTGATTTAGTCCTCGTGGCCTTTCATTGCGCTTGAAGGAGTCTTCACGTAGGAGTACTACGCTTCATTGCGTAGTTGACTTGAGGTGGCAATTCAGCTAGGAACACCTGTCGTGCCCGTTGTAAACTCAAGTTAAAATTCTCAAAAAAATACTAAAAACAGCTCTGTCGACAGAGCATCAGATCTTATCTTTCTTCATCTATATCAAAAAGAAAAAAGAGGTAGAAACCATATATTTCCCATCCACATAGAAGAATCATATCGAGTGAGGACTGATCTAACAGTATCGGAAGATTCACATAAATCCGTAGCTGTCTAATTAGGAATTTTTCCGTCACCCAAAGTAGTTGTCTATGGGACAAATTTGTTGTAACCAATTAAGTTATTGGATTCATATTTTCACGCACACGACAAAAAGAGAGATACTCACACCAAAGTAGTTGTATCCATGTACATCCATCCATGGATGCAACTCTTACACGCGATCACTGCTGCAATTTCAACTACTAGTAGTAGGTACGTAGCTCCGTACGGCCGCTGTTGCAAAGACCATACACACCATGAACGGCCTCTACTTGTTCTTCCTGCGGTTCTCGATGACGAAGAAGAAGGCGAGCGAGGCGACGGAGAAGGCCGAGAAGACGCCGGCGGCGACCTTGATGCCCGTGGTGACGCCCGTGATGCCGGCGACCTGGAAGTCGCCGTTGGCGGCGTCGGTCTGGCCGTAGGCCAGGTACTTGCCGGAGCCGTCCAGCACGTAGGCGCGCACGAAGTAGGTCGCCGAGGGGATCTCGCGGGTGACGTGGTACACGAAGCTGCCCGTGCCGGTCGCGTACGCCTGGTCGGTGACCTTGAACTGGCACGACTTGTCCTTGCTCAGGTCGTCGTTGTCCTTGCGCCACCCACGGTCCTTGCGGCTCAGCGGCGCGTAGCACAGCTCCACCTTCACGGTGGCGGCGCCGGCCGGCGGCGCGCTACCGGAAGCGGGCGACCATTTCACCTCGAGGGTGCCCTCGCCGGCCTGCAGCACTGGCCATCCATGGAGAGATGAAGCTCGTTAATTAATTAAGAACAGGCATCAAGATTGCAATGCTCCAAATTAAGAATGGAGAATGGACACATTACATTGAGAAAGCAAAATTTGTCCACTTTTTCTTACGGAAAAAAGTACCACTTTTGACCTTTGAGTATCTTTTTTTTTTTTTGACGGAACCTTTGAGTATCTGATATTAGACCAAGAGAAGTGTCTCTGTTCTGCCCCCAAAAGCTTTTTCACTATTGGCCGGCCTAGACAGTTCAATTATTTAGTAGTATACCAACTAAAATGTTTCTATCTTTCTGTTCGTTCTTTTCTGGCTGCTTTGTAAGCGACAAAAGATTATATTTTAGCTGTCTTAGCTAGAGATAAACAGATGGAGCAAGCTAGAACATATTCTCTCATTTCAACCGCTCCTATTGTCTCTTGTACTAATTAGCTGCTGATTTTATTTTTTTTTTTTGACGGGAAAGCTGCTGATTTTGTATGGATAGCCTAGCCAGATCGATGTATGAAGGAAAAACTCGCTAAAGAAAGTGGTGTAGTAAATCAAACGCTGCCCTGGATGCAAGCTAAGCCTAGCTAACGAGAGACAGGGTGCAGGTGATATGAGGGCCGGCAGGCACGCACCTTTTCCGCCGTCCGGGGTGGCGGTAACCTGGAGATCCTTGGGCAGCGACGAGAGCAGCACGTGCGGCTTCTTGGCGGAGACCGCGCTCGGCAGGCAGGCGACGACGAGGACCGCCGCCAGCGCCACCAGCGCCACCGCACCTGCTGCTTGTCTCCGGGCCATGTCTCGCGCTGCAGTTGATCTCCGGCCCGACGGCTTGCCGCTGCTTTGATTGCCGCGGAGAAGAAGAAGAAGCTAGCTAGCTGAGCTTTTGGTGGCTTGACTTGACGGCGCTGTATGTGATGGGATGAGGAGGAGCACGGACGGGCAGGCAATATATAGGCACGATTAAGCTGCAGGCGCGCGCGCGGAGGTGTTCTTCTGACTTGTGAGTACGTTGACCTCGCACACGCGGGCCTATGGGCGAGGAGGCACAGCCAGCCGGGCACGGCGATTATTTAACTGGTTGTGTAGTAAGCTAAACAAGCTGCTAATTATGCGATCCAAAGTCAGATCTCTGGACGAGCGAGCGATCGAGGGTCAGGAAGCGGTTGGTGGTAACCTTTTTGGGCGCCTGAGGGGCCTGCTTGCTTTTCCAGGAGGGTCCCGGGCCGGGGCCGGGGTGCGATGCGGCTAGCCGGCGATCGAGAGACCGCGACGCAGCGACCGGCCGGGTGAACGGAACGAACGAACGGCTCCGGGCGCCTCTGGCCTGTGGCTCCAAGTATACGCATGTCCCAAACACGACGACTTTGCTGATCGGCTTCGTTCCGCGTGGCGCCAGCGTCATGAACGCGCGACAGGCATGGGGATTCGATTCACACGGATGTGGTGACCCACCTGCCAGGGCGCTACTAGCTAGCTAGCCGGTCAAACGTTCCGTACGCTCTCGCGCGCGCGGACCGTCGAGGTCGGCTCGTCCGCGGCGCGCGAGTGGTCGGGCCTTCGTTCTCCGGGCGTCACCTCGCGCCATGGCGAGCGGCAGGTGCCAGCACTCAGCAGCAGCCACGAAAGGCGGCAGGCAATCCAATCTCCCAAAGCAGATGCATGACACGATGCAACTCCATCGAACGCGACGAAACTTGCAGTCGAGCTTCCATCACTTGCGACATCAAAACTGTCCCGGCTTGCTTCTTAGCTCGTGCCGTTCTATCGCCGCATCCCATTCTGGAGACCGCGGCCGTCGAAATCCAAGACAAAGCACGCACGGCAACACCAGTTCGATTTGTCCGACATGCATGTTCCAATCAAGTCCGATTCGCGCCCCAATGAACTCGCGCTCTGTTAGTTCTCGAAATGGTAGCGACGGCGTGTCGGCATCCATCGACATGGTAAACAAAGCCGGCCCGTTATCATTAACCAAACAAAAAATGGGGATCGGAGACGTGAGTCATGTGGCTCTTTAGCAATGTTTAAAGGCAGCTGGGCATTCCCTTGTTTGACTTGCCTCTCTATCAAAGAAAGAATTATTACTAGCTAGCTTGAGAGAAGGCGCGCGGCTTATTGATCAGCAGGCAGATGTCATGAGAGTGATAGGAGGTTCGGATTCAACGATCCACAGCCGGTCAGATCAGGAATATATACATTGTATAATGCTACAGCGTTGCATAAGCAAGAGGGGCCTGAATTATTTGGGAATGATGCGCTCTGTAGGCCTTGTTTAACTCGGAGGACATTGCTGTTGGACTCATCAACTGGATCTGGTTTTGTTTATATATAATACTGCTATTATGGTGTTGCTTCTTGGGCAACCCGGCCTCATGGCTTCATCTTGGTTGTCTTTTCATTGTTTTGTTGGAGTACCTTTTACGACCTGGTGGCCCTTGTTCCATTTTGGGGGATGTAGGCAAGACCATAAATATCTCCCAGCTTGTCTCCTTTATTTAAGTAGGGCTGCTGAAAAAAAAAACAAATTATGACTTATTCTGCACTGAAGTGGCACCAGATATATACTCCGCTGATTCTCCCTAAAAGGTACCTGTCAATGTTCGGGATTACCATATAGCGGGGAAAAAAAGGTTTCATTTGTAGGTGCTTCGTTGATTCGGTTTTTGGTGGCAAAACAAGCATTCCACTGTGTATTTCTTCTTCATATAAAACATAACCTTTCTTTATTATGTGAAGGAACGGACTGTTCAGCGAGGAACATGGATGGGAGAGAGGGAGTAGGACGAAGGTTTTCGATGGTGTGAGCAGATAAGCACTCCAGCAAGCAAACACCGTATCCGGTTTTCAGCGACCGTCCTTTTGACTTTTGAAGGTGATCGATCGCCAGGTCAATTCAGCGAGGCGCCGCGATATACGAGCAGATCGATGCACATGCACCGCCTACTGGCGCCTGGTACGTTTTCCATCACACATCCCACTTCTTTTTTATTTCAGCAGCTCAACTTACGGCCGGCGCGACTGCGATCACAGTAGTACAAACTATAGTAAGGGCACAGAGAACAAGGAATAGAACGCGACCGACATGCGCGACGCCCACTACGCGATAGCCTCTGCTCGCTCTAGTCCATCGATCGATTTCTAGGA
The DNA here is from genome assembly GCA_012490785.1 of Eragrostis nindensis. Lineage (NCBI taxonomy): Eukaryota > Viridiplantae > Streptophyta > Magnoliopsida > Poales > Poaceae > Eragrostis > Eragrostis nindensis. Next base: position 237,582 of record JAAXCT010000150.1, on the reverse strand, counting down.
CGCGATCAACAAGTCGATCCCAGTCTACCAATGCAAAGTCACGTACCATGAGCTTTACGAACTCATTTGAAAATTTCTAGGACTTATTTGAGAGCGGGTGACAAGTTTAGAGGCCAAAAGTGCTCGTTTGGAAATTACCAGGACCTATTTGAAAATGGGGAACAAGTTTTGAGACCTTAAGTACCTTTTTTTGATAATACTATAACCTAGTTGAGAATGTGGGACAATTTTATAGATATCTAATGCAATTCAGTCGTTTAAATCCAATGCTCACAAAGGATTCAGAAATTATAGAAAAAGGAATTTTTAAAATTGACTGAGATTATTGTTAAATATTTAACATAATATGGTCTAATAAATATAATTATGTAGTTGATGGAGAAGAGGTGATGGATCTTAGGTAAGGCCAAAGGGGGCATAAGCCCTGGTCACTGCGTTGAAGATCGAAATATATTGCTACAAGTAGCTTCTATTGCCCGCATTTGCAATCAAGAACCGTTTTTATATATTGCTACATGAGCGATTCTATGGACTGGTTGTTTAATAGGGATCAGTAGAACCCAAGAGCCATATTCTATATGAAAAGTATGAATAAAATCATTCCACGACTTTTAAAGGCCTCCTGAAAAAAAAAGGAAAGCTCTTCCTAGAATTTACTTTATTTTCCGAACTCAACTAAAATATCTCCGTTCATGCTATGCTTAATGAGCCATATTAGATCGACCGCTAGCAACATTCGGTGGTACAGTCCTCGCACTAATTTCAGCCGCACACCAAACTCACTTCAGCGGCCGGTGACACTGCTAGCAGCAGTACAAAGTCCAGTGTACATAGCGCGCGGCACGGACGCCAAAGCGCGCACGACACCTCCGAGGCCGCGAGGCACATTTTACCCTCGAGGCCGGAGCGCCTGGTAGCCACCCCGACGTCGTGCCCGCGTTCCCTGCCGCCGCCGCCGCCTGCCACGACGGAAACGTAGCCAGCTGAGCCACGCCGGCCACCGCAGACGCGGAGCCACTCGAAGTCCCTCCTGTCCGTGCAACGGCGGCACACGGATGGGCCGGCTGCCTCCTCCCCCGCCGCCGCCTAGGCAGGCCGCTAGGGCGTGGTTCCGGGATGCCACCGCCGCCATCGATCTCGAGTTCGTCAGCCAGCGGGCGATTGCACGGTGATCACGCTGCCTTCTGTGCACGTGCGTGTTGCCTAAGTGCAAGTGCGGGCGTGACCAGTGTGCGCGGTGCGCATGTCTTTATATAGATGTGGAATTGAATTGATGGCGAGGAGGATATCTGCCGAGGAGAGGCGCGTATCCGAGACCCTGGTTTTTTCTACCCTGTGGGGCTGGCAACGATAAATGCAGCAGCTATAGCGTGGACAAATGCTGTGCATATTAAGAGCCTAATGCGGCGTAGCCCTCCGCCCCCCACAGGATTCGGCCGACGTGTTCGCTTTCCATGAGGCCGCATCGCCTCCGGCCGGCGTGACCGCCTCCTGCGGCCGCCACGACACCTCTGTACGTTGGTGGGCGGCGACGGGTCGTGCGTGGGCCGCGATGTGCACTAGTGGACGGATGGCGATTTCAGACCGCGTCGTCACGAACACTGCCGCCACACCCACCATCTACGCACTGTATCAAACATCTGGAGAGCAATTTCAGACGGTGGTGTTCGTGACGATCCAGCTGTCTGTATCCTCGCCCGGAACCTACCAGGAGAGAGAGAGTCCCGTTAGTTATTTCGTGCCATAAAAACAACGAAACAGAGCTTTTGATCGGCCATGAACGGGGAAGAGAGAAAGGTGCAGAATGCAGACATTCCATTTGCAAAACAAGGCGGGCAAAGCTGTTGTCCGGCAGGATCGTATCAGCACATGTGTATGGTCTGGAAGATTGGGAGCTCGCCGGAAACGAAAGTATTCATACGGGGCAGCCTGTTCGATATTGACGGACGGATCTAGATGGACGGTTCCGAGCAAGGTTTACAAAATCGACGATTATCGGTCGATAATCGCGATTATCGAGGTTATCGGTCCGAGCCGATAAGTTCGGTACACCGATTTTCGAATTTGAAATTTGAAAATTTTTGAAAATTTGAAACAAAAAATATGTAAAAAAACTAGATCAAATTTGCAGCCTAATGGTGGAAGAACAACTTGTAGATTCGATCGTTTGGATTGTCAAAAAAATCGAGGAAGTTTCTATGTAGAAAAAGGAAGGAAAAAAAGAAAACCCCCTTTTTTTATAAACCAGCAACATTCTTTGATTTTTTCGACCAAGGAAATGATCGAATTTCAGTGTTGTTCTTCCACCATTGTGCTGCAAATTTCATCTAGTTTTTTTACATATTTTTGTTTTAATTTCTTTCAAATTTGCATTTTTTTTCCAACATTTTAAGGCTCTTTTCGCCATATTTTGGTTCTGCGTCAGTAACCGGTAAAATCGGTCGATAACCGGTGAAAATCGACCGGTTACAGGTTTTTGAATTCGAAATTTAAATTTTGAATTTTTAGTCGAAAACCGACCGGTTATCGCGATAACCGGTGAAATCGGCGGAATCGGTGGCAGCCGGTTTCGTCGATCTGATCGATATTGTAAACCTTGGTTCCGAGCAACCCCGTGTGGTTAGACGAAGCAGCGACCACCCCTGGTCCAGGTGCCCGCCGCGGTCGCCTGCCAACGCCATCGCACCGGAGAGAAGAGCATGTACGGTGTGATTTATGTCCTGACGTGGAACAACCAAAACATCGACATGTCTGATCAGTGAGCTTTCAAGGTTCACATCGACATGTCTGATCAGTGAGCTTTCAAGGTTCGCCATGGGAATTTGCCACGTATTTGGTTCCCTTGCTGGGCTAAACCTCGTCACGTCGTCGATCGGTGATGACAAAGGTGCGGATTTTGTTGGCTAATTAAGGCTCGTGAAAGAAAGAAACTCAGTTTCAAACCTCGGTACGAAAGAATCCAAACATGTTTCTATGCAAGAAATATGTCCATTTTATTCCATACTCCTAAACCGAAGGCATGCCACGCTGCCATTATTACTAGCTAGTTGTACACAGCGAGCCATGCCGATTACAGCTGGGTGCAGGTGGCGCCGCCGGGGCAGCAGCAGCAGTTCGGCGCGTCGCCCGTGGCGGCGGTCGGCGGGTTGAACTCGTAGCCGTAGAACTTGAACATGCCGCACACGTTGCGGCACAGCTGGTCGTTCCACCGCATGTCGTTGTCGCACCGGCGTGTCTCCGTCGATATCGGATCGGCGACGACGTCGTCGGCATCAGCCTCGTGCAGCAGCTCCACCGATGGCGCCGGCGCCGGCGCCTCCGGCCTCGCTGCAGTGCCAACAACACAGAGTGTAGTCAGAGGCCAGGTCCTTGCGGTCGCGTCACGCGTTCTGTGTGCGTCGTGCAAGCGACAATTCGAAGGAATATATGTAGCAAGCTTATGCTACAGCTAGCTCTTCACCTGCGGACACTACGACGGCGAGGGCCAGGAGGAGGAGGAAGCAGGCCACCGTGGTGGAGGAGCTCGCGGAGGCTGAGGCCGCCATATCTCAAGCTCAGAACGTAGGCGATGATCTGCTGGTTGCACGATCTGGTTACTTGTTGCTTTGTAAGCGCGCGCGTGGGTGATTTTATAGGCGGGGAATTGATGGCGAGGGTATCCGCCAAGTAGAGGAACGTATCCTGGAGATAGAGTTCTACATCCAGAATGGGCTGCAACTGCTACTACTGCGGACTGCAACTGCCATAGCCCGGTAGAACTGCGTTTTGGTGGGATAGATCATAGATGCCAAATGGCATCATGCATGTAAGGTACTACCTTGACATTGACACATGGCACTCGTATGTATTCGGTGTCTCTAATCATATCCATCTTTTTTTAATCAAAAGAATTCACATGCGTCTGTGTGCGTGGCACGAGAGCATCGCCGCCTGCCGTGGGTCTGCCTCGCTCCTGCGGCGCTCGAGCCAGCACTGCACAGCGCGCGCGCGCGAACGCAGAGCGAAGACACGTTGTTATTCCTCATCACCGGAACACGTCTCGAATCATTGTGACTTGTCATACTCATCTTCACCTGTGGTTGTGGAAACGATGACGGCGGCAAAGGCCAGGACCAGTGTTCTAAATAGCCCGCTATAGCTACCGCTATAGCCTGCTATAGCCTCTGGAACGAGAAAATGCTAAGCTATTCCTCATTTAGCGCTAAGCTTCGTAGCCCGCTATAGCCACTGCTATAGCCGGCTAAATCCGCTAAATTAAGGTGATTTAGCCGGCTAAATGGTTGTGTGATGGAGGCATGAAGCTCTTGATGTGGTTTGAAATTTTTAAAGGTGATTTAGATGGTTAAATTAAGATGTTTAAAACTTTTAACGATGATGTAATGAATGCATGAAGCACGATACTTATTTTTGTCCATCAAAATTTCATGGTTACATGTTTTATGTCTAATTATTCATTAAATTTTAATAAAATTATGAAACCGCTAAATGGGTTTAGCTGCGGCTATAGCCCGCTGTAGCCTTTATTAGCCTTTGCGGACATCAGCTAAAGACCTTAGCCCGCTATTTAAAACATTGGCCAGGACAGGAGGAGGAGGTAGCCAGCAGCCCCACTCCGGCCTTCAGTCGAGGCCAATGCCGCCACAACGTTCGCTGCTGCAGAGTGCAATGCTTGTGCCGCGTGACGGCGTGAGTTGGTGTCCTGGTGATGCGCAGTGCGATCGTCTCGTCCCTGTTCCACGACGAGCAGGTATCCTGGCAATGGCAGGTTCGCAAGGTTAGCCGTGCCATGCCACAGGAGGTGATGTATCTCTCTCCTCTCGTGCCTGTATTGGAACACACAGCACCGGTCAACCTGCGTGCCATTGCCGCTTGGAGATTCGTGCCTTAGAAGCGTGTCGAGTTCGATTCCAGTTGATCGACTCCGGCCGAGTCGGATTACTGATCAGCCAGAGACTCGGTCGACGTCAGCGTTTCCTAGACCGAACGACTTGCGAAGTGGTGCCCGGCCCGCCGCATAAATAGACACCCGTCGCCCTCCAGCCTGTCCACACAGAAGCGCTCGATCAACGCGCGAACACCGACGGCATACATGGCGACCACGGCTCGCTTCCTGCTCACCGCGTTAGTGACTCTGCTCCTCGTCGGCCCGTGCCACGCAAGGCCGGTGCCGCGGAAGTTGGCGCCGCTGTCGTTCGCGTCGACGCAACGGAAGACGGTGGACGGCATCACGGCGATCTACAACTTCGGAGACTCGTTGTCGGACACCGGGAACCTCCTCCGGGAGGGCGACGCCACCGGCGTGCTGCAGTACACGACGGGCCTTCCTTACGGCTCGGCCATCGGCGGCGCCACCGGACGGTGCTCCGACGGATACCTCATGATCGACTTTCTGGCGAAGGATCTCGGCTTGCCACTGCTCAGCCCATATCTCGATAAGGGCGCGGACTTCAAGAATGGCGCCAACTTCGCCGTCGCGGGCGCCACCGCCCTCGATGCCGCGGCGCTCGCAAGGAGAGGCGTCGTCGTTCCTCACACCAACAGCTCTCTAGCTGTCCAGGTGCAATGGTTCAAGGATCTGATGAGCGCCACCACCAAGTCCCCGCAAGAGATCCGCGACAAGCTCGCGCACTCGCTGGTCATGGTGGGAGAGATAGGAGGCAACGACTACAACTATGCCTTCGAGGCCAATAAACCCACGGCAGGCGGCGAGCGCAACTTTTACAACTTCGGACGCATGGTGACCGGCGCGGTCGAGGCGGTGGTGCTCGTCCCGGACGTCGTGCGCTCCATCACGAGCGCGGCCAGGGAGCTGCTCGACATGGGCGCGACGCGGCTGGTGATACCGGGCAACTTCCCGCTCGGGTGCGTGCCGAGCTACATGTCCGCGGCGAACGAGAAGGATCCCGCGGCGTACGACGACAACGGCTGCCTCACGGGCCTCAACTTCTTCGCCCAGATGCACAACGTGCTGCTGCAGGAGGAAATCCGGGAGCTGCGCGCCTCGTACCCCGCCGCGAAGATCGCCTACGCCGACTACTTCTACGCGTACGTGCAGATGCTCAAGGACGCCGGCAACACAGGGTTCGACAAGGGGACCGTCACCAAGGCGTGTTGTGGCACTGGTGGCGGCGCGTACAACGTCGACATGGACCGGATGTGCGGCTCTCCCGGCACGACGGTGTGCGCCAAGCCGGACGAGCACGTCAGCTGGGACGGCGTGCACCTGACGCAGCACGCGTATCGCGCCATGACCGACTTGCTCTACCACAAGGGCTTCGCGTCCCCTGCGCCAGTGCAGTTCCAGCGTGCTTGAAGACGGTCGTTTCGTTCGTCATCAGTAGTTGTTGGTGTTCTGGATTGCTAGAGTAGGTTATCTTTCTTTTTTTTTTTCGGTAGTCCTGCCATGCAGCAAGGAACCAGTTACTTTGCAGTGTAATATTTGTGTTGATACGTAGTATGACATAGTATATAATTTCTCAAATCTGCATTAACTTTCATCGGCCGTATCTCAGCTTATTAAGTGGTTTCTCAGCACAATATGCTACAATTTCAGTGCACAAATTGATTAGGAAGCGTTCCTTCAGAACAGGATCGCAACAGTAGGAACTAAGATAGGATATTTGCTCTTTGTAAACTGGTTTTACACAAAGTAGTATTTTCATAACCGCCTCAACCCTTTTAAGTAAGAAACATGGATAACTTAGAAAACGTGGCATCTCCGTTCTGAGCCCATCGAGTCTAATCCAATGTTCCAAAAAAGAAAAAAGGTCTTCTCCGATATTCAGGACTGAAAACAGTTGGATGAAGAATGTTAGAGCAACCCAACAGATGCTTTGTAATAGGGTGGTACTTTCTAAAATGGGGATATAAAGCACAAATCCTCTCCAATAGATGCTTTAAAAGTCATGGTGCTTTATAATTTTTAGAAAAAAGTATATTTTACTTCTACGAACAATTCAGTTTGTTCATTTCACACCCTAAATAAAATGATGGCTCTCTTTACTCCTCCAAACAATTCCGATCGGTGCAACAGACACTCTATTGTGGTTTGTCTTTCTTGTTTTTTTGCCTACAAGTGGACTTATACAATGTACTACACAGAACAGAGAAGGAAGACAGGGTGTGCAATTTGGGAGAGATCGAAGGAAACATATCTTATACAGAAGAGAAAGAAAACTGCTATAGCAAATCGGGAGAACATTGCAGCGCGACCAGTATCAGATAACTAACAGGATAGGACAGTTGACGCACAAATTAGATACCAAAAATCATGCATTTGCAGTTTGGTGAAGAAAATGGGGAGCACAGACCTTCAGATCCATTATTTGGTGAGCAGACTTAATTTGGAATTGGAGAAGATATTGGGAAGCGCGGACCTCCATCCATTGACTAACCAAAGAAATCAAATATGATTAGCGGAAGAAATTGAAGAGCGTGTACATAAATTGAAGATCATGACAAAATTGTGATGGACAATATTTTAGTGGAACCATGTTCCATTCCGGACATTATTGCCATCTGCATCGCGCTCCAGAAGCTTTTCGCCGCCCATGCGTTTGTTTTCTGGTGCCTTCCCAAAAGCCCTTGCGAACATGAAATTGCTCGGAATCTTGAGCCTGTCCTTAGTGGGGGACGCAGAGCGAAATGTTAGAGGGGAAGGGGGCCCAGGCCCCCTGCCTGTTCTTCAACTAACTCACATTGGAAAGGATTGATCTGTCGGATAATAACCTGAGTGGAGCAATACCTGAGGCATTGCCAGCACTGTCGAACCTAAGTTTCTTGATGTATCACATAATATGGTAATTTATCCACTGCCCAGTTTTAAGCCTTCACTAAGAGTGATTGCTGCAGGAGAGAAAGGTTCGACTCCTCCATTCAATCAATAGAACTGAAACCTCACATTCTAGACCCGGAGTAAGAATTTGGGCGCTGACACAACACTCTTGGGATTTGACCATAGGAAAAAGGAAATTCTACTCAGACACCTCCACATATGTTACCGTTATTACCAAGATCCCGACAGGTCATCTCTTCTTCCATGGTTCTTGCTATCATACTATGTTGTTCTAATTGCAGTACTTTCGTCTCTTGGTTCGTTCGACAATGATGATGATGAGAAAACAAAAAGGCTGCAGTTCACTGTTGCAGACATCGATAGATTCACAAACAATGATAATAATATTGGTTTGGGGGGGGGGGGGGGGGGGGGGGGGGGGGGGGGGTGGTGGTGTTGTCGTGCCACTGCCAGGGTTTTTTGGTTGGCTACGTAATGCCGACTAAGAAAGTGTTCCGTTCTACAGAGTACGATTGATTCAATGAAATCCATATTCATAGCTTTGCCTAATAATCTTTTTTATTCTTGAACGAAGTCTGAACGAACGTGCTCTGCGGAAGAAAGGTGGGGCCGGCACGGTTAATAATACAAAGCTGTTATTGACATCTCTACTCCAAAGATTTTTCGTGCTATGGCCTGGAACCGTTTTCCCCCTTTGCATTGTTGACCTTTTCTGCCCTCTATATCCAATGTGCGTTGGTATTTAACAATGCAAACCAGAAGTTATGAATAACCTGAGATTATCTAAACAAATAACAAAGATGCATCTCAAAAGGAAAAAAAAAACATCATAAGCCATATATCGCAGCCCATATAGCAGCAGTTGCCAGTTGGACAGTATGAACTATTAAAGTCATTATCCTCATCAGTAAGAGAAAATTGTTTCATTTTTCTCATACTTCCAGTTTAGAACAAAGCCAGAGATTTCCCTGTCAAAAATCAGCCGGAGATCAGTTTGAGGTTGAGGCTCGCCATGCCCCATTGCCGGGCTTGTTTCAGATTGTAGTGCTTCGCTTGCTGCAAGAGCGACGCCCAGGTGCACAGCGCAGCAGCCGCCGCGTGCTAACGCGGCCTGCGTCGAGGCGGACGCCTTTTGGGCGCGACGCCATGCAGCGCCGCGCATTCGGGTGCAAGGGCGTCGTCGACTCGTCGTCTACCACGAGACAGCAGAACATCACAGGCTCACCGCGCGTTTGGTTGGCTCCCTGGTCTTGCCCGTCGGCCCGTGCCCACGGCTCAGTTCGCCGGCGAGGCTGCTCGACCAGTTCACAGCTGTTCACATCACAGGAGGACGGACGAGGCCGTGGAGCGCGAGGTCGTCTTGCGGGCCACAGGATTCGTTCAGCGGGCTCCCACGGTGGATGGCGCGACTGCACAAGAACTTACTGCCGAGGATCCTGTTTCCCTCCCTGCCGCCGGCGGCGGCCAAGTCCAAGAAGTCGGCGCTGTTCCATCTCGTCGGCCACGGACTCGACGTGCTGCAGGCAGGGCCGCAGCACGCGCGTCCGGTCGTGGCGGCGCACGCGCAGCACGAGGCGGACCCCGACGACACCACGAACGCAGCGTCGGCGTCCTCCAGCGACGGCGGCGCGGCCACGTACGCGGCGGCCTTGCGGAACAGCGGGTTGTCGGCGCCGTCGCAGCGGAAGCGGAACCCGCTCCGGCGTCTCGTCTGGCCCAAGTGGAACCCGCTCCAGCGTCTCACCGCGGCGGCACTGGACGCCTTGGAGGAGACGCTCGTCGCCGGCGTCATCGAGCGCGCGCACCTGCTGCCGCAGACGGTGGACCCGGCGGTCCAGATCGCGGGCAACGACGCACCCGTTGCCGAATTAGGCCTCGCAGGAGTGCGGCGGCGGCGCGGGGCCGCTGGTCCAGGGGCGGAAGGAGGGGAGGCGGGGCCATGGCTTCTGGGAGGACGGCGCCCAGGCCTTGTCGTGGACTTGCGCTCGCAGGGCGGGGTCGGCGGACGGGTGGCGAAGATGAGGCGTAGGGGTCGCGCAGGAGCGGGCGCGAGGCGGAGAAATTGGCGCGGGAAGGAGGAGCGTGCGCGGGAGGAGGGAGATGGCGAGTCGCGCCCGCTCGGCAAAGATAGCCAGCCATGCCGAGGGGATGCCGAGCGAGATAGACTAGAGAGGAAGATGGCGCGGCTGTTGGAGGGCGATTTCTGCGCAGATTTTTAGTTGCTCTTAACGGCCGCCGTAACTTTTAGTAGGAGATTATCCTCTTTCCAGATATATATAGAAGAATCAGATTATAATTGGTTTCTAGCTCTTGGTATTTTCCAAAGATGATAAAAACACCTCATCATGCATGCAAGGTGTTCTTTGACACGTTGCACTCGTATTCTATGCCCACAATCACATCCATTTTACGATTCAAAGTACCCATATGTTACTGTAGCCGTGACAACCGCGTACCCAGAAAACTAGTAGTACGGGCCCGGCCGCAAGCAACACGTCCCGGTGTCCGCATCATCATTCAGCGTCCCCAGCTCTGCGATGAACGTGTACCTGTTGAACGCCTTCTATTCGCAGCAGACGCCGCATCTCGGGTCGGCCCATCGACGCTCGGCGGTCTGTGTCTGTGTGCGTGGCATGAGAGCATCGCCGCCGACGCCGTCGCCGCTTGCGGTGGGTCTGCCACTCCTGCCTCGTTCAGCCGCCAGCACGGACACACGGCGCGTAGCTTGCCAAACTGATATCCACCTGTGGGCTCGTTGCCGCTTGGATCGTGCCATGGAGACCTGGCAAGTCCGACCCGAGCGGTCGAGTCCGGGTCGTATTAACGGCCAGCCTCGGGCTCGGTGGATGACTGCGTTTCCTTGACCGAACGACTTGCGAAGTGGCGCACGGCCCGCTCCATAAATACACACCCGTCGCCCTCCAGCCTCTCCACACAGAAGCGCTCGATTAGGGAACACCGACGGCATACATACATGGTGACCACGGCTCGCGTCCTGCTCACCGCATTAGTGACTCTGCTCCTCGTCGTCGGCCCGTGCCACGCAAGGCCGGTGCCGCGGAAGTTGGCGCCGCCGTCGTTTGCGTCGACGCAACGGAAGACGGTGGACGGCATTATGGCGATCTACAACTTCGGAGACTCGCTGTCGGACACTGGGAACCTCCTCCGCGAGGGTGACGCCACCGGCGTGCTGCAGTACACGACGGGCCTTCCTTACGGCTCGGCCATCGGCGGCGCCACCGGACGATGCTCCGACGGATACCTCATGATCGACTATCTCGCAAAGGATCTCGGCTTGCCACTGCTCAGGCCACATCTCGACAAGGGCGCGGACTTCAAGAACGGCGCCAACTTCGCCGTCGCCGGCGCCACCGCCCTCGACGCCGCGGCGCTCGCAAGGAGAGGTGTTGTTGTTCCCCACACAAACAGCTCTCTAGCCGTCCAGCTGCAATGGTTCAAGGATTTGATGAGCGCCACCACCAAGTCCCCGCAAGAGATCCGCGAGAAGCTCGCGCGCTCGCTGGTCATGGTGGGAGAGATCGGCGGCAACGACTACAACTACGCCTTCGAGGCGAACAAGCCCACGGCCGGCGGCGGACGCAACTTCTACAACTTCGGCCGCATGATCACCGGCGCGGTCGAGGCGGTGGTGCTGGTCCCGGACGTCGTGCGCTCCATCACGAGCGCGGCCAGGGAGCTGCTCGACATGGGCGCGACGCGGCTCGTCATCCCGGGCAACTTCCCGCTCGGGTGCGTGCCGAGCTACATGTCCGCGGCGAACGAGAAGGACCCCGCCGCGTACGACGCCAACGGCTGCCTCACGGGCCTCAACTTCTTCGCCCAGATGCACAACGTGCTGCTGCAGGAGGAAATCCGGGAGCTGCGCGCCTCGTACCCCGCCGCAAAGATCGCCTACGCCGACTTCTTCTACGCGTACGTGCAGATGCTCAAGGACGCCGGCAAGACCGGGTTCGACAAGGATAGCGTCACCAAGGCGTGTTGTGGCACTGGTGGCGGCGCGTACAACGTCGACATGGACCGGATGTGCGGCGCGCCGGGCACGACGGTGTGCGCAAAGCCGGACGAGCACCTCAGCTGGGACGGCGTGCACCTGACGCAGCACGCGTATCGCGTCATGACCGACTTGCTCTACCACAGAGGGTTCGCGTCCCCTGCGCCTGTACAGTTCCAGCGTGCGTGAAGACAGTCATTCGTCACCGGATTCTTAGTTGGAAGTCTAAATCGATAATGTAGTTTTTGTAGTCCTGCATGGCAGTAGACAGTAGTATAATATAGAGTAATAGGAGTACTTATGTTCATACATGTAGCAGATGTTCGTTCAAAAAAAAAAAACATGTAGCAGAGCATATGATTCCTCAAATCTGCATTAACTTTCATCATCCGTATCTCAGCTTAAGTGGCTTCTCGCACAATACACTAAAGTTCATACAAACGGTTCACTGGTTGATTAAGGGAGCTTTAGTGACATGAACATTAGCGACATCTTTAAAAAACACGTCGCTAAAAGGATATCCATTAACATTTTCTACATTGGTTGCAACGATATAATTCAGTCAACCACACTGGCACTCGTATAGTAGCCCGTCTTGCAGAAGCTGAATCACTGGAGATAGTAGACCAGCAGAGCGACACCGACTTGAAGAATAAGCTGTACGATGATGAAGATGAACTTGGCGTCAATGTCCTGAGTCTCCTCCAACTCCGGGATCCGGCGACGCTCTTCCTCGATCCGGCGAGCCATCTCCAAATTCTGCCGAGCAATCTCAACATCCTCCTGCGCTGAATATACTATCTCCCAAGCTATCTGCCTTCTCTCACGGGACATCACTTCTCTCTCGCGAGCTATCTCTGCTCTCGCACGAGTTGTCTCTTCTACTAGTGCTTTCAACGCAGCCTTGCTAACCTGCCATGTCGCCTCTTCGTCTTCCGCTGCAACGTGCCTCTCTGCCTGTGTCCCCCCATACATGTTGGTACATTTGAACGAGTAGTTTACTTACTAATTCGTAGCTTGTATGCACTGATTGTGGAGGAGTGAAACCAAACTCAAACTGACCTGAGCATGGTGGTGGTTGTCCCGGATGTGCTCCTTTGTCCCGTAGAGATTGACGATGTCCTCGCGTTTTAACTGTTTCTCGCACCAAAGGCACTGCAAGATTGGTAGCCAGGCACAAACAAATCGGATTTCCTGTGTGATATAATGAAGTCAGGAAGGTGTCATGAATTCGCTGTACCTTAGCTGCTGTGCATCCGGATCGAATCAGCCACATCTCCAGGCAGGATCTGCCATACACATGCCCACAAGGGATGCAACTACACGAGAGTTGTCATTACTCGTCAGTGGAATTGGGGCAATTGAATACCAGTACAGAATATGTCAAAATTTTCATCTGTTTAAAGGCAAATGCAAGCAAAGAAACCCAGAAGGCAAGCTAATATGTACGCACTATGAAGCACAACACCAAATCCCAAGCAGATCAAAAGTTATAGGGGTGTAGTGAGTGAGCGACAATGTTGTGACACAAGCAGGTACAAAACAAAAACCAGCAGATAAACTAAAAAGCAACATCACTTTTAGGAAGTAAAAAAGCAACCAATTTGTGCATAATATGAAGCACATCACCAATTCCAAGCAGATCAAAAGGCAAAGGGAGTGAAGTGACTAGCGAGCGATCATGTGGTGAAACGAGTAGGTAGCAAGTGATCTCGTGAGACTCTCAACTCACCAGATGCGATGAGCGCCGCAGGAGGCCCAGGGCTCGTGGCAGATGCAGCAGACGTTGCTGTTGGCCGGCGTCTCCTCTGCCCCCACGCCGATGCCCACCGCCTGCCCGATCTCCATCTTCTGCTCACCCTCCACCTCCTCGCCGGCGTAGTTCCCCGCGGGGACGGCACCCAGATCGTGGTGCTCCTCTTCCATCACAGCGTCAGGTAGCCGGCCCTCCGCTCAGCACCACCGCAGCAATGGCGACGGCGACGCGGTTACCAAACCTGCACACGCACATGAACGCCTGGAACCCAAAACAACTACGGCCCCTGCAAGTTTTTTTTTTTTTTTTGAGCAATACTACGGCCCCTGCAAGTGTTAACTGCACGGACGTTGCCGCTTGGATCGTGCCTGGAGACGGAACCTGCGCCTGGTGCCTTCGTGCACACCCCGTCGCATGCCGCGCATGGCCTACTTCGCCATCAGTATTGGGCTGGGCTCTGATTTACTTCCTACATAAAATAATCTCTCTCTTAATCATTGATTTGACAGCTGGGAAATCAACCGTCCCTAAAAAAAAAAGCTGGGAAATCAACGGACTAAACAAATTTAGCGTCAAAGCAGCCGCCTAAAAAAATTTCATGTTCTTGTGAAAAGATTGTGGTACTTACTCTTACTCTTGGCCTGAGCTGGTTTGGCTGCTCTCGTGATCCAAGCTTCGGTTTCCCTCTTGATCCAAGTCGGTCTGGTTCTCCATTGAATCTTGCATCAAGGAACAGAGTGCAGAGATGGTAAACCTTGAACGTGATCTGGTTCTTTGTGCTTCTTCACGGCATGCTCGAGGACGAGAGAAGCAACGCACATAGCCAACGACAATAGTAACAATGATCGTCGCATTTAATTAGTTGAGGATGCATGGATATATGTGATCGTTCTGCATTTTTTTCCCCCATGGCAGGGCATTGCCCGAAAGCAACGAAATTACAAATGTCTGTCACGATCCAGGCCTTAGGTTCAACATAAAAGTTAAAAAACATGAACAAAAACTACTCTGCGCATATCCAGAGAACCAGCTCTGACAAAGGACAAGCAACACGCTCCTTCTCAGAAAAGGATTGCAGTTCTAGACACCAGGCTATCGAAACCGCTTGATCTTTCTAACCAACAGTTGAAGCACCAGCTTCCTCTCAGGTTTTCATCTCCCAAGTGATCGTTCTGCTTTTTGGACGCTAAAATTGTTAGACAGTTGATTTCCCCGTCAAGCCATTGATTAAGAGAAAGAATAATTGTTTGGGAGGAAAATTAGGGCCCTGCCCAACAAAGAGGAGAAGCAGACCCGTGTGGCAAGAAGGCACGTTACACGCTGCTGCCACGTTCTAAAAAAAAAAACGTTACACGCTGACAGCACGGCAGTGGAGCACTGGAGCCGGTTCCCATGGAGACGTGGCAAGTCCGATCGGAGCGGCCGACTCCGGGTCGTAGTAACGGTCAGCCTCGGACTCGGTCGACGACACTGCGTTTCCTTGGCCGAACGTCTCGCGAAGTGGCGCACGGCCTGCTCAATAAATAGACAGCCGTTGCCCTCCAGCCTCTCCAAACAGAAGCGCTCGATCGATCAACCGCGAAGGCGCGAAACAGCGACGGCATACATAGCGACCACGGCTCGCATCCTGCTCGCCGCGTTAACGGCTCTGCTCCTCGTCGCCGGCCCGTGCCACGCAAGGCCGGTGCCGCGGAAGTTGGCGCCGCCGTCGTTCGCGTCGACGCAACGGAAGACGGTGGACGGCATCACGGCGATCTACAACTTCGGAGACTCGCTGTCGGACACCGGGAACCTCCTTCGGGAGGGTGACGCCACCGGCGTGCTGCAGTACACAACGAGCCTTCCGTACGGCTCGGCCATCGGCGGCGCCACCGGAAGGTGCTCCGACGGATACCTCATGATCGACTATCTCGCAAAGGATCTCGGCTTGCCACTGCTCAACCTATACCTTGACAAGGGCGCGGACTTCAAGAACGGCGCCAACTTCGCCGTCGCGGGCGCCACCGCCCTTAATGCAACAGCGCTTGCAAGGAGAGGTGTTGTTGTTCCCCACACTAGTAGCTCCTTGGCCGTCCAGCTGCAATGGTTCAAAGATTTGATGAGCGCCACCACCAAGTCCCCTCAAGAGATCCGCGACAAGCTCGCGCACTCGCTGGTCATGGTGGGAGAGATCGGCGGCAACGACTACAACTACGCCTTCGAGGCGAACAAGCCCACGGCCGGCAGCGAGCGCAACTTCTACAACTTCGGACCATGGTGACCGGCGCGGTCGAGGCGGTGGTGCTGGTCCCGGACGTCGTGCGCACCATCACCGACACAGCCAGGGAGCTGCTCGACATGGGCGCGACGCGGCTGGTGATCCCGGGCAACTTCCCGCTCGGGTGCGTGCCCAGCTACATGTCCGCGGCGAACGAGAAGGACCCCATGGCGTACGACGCCAACGGCTGCCTCGTCGGCCTCAACTTCTTCGCCCAGATGCACAACGTGCTGCTGCAGGAGGGAATCCGGGAGCTGCGCGCCTCGTACCCCGCCGCCAAGATCGCCTACGCCGACTACTTCTACGCGTACGTGCAGATGCTCAAGGACGCCGGCAAGACCGGTTTCGACAAGGGGAGCGTCACCAAGGCGTGCTGCGGCACTGGTGGCGGCGCGTACAACGTCGACATGGACCGAATGTGCGGCTCTCCCGGCGCGACGGTGTGCGCGAGGCCGGACGAGCACCTCAGCTGGGATGGCGTGCACCTGACGCAGCACGCGTACCGCGTCATGACCGACTTGCTCTACCACAGAGGCTTCGCGTTCCCTGCGCCAGTGCAGTTCCCGCGTGCGTGAAGATCGTCATCGGTTTCTAGCTATATGGATGTCTGAACAGCTAATGTAGTTTTTGTAGTCCGGCAAGGTAGCAGTAGTTATTTTGCTATGTAATATGGAGTAATATTTGTGTTTGTTAGAATATATTTGGGCAGAGCATATGATTTCTCAAATCTGCATTAACTTTCATCATCCATATCTCATCTTAATAATAAGTGGCTTCTCGCGCAACACACTACAAATTCATACAACGGTTCACAGGGTGATTAAGGGAGCCTTCCTCCAGAACAGGATCCCAACAGCATATTTCACCCCATCCATTATTATTTTCTACATTGGTCGCAACGATAGATTTCAGTCAAGCATACAGTAGTCTTGCAGAAGCTGAATCACAGGAGATAGTAGAGCAGCAGAGCGACAACACCGAGGAGAAGAAGAATAAGCAGCAGTACGATGATGAAGATGAACTTGGCGTCAATGTCCTGAGTCGCCTCCAACTCCGAGATCCGGCGACCCTCTTCCTCGATCCGGCGAGCCATCTCCAAATTCTTCCGAGCAATCTCAACATCCTTCTGTGCTGAATATACTCTCTCCCAAGCTATCAGTCTTCTCTCACGGGATATCTCCTCTCTCTCGCGAGCTATCTCTGCTCTCTCACGAGTTGTCTCTGCTACTAGTGCTTTCATCACAGCCTTGCTAACCTGCCACGTCTCCTCTTCGTCTTCCGCTGCAACGCGCCTCTCTGCCTGTGTCCCCCCATTGCAGAGAGAGTATACATGTTGTTACATTTGAACGTATAGTAGTTTACTTACTAATTCGTAGCTTCTATGCACTGATTGTGGAGGAGTGAAACCAAACTCAAACTAACCCAAACTCAAACTAACCTGATCATGGTGGTGATGGTTGTCCCAGATGTGCTCCGTTGTCCCATAGAGATTGACGATGTCCTCGCGTTTGAACTGTTTTTCGCACCAAAGGCACTGCAAGATTGGTAGACAGGCACAAACAAATCGGATTTTTTTTTGGAGTAACTAACAAATTGGATTTTTCTGTGTGATGATATAGTGAAGTCAGGAAGGTGTCATGAATTCGCTGTACCTTAGCTGCTGTGCATCCGGATCGAATCAGCCACATCTCCAGGCAGGATCTGCCATACACATGCCCACAAGGGATGCAGCTACACGAGAGTTGTCATTACTCGTCAGTGGAATTGGGGCGATTGAATACCAGTACAGAATATTGTCAAATCTTCCATCTGTTTCAAGGCGAATGCAAGCAAAAAAAAAAAAAAACCCAGCAGGTAAGCTGAAAAGCAACCCCTTTTTCTTTTGCCGAAGTAAATTGCAACAAATCTGTACTCGCTATGAAGCACATCACCAAATTCCTAGCAGATCAAAAGGCATTAAGTGGTGTAGTGAGTGAGCGATCATATTGGAACACGAGCAGGTACCAAACAAATAAACCCAGCAGGTAAACTAAAAAGCAACTTTTCTTTTAGGAAGTAAAAATCAACCAATTTGTACAAAATACGAAGCACATCACCAATTCCAAGCAGATTAAAAGGCAAGGGGAGTGTAGTGACTAGTGAGCGATCATGTGGTGACAAGAGCAGGTTGCAAGTGATCTCGTGCGACTCTCAACTCACCAGATGCGATGAGCGCCGCAGGAGGCCCAGGGCTCGCGGCAGATGCAGCAGGTGTTGCTGTTGGCCGGCGTCTCCTCTGCCCCAACGCCGATGACCACCGCCTGCCCGAGCTCCATCTTCTGCTCACCCTGCACCTCCTCGCCGGCGTGGTTCCCCGCAGGGACGGCACCCAGATCGTGGTGCTCCTCCTCCATCCCAGCGTCAGGTAGCGGGCCCTCGGCTCCGCTCCACTGCAACAATGGCGACGGCGACGCGGCTCCCAACTAGGACAGCCTACACACGCACACGAAACCCAGGAACCGAAGGCAAAAGCAGCCGGCTAGGAACAGGGGAACCCAAGGGATGCAGCAGAAAACCCTTCTCCGCGAGGCTGCTTTTTTTTCTCTGAGGTAGCTAAATTAGTGGAAGAGCTCGATGGAGCATTAATTTTGCACGGCAGCTGCCCGAGCTGAAAGAGTGAAAGAGCGAGCGAGCTGAGCTGGGGCATCAGAGCTTGTTTGGGTCAGATATGGATAGTAGTGAGTAAAAGTTACGAAGTTTTTCTTTCACTTTTTAGATGAGCAACAGTAAGAAAGTTAGACGTTGACAGCTGACTCACCCTGATTCCGGGGAACAAAGAAAATTCTGTTTTTTACGACCACATAAGCCTTTGTAGGAAAAGAAGAACATGTAAAACAAAGGGTGCCATCTCAATATATGAAACTGACTCTGCAGTGCATGCAGATGCAAGTCTCAAATAACAGATATATCAGGCAAACTAAGCATTGTATCACGCAAACTCTCCTAATATATTAGGCGCATATAGTTTATTAATCTTCAGTGAGGATGCCACGACAAAAAGATGTAAAGCGGTATCACCTGAACATTAGCTGTGCTGATGGACCAGTGTTTCAGGTAAGAATGTATTTTGTCGGTCAAACAAATTCTGACCAGTGTCTTTACAGCCAATGTTCATGATTTGATCTGGTTCAAAGAATATCAAATCTGAGCGACGAATTTTTTTTTTCTCGCTTTCCCTGATGTTATTGGCCGGGTTCGAAGAATGCCTATCTAATTTGAGCAAAAAATGTCTATCCCGAGCATCCTCAAACATCTCTCCAGAGATTAATGTGGGACTTCTAGCGCTTCTGGGAAGCTAATCCCGCCTCTTATTCAACTTCCTCATCATAAAAAACAGTTATCCCGAAGGTCCAACAGCAACATTACATTGTTGTAGTCTTCATAATAACATGATTCCAAAGATACGAATTCATTGCATCAATTTTGCAAGCAACCTGAATAGATGTCTGGAAATGTCGAGTCAGCTGTAAAGGCAGAGAACGTGCATGCAAATTCATTTTAGACAACTCATGACTAAATAGCATGGCTTGAAATCGTTTCCAACAGCAGAAGATGTGGAATTTAGTTAACAGATGCAACAACACAAAGAATGATACAAATTCACCAGTTGACATTGTGCTCCAGGATTGAAACTTTCAACTACATACAAGTGGGTTGATATATACACATACCCTAAGCTACAAACAGAAGCTCCAATTTCAACTGTTAGTACTTAAAAAAAAAAAGCAAGTTAAACACAGACAAGTCATCTGACACAGGTAAGATCATCTTCTCCTGTCTTTCCCTTCGGTCAAAAATGGATGCCTCAACGCTTCTTCAGCTGTTAGGCGGCTTGCTGGATCATACTTCAGTAGTCCTTGCAGCAGATCAATGAAATCCCCAGCAGAATGATCAACGTTTTCCATGACGAGGTTCTGTATGAATAGTGGCAGTAAGTTTTCACATGTCACATAAGTTCAGATAGACTTTATGGCAGTTCAATAAGATGTACCTGTAGCCTGGGCAGTTTCATCACAGACTTCATGCTCTCCCTCGAAGTGCAGCCTTCAGGCCAGTT
This sequence comes from Eragrostis nindensis, assembly GCA_012490785.1. Lineage (NCBI taxonomy): Eukaryota > Viridiplantae > Streptophyta > Magnoliopsida > Poales > Poaceae > Eragrostis > Eragrostis nindensis. Next base: position 217,666 of record JAAXCT010000150.1, on the reverse strand, counting down.
TAAACGGCCTTTTCTGATGTATTTCTCAGAATGTCGACTACAAAGAATGAACAATGAGCATACTGGCTAACCGTGACAAAACTAAAGGCTCAGCAGAATGATCCAAGACGTGCAACATACTCTGCCCTCTTAAGCATGTGGTGTGGCATTGGACCTAACACCCGCTCCATCATAGCCATATGTTCCAAGTTCTCATGAGTCTGAAATAATGCCTCTCCCTGCAGAACCTTGCCAACTCAAACCTCCCATAGTTGTGTGATAGATGGCAAATCATAACAAGGCCAGTAACATCACATACCGTGCAAAGCTCAACCAGAATACAACCTACACTCCAAATATCACATGGGTAACTCCATCCAAGTCCTGAACAGAACAGAACAGCCATAGAACTTTAAATCTTAAAACACCAAAATCAGGCTGAACAGGTCAAGCTGTTACTAAACAAGATATATACCCAATATAACTTCTGGAGCTCGATAATGCCTAGTCGATACCACATATGTCTGATCATGTTGATCATAAGTAGTGCTACCAAAATCAATCACCTTGATAGCACTAGACTTGGGCAACCGCTTGTAATACGATCCCTCCTTCAGAGATCGGGATGAAACCTAGCAAGTATAGAAGGATCAGTACCAAATATTTATATTATATAAAGAATAGATTGTTTATACATAGAATATCAAAGCACAACAAATGATAAATCTCTAGGGATGTGATAAGCAAAAGAACAAAGTATACTTTGTAATCCGGCACTTTAATGTACTCCGGAGAAACAAGGAGAATGTTCTCAGGCTTTAAATCAGTGTGTATGAGGCGCAATTCATGCATAACTGCAACACATTACAGAGAGGGTAAATACATAAACATCCCAAAGTTGTTAAGTACTCCTAATTGAGCCATGAAAGATTTAAGCAAAATTGATTTATGACAAACTGCATTGCATCAAAGGATTATATAAGGATAAAAAGCTGACTGTGCACACACATGCTATACATCCCAACAGTTGTTTGGCAACCTCCCGAACTAGGGCAATTGGGAATGAGCGGTAATTGTTTTTCCGCAGAAAATCATATAAGCTTGGTCCAAGCCTCTCAAAGACCTGCTCACCAGTAATCCAAATTCACCAATGTTTAAACACCACATAGTTATCTCCTTGGGTCAGTTCATAATTGTCGTAATCTAACAATGTACTTACAATACAGATATGGTTACGATAGTCAAACCAGTTCCGAATTTGAACACAACTGCAAAATAGACCAGTTTAACACGAACAATCTTATGAAAGGGAACACGCAAAGGAAGTGTTAGCTGAACCAAAGGACTCACCTGGATCTACTTTTGTCATATTTACCAAGCTGCTCAAGCATGCCAATTTCAATCATTGCAGCATCCCTGTACTTTGGTATTCCCCTAATGATCTTGATGGCCACCATTTCTTTTCTTTCCTTATCCCAACACTCCAATACCTGACCAAAGGTACCTGATGTACATCCAGAGACATATTGAGTTTTTGAACATAATCCACTACCCAAAAAAGCAGCATGCCCGTTGTGTGATTTGTATCAACGGTTCCAACAGAAGCAGCAATCACGACTGACCTTCGCCCATTTTGGCATTAATCTTATCTGCAAACACGAAAGAGCCCATAAGAACAAACCATGGAAACACAAATCCATAGGAACTCATACTAATCCATTGTAAATAAAGCAGCAGAATGGGTTCAGATAATTACAGCGAGGTGTGAGGTTATCCCCCACAGCGAAAACATAATGGCCATCCCTGTCATCTTCTCTCAGTGGAGGGGAACCTTGGTTCCCCTGAGAAGAAACAACACCAGAGGAGAGCCCCAACGCCACAGCGCTGATGGCATTTGCAACTTCTTGCCCGCAAAGTCCCATCTGAAGCTGCAACAAGAAATAATATTCAATTCTCCAGCACTCATAAAACAACAAAATCAACATTACATCCTGGTGTCGTGCAACAGCTAGTATGCGATAGAAGGGTATAAAACTAGTGCTACTTTTTAACATCTAGAACAAATTTTATCCTGATTTAACATCTAGAACTAGAAGGGCAGAAAACTAGTGCTAGTACGCGAATATATTCTAAACTCTTCCCTAGAAATCTATATGTATCCTGATTTAACATCTAGAACAAATTTTATCCAACCTAAAAATTTAGGTAGCAATTATCTGAAACAAGTATGACAATTGCTGCTAATCCTGCACCTAACAAACCTACACAGAAAGCATGCCAATCATCGATTCGGCGGCCTCTGACGAACCAAACAATTAGCCGAAACAAACCTCTAATTTCCCCAACCCACCACCTAACACTAGAAAAACAGCCCCAAATCAGCGCGGTACACAACAGATCTAGACCACAGCTAGCAAGTCAACGCCGATTGCAGCCTCACTACGAGAGATCCACGTCGAGGAAAGGTAAATGGCGCGTCGGCTCGGGTCAGATCAGAGGTATACCTGCTGGAACTCGGCGGGGCCGACGTCCCAGCCCATCCGCTGCCGCTTGCGCGGGCGGCGGTCGAGCGGCGCGCGGGGCATCTCGGCGAGGCACTCCATCACCAAATCGATCGGGTCAACCGAACCGTCGAGCAGGCGGCAACGTCGACGACGACGGCGGCGGCGGTTGGGGATTTTTTCTGTGGTTGATGTGGGTTAGCGAGCGAATTCTCTATTACGAGACGATAACCCTAGCGCAGCGCCCCACGGGCTTTATGGCGAGACGGGAAAGGATTGGGTGGTGGCGGTGGGTTCGGACACGACACAGGAGCCTACTCGGTTACAGGTTGTCTCACTGACGCGGTTGGCCTAAGCGGACCCCGATCTCAGGTGAACATACGGCCCACATGTCATTTGTTGTGTGTCGACTAGGCTTCAGTTCATAGCGGTAGACGCGCCCCACGCGGATGTGGGCCGCTCGTGCTGCGTGCTTTCGCCAGTCTGGTATGCGCACCCTGTTTCCCTAGCTAGTGTATTACATTTACGATGACATGTAGGGCCATAACAGGCATGAACCCACCTGTCTGTGTCCGTATGCATTTTCGAGTCCTTACTTTTTTTTCTGTTCCGTTATCCTAATTGTGTGTCTGGTAAACTAACCCCCAGGGCAGAAAACCATGCGCTACACGCACTTGTCCATTGGAAATTCGGGTTGGGTCGCTGGGTTGGACTTTGGGACGGAGCTATTGTTTAGGCGCAAAGATGACTTAGACCGGTGACACCGTGAGAATGACGTGTGGGTCCAAAACGAAGGACCCACAATTCAGAGAGGTCCCTTAAATAGTTGGGTTGTTGGGCGCTTCTGACCGCGGTTAGGGCAATGAACCCTGGTTGGGTTTGGCTGGCATCTGATGCTTTGTTATTTGAAGCAAGAGAAGCAAGCATCGCGTCAACTTGCAGATCTTTATTTGGATAACCAGATGTTGGCCTTATAATCTCTTCAAATGGAAATGAAAACTAAATTCTATTCCGAATCCTGCTCATCGGAAGAGGTGTGTAGCATCTTGACAGCAATCAGTTAATTTCGCACAGGAATAGAAACATTTTTTTTCTCCATCCCAAATAGGTGTATAAAAGAAAATTTTACCACTCTTTATGCCACCGGATTTTCTAGATGATGGGAAAAGAGTGTCCCGGCCTTCAGACCTCTAGGAGGCCACAACCCACATTATTACATCATGTTTGCAGCACTCTGTTTATCATGAGTGACACACACCTTACCACATTATTACAGATGATATTAATCTTTTTTGTTTTTGCCACGAGTAGTAGATACAAAAATGATCACATCATAGGTTCTTTGTTCAGTTCATGAACTGATACACCTGCAACTACCAAACAAAAATGAGATTCTCACGTTGGGAACTTGGCTTGGCTCCCGTCTCAACGCATGTACAGTGTGATCTCTCATGAAATCGAACAACAGGCATCTTACTCCCTCTAGATGGAGGCCCAGGTGACACAACATGTCTTAAAGTTACCTTGATGCCTCAAGAACCCTTTGCAAAGATCAACGCGTCAATGGGACTGCAGTTCTTGGAGTAGAGGGCCAATCCTTTGAGCGCCGAAAAATAAAGCATCCAGCAGCACGAGTGCTCCAACCTGAAGTACCAGAGATAAATTAAATGCACTTTGTTTGCAAAAACAGTGAGAAATTCCTCAAATTGAATTACCAAGCGGCCTGTAAAGAGAAGCCGGTAGCCCAATCCCTCCTTCGCAGCCTGGGCTCGTTGCTGATCCGTCCAACTGAAGGGAAGGAATAGCAAAAGGTTTACAGCTTTGTGTCATAACTAGTTCGGAGTTACATAATGACTATTATAGAATGCTGAAACAACTTTCTCCATGATTTCACAATAGCAAGAGAACCGTATTATGATGTCTGCGAGTACTGTAATCTGCCAGTGTTCTTCTACACAAAACTGATTTTGTTTCGAGAGAAGAGCTCGAGCAAGCAAACTTGAAATATTTCAGGTATTGGGCTTACCCAAAAAATTCAGAAACCCCACCAATGGCAGCAAGCTTGAAAGCTGAGGACCTTCCCTCTCAAAATCCTGAAGAAACAGTGTTTTGACATAAGCTCAGAAACAGCAAGACAAGATATGGAGGAATCAGTAAGCGGATGCTATTTGGGGAAGTAGTACCTCCTCTTCAGCGGCTTCTAGGCCTCCTTGTACCCAGAACAAATTTTCAAAACCAGCATTGTAAAGTTGTTCGCAAGCCGCTAGTGATCTATGCACAGAAGCTCTCATTACTTCCACTATAGGTTTCAAACTGGTAATATTGCACATCTCCCATGCTAAACAACAGAACATAAAGCACCAATAGAACAGTCACATGTCACCATAAGTCAGTTGCACTGCAAGTACTACATTTCGGAAGAATACGATATGTCTCCTGGGAAACTCAGATATCATGAAATTATATGCAGAGAAATGACAGGAAGAGGGGTCGGGTATCTAACGTTTAGGGTATACACGATGCATCCTGTCAGCAAAAAGAATACACAGACAACATTCACTCAGCTTGATTTCAGTATCTCCGCATCCTGTCCATCAGTAAGAGTAATAAATTACCTTAGTCCTTTCTGGCACACTAGTATGATGTCTGTATCTTTCGAGAACTTCTCCTCAACCTGTTGTACAAAGTTCCTGAAAATTTCATCTAAGTCGGTAAGTCAAGGGGGTCTGCTAGCATCAGAACAATATAGTTATAACTCCAGCTGTGATACGTACTTATTAAATGACAATGTCGAGCTGCCACTCCACCAGCCACCTATACAACAATCATGAGAGCTTAGTCAATTGAAATATTCAATAGAAATCTAAGAAGAGAAGTGCATTTGAAACAAAGAATAGCCATCTGGATTTGAAGAAATGTTTTGCACCAGGTTATATAGTTTCGTGTACAACTAACACAGTTTATAATAATTTATAACCATACGAATCACACTTTCAGTAACATATGCTAGAAAGGGGTTAACAAAAACGAACATCCATCAGCCCAGATTCCAGTTTAGTAGTCCACACTAAAAATCTCCTCTAATCATCTATAGAAGAATGCAGAAAGCTTCTATACACTGCAAACGAGTCAAGACACATTTGACTGCAAGTGGTAACTAGTTACATACCCATTACAAAGTTGGTGGCTTTCTTGCTAAGACCACTTAAATCAGCAGACGTGTCCACATCAAACACAGGAATCCAGGTAGAGCCTTTCACCCAGGCCTGCAGAATACCAGTGTTGGAATTAACTAGGATGAACAAATTAGGGAACAACGGTTCGTTTAAATTATTGGCAGAAAGACAGACCTTTTGGCGTTCATTGGAAGGCCTGACATCCAGAAGAGCCTTGTCTGTCAGCTTGAACGTATAGCCAGCTTCCCTGGGTGTAAGGGTCTTAATTTTCTGCTCCCTAATCTTCAGGCAGAGCATTCCACATTCAAGCAAACGACAGCAGCATAGTATTTACAAATTCATATACTAGATGAACATAAAGAAGGCAAAAACTCAACCCAAGAGCACTTCACTTTCAAACTGAGTAACTTGAGAAGAAATTTGCACATTTTCATTCTGAATCAGCAAAGTGAAGTAAAGCAAACAAAATGAGCAGAGAAGTTATCACAAGGTAAGGGACCTCACCAGGGCCTCCCACCGCCTCCTGGCGGCGGCCTGCTCCTTGGCCTGCCTCGTCTCCTCATCCTCCCCTTCCTGACCGACTACGGCCCCCATCCTCACCGCCCCGCTCCATCTCTGGAGTCACGGTTCAGCAGGGAACAAAGAGCACAGCAAACGGTGGCAAAAGTAGAAACGCGCACCTTTGAGGGGAGTATGCGAGGACGGAAACGGCTGGGGCGGGAGCGGGAATGCTCCACGGCCAGGGTGGTGAAGATGCCGGCGACCCGGCCGGTGAGGCCGAGAGGTGGCGCTGCCATTTTTCGTGAAGCTTGTTTCAGACAGGAGCTTCCCGGCTGGTAGCTGTAGCGTTATCCCCCCGTACCGTTTGCAATTGGCTAAGACTGGTGGGAACTGAAAGCACGCTGAAAATCTTGAAACGCCTGCATCTGAGCATGTCTCCACACATCATCTTACGAGGGTCCCGGAAATTTCGAAGGAAGATTAAACAAGACAGACGACAATAACGTAATCAGTCCTCTGTAAAGCATTCAATGTTACAGAACTCTTTTGGAGAAGTCAGCTTCAAGCAAATCGTTCGGAACAATGCAAATCACAGTCACACATACAGAATGTCCAGCACTAAATTCTGAAGACAGAATTGCCCTCTCAATGCAGATGGATGGCAAAAATTGCTCACAATACAAAAGGCAGAATTGCCCTCAATACAGACAGACAACAAATCACGAAACCTCTACTTATCTACATGTGTTCTTGGCCGGATGCATGACAGATAAACAATTACACTATCAAGAAACCGTGTCCAAAAAGAAAGACATCTGGAGACCTATCTATCTATACATGATGTATAGGACCATTTCGTGCTTTTGACAGTGAAGGTTTCTTCCTGTGAAGAATGCAATCGCCATTCTTAAGTCCCAACTGGCAACTGGTGTGGCTAATCGCAGGCGCCTGATGTCTGTATGCTAAAGCTCCATGATGCTCTGGTTTTGTTATCAATAAACCCTCAACTCTGTAGATAGTAATTGCTGGACAAGGTACTGCCCTTCTGGTTCCTCGAGGTAAATTTTGTCAGTCAGATAATTCTGTAGATTGTTGACGGCCTCTGTCTTCATTTTGGAGCTGTGTTCTTTCAAAGCTGGTAAAAAGCACCGCGATATTACATCCAGAATCTTCATGAACTGTGATCCATATTTCTTGTGAAGTGCAAAACCAGCCATCTGAAAGAGCACAAATATCTGCTTAGCTATAGGCACAAAGAATCAGGGGGAAATCTTTGAAGCAGATCACCACCTTTAGGAAAGCATGAAGGGCATGAGCAGTGGCTGGGGTAGCTGGGAGAGCATTGAGAAACATGGCAAGCCATTTCCATCCCTCAGCTAAGCCGTGAGGATGTTGTACACCTTTGATTTCTGTCTGTAAATGAAGTTAGGCAGTCATGTGTCTGTTCTATTTCAAAAGAGCAGATTATCGAACAGAGGTCTAATTTCAGTATAATGAAGGCATGAAACAGAAATGTGAGGAAAAGGACTATACACACCTGAATCATTGCAGCATATAGTTTCATGTATGCAACAACATATGTTAAATAACTCTCGATGCTCTCGAGTTGACCATTTTCTTCCTGGTAACCAATCAACTTGTAATAATCTTTATTCCGTGCTTGTGCCTAAGAAAGTACAGATATCATGAGAAAAAATCCAAATCTTAACATGATACCATAACAGTACATAAAACACAATCTGGGCCATAATATATGCAGCATTCAATTTCAAAAGGCATCAGCATATTTTGATAATAAAAGCCATACTAGTAGGTTTCAGGAACACCAAATAAAATCATTCTATGTTTTCTCATCACTGCTTATATCAGCAGAAGAAAAACAAAGTATTGCCCAAGTTCAGATTGTGTAGACTTACGTTTAAAGCATGGAGATGCTTGGGAACGGTGTATATGCAAACTCTGTGGAACTCAGCAAGAAGATAATCCATAGCTTCTGGTACCTGTCATGTGGTCACAAAATGAAGGATGCAAATATTACTATTAGCAGTTCTTGTTAGACTGTATCAAAAGATTTCACAGCAACAAGCTTGCAAGTGTATTGGGAAAAAAGAAAAGCCATGTCATCCTGAGGGGAACAGGGAAATAAAATAATATTTCCCTATTCAAACAGGGAACAGGGCATAAATTATCTACAATTCACCAGGAAATAAGAGAATACAACACCAATGACCCCTGAGGGGAAGAAGCTACATTGCAATCAAAGCAGACCAGCTCAGTCAAGGTTGAACTTTAGTTTATGACACCATTGACTTCTGTCATATGCATCAAATGACATGTCTACCTGAGCTTCTCACGAATAGCGTGCCGAGCATGTTTCAACGTTCTGCTATCTATGCTATCGGATTCAAGGACAAGTAACACACAGTTCATACTGATGATATGTTCCATAATCCATATTATTATTAAAAGAAAGAAAATAATTAATTTGCAATATGAATATTTCATATTTATCTGAGACCACAGCATCATTCCTAAGCTTTCAACTTACTCAAACAAAATTTTCTAAGGATTATATTCCTCACAATTCAAGCTGAGTTGTTACACTTAGTTCCCACCTAAATGCGACCAATTTTAGGTATAACAACCAGCAAACATATCACAACATCTTCTCTGGTGCATCCTGAAATACGATGGAGCTTCGTGTTTTTTTTTTGGGGGGGGGGGGGGGGGGGGGGGGGGGTCGATTCAAAAAATATATATGATGGAGCAGTCAATGTAAGTACTTATTCGGAAAATTCAATATGACAGATTCATGGTCAACTATATTACTGTTTTTGCTGGTAAACAAAAGCAAGCGAGCAGTCATAACTCAAAAAAACACAGTAGTGGGTAATGAAAAAAAAAAGATAGCAGAAGCAAACCTGATTTGTGACTAATAACATAACATATCCACAAGCGAAGGCCAAATTTCCAAAGGTTTTATCCTTTGTATTCCTACTCTTGACAATTGAAATAATCTGCAAAAAGCAACAACAGGTCAGTTATGTCAGTAAATAAATGTTAAACACAATTTCATTGTGTAAGGGGACAAAAGAAGGCAAGCCATAGGATTCTAAAATCTAATGGATAAGAAGGCCAAGGCATCCTACTGGCAACTACATAGGAAGCCATGCTCAATAGAGGAACACCATTAGAATTAATTGAAAGTTACATTGCTAGTACTACCTCTAATCCAAAATATAAGTTGTTCCAGATGTGGGCACAAGAATTTAATACGTGAAATGAGATCTGCCCCAAAACAACGGAACTTATATTTTGATGAAGTTAACCTTCAGCTACACAGGTTGAACCCAGTTTTAAAAGCGGTATTCAATCATGGCTTAGTATAATTTTAACTTCCTAGCTCTCTACCCCTTTTCCATCCTCCTGGCAGCCTGTTGCTCGCCTACCCTACTCCTTTTTTGTACAAGAAGATTTTGTTTCCTACACTCATGCCGTAAGGAACTCTTCTACAAGTAATGTGGGCATAACGATGGAACGAACACAAGTTACAACACAACAGACAATTTGAGTTAATGGATACAGATTCAAACATTCGTTTGGCATTCCATTCCACTTATGAACCTTGGACTTGTTTGGTATTCCACAGACATATATCGGCTATTCATTTAAAGGAAAAGGTAACAATAAACAGGGAGTTGCTACCTTGTTTGCAAATATACGACAAGCAATTGGACGGGGGCAATCATGTCCATCTAAAGCTTTAATAAGCTCAGTAGCCCTTGCTCTGCAAGAAATAACTTGCAATTAAAAACAAATTGTGCTCAGATGAAATATTCACATGGACAATAGTTACAAACAAAAGATGACTAGTACCTTATTTCCTTACCATGCATAACGAACAACCAAAAAATTAATATTTGTGAAAAATGAATTAAAATAAAAAACCTTGAGGACATATCTACCATATTGTTCACAGATAAGAAATTCTCAATAATTGTGATCCAAATTGATTAAGACTTGCTTCATCACTATGAAGGTATTAGGCCAAAAGGTGCGCATAACACAGAACCATGATTATTAGCAGGCCTATTTTAACAATAACATCATTCAGGTTGATTAGACGGACCCATACCTAGAGGTTGGAACAGGTACTTAACTTGATTATTCTCAAATTCTATTAATCAGCAAATCGGTTCAAGTCGACACAATAGTTTAGCTTCCATGCATTAATAATGTTATGCTTACCTGACACTATCAGTAGTCGGCATAAGTTTACTTATGGATTTCGCAATCTGTCGGTCATATTTGCTGAATTCCTGCATAATATATGATATCAGCTAGAATACAGGATAGTAACTTGCTCATCTTGCCAGCCAAGACTAAATGGCATTGAATTGCTCTATGCGAGCCAGGAAACAGTCATATCCATCAGTATCAAATCAACAAAATTGCTGCAGCCTTTTTTCAGAACCACAATTGAAGATTAGAGAACTCAGAAGGAAATAAAACCTTGCTGAGATTAATGTTTCCTGGCACTTGATCAATTAGTGCTCGCTTCCGTGATTCCGCTTCCAATGCAGAACTAGCAGCAAATACCTTGATACCTGGTGTGAACAAAAAGCAATCAGCAACCAAGGATAGGCCAAGACATAATTGACAGCCAGTGTAGTCAGGAAATAAATGGCATGCAGATATGGCAATACTAACACATTATAGATCAAACGAAATAGAATCGCTAATTTCCTGTTAATGTACAGACGTGAAAACATCACCAAGGAGACGGGGCTACACCGCGTCTCTCATCCATCCTCACATGGCAGGAGACGAGGCTAATCTTTGTAGTATGGCTGGGGCTAAGGGCATATCCCTTAGCCTCCTAACCGGTCGAGGTGCAGGAGAGATTAGCTTATCAGCTTGGTCATCAGGTCGGGTTGTACTTGGTAATCGGCGCGTATGTAAATCAGCAACTGTGTGTGGGGTGATGTGGTGTGTGTTCTGTGTTTTGTATCTCTTTTACTCCTTCTATTAATGAAATGATACGCAGCTCTCCTGCGTGTTCGAGAAAAAAAAAGAAAAAGAAAAAAAGAAAACATCACCAAGGATTTTCGTCCATTTCTGGCTGCCTGCCCTTAGCACATAACATGCATTAGACATAAGCACTGCACAGCCCTTAGCACGGTTCTTAGATCAAGAACCAGTAATTTTAGTAAAACAAGCTTTGCACTTTGCAAATTCCAGATCCTAGAGATTACGAACAGCATAAGATATCATTGGTGCTATAATAACTCCATCTTAAGCAATTAAAAAAGGGAAGTTTCGTTAGGTCAGAGGCTGAAGAGGCTTTTCAGTGTAGAAGATAAAGTAAGATGACCATCCATCTGATGTGTTTTATAACCAAAACTAATGAATTCAATACTATTAGATGAGCCATACTAAGAAATACTCCCTCCGTTCTCCAATATTCAACGTTGGTTAGTTCAAATATTAGAAAACGAAGGAGAAGGTGAACCCTTAGCTTTTAAAATAATGTGTATCATTTGATACCAAAATCTTGCATGAATGCCGCACCATCCGATATACGCAAGCTTATCGACTATACAAACATGTCCAATTTTATGAAAAATTGGCTTTAGTGCAGACGAAACACCCATTATGAACATCAGCACAAGAACTTCAGAACAGCTCCGTCCACAATTGTACAGGAAAAAGTAAGAAGTACCTGGTAATTCTGGTTCTACTTCGTTCCTGTTCACCATTGTTGGTCCGGTAACACTACCCTGACTAGATTGTGTAGCTGCTGCTTCCCTTGATTTAGCTTCCTTTTCTGCAGCTTCCTTTTGAGCAGTCTCAAAAGCTGTTTTTCGTGCTTCAGCTGCTAATTTTGCAGCTTCCTTCTGCCTAGCCTGCATCATAATAATTAATCTTTGTTGTTAAATGCAAAGGACTTTAGGTAACTGCAAGTAAACTAGAGCAGAATTGGTTGTTAGAAAAATATGAAGGAAAAAAAAGACAGGAATAGCTGCAGGAAAAAATAAATAACAAACTGATTGAATCAAAATTACTGGAATCCAATACTAAGATCCACGCAAACTCGTACCAATAATACAAATATGGATTAAGATCAAGTTTTAATTCATGAGTTTTGAAAAAAGATGTGCTTAATGAATCAGCAAAACAGACCTCTGCTTCTTGTCTGGCTCTTTCCTGCCTTATTTTTTCTTCCTTGATGGCTTGCTCTTTCTTCTTAGCTTCTTCAATAGCTGCATCATCTTTTATTCGACGTTCTACAATCTGAGATTTCTGCTCATGATCCCTTTGGACATCGGACAAGTGCTTATCAAGTACTTCTGCACTACAAGAAAGCAATAGGATATCGTGAAACTTAAGCCAAGAAGACTGTTGGAAAGTGCAAGCACTACAAAAATGCAGTCGTACAACACAATCTCTCTGGCTGCTTTTATAAGTCATTTTTATATTTTCAGCCCTTCCCCAAGTAGCATGCATAACCTAATTACAGTTAGGGCAACAGTAATGAAAAAAGTCCAGACAGTACAGCATTGGCATGACCCTTCTAACAATCTACTGGAGATGATATATGAGAGATGTACATTGTAAGTACAATTGTTCTTCAGAACCTTGAAAGCAATATCCACTGACCATCATAATGCATAGTTTTCAATTCGGGAATAAAATTAGATCGAGAAAACATAACTTCCAAACTGTACAGCTTCTTTAACATGAAACAGGTTTGCAAGTAGTAGACGAGGGCAAAATAACTTTACAGAGGAATCATTATTAACACCAGTCTTGATACTAGCAATCGATTAGACATTACAACCAATAAATGCTACTAGCAAAAACGAACCTTGCTAAGTACTAAGAAGCTTATCACAGTAACAAATAGTACTAGAATGTTCCATAGCTTAAATGATGTTCACCAAATATGGATTGCAATGTAAACGTCAAGAAAGAAACTCAAGGGTGAGGAGGCATACATTCTTCTCTGGAAATGCACATCAAGCCTTTTATCTACTTCTTTTTTTGATTCCACGTATTTCTGGAGTCGAGCAAATGCAGAAATTGTCCTCTGGATTTCATTTTGGTGGGATACCTCCAATGCAGCAAGCTTATTTCTAACTTCTTCCTGAAGAACAAATGTCATAAACATGAAACTAATTAAAATGATAAACAATGGAGCGTCAAAAGACAGCACATCATGATCAGAGCAGCCATGCAAGAAATGCGGCTGTTGATGGCTTCAATTCAAAACGTTCTTCTGTCAGCCAACAGAAAATACTGTCAGCAGAGAACCTAATGACCTGTCCTTTTTATACTTTCTTTCTGAACTATAAGGTATGGCATAAATCTCTTGCCTAGCTGCACTGGGTAGTTAAGAAACTAAAGAAAACTTCAATAGCCTAAAAGGCGTATCACAGATAATGATGAAATAACATAAGTAAGCTGGCTTCCTTGTTATCTTTCTTCTTGGTTCCCAATCTCCAACCTAACATAAAAATAGCTGTGCAAAACTGATATCTTCCCTTTCATGCAATACCATGATGCAACATATGTTAGAAATGTTGAGGTGTGCAACTATCCATCAACCCACAGAAAGCATAAAGGAACCAACAAGCTGCATTCAAGGTTTCTTAAAGTATAATATTAACCACGCAAAAGGATCATGTTCACGACCCACAATCATAGCATGGATCACAAAATGATGCTGAAATACAGAAATCTGGCAGAGAAATAAAAGTTGATTGTAGGGTAATATCAAATGAACCCCAAAAAGGAACGGGGGCAGGACAATTGCAATGGTCTATTACTGAAAAATGATGATACAATAGTCTTGAGTCCAGTACATACTTGAACTTTGAGATGGTGCTCGCGTTCCAGCTCAAGCAGAATGCTCTTCTCTAGGTTCCTTTTCTCCATCAGGTGGTATGGTGCAATCTGGCCACCTAATCCATCCTCTGATTCTTCAGAATCACTGCAGAGAAACGCAAGGGAGTTAATTAAGGAAACGAAATCCCATTAGGCAAAGTTCTGCACGACTGCACGGCATGAAGTAAAAAAAAAAATATGTAAACAAAACATAGTTCATAATTCAATAAAATCGTTATATTTCACAGATAATCCATTTATATACTTAAAAAAATGAGATCATGTTGTCTATTTTCCTTTTTCTGGAGGCCAATCATGTTGCCTAATTCTGAAGCTTATACAGAATGCCAAAGTCTCCATGCATCAGTAGTTGCAGCAACCAACCCAGTTTGACCAAGAAATGCTAATGAAAAAGGACCACAACACACGGCTTTTTTTAAAAAAAAAAAATGCAACTATAAGCGCCCAATTGCCAAGTGTGATGCTACGTTATTTCTGTTGTGCACTATAGCACCAGGTTAGCAAAACTAAACTAGTAAGTAGCTCAATTTGACAACATGATCAAATTCAACATGTATATTCCCTTCATTACTGTATGGAGGTGCTGTGCACCATGGATTTCATTCAAGCCTCGCCACTGCCAATTAGTCAATTACAGATCAAAAATCTCACCTGGATACTAGATCGTTACACGAGTACTTTGCGCCATTAGCCACGAGAGCATGGGCGGCTGACTCATCGCTGCTATCGTCTTCATCATCTGTGCCCTCTTCGTCGTCAATGCGCATAACAAAGGCCTTCGCCCTCGTACTGCCATCAGTGGCCCTAAATTAACCAAACGGTAAGAACAGTGGGAAACTCTTGCGCCAGACACCAAACATTAAAAAGGAAGCGGGCGAGCGAGAGGAGTTATACCAATCCGGCAGCTGCTTCAGGGGCGTGGGCGACGCAGCTTGGCGTGTGGCGTCAAGCGCGTCGAGCTCCGCGAGGACGTCGCCGAGCGTCCAGCTTGGGCGGGGGTCGAGATCCCTGGGGCACCGCAGTTCCACACGCTCGAAACCCCTGCGAGATGGAGAAGCAGAGAGACAGACACAGGTCAGTAGCTGGGAACGGCAACCCACGAAAGACAGCAATTTAAGGATTACATTGGCGGTCGTTCCCGTCGCAAGCCACGGCCCGGCGAATTGGTGCTCCCTCCCCTCTGCGCCTCGGGCCGGAGACCCCGGCCTTTTAGGGTAGGTTCCCGCGTGAGACGTACGCGGAGTTGGCAGGGGTCCAACACATGCACGCCGCGTGGAGAGCTTCGGCTTTGGGAACTGGATCGGTCAGTGGCCGGTGGAGGCGGCGGCGCTCGAGCCTGATAGACGGAGGAGAATATAACCGCCGGAGACTCGCCGATTCCGCGGCGCGGCTGTGCGATGGCGCGGGCGAGGGAGACGGGGAGGGCGAGGGCGGCGGCCCGGCTCGAGCTCGCGGCGCGCGATGGCGCAAGGGATGGAGCGGGGAGACTGCGGGGCGCGGGAGCGAGGCGCACGGCGGCGGCACGGGGCGGGGGCGCGCGGCGCGGCGTCAGGCCCAGGAGGAAGAAGAAGAATCGCGCGTCGTAGCGTACAGAAAATCGTGAGACTGCAGGGAGCTATTTGGCCCGCGGAGCCGAGCCCGTGCCAGAAAAGAACAGCGACCCACTTACTGAATCGGACCCAAAGACAGCTATTCGGCGCGCCAGCTGCAGCGTGGGCTTGCCTAATTTCGCTTCTCCCGGCCCAGTTTGTGCTGCTAGGCTGATACGGCACAAGATCAAATTTGGTCAAGAGGAAGAGACTTATAACATTGTGGCTGCTCACGGTTATGCTACTTTTTTTTTCCAAGGGATGGGGTTGGGGTGTATAATAACCCTTTTTTTGAGTATGCCCGGAACAACTCCTAGGTCAATTAAGGATAAAATGTAGGAACCTCATGGGTAAGGATAAGGTAATGGAATTGATAGAGAAATTCATTCCCTACCGTACTCCAGCTTGGTAGTTTCCACCGCCTGTCCAGGGTTGAGCCCTAGGATTTGACGGCGGACTTGAAAAGATCTTACATGTAGATCTTCTTATGAGAATCAAGGTAAATCAATGTCTGATATTTTTTATCTCGATTAGACAGTACAACTCAGACACTCACAACGCATGAACACTCACCCCTATAAACACACATACGCAAAACCTACCTCTATGAGCATCTTCGAAGACTTAGCTGGCAAATCCTCGATATTGACGAAGTCACCATTTGCGCCTCGCTGAATTCGCTCCCACGGGGAGTCGAATCCAAGACCTCAGGTGCTACTGAGACTCTTGTAACCACTAAGCTACAAGCCCTTTCGCAATCGATGTCTGATATTCGTGGAGATTGAGATTTGAAGTGGATTAAGTGAAAGCTGAGAGCGTGCCATGTGTCACGACGTGATTGGGGCGGATGGGAGGAGAGAAAAAGAACCGGTTTCAAAATTTCAAACGCATTTTTCTCTCAAACGTAAGTTTGTTTTTGAATCCGTTTGAACCATCATGTTTTCTTTAGAATTGATGCTACGAAATGAGATTCAATATATTTTGTAAACTTTTTGAAATTTATTTTTTTGTCAATATTTTGAATGCATGGTGTCAACATTTTGTTTGTTTCATGTCAACGGCTAAATTGGGCTGGATAGTTTATATCTGAGAGATGAGCTATTAGGCTGATCTAAGTTGATAACCGCGGCAGAACGCTATGTGTTGAGGTCCCAGTTCATACGGCGGAGTTCAGCTGATACTGCACATCCTCATAAAATATTGTTCCACAGCAGTTCAGCTTCCAACAGGTCACCAACTTGTTCCGGTACGTTCGCGGCGAGGTCTTCATGATTTTATATCCTCTCCAACTTGCCACCAACATTCTTCGGCTTCTATTCTCCGTGCACGTGAAGTAGGAGCGCGTCACTGATCACCTCTAACCGCGCCTCATCGGCTCATCCCACTCACGTTCACGTACGTGGTAGCAGCAAACAGATCGAACCATGAGGACGCTGACGGCCTGTCTTCATGTCTCTCTGTCCCTCGCGCTCGTCCTCCTCGCCGGGCACCGCGACCGCGCGGCGGCCGTCACGCTGTCGACGTCGTCGCGGTGGATCGTGGACGAGGCCGGGCGCCGCGTGAAGCTGGCGTGCGTGAACTGGCCGTCGCACCTGGAGCCGGTGGTGACGGAGGGGCTCGGGCGTCAGCCCGTGGGCGTCATCTCCGCGCGGGTGGCCGCCCTGGGCTTCAACTGCGTGCGGCTGACGTACCCCACCGCGCTGGCCACAAACGCGACGCTGTCGTCGCTGACCGTGCGGCAGTCCCTCCTGGCGCACGGCCTCGCCGAGGCGGCCGGTGGCGTGCGGGCCAACAACCCGGGGTTCCTGGACCTCACGCTCATGGAGTCGTTCAAGGCCGTGGTCGCCAGCCTCGCGGAGCGCGGCGTGATGGTGGTGCTGGACAACCACGTGAGCCGGCCCGCCTGGTGCTGCGGCGACGACGACGGCAACGCCTTCTTCGGCGACCGGGACTTTGATCCTGACGTTTGGGTGGACGGGCTGGGCAACATGGCCACCGTCTTCGCCGACGTGCCCAACGTCGTCGGCATGAGCCTGCGGAACGAGCTCCGCGGTCCGAGGCAGAACCCCCAAGATTGGTACACGTAAGTTTTTATTAGTTGTTCATACTTCTTACGTGGCTCCGTCGGCATGCTTATTATTGAAGTCGTACGTGTCATGGTCGTTCTAAAAAAAAAAAGAAGTCGTACGTGTCATTTGCAATTGCACCGGCCACCAACAGGTACATGCAGCGGGGCGCGGAGGCGGTACACGCGGCGAACCCGCGGGCGCTGGTGATCATGGGCGGCCTGGGCTACGACTACGACCTGTCCTTCCTCGGCTCGCGGCAGGTGGGCGTCAGCTTCGTGGCGGAGAACAAGCTGGTGTTCGAGGTGCACTGGTACAGCTTCTCGGACGCGCGCGCGTGGGAGGCGGGGAACGCCAACGAGGTCTGCGGCCGCGCCGCGCGGGAGTTCGCCCGGCGCGGCGGGTTCCTGCTGGACCGGGGCCTCCCACTCTTCCTCAGCGAGTTCGGCGCCGACTTCCGCGGCGGCGACCGCAAGGACAACCGGTTCCTTCCGTGCGCGGCCTCAGTGGCCGCGGACCTCGACCTGGACTGGGCGCTCTGGGCGCTGCAGGGGAGCTACGCGCTG
Organism: Eragrostis nindensis; assembly: GCA_012490785.1. NCBI lineage: Eukaryota > Viridiplantae > Streptophyta > Magnoliopsida > Poales > Poaceae > Eragrostis > Eragrostis nindensis. Next base: position 199,380 of record JAAXCT010000150.1, on the reverse strand, counting down.
CGCCAGGGCGTCGCGGGCATGGACGAGGTGTACGGCGTCCTCGACTGGTCATGGAGCAGGCCGCGCAACGAGACCGTGCTCCCCAGGATCCAGGCGTTGCAGCGCCCGCTCCGAGGGCCGGGCTACGCCGAGGCGCTGCCGTACGCCGTGCTGTTCCACCCGGCGACGGGGCTCTGCGCGGTGCGCCGCCCCGCCGCGACGCTGGAGCTGGGCCCGTGCAACGAGACGGACGCGTGGGCGTGGGCGCCGCCGGCGTCGAAGCTGGTGCTCAGGGACGCCGCGGCGGCGGGGCTCCCGTGCCTGCGGGCCGAGGGCCGCGGCCAGCCCGCGCGGATCCGCGCCGGCCGCGGCCTGCGGCGACGCCCTGTCGACGTGGCGCCTCGTGTCGGACTCCGGGATGCACGTCGCCGTCGACACAGCGGGCGCGCCAGGGCCGGTGGGCGGCGGCGGCGGCATGCTGTGCCTGGACGTGGGCGCGGACGGCAGGAGCGTGGTGACCAACCCGTGCGCGTGCCTGCGAGGGGACGGGACGTGCGACCCGGAGCGCCAGTGGTTCAAGCTGGTCACCAGCACCAGGAGCGTCGCGCGCAAGCCGGCCAGTGGTTTAAGCTAGATCAAACTGTCCGTTCGGTTCAACTGACCGTTGCTACAAACTCGGACGGCGAACACGGCATATGGCAGCGGTGCAGCACTGATGGTAGAGCATCTCAAAGTTGTTTTGTCGACACGATCTCAGGAAAGATGTAGCAAATTTTGTTCAGTTAAGCTGCATCATACACGTGGTTTTTCCAGATAAAAAATAAATAAAGGCAGGGTCGCTGCCAAATTTAATGGTTCAAGAAAAACTCATGTGGCTGCCAAATAGTTTAAGTTTTTTTTTCTTTTTGGAGAAAACCAAATGATTAATGGTACGTGCTAAGTTGCTGTTCCGAGTATGGTCGATGAAAGCGCCAGAGACAGAATTTAGAGCTGGCGACGCTGTACTCAACTCAACAGTGCGTTTGAGCTTAACTGAGGAACTGAAAACCGGATGGGCGCGTCCGTGCAGCAGGGACCAAAGATAATGGGGATCTTAACAGCCCTGATTCGTACATGATTCCACTTCCATCAAACGATAAACAACGGTACGTACGGTCCTTAAGATCATGCATATGACAGGTGCATGCAGAACTAACGGTGACTTCAACCTTTCTAAAAAAATGCAACACAAAACGGTTTAATTATTATTACTTGCGAATAACAAAATGATCATCTATCCACACCGCACCACACTGACGTACGTACGTATATGTACGTTGCCTTAATTCCTTCTTCCGCCGGCATTTCAGATGAACATGCACACGCATAAACGCATTAATAACCCAGAAAAAGAAACAACATCATTTCCTATTCTGTGATCAAGAAGCGGAATTGCGGAAACGACTGACCATCTCTTGCAGTCTTGCTGAATCGCAGCTAGACCAAGCAGGTTCAGGAAGAAGGGCTATTCGACTGGCAGCAACGCCATCGCCATGGCGCCTGTCAGCAAAAAGCTGGCCAACATTCTCGAAAAAGCAAGAAGCTGGCCAAAGGGCGTATATAGACAATGTTGCTTGTTTGAAATTGTATGTATCTTAGAACGCGGTTAAGTGCCTATAGATGATACAGCGACCGCTCCATGAGTTGGATTGCACTTTATGATCGATATGGAACAAACGACAGGCTGCAGCGCCACAATCTCCGTAACAGCGGTCCGTGCTCTCTCTGTCTACAGCATGCTGAAACTACTCCCCACTTGCTCCTTTGACAGTGTATATAGAGAGGTATGGTTTGGACTTTGGACTGCTCAGGTTAGTCAGGTCATGCGGCATGCAACATCTTGTGCCTGACGGTGACATGGCTCTGACCGACTGGTGGTTGCCCAACTGGTGGACTCTAGCTACTTTTCAATGGCGGCCTCACACAACCAGCAGAGCTGGTCGTTGTGAAGATCAAAGACGAGGGGCGCTGCTGGGTGCTGGACGGCAATGGGCCGTTGTCGGATTTTTTTCAGTAGTCTTGTAACTCTAGGTCGTCTAGCTTTTGCAGTATATAAGTCAGCTCTGATGTATTTGCAGCCGCCTGGACTAGTCTAGCTTGGCATTGGGTCGCACTGTAAACTCTAAGGAAATAATAACGTGCACGTTCTCAAAAAAAAAGTTGGTCTGATTCAAAGACAACCGCGTGCATACCGCGAACGAATTCGTGCCTGGTGCTGTAAGAACATGTACCAAAGTATTGTTGCTTCTTCTTAATGGGTAGCATGATCGACAGAGATTCCCTAACAAAGTTACAGCATCTACTTGATAACATTGCGGTAGTTCAGTCGGGGTATTCGTACCATCGTCACATATACGTACGTACATTTGCTGAAAATCAACCACTCGATCGACCGATTCCCTCAGGAGTGCGTAGGTGAAGTGAACACGGTAAAACTAGCGCGCATACAGAGAAAGAGAGAAAATATATATGCACAAACCAAACCATTACAGAAAACAGGCATTAACTTGCATGCATGTGGTGCTTCAACCTTGAGCAGCAGCAGCTTGCTTATTCTTTCCCGCTTCCCGGTGTGATGCTTCAGCTCAAACAGGCACTGCCCAACTTCTCTTCAACAACGCCCCCCTGTTCGACAAGAAATCCTTGAGTCACAAGATATGTATGGATCAAAAGCGAGTGCTTTAAGTTCGATTGACTGAAGAGCGTGGTGAGTGATCAGCACCAATTCACCTCGGCAAGCTGCGGCTCCCTGCTGGTGAAGCGCACCATGAGTCCGTTCTTCATGTAGAGCGTGGTGTTGAGCTTGGGCTTCACCTCCTGCCCGGGCAGCACCTCCACCCTGAACCTGGCCAGCACCGCCGCCGCCGCCGTCTTCATCTGCGTGTACGCGAACCGCTTCCCGATGCACAGCCTGGGCCCGGCGTTGAACACGACGTACTTGAACGGGCTCTCCCCGGCTCCGGCGAACGCGCCGCCGCGCATCCACCGCTCCGGCCGGAACTCGAGGCAGTCGGGCCCCCAGAACGCGGCGTCGCGCCCGATCGCGTACGTGTAGTAGATGACGCGCTGGCCCGCGCGGATCGCGGATCCGTCCGGGAGCACGTCGTCGGCGAGCGCCTCCTTGAAGTCGACAGGCACCGGCGGGTAGAGGCGCATCGCCTCGGTGAGCGCGGCGTGGAGGTAGTCCATCCTGGACACGTCGCCGCGGGCGGCGCGGACGTCGGCGAGGACGCGGGACTCGACGTCCGGGTGCGACGCGAGGAGCCAGAAGAACCAGGCGAGCGCGACGGAGCTGGTGTCCCGGCCGGCCAGGATGAAGCTGATGCAGAAGTCGCGGAGGAACTCGTCCGAGTACCCTCCGTCGGCGGCGCCCTCCGGGGACGAAGACGACGAAGAGAGGAGGCGCGAGAGGAGGTCGCACCGGCCGTCGAGGCTCCCGAGCTTGCGCAGCTCGGTGCGGCGCTCGGCGACGGTCCGCTCGGCGAACTCCCGCACGAAGCGGGCCGCGCCCACGAGCTCGCGCTCGCCGCCGACGCGGAGGCGGCGCTTGGCCTTCCACACGAAGGGCGGCGTGACGAAGCGGACGAGCGAGAGCTCCGTGGCGCGCTCGAAGGCGCGCGCGAACGGCACGTCGGGGAGCCCCTCGGCGAGGCATCCCGCGTCGGCCCCGAACGCGGCGGCGCAGATGTTGTCGAAGGTGAAGCGGAGAAGCACCTCCTGCAGGTCCACGGCGTCACCGCGGTCCGCGACCCGAGCCAGCAGGGGAACCAGGCGCCCGTGCACGAGCCGCTGGATGGTGCCCGCCGAGAAGGCGAGGAACCGCGCTGAGTGCATCTCCGCCGTGGCGGCCCGGCGCTGCGCGCGCCACGCCTCGCCGTCGGCGTTGAAGATGCCGTCGCCGAGCAGCTCCGCGAAGCGCTCCCGGTAGTAGGGGCCCTTGGGGTAGTTGGCGAAGTTGGTGCGGAGGACGTGCTCGACGTTGGCCGGCACGGAGGTGATGACCCCCGACGAGCCGCCGCCCCACATGCCGCGGTAAGGGAACGTGCCGCCGGCCCGGACCAGCGCGGCGGCGCCCCAGTCGTAGATGTCGTCGAGGTGCGCGAAGAGGGTGGGGATCACGCCCAGCACCGGCCACATCATGGGCGCGCCGCGGGACGAGACCCGGTTCGCCGCCGCGCTGCAGGCGAAGAGCACCGCCGCGGCCACGGCCAGGTCGGACGCCCGCACGTGCTCGCCCACGAAGCGCAGCGCCGCGGCCACGAGCGCGGCCGCCATCGCTTGCGAGTGATGTGCTCGATCGCAACGGATGGAACGACGTGCCTTCGATGCAAGAGCTGTGTCTCACTGTATGCAATCGTCAGTGATCGAGCTCGCCCGCATATATATACACGCTCGCCCGCGTACGCGTATTGTACCTGCGGTGTACAGTGCAGAAGCGGTACACACTGTTCGGTGGTTTGTGTACCCCGCGTACTCGCGACGGGGTGGAGGTGCGCGACCGCTATTTATAGGGCACCGGAGTGCAAGCTACAGCTTGAGGGGTGATGGGGTTGGCTAGATCATTCGATCGGTTCGGGAATTGATTTCCGGGAGATGAACGGCATTTATGCTCCTGTCATGGTGGTTTGCGCTAAGTTTTAGAGAGGACCTCCACGCAGCGCGGGTTTATTAGGTACAGTAGTGGCGTGACACTTGAGTCGGAGGAGCGGCAGGACGTACTCCGCCTTGCCTTTCTTTTAGTGGCTCTCCCACGTACCGTTAAGTAGAAGGTTCGCTAAAACTAGAGAGAGACTATCAATTGTACAGCGGTGTCGTCGTATAATGAACGAACAAAAAAAGCTCGTGCTTTTGTTCTGTGTGTTGCCATGCTCGTATGTATCTGTGTTGTACTTGCGACGTGGTGGAGGACAGAGGGAGTGCAAGCTGCTTACGATCGAGAGCTGCTCGACTTCGCCAGTGATCCTGCTGACACCACGCCCCTGGCCTCCCAACGGATTCTTGTACACTTTACTCACGGACGCCCATGAGTGACACAGCTCTCTGGATCGTCCAAAACTGACGCCTCCCATGGGTTACCGTCTTACGGATCGCGCGACGCGGCACACCATCCTGACGCTGATCCGGCACGTTCCGCGCAGGTTTCCGTAAACCGCTAGGGAAGCATCGGATCGCGTCGAAAGAAGTGGTGTCACCCTTCAAGAAAGGAAAGCTGGCAACGCCGCGGATGGTGCTGCGCTACTCATGCTACTCTCGCTAGGCAAGCAAGGGGAACAACACCGTCCGCGTGTTGCGAATACGAGGATCCTTTTTTCCAGTACTGGAATTGAAAACGAAACATTTATCTCGTTCACAAAATAGAGAGGAAACAAAAAGAATTTAACAACGGAATAACACGCAGTTCAAGAAAAAGTGTTTCACAGAAACAGAGGACACGGTTGCCTTGGAAGGCCCGGCCCCAAGAGTTTGCTTTCTAGAGGCGTGGAAACTGTGAAGAGGCAGCATACCGGATAGAGGCGAAGGGTGGCAGCTTGTCAGGCAGTTGGTGGCCAGATGACGAAGGAACCGGTTCGTGAAAGGGCGAGCGAGGCCAGAAGTGGAAACAGGCATTGATCTGCAGTCAAAGGCCTAGGTTGCATAGTAATTTCACTTTGTTCGTTTTGGCAATGTTTCCCCAGCGCCTCCAAGACGGGCGGTTCCATTGCAACTGACTGTCAGAAGCGTCTCGCAAAATGGAAAGGAGTACAAAGGACAATTAAAACGAACATACTTCTTTAGTTCTTTCTAGTTTCTACCCCATAAATATTAGCATTGCGTGGAGTGTGCGCCTTTGCTGAAATCAAAGGATATTTGGTTCCAAGCAACTACTAGGACAAAAAAAAGCCATGACACAACAGTAATGAAGACGGTGAAATCATGGTGGAGGGGGGGTCTAAAAAAGCTGTGATTGAACCTTCAATAGATTGTTCAATAAAATCGCAAAGCACTCACCCTCCCAACCGAATGGCAAGACTCTGTAAGAGTACAACATCCCCAATAATACGATTTGCGAGTTGTGGCAGCTATCAGCTTTGGAATTACTTTTCCATGTTCTCTTTCATACTTCTTTTTCAGAATGAACTTGGAAAGCGGAGGGGCGCGCGGCGCAGTGGCAAAGGCCACTGGCCTGCAGCGCTCCCGCCCAGGTTCAAAGCTTGGGTGACGCACGGCACTGTAGCGCGAGCTGCAGTGCGAGAAAAAAATCCCCTCGCTCCTCCGCACGCCAAACCTCAGGTTAAGAACTCGCGCCGATTCTCACCGGCCAGCTGAGTCCCTGTGTACGGGTGCAGAGGGGGGTTCGAGAGTTTTCTCGATCTGTGTGAGAAGATCATTCTCTTTAAAAAATGCCCGGGGGCCGTCATACCCCCCGCAGGTCCCTGTGTACGGGTGCAGAGGGGGGTTCGAGAGTTTTCTCGATCTGTGTGAGAAGATCATTCTCTTTAAAAAATGCCCGGGGGCCGTCATACCCCCCGCAGGTCGAGTTTTTATAATGAACTTGGGAAAACAAGTTTTTAGAATGAACTTGCGAAAACAATTGTTATGTCAGTGACAATCTACTTTGGTGACAGATTCAGAGAAATGTAACATGAAATATAACTATGATTAACAAAACAAGAGTTAAGAATCAAGTTAGCTAATGCTGATGTGTAACATATACCACGTGCACCCTATGTATCGTAGTTCATATCCCAAAAATTAGAGGCCTGTAAATTATGTAATTAAACCCTAAATAAAGTTTGGTTAAGTTTGAATTTCATGTTTGAGCTCTTTTGAATTTATAAATTCATTCATACATAGCATTCATATGCATCCAGGAATTTCTCCGAATTTTCATGGGAAATTGGTTCGACCAAAAATTCCCAAAAATTCACCATAGATAGAGTTCACAGAGAAGTATTTTCTGTGAATTTTTCATAATTTTTAGAGACCTTTTGCTTGGTTAGAAAATTCGTCAAACGTTCAGCTGTTTGGTTTATTCGAAAAACAGTTTATAGGAAAATGGGCTTGGCCCAGTCAGCCAACCCAGCGCGCCAGCTCGCCACGGCCCAGTCCAGCCCACGCCAGCCCACGTCGGCCCGCGCCTATCTCTTCTTCCTCCTCTGTTCATGCGCGGCGCGACGTGCGCGCCGCGATCCGCGCCGCCGACGCCGCGGACGGCGTCCCGCGCGCCCCGTGCCGCTCCTGCGCGTCGCTGCTCTCTCCTGCGCGGCTCTGCGTCGCCTTGACCTCGCGCCGGCCTCGGACAACGTAAACAACTCGCCGTCGCGCGCCTTCCACACCCGCCGCGGCACCGTCTCGCCATTCTCCTCCCTTCCTTCACTGACACAAGCCGCCGATGGATGCCACGCGCGCCACGGATCATCGCGCAACCTCCAGACTCCACGCCTGCGATCCGGAACCCCTCCTCTTTCTCCATTCTCCTTTCGCCACCGAAGCCGCCAGAGCGCGTCAACGCGTTCCCACGGCGAACCGCCTCAAATCGCTATAAGAACCCGAGCCACTCCTCTGTGCCGTCTCTTTGGTCCTCTACTACCTTCCCGGACTGCTCTCGACGAGAGAAGCGGAGTGAGCCAGTCGAATTTTGCTTTTCTCCAAAAATCAGCCGCCGTCGCCATCGCCGGAATTCGAGCTTCTCCGGTGAGCTCCACGTCAAGTTCTTGCATCCTTAGCACCTCCGTGTGATGCTGATGCCTTCCCCTCTGATCTTCTTCTTGATTTCTAGGCGGAAGGACCACCTTGTCGATCCCTCCCCTGTTTCGCCGCCGCCGTCGACGACGACACCGTCTCCGGCCACCTCCTTCCTCGATAACCGCTTGGTAAGGTTCCTAGCAGCCCGTAGAGGATAGGTGCATAGCACAAACTCGTCGAATTGCTTCGCTTCGCGCATCTTGCCGTAGCTCTGCCACCGCGCCACCTAGGTCACCATCGCGCCGCCGCTACAGTCCACCATCGGCGACGAGATCACCACCGGAGTGTAGGTCTTGAGCTCGCGCATCGAATGGTATAGCACGTTGACGTCGCCGAGCTGTAGCTCGTCGCCGGCGAGCCGTTTAGTCGCCGCGTTTACTGTGCACGCGCTAATTTGAATTAGTTAAACCCTAAGCCGCCATTTGTCGCGCTGCGATTGGCCAGTTTAAGTTTAAACGTTTTTAGCATGAAATAGATGGAAAAATAGTGAGGAAAAATTTGGGAAAATATCTAGAAAAATTCCTTATGTTTTTAGGTTCCTTTTTATGTAAAAATATGATATATGTGTTTAGGAAAAATTCGTGGTAAAAATAAGCTAGCTTTATGTTTAGCTTAAAAATAAGTATTTAGGGAATTTGCTTATAGAAAGTAAACAAGATTAAGTTACTTTTTGAACTTTTCAGAATCTGTTTCCACTGTAGACACATCACTGATCATAGGAAAATATGAGGAGAAATGAATATAGCATTGCTTTATTTTATAGAAAACCAAATGTTTCTTTATAAGAAATTGATGGTGAATTACTTAATAGATATGCATGCAATCACTAGAAATAAAATACTTAGTTCTTCACTTTGCAAGTCACTGATGGAATTGTCTTGATGGAAATGAAAATGTTAGGTTTCACTCATTTAGATGGTTTTGCTTAGCATATAAACCAAAAGTACTTCCTTTAGGAAATTAAGAGAAATAAAATTATTGTCTAGGTGAATATGGCTTCACCAGCCCTAGAGGCATGTTAGGTCGAAAAGAATAATAAGTTAGCCCCAAGATCCAGTTAGGAAAAGTTTTGACTACTTTGGACTAAATATAACCAATTTAGGTTTATTTCCCGATATAACTTTGGATACGCGTAAAATCGTCTTATGACCTCCGAATCGAGTGACACGAATTGCATCATTCATCTAAATTCATGCCTCATGCATACATGCAAAAATATGCATCATTTTCAGTTGGTTTTAAATCTGGATTTATTGGTATTTATTTGGATATTATTTATTTTAACGTATAGACGATTCGAACGATGGAGATTATGTAGAAGAACAAGAATCCGAGGATCCGAACTACGAAGATCAAGAGTTGGAACAAGACCAGCAGCAAGGCAAGCACCCCCTTGATCATATTGATCCCATAAATGTGATGAATGTTTTGCATAATGATTAGGAATAAATTGTGCATTAATAGTGTTCATAAAATTAATCTGGGAAAATATGATAATTCTATGTACTAGGAAAAATTTATGGGAATTGAAATGGTGGATACCTATTTTAGGAATAATGATAAATATTACTATTACTAAAACGTTGATTTAGTAAATCTTTCCCGATATTGTATATTGGTTTAAGCACATGCAAAATCCTAAAATTTGGGGATCATGTTATCAGAGGTATTTAATTATGAATCATGAACATTTTTAGATGATGGCGGGTTATGTTATGGTATTTTGGTATTATTGTTGGAATTGTTGGAGACCCGCCACATCATATAAGGACCGGTACTTTATGACTTGATTTAAGGAAAATTCCGTGCGATCATAGGTGCTGGTATGGGACGGCCATGGCTAAGTATGTAATTGAATGTTATCTTGCCTTCTAGAAGTAGAGAATGTGCGGATAATTCCCGGTTTTTGATGGGGTTATTCGAAGGGGCTCCCATTACTATAACGTGTGGGATCAAAGTTTGCTGACACAATGAATTGTACCCTTTTAATTCCTGCCTAACTATCCATGTTTGAAGGAGGGGAAAATTGTACCTCTGGGATGTTAGCTAGTAGGTACGGAGGGATTATTACAATTTAGGGGAGGCAAGATTAGCAAACAATTATTGAAAACGTCAAATGTGATACCGATATGCACCCTTCGTGAGTGCATGGTGCTAGCTACACCTCAGACGGTCACTCACAACCTATGGGTACAGCGTACAAACTCTGCAGAGTAATCAATCCATTCGAATGGCCGTGCTTGCGGTCTCAAGCTCCTTAATGATGGAAATTTTGTTTAATAATATGAATGTTGTTTATGCTTATTGATAATTGTTTAATTACTTGATATTGCATGTTTATGATATCTCATTTATACGGAATATGTATGTGCTTATTCATTTATGCGATCTTATACTATTATGTTACCTTCACTTTAGTAACTTTCATTTAAATTTATTTATTGTACTTATGTAGAAACCCTATTCTATTCCTTCGATAACAATTGCATTTAATCACTTTGCTATACACATAAGTCTTGCTGAGTACCAATGTACTCACCCTTGCTAAATATGTTGATCAGAAGAAGAAGATGGTGCGTATGAAAATCCGCCGGACATGGGTTTTTATGCATCGAGCTTTGACGATAATTCCGGTGGTTCGATCTAGGTTCATCTAGGTTGTTCGCCTGTGGAGTCTTGGGCAATAACCACTAGATGCGCTGCGAGTTTCTTTTGGACTTTATTTGCTTCTTCAAACTTTTATTTAGCCGGTCGGCTAGTTATATGTATAATTAAGTGTGATGTTTGAACTTGAGATGTATAATAAATAAGGATTTTGTTGTATGTGTATGTTGATATCGATTGCATACGTGTGTGCTTGCGTTTGATTCTGGGACAAGCACGCTATAAACACGTAGTTTCGGGTATGTAAATATCCGGGACACCGCAGTTGGTATCCGAGCCATACAACCTAGGAAGAGTCTAGATAGAGTCATCGGAACGGTAATTAGAGTAAATTAAAATATTTTTGGGTGGAAAATAAATTGGGTTTTAGTAGAAAAATTGATGGCTGCCCTTTCCTTAAGTTCTAGATTTAATTACTTTAAGTTTTGATATTTGCATATTTAGGAGGAAATTTAACTCTTATCTTGTGATTTCTTTTAGATGCCTAATTGGTTACCTGTGTATGAGACCTCCGCCTATGAGCCCAACTCATTCGCGGAGATTTTCCGTCACATGACTCGTCACTTTGGGTACCAGGAGGACCCCCGTTATGTCGTCTTTTCTGCCCCCTGGAACAGATATCAGCGTGAGTTTTCGGCGAGGGTGACCCTTGTGCCTCGCCATTCACTTGATCCACCTTTTGAGTGTTATGGTCGAGGATCCACCGGACCTATGGCCATTCGTGAGGCTGCTTATTTGGCTATTACTACCCTGCGTTCCAGCCACTACTTCGAGGGAGATGAGTACCGCTACTTCCCATATCGCCTCGAGGAAGATCACGACAATGACTATCTTGTGCCCGAGCATTTTGATGAGAGTCCTATGGTGTGTCATCTTGCTCGCTTAGTTCGAGCTATGGATGATTTTATCTATCGTTTGGATCGAGAGCGAGTTGCTTGGAGAGTTGCCGTGGCCCGTCTTCAGGACCATGTCAGCCAGCAGTTTGAGGCTCATCAGATTCCTCTTCAGGTCATGTATGGTGACTTTGATTTCCTTAGTGAGCATGAGCAATATCCGCCGGGCAACTTCATTAATCTTCCTCGTCGTCGTCAAGCCCGTATGTCAACTCCACATCCCCGCGACATTAGGATTGCTCCACGGATTTCGGACAGCAGCTCCACATCCTTTTCACCTCCTGGTGATGGTTCGTCGAGCCCCGGAAGTGTTCGCATGTGAAGATCGTGAAGACTTAGGAAAATAGGGGTCGCTAGCTCGGCGTAGATGAGCAATATATTTGAATAATGTAAAGTTGAAAATGCCCCTGATATGTACTGTAATGGTTGTAAAAGTAGTTTGTAAAATTAGTAGGATCACTAATGGTTATGTAATATAAAGACATATGGATGTAAAATATAACCGATATATAATTAAGTTTGTATCCTGTTTGTTGTATAAATTTTTGTATGAATTTCGTAGCTCTTAATTTTTCGTTAAATTTAGTGCAAACAATACATGTTATGATGTTCCTACAATTAATTTTTCGGAATTTTTGGACTAGGTTTGATAGGTGTAAAAATTAGATTTCCCTCAGCTGTTCTGTTTTGCTATTTCCTGTTAACCCGAGGACAGTTGATTGTATGATTTTTGTAGGACAGTAGGTGGCTCCTTTTGATCTGAAATTTTTACAGTAGCCTTCCCATATGTTTGTTTACCCTCACAAAAATCCACGAAAAATCAGGACTTGTTTTGGTACCTCGAAAAATTTGACCAATCCACAGACCTCAATCTGTCCAGATCCCAGAAAATGAAATTCGAATTTTTAAAAATCATATAGAGTAATCAAATTCATAGTTAAAACTTGAGTTGATTGAACAACATGATTGAAAGTGTGATCTGTTCAGGTTATTGATTACTTTTCTATTGTGTGAATCATTTGCCTATATATAATTTCCGCAATTTATGAGTCATTGTAGCTTAACCATGAGTTAAGGTTATATGTTCTCAAAATTGCTTGGTTCTTCATTTGGATTTTATATTGGTGTTTATTATATTACAAAAGGCTACCATTTTCAATCTGACCTCTCATCTATTATTCATTTATTTCCTACATTAAAGCTTAATTGATCCATGTTCTTGAACAGGATTAATCTAGTTTTATAGAGGAAATGTCTTCTCCATCTGGCCGATCGGGTATGGAAAGTTCTGGAGCCCGACCTACTCTTACTGGAAATGAAACACCTATGGAGAAAGCTATTCTGATGATGGAGGCTAACAATCAAAACACTACTTATATTCTCCAGCAGCTAGTTCAAAATTCTAATGCAAATGGAGCCGCAGGACACTCTAAGTTTAATGAGTTTATGCGGACTCAACCTCCAACTTTTGCATCGGCAAAGGAGCCTCTTCATGCCGATGATTGGCTTAATTCTATCTCTCGTAAGTTGGAAATTGTTCAATGCACGGATCATGAGAAGGTGCTCTATGCTTCCCATCGGTTGGAAGATCCCGCCGCTACTTGGTGGGACAATTATAAGAAGGTGTTGCCAACTAATGAAGAAATCACTTGGGATATCTTTCGTGAAGCTTTTCGTGATGCATATATTCCTAAGGCTATCATGGATACTAAGAAGCAGGAATTCTTGGCTCTTCGGCAAGGAAACATGCCGGTAATGGATTTTCTTCGCCGGTTCAATGAACTTTCTCGATATGCATCCTCTGAAGTGCCCAATGAAGAGATGAAGGTTCAGCGCTTTATGGAGCGTATGAATGAAGAGTTGAAGCATGCTCTCGCTGCCCATGATATTCCGGATTTCAAGACTCTTATCAACAAAACCATCAAGATTGAACATAGTGCCCGGGAGTTGCGGGATAGCAACAAGAGGAAATGGATGGCTTCCAAAGGTGCAAGTAATAACAATCCCGTGCGACCTCGCACCGGACAACCTTCTAATACTCGGCCTACACCAACCAGAGCTCCTCGGCAGCAAGCTCAAGCTCCTCGACGTCAAGCTTCCGCCTCTCGACCAAGAGCACCTCCGCAACAACAAGCTGTCTATAGAGCTCCAATCTCAGGAAACACTCGTCCTTTTCCGAAAGGATCATGTTATAATTGTGGAGAGTATGGTCACTTTTCTGGTGGTTGCCCGCTTAAGCTAAGTGGAAGTAATACTCCTCAAACTCCATCAGCTCAAGGTACCTCAAGGCCGCTTTTATCTAATCAAGGAGTGCCACCAGCTTCTCGTCCATCTTCTTCCAAGCCAAATCAAGGGTATAAACGCGGTCGCGTTAATCATGTGACTATTGAAGAAGCACAAGAAGCACCGGAAGTGGTTATGGGTACGTTTCTTGTCAACTCGACTCCTACCATAGTACTCTTTGATTCCGGTGCTACGCATTCATTTATATCTTCTACATATGTGCAACGGCATGGCATTTCTCAAGTTATTTTAGACACCTTTTTGAAAGTAGCATCTCCAAATGCTACCGTACTTGCCAAATATTCATGCCTTAACCTTCCTATTGAAATTGAAGGCATAGAATTTTTAGTCAATCCTATTGTAATAACCATGCAAGGGTTAGACATAATTCTTGGTATGGATTGGCTTTACCAATATAAGGGAGTCATTGATTGTGGTCAACGTTCCATCACATTAGTTGATCATAAAGGCACTCAAGTGAAATATTTTGCTGATCCTAATCCTTGGAAAAATCACATCTTGTTGAACTCTACCACTACATTGGAAATCTCCCAAGTTCCAGTAGTTTGTGAGTATCCCGATGTTTTTCCGGATGAATTACCAGGCCTTCCTCCAGACCGGGATATTGAATTTACTATTGATCTTATTCCTGGAACTTCTCCTATCTCACAAAGACCATATCGGATGAATTCTGAGGAATTAGCGGAATTGAAGAAGCAACTCAAGGAACAACTTGACAAGGGATTTATCCGTCCTAGCTCATCACCTTGGGGTTCCCCGGTCATCTTTGTTATTAAGAAGGATGGTACTCTACGGATGTGCATTGATTACCGAGCTCTCAATGCGGTAACTATCAAGAATAAATATCCTCTTCCTCGCATTGATGATCTTTTTGATCAATTACATGGAGCTCGTGTCTTTTCCAAAATTGATTTGAGACTTGGCTATTATCAACTTAAGATCCGAGAAGAAGACATTCCTAAAACTGCTTTTGTCAATCGGTATGGTTCATATGAATATACCGTGATGTCCTTTGGTTTAACCAATGCTCCCGCCACTTTCATGAATCTTATGAATAAGATTTTCATGGAGTATCTTGATAAGTTCGTTGTGGTCTTTATTGATGACATTTTGATCTATTCCAAGGATGAAGAAGAACATGCTCATCATATCCGTTTGGTTCTTGACAAGCTCCGTGAACATAAACTTTATGCCAAATTTAGTAAGTGTGAATTTTGGCTTAAAGAAGTGGCTTTTCTTGGTCATGTTATCTCCGGAGGCGGTATTTCCGTTGATCCTAGCAAGATTGAATCTGTACTTAAATGGAAACAGCCCCAAGATGTTTCCGAAGTACGGAGTTTCCTTGGACTTGCGGGATATTATCGCCGGTTTGTGGAAAACTTCTCCCGTATTGCTAAACCTTTGACTCGTCTATTGCAAAAAGGAGTTCCTTTCCAATGGACTGATGATTGTGAATCTAGCTTTCAAGAACTCAAACATAGGCTCACGACAGCCTCGGTGCTAGTGATGCCCGACATTACAAAAAGCTTCGACATATATTGTGATGCGTCAAGACAAGGCCTTGGTTGTGTGTTGATGCAAGATGGAAAAGTCGTAGCTTATGCTTCTCGTCAATTGAGGCCACATGAGGATAAGTATCCTACTCATGATTTGGAATTGGCCGCCGTTGTTCATGCCTTAAAACTTTGGCGACATTACCTCATCGGTAATCGTTGCGAAATTTATACCGATCATAAAAGTCTCAAATATTTCTTTACTCAAAAAGATTTGAATCTTCGACAAAGAAGATGGTTGGAACTTATCAAAGATTATGATATTGGAATTCATTATCATCCCGGTAAAGCTAATGTTGTTGCCGACGCCCTTAGTCGGAAAGTTTATCAGATGAATCTTTTAATTGGATCTCTTCCCGATAATCTATGTGATGATCTTGAGAAACTCAATCTTGGAGTTGTTCAAGAAGGATTCCTTGCTACTCTAGAGCTACAATCAACCTTAGAATATCAGATCAAGGCAGCACAATTAGAAGATGAAGAAGTCGCTCAAATCAAGAAAAATCTTTTATCAAATAATGATGAAAGGTTTCATCTCAACTCCGATGGAATTCTTATGTGTGGACAGCGATACTATATTCCTAAAAATCAGAAACTTCGTGATCTTATCCTTCATGAAGCTCACAACTCCTTGTTATCTATCCATCCGGGAAGTACCAAGATGTATGAAGATTTGCGACGGCAATTTTGGTGGCCCGGAATGAAGAGAGAAATTGTTACATATGTCGCAAATTGTGATATATGTCGACGTGTTAAAGCGGACTATCAACTCCCCGCAGGACTACTTCAACCTCTAAAAGTTCCGGAATGGAAATGGGAAGATATCGGAATGGATTTTATCGATGGATTACCCCGGACTCATAAAGGACATAATTCCATATGGGTTATCGTCGACCGGTTGACTAAGGTAGCTCATTTCATTCCTATCAAGAACACTTATGGTGGTGAGAAACTTATCCAACTCTATGTTAAGCATGTTGTTCGCTTACATGGGACTCCTAAGTCAATCACTTCCGATCGAGGATCTCAATTTGTTTCTCACTTTTGGCAACAATTGCATCAATGCCTTGGCACTCGACTTGATTATAGCACAGCTTTTCATCCTCAAACTAGTGGTCAAGTTGAGCGAGTAAATCAAATCCTAGAAGATATGCTCCAAGCTTGTGCTTTGACTTTTAAAGCAAATTGGAAGAAATGTTTACCATATGCCGAGTTTTCTTATAACAATAGTTATCAACAAAGTCTCAAGATGTCTCCATATGAAGCTCTTTATGGAAGGAAGTGCCGAACTCCTTTGTTTTGGTCCGAACTTGGGGAAAAGAAACCTTTTACTCCGGCCGCCATACAAGAAGCTCAAGAAATGGTTGATATTGTAAGAGATCGATTGAAGGAAGCCCAAACCCGCCAAAAGAGTTATGAAGATAAAAGGAGGCGTGAACTGAACTTTGAAGTTGGAGATCATGTTTATATCAAGGTATCTCCGAGGCGAGGTATACGACGATTTCGACTTCGCGGAAAGTTATCTCCTCGGTATGTGGGACCTTTTCCCATCATTGAAAGAATTGGTGATCTTGCCTATCGAGTGGAACTTCCACCTCAACTCTCTGAAGTCCACAATGTTTTTCATGTTTCTCAACTCAAGAAATGCCTCCGAGTGCCTACCGAAGAAATTCCTCTTGAAAATCTCGATCTTCAACCCGATCTTTCATATCGGGAATATCCTATCAAGATTTTGGATGAAGGCGAACGACAAACGCGAAACCAGCGAGTGAAGATGTATAGAGTTCAGTGGAGTAACCATTCCGAGAATGAAGCTACATGGGAACGAGAAGATCATCTCCGAACCGAGTTTCCGGATTTTCTTCCAAGTCATTTTGAATCTCGAGGACGAGATTCTTTTTAAGGGGGGTGGAACTGTAACATCCCAAACATTAGAGGCCTGTAAATTATGTAATTAAACCCTAAATAAAGTTTGGGTAAGTTTGAATTTCATGTTTGAGCTCTTTTGAATTTATAAATTCATTCATACATAGCATTCATATGCATCCAGGAATTTCTCCGAATTTTCATGGGAAATTGGTTCGACCAAAAATTCCCAAAAATTCACCATAGATAGAGTTCACAGAGAAGTATTTTCTGTGAATTTTTCATAATTTTTAGAGACCTTTTGCTTGGTTAGAAAATTCGTCAAACGTTCAGCTGTTTGGTTTATTCGAAAAACAGTTTATAGGAAAATGGGCTTGGCCCAGTCAGCCAACCCAGCGCGCCAGCTCGCCACGGCCCAGTCCAGCCCACGCCAGCCCACGTCGGCCCGCGCCTATCTCTTCTTCCTCCTCTGTTCATGCGCGGCGCGACGTGCGCGCCGCGATCCGCGCCGCCGACGCCGCGGACGGCGTCCCGCGCGCCCCGTGCCGCTCCTGCGCGTCGCTGCTCTCTCCTGCGCGCCTCTGCGTCGCCTTGACCTCGCGCCGGCCTCGGACAACGTAAACAACTCGCCGTCGCGCGCCTTCCACACCCGCCGCGGCACCGTCTCGCCATTCTCCTCCCTTCCTTCACTGACACAAGCCGCCGATGGATGCCACGCGCGCCACGGATCATCGCGCAACCTCCAGACTCCACGCCTGCGATCCGGAACCCCTCCTCTTTCTCCATTCTCCTTTCGCCACCGAAGCCGCCAGAGCGCGTCAACGCGTTCCCACGGCGAACCGCCTCAAATCGCTATAAGAACCCGAGCCACTCCTCTGTGCCGTCTCTTTGGTCCTCTACTACCTTCCCGGACTGCTCTCGACGAGAGAAGCGGAGTGAGCCAGTCGAATTTTGCTTTTCTCCAAAAATCAGCCGCCGTCGCCATCGCCGGAATTCGAGCTTCTCCGGTGAGCTCCACGTCAAGTTCTTGCATCCTTAGCACCTCCGTGTGATGCTGATGCCTTCCCCTCTGATCTTCTTCTTGATTTCTAGGCGGAAGGACCACCTTGTCGATCCCTCCCCTGTTTCGCCGCCGCCGTCGACGACGACACCGTCTCCGGCCACCTCCTTCCTCGATAACCGCTTGGTAAGGTTCCTAGCAGCCCGTAGAGGATAGGTGCATAGCACAAACTCGTCGAATTGCTTCGCTTCGCGCATCTTGCCGTAGCTCTGCCACCGCGCCACCTAGGTCACCATCGCGCCGCCGCTACAGTCCACCATCGGCGACGAGATCACCACCGGAGTGTAGGTCTTGAGCTCGCGCATCGAATGGTATAGCACGTTGACGTCGCCGAGCTGTAGCTCGTCGCCGGCGAGCCGTTTAGTCGCCGCGTTTACTGTGCACGCGCTAATTTGAATTAGTTAAACCCTAAGCCGCCATTTGTCGCGCTGCGATTGGCCAGTTTAAGTTTAAACGTTTTTAGCATGAAATAGATGGAAAAATAGTGAGGAAAAATTTGGGAAAATATCTAGAAAAATTCCTTATGTTTTTAGGTTCCTTTTTATGTAAAAATATGATATATGTGTTTAGGAAAAATTCGTGGTAAAAATAAGCTAGCTTTATGTTTAGCTTAAAAATAAGTATTTAGGGAATTTACTTATAGAAAGTAAACAAGATTAAGTTACTTTTTGAACTTTTCAGAATCTGTTTCCACTGTAGACACATCACTGATCATAGGAAAATATGAGGAGAAATGAATATAGCATTGCTTTATTTTATAGAAAACCAAATGTTTCTTTATAAGAAATTGATGGTGAATTACTTAATAGATATGCATGCAATCACTAGAAATAAAATACTTAGTTCTTCACTTTGCAAGTCACTGATGGAATTGTCTTGATGGAAATGAAAATGTTAGGTTTCACTCATTTAGATGGTTTTGCTTAGCATATAAACCAAAAGTACTTCCTTTAGGAAATTAAGAGAAATAAAATTATTGTCTAGGTGAATATGGCTTCACCAGCCCTAGAGGCATGTTAGGTCGAAAAGAATGATAAGTTAGCCCCAAGATCCAGTTAGGAAAAGTTTTGACCAATTTGGACTAAATATAACCAATTTAGGTTTATTTCCCGATATAACTTTGGATGCGCGTGAAATCGTCTTATGACCTCCGAATCGAATGACTCGAATTGCATCATTCATCTAAATTCATGCCTCATGCATACATGCAAAAATATGCATCATTTTCAGTTGGTTTTAAATCTGGATTTATTGGTATTTATTTGGATATTATTTATTTTAACGTATAGACGATTCGAACGATGGAGATTATGTAGAAGAAAAAGAATCCGAGGATCCGAACTACGAAGATCAAGAGTTGGAACAAGACCAGCAGCAAGGCAAGCACCCCCTTGATCATCTTGACCCCATAAATTGTGATGAATGTTTTGCATAATGATTAGGAATAAATTGTGCATTAATAGTGTTCATAAAATTAATCTGGGAAAATATGATAATTCTATGTACTAGGAAAAATTTATGGGAATTGAAATGGTGGATACCTATTTTAGGAATAATGATAAATATTACTATTACTAAAACGTTGATTTAGTAAATCTTTCCCGATATTGTATATTGGTTTAAGCACATGCAAAATCCTAAAATTTGGGGATCATGTTATTAGAAGTATTTAATTATGAATCATGAATATTTTTAGATGATGGCGGGTTATGTTATGGTATTTTTGGTATCATTGTTGGAATTATTGGAGACCCGCCACATCATATAAGGACCGGTACTTTATGACTTGATTTAAGGAAAATTCCGTGCGATCATAGGTGCTGGTATGGGACGGCCATGGCTAAGTATGTAATTGAATGTTATCTTGCCTTCTAGAAGTAGAGAATGTGCGGATAATTCCCGGTTTTTGATGGGGTTATTCGAAGGGGCTCCCATTACTATAACGTGTGGGATCAAAGTTTGCTGACACAATGAATTGTACCCTTTTAATTCCTGCCTAACTATCCATGTTTGAAGGAGGGGAAAATTGTACCTCTGGGATGTTAGCTAGTAGGTACGGAGGGATTATTACAATTTAGGGGAGGCAAGATTAGCAAACAATTATTGAAAACGTCAAATGTGATACCGATATGCACCCTTCGTGAGTGCATGGTGCTAGCTACACCTCAGACGGTCACTCACAACCTATGGGTACAGCGTACAAACTCTGCAGAGTAATCAATCCATTCGAATGGCCGTGCTTGCGGTCTCAAGCTCCTTAATGATGGAAATTTTGTTTAATAATATGAATGTTGTTTATGCTTATTGATAATTGTTTAATTACTTGATATTGCATGTTTATGATATCTCATTTATACGGAATATGTATGTGCTTATTCATTTATGCGATCTTATACTATTATGTTACCTTCACTTTAGTAACTTTCATTTAAATTTATTTATTGAACTTATGTAGAAACCCTATTCTATTCCTTCGATAACAATTGCATTTAATCACTTTGCTATGCACATAAGTCTTGCTGAGTACCAATGTACTCACCCTTGCTAAATATGTTGATCAGAAGAAGAAGATGGTGCGTATGAAAATCCGCCGGACATGGGTTTTTATGCATCGAGCTTTGACGATAATTCCGGTGGTTCGATCTAGGTTCATCTAGGTTGTTCGCCTGTGGAGTCTTGGGCAATAACCACTAGATGCGCTGCGAGTTTCTTTTGGACTTTATTTGCTTCTTCAAACTTTTATTTAGCCGGTCGGCTAGTTATATGTATAATTAAGTGTGATGTTTGAACTTGAGATGTATAATAAATAAGGATTTTGTTGTATGTGTATGTTGATATCGATTGCATACGTGTGTGCTTGCGTTTGATTCTGGGACAAGCACGCTATAAACACGTAGTTTCGGGTATGTAAATATCCGGGACACCGCACATATACCACGTGCACCCTATGTATCGTAGTTCATATAACATGAACTACGATACATAGGGTGTGGTTTGCCATATTCTTCAGGTTCAACCCGTTTCGGAGTTCCATACTGCCAATATGTACACTCAAGCACTCATACAACTTGACCGCTGCAATATGGATAATTACTTGAACAAATGGAATATACAAGGCAAAAGACTAACCATATACCCTGAACAACAGCAACCCATGTGAAAAGAGTGAAAAAGAAGTGGGCCATCCTATCTACTGCGCACCAAAGTTTAGAGCAAGTACTAATCAAGATGCTTGTTCCATTTCTCAACTCTTACATGCCTGAAAAAGGAAGTAATTCAATGTACTCAATGCAGCTCAAGCTTTGAGAGTACCTGAATAACACATATTTTGCTTGGTTGGGAGAAACTTTACCAAGCTGCACCAATCAGAATCAGGCTCCACATGAAAGTATGAACAAATATTTTACAGCTTAAAGGAAAAAAAGGCATACACTTGAAAGCTTCAGCATTTCAACCTTCAAGAAAAAGCATCAACAATAATATGTTTACTTGGATGAATAGGGCTAAAAGGAAAACAAGCTATCCAACTCAGAAGTATTGATAGTCAAGGTCAACACATTTTGATGCTGTACAAAATAAACTTTTAGATGGCTGAATTGAGGTAGTACAACGAAATGGCGGATATGTTACAACTCCTGCAAACTGGAAGTGGCCTTTTCGTCTCGGTCCCATCCATTATGCAGGAAGCGGTTCTTCCAAAACTGTTAATCCACAATATATCATCAATACTCAATAGAAAAAAAAAACTATACCTAGTGAAAATAAAACAGTGTTTTCTTCCTGAACAGAAGATTAAATGCAATGATGTAGAACTTGAGATCAATACCTTTCGTTTTTTCTGGAGCTTCTGGTCTCTCTGGTGCCTTAGTTGGAACATCAGGCAGCTCAATAACCTCATCGATGTCTTCTGCAGTTTCTGCGTCGGTTGGTGCCTTCACCTTCTCTTCAGGTCGTATTTCAGTAACTGGAGCATCTGGCAAAGACTCGACAGCAAGCTGCAAAGAAAGATGATAAAAGATTTAAAACTGGCAGATCTGTCTTCGTTTCAGTACCAAATCTGAAGCTTTTTAATGAGATTGCTCTAAATTGTGGCAAGAAAATAGCCTAGATAAGAACATTCAGACCTTTCAAGAAGTGCTCTAACAGACAATAGGAGTCAGAACAAAGAGGCCAGGATGAGGGAGAGGCTAATCAAGCTCAAGCCTACTCATTAGAGGGATGGGGAATGGGAGTTTAGGAGGAGGAGACTACATTTCTTGTGTTTGTTTCACGGGATAGGGAGTTTCAGAAGGATGGGGAATGAGAGTTTGTGATTGAACTCTCTCCAATCTATTCCCTAGGGGAGGGGTGGTTATTGGGCTGGAATTGGATGGCTAGTAGAAGAAAATTGAATCTCCACTGTTCACTTTAACTTAAGACCCAACTCCCCACCCATAAACCCATGAAACCAACAGTGGAATAGAATTCTCTGCTGAATTCCCTCCCTTAACTCCACTAACAAGCCAATCAAAGGATTGGGACTAAAAGTCTAACTCCCACCTCAATTCTCTCCTCCAAATCCATTTCCCCTTCCCATTGTATCGCCAAACGCACCCAATAGTGTATTCACAGAAAATTTAAGTGGTTCCACAAGGCTTATGGGGCCTTCTTTCTTGTGCCACAGCCCATTTCACTGGCTTGAGCAGGGACTCTAATCTTTATATACATATATGAGAGGACTTATGGATAACGAGCTATACAGTGAAAATCTGGCATTAAGCAATTTTTCGGGCTCTTTTTCATATTGTAGAATTTTGGGTTGCTTTCCAACAAACGAGAACTCTGAAAGCTTCTTTCGACAAACCTGAGCTTCCAAATTTTCAAATTCAGCCATAACAGCTTCTTCATCCTCAGCTGATAGCTGCTCGCCCAGAACGGCATTTATTTCCTGCAACCAACAGCAAAGGATAAGCAGGTCCATTCAATTGCGGTTGTAGCAACACAACAGAAGGTAAGCATTTTATGAGGCCCAAAAAGGAAAGGGGGCAAATAGTACTTGTATACAAGTCACAATTTCACAGTGCATCCAATCATCTTTCACTTGTTTACATCAGTGCCCTTATATATATTATGTGTTTTAATGAAGAATCTAAAAATGGGCATGTAACTAAAGTTGCATATAAAAGCTGGATACAAAGTGCTCGATACTTGCACATTATATGGGCACAGTTCTTAATGTCACTTTATATGTTGTATACAGCTTAACAGCTTCCACAAATGAATCAAAGCGGGCCTTCACAAATCTGATCTGAGGCGTCATTTGATATGTATTAACTAGGATACTTCAAGTGAAGGAGCTAAGAAGAGACAATGGTTCCCTAACTCCCAAAAAGATCAGCAGAGGATGGATGTCTGTGCATCATGATCATACCGAGCCGAAATGAATGTACAAGTAGAGATAACTGAACTTACATCCTGATAAGCCTTGGCCTCGGCTGTGTCATCCATCAGCTTTTGGACATCATCAATGTTTATCTCGTTCTGTATAGATTTAAGGGCAGCATTTCCAGCCTTCAGGCTATCAAATACAGCCTTTTGTTTACTTGCTAGTTCAATGTCTGCCAGCTACAGCAGGGCACAAAAAAAAAAACTCGTCAGATCATACATCAAATTAAGAATTCAAATGTTATATTAGTTCTGCTTGTTTTAAGAGAAATATCAAACTTCACCCTGATATTTTTTTAATTCATCAGCGCGAATATTTTTTAATGGATTACAAACCTGTTGCTCAACATTCATTTGCCATGTGTCAACTTGTTTTAGCAGCTCTTCCTGGGCTTTTTTCTTCTTCAGAGCAATCAAAGCTCTGTCCCGCTTCTTCTGTTGAACCAACTGCCTCGCCGCTTCCTTTTCGGCCTCAATCACCTTCTCAAGCTGGAAGAGGAAAAAGATTTGATTGAGGATCTTGTTTGTTCAGTAAAACTAATGAACAGCTGACCAAATCTTACGTCGAGCTAAATTCAAAAGACGAAACATGAAGATGCTTCATTGCATAACATTCTAGTACAAAAGAACAAACTATTTGTACTAGCAAGTAGCACCGACACGGAGAACACTGAGAGAACAGGGTAATGGCAGCACACTCAAACGTGCAGCAGAGGCGAACATGATTTTTGTCATACACTTAGGAAAATGATTTCTTATTGTTTCGACAACCTGAATTTGGAGTCCTAGTTACAGCTACATAACCATCGCAACTTCATAACTCTGGAACCAGATCCGAGTATGGTAGAATCCAACAAAATCAACAATGGAACCGACCAAACGAAATCAGGAGAAACGAGAATTAATACTCCGATAAAAGAGTTAAAATGGCTACTCGGAGCACTCCACCTCCCCGATTCAGCTGCTAAATCCACTCTATCAAATTCCTGATCCCAATCCAGCAATCCTCGACTACATCCGCACCCCGCGCGACGATCGACACGGCGCCAAATCTGAGGCGATCCCTCTCAGTTTCACGGTGGGAAAATACCGCAGAGGTCACCGGAATTCGCGTATCTGAAGCGCGGGGTACGAGCGCGGTAGGCGGACCATAGAGACGCCAGGGGAGGAGGGTAAGGGAAGGGGAAGCGGACCTGCTGCTGGAACTGGGCGAGCTTGCGGCGCTGCGTCTTGAGGGTGAGGATGGCCCTGTCCACCTCCGTGATCTTGGGCTTCTTCACGAAGATGTTCCCCATCCCGGTGCCTCTATTCTCCCGTCGCGACCGTGGGTTCCGCCGGCGGCGAGGTGTCGTGCCGCTGCGGCCGTGTGGGGAGTAGTAGGGAGAAGAGGAAAAGGTGGACTGGCCGGGGACGACACGGTCACGGCACCGCGGTTGAGCGAGCCGGCGGCGAGATGTGGGTCCGGGGCTGCTTCGCTGGAAGCCTGGAATACGTTGCAGTTGGGCCCGTAACTTCGTTTAAGGAGAACGCTGGATCTGGCTAATTAAGCCCATCTCCTCCGTTGTGATCTGGCCTGCTACACGAGATGAAAAGGCCGAATCACCGTTAGGCCCAAATTCGTTATCTTGCGCCGCAATTTCCGATCGTCCCGCGCAAGGACAGAGCCGAGCAGTGTCCACGTAACTGCAACGTGAGTTAACCTCCAAAAAAAAAAAAAAAAAAAAAAACCTGCAACGTGAGTTCCAGGCTTCCAGCTTCATCCCTTGCCCGGAAACGGTGACACGCGGTACTATCTACGTGGATCAGCAGTTCAGTTCAGTTATACCGTTAATCCCTTTGATCCGTGTGTTGTGCCTACAGTTCTAACTTCTACGTGCCCTTGCCCCTTGGCCTAACCAAAGAACACGATTATGCGTAGCTCTAGGATCAATCAGAAGCATAGACAATTCCCCGAGGCAAGATGTGGTGGTTGGCAAGTAACAATTTAGCTGGTACCACCTCCCCAAAGAGCAGGAGTAGCCATGTTATATCTAATTGTCACACGTTTTGTCCTTTCACGTCCTCTTCCATTTCCCTCTCTCTGTATCCACGTGATCTTCGTATCTTTCTAGCCCTTGCTTCGCATATTTATGCGACCCCCCTACTTATCTGGCACGAAATAAATCAATTCACCATGATGCTAATCACCCACAAATCCAACCACCGACCCCCATCACAGTTGGCGGTGGCTCAAGCTCATTTCCCTCTAGAAATGGTCATAGTTTCCTGGTTCCCGCTGAACTGTTCTGGAGTATATGTCAACATTTTTTTTTCAAAAACGTAAGCAGGAAATGTTATTGCACGGTCCCTATGCCATAATCATGTTGATATTGGATTGACTTCATACCATGAGACTTATCCGGTAAAATACTTTCATGATACGATTTTTTGTATGCATATTAGTATTGTTATATTTTGGGAATTAATAATGGCAATCAAAGCCTTGCTTGCATCTGAGGTGTATACGAATTAAAAAGTGGGGAATCCCTTCCGTCACCACCAGTTGACCTTGCAGATTGCATGGCTTTGATCGTGGTCTTCTTGGCCATTATTTATCGATAAAGATGATCACATAGCGATTATGTGGTGAGATTATCCATAAGGTAGTCTGATATGACATTTTCGTTTGCTCAGTTTATATACTTTCACATATACTGATTATCAAATTTCTGATGTTACGCCACATTGATGGGTCACAACAAGCATCAGTTTTATCGTTGGTCCGTCGGTGTGGACGAAATTGTTTTCTTTCAATTCATTTTTCCTTCACCGACTGATATCGAACAAAGTCAAGGCATCAAATATGTGGATCCGAGTCAGCAATATCGTACCAAGAAACCCGAATTCTTCTCCTCGAGAAAATCCAAAACGTGGCTTGTTCACACTGCTTCGTGATCTGTTGCTTACCGCAGACACGCCCAACAACCTGATTTCAAATTCTAAGAATGGCTGAATTAGTATTAAGATCCTAAAACCATCCTAATCATCCTTCTTTACACAAGGCTGGGTACTGATAGTTGTAGTTGACATACCTTACATTTTTTTTCCATTGTGTATGTATGCTTTGGATAGATCAAGACATTGCTCCATTTGTTGCGGGTGTTCTTTGTGCACCAATACCCGTCCAAGCTCGAACGCGTGTATCTAGCATTTTGTAAGCTACGCAATTACATTTTTTTGAATTTGTCTAGTGAGCTCTAGCAGGGGCGAAGCTACATGAGCTGTGCCGAGTGCACCGGCACCAGGGTGAAAAGAAAAGTCCAGTGACTAGCATCAATGTTTCGCCACTTGTGCACCACCCAAAATCAAATGTTGGCACCACCTAAACCTGTTATAGGCGTCACACAGCATAGAAGCAAGCTTCAGGGAGCGTTCAGCTTGTAGTGGCACTCGGGTCATTGTGCCGCTAGCTTCGCCACTGAGCTCTAGCATTTACATTTTGCTTGATTAAGGTTACTGATCCTTGTCAGAGGGAGCTAAACTGAATTCCTTGAGAGGAAAATATTGGATCGAGAGATTCACATTGGAACCTTCATTATTTTCTTGCCAAAAAAAAATACAATTCGAATGGAAGGTCTGTATCCGTCTAGAGTCTGGTCCACCGTGGAATGGCCCTTGGCTAACTGACGCTCCAAAATCCTCCGCGTAGCTTTCCGACCGTGTCTGTGTGCTGTGGGCACCTCAGCAGCTGTATAAATACTAGCCCCAGGTGTGCTTGAGCTCTCCCTTTTTCTCCACAGAATCGTAGGAATCCAAATTCTTTCGTTCTTTCACATTTCGATTAATTCCAAATTCTTTCCTTCTTTCACATTTCGATTCATTCTAGTAGCCTTCCAGGTCTTCTAGATCACGGTGTTCTTTTAATCTTGGCCTTATCCAAGATCAGATAACCGTAGAGCAGGATTTTTGATATCCGAGGAGGACCAAGATCTTGGAAATGGCATTCTGCGCAGAATTTGCTGGGCTCCGGCCGTCGCCGACCGACGTACGGGTCCTCACGTCCGACGGGAGCACCATCGCTGCGCACTCCTCCGTTCTTGTAAGCGGGGTTTCTTTGTCAGTTTCCGTGTGCGAACGGGTGAATTGCCAGCTGCGGAGACTGATTTCTTGTGCTTGGTGAATGTCGACGGGGTGTCCAGGCCGCGGCGTCGCCGGTGTTGGAGGAGATGATCGCGAGTGCGCGCCACGGGTGGGACGCCGACTGCACCGTCCGCATCCTCGGCGCGTCCTCCGACGCCGTTGCTGCCTTCCTCCGCTTCCTCTACTCCCATCCCAGGTACATCAACGGCGCCGGCGCAAAGGCGCGGCCTTTTCCCTTTTCCCTTTCCCCCTTCTCCTCGCTGGGCTGCTGATCGACCGAGGCGCGCGCGTGTTGTGCAGGGAGACGGCGGCGGCGGAGGAGTGGGCGGAGGACGCGGCGGGCGCGCACGGGGCGGCGCTGCTGACGCTGGCGCACGCGTACCGCGTCCCGTGGCTGAAGCGGCGCGCGGAGGCGGCGGCGGCGGCGCGGCTGACGGCGGAGCGCGCCGTGGACGCGGCGAAGCTGGCGGCGCTCTGCGACGCGCCGCGGCTGTACCTGGCGTGCGCGCGGCTCGCGGGCAAGGACCTCGGCGCCGTCGAGCGGTCCGAGGGGTGGCGGTTCGCGGGCCGCCACGACCCGGGGCTGCAGCTCGACCTGCTCCAGCTCCTCCACGACGCCGACCAGGTCCGCCGTTTCTCCCTTCCCCGCCGCCGGTTACCTGTCACCACGAGTTCGTATCGTACGCCATTGTTTATTTTTTTATCGGATGATAAGAAATAAGCATCCTAGTCACGGCATTGTCAGATGCGAAGTAGTAGTGCTAAATTATTTACGGGAAGAAAAAGTGCTTAATACTACTACTATTTATATGAGTGAAGGTTTGATATGGTAAGATGCAGACAATTATTCCATCTCTCCATGGCACATTCTCAACTGTGATGAATGAAAACAAAATCGCCGATGGAATCTCATGGTTCACCGAGATTTGTTAATGCTTCTGTACCGATTACTGAAGCACAGCATCAGCTTTAGGTATGAAACGGCCATTGCCCACCTAAACAAATTGAACTGCATGTCGGCATCTGCTGTTATCTCATTACCTGCCGCTGCCGGGAAGAATAGTCATGCTACTTATTATAGGCACACACACTGATGCAAACACCAAAGCAATCACAAATCTTCCAAATATCTGCTCCCTCCATCCTTAAATATAGAGCTTTCTAGCATTCAAACATCAAAATAGTCAATGTGTTAAAAGACTACATAGCCTTTATTTTTACTTTCATTTCACCCTCCCCCCACCAACTCTCTCACAAACCCCAAAATTTGTCTTATGTGTAAAATGCCTTATTTTAGGAAAAAATTGAACTGCATATCGGCCATTGCCCACCTAAACAAATTGAACTGCATATCGGCATCTGCTGATATCTCATTACCTGCCGCTGCCGGGAAGAATAGTCATGCTACTTATTATAGGCGCACACACTGATGCAAACACCAAAGCCACAAATCACAAATCTTCCAAATATCTGCTCCCTCAATCCTTAAATATAGAGCTTTCTAGCATTCAAACACCAAAATAGTTAATGTGTTAAAAGGCTACCATAGCCTTCATTTTTACCTTCATTCACCCACCCACCAACTCTCTCACAAACCCCAAAGTTTGTCTTACGTGTAAAATGCCCTATGTTAAGAAAAAATTTCAAACTTCAAAACGTCTTATATTAAAAGACGGAGGGAGTAGTCCTGAATTCAGCTCGTCAGCTTGACACAAGAGTTGCCTCATTCTCTGATACACAGTCCGAGTCCAAACGTATGCAAAACACCAAATCCACCACTAGCACCACCACGCTTCGGCAAGAAGTTCCTCCCGTTTCCTGACACGAACACGTCGGCCTCAACACTTATTTTTGCCGTCTCATGACTGACAGAGAAAGGAGAGGTGGGTGCGGGAGCGCGCGTCCCAGCACGTGTACCGGCAGCTCAGCGACGCCATGGCCCTCCTGGACCGCGTCTTCACCCAAGGATCTTCGTCGTCGTCGTGTGCCGGCGCCGACAGCGTGCGGCGGGGCATCGAGCAGCTCGTGAGGCACCTCGCGGCGTGCGGCGGCCGGGCCAGGAAGCCCGCGTGCCCGCGGTGCAGGCGCGCGCTCCAGCTCCTCCGGCTCCACGCTTCCCTCTGCGACCGCGCCGGCGCCGGCGGCGAGCCTTGCCGGGTTCCCCTGTGCAGGTAAATATGAATGTTATTGCAGGAAAAAAAAAATGTCGAGTTTTCTTTTCTCTACGTCCATGTGCGCGATCAAGAATGTATGGTTGTGGTAGCAAGTGTGAAAACGACCAACGTGCACTTGCATTCCAACCACAGCATTGAGCATCTTTTTTTTTTTTGATAAGTAAAGGCTTTATTCAAATCAACGACAAGTGACAGATAGGGGTATTATGGAGCCCCAAGATACAAGATTGAATGCCTCTCTAGTTGGGCATTGTTGTTGGTGAGCAAGATGAAAACAAGCAAACTGGCAAGGGTTGGGCGAGTTGAGGGCACTCGCTTGCTGCGCCAGGTTGTGTGCTTGAGTGTTGTTTTGCCTTGCAATCTTGCGCGCCGTGAAGGAGTTTCCCTGATTGTTGGCTCTGAACTCGTAGAGCATTGGCCGAAGTGTCCAGTGAGACGGCCTTGCTTGGTAGTCGTCTTGATTGATGGCGTCGATCAATTGTTGGCTGTCGGACGCATATGTGATTGCCGGCAGGGCCATCGCTTTGGCCATCTTTGAAGCCAGTAGCAGCGCCATGGCTTCAGCCTGCAAAGCATTTGCCATGCCTGGCACCACCGCCTTGATTTCCACCGCCGGTGTGATTGGCCCTGTTCTGCTGCAGAGCAGGACGCCGAGACCTGCTGAAGTGGTACCCCCATGGACGGGTTGCCTGAACGCCGCATCCGTGTAGCAGGTGGGCAGGTGCTGTGCGCCATTGTCCGCCTGTACGTCCGTGTGGTGCAGTTGTGTGTGCAGTCCCGGTGAAGTTCCCACATCGTCCGTCACCTGTACACCGTCGATCACCGCCTGGGTCGCCATGTGTACCTGCAAGACAGTCCACTTCCTTCTATCGAAACGGTAGTCGTTTCTTGCTCTCCAGAGGTGCCAAAGTGTAATGATCGCCCGATGCAGTCTGTCATCAGGTTCAGAGCTGAGGAGAGCCGTTAGCTGAGATTGGACTCCTTGGTCACCCCGTGGTAGAGCATGTGCTCTGATCGGCATGGCGCCAGAGTACCAAACTGCACGAGCAAAGGAGCATTCGAAAAATATGTGGGCATCATTTTCAAGCATTGCACAAGACTTACATTGTTGTGTTATGTTGTTGGAGTATTTTCCAGCTCGTTCTCCCGTCGCCAGTGCTTGCCTCAACAATCTCCATCCAAAGGTCTTGTATTTGGGCTGCATTTGCTTGTGCTTCCAGATCCTGTTGAGCAGGTTAAGGACTGGATTAGGGAGTGCTCGACTTCCCTGCAGTGGTATGGGCTGTTGAGCCTGAACAGCAAGGTGCTTGTACGCCTCCTTTGAAGTGCAGATTCCTTTTGCCGCCGGCTTCCAGACTAGGATGTCCTGTTCATCAGAGTGTGTGATGTCAACCTGCAAAATGATTTGAAGAGCATCTGTTCCAAAGCAATCAGCAATCTTTTGTTGGTCCCAGGTTTTCGTTCCAGGATGCCAAAGATCAGAGACCGTGTTAGGCAAGCGGAGCTGAGGGTTTGGGTAGATGAGAAGGTCATGGAGACTGCTCCAAACAGGGCACCATGGACTGTTCCAGATGTTGGTGTTGCCGGCAGCGATTTGATAGATGCATTGTTGTTGGAATTCTTGCTTGATAGACTGAATGGATGACCAGAACACCGATTTAGGAAGATGCTTGGGAGCAGTCCAAAAGGAGCTGTGAGGGAAGTACTTTGCTTTGAGAACCTGAGATAGGAGCGACTGAGGTTCACTCGCGATGCGCCAAGCTGAGTTAATGATCAGGCTTTTATTGACGAGAGAGAGATTCCTAATGCCTAGGCCTCCCCTTTGCTTCGGTTGAGTTATATCCTCCCAGGCCCTGAAGTTGAAAGGCGTGGATGTATTGTCCTCCTGAACTCCTGCCCACCAAAACCGGCGAACAATTGCATTTAACTTTGAGAGGAACTTCTTCGTGAAGAGGACATTGGCCATGTAATAGATGGGGATGGAGGCGAACACAGAATTGATGTAAGCAAGCCTACCAGCATGGTTTAGCTTGTTAGCTTTGATTACCGTTAGCTTAGCCCTGAATTTTTGAAGGATAAAAGAGTAAGCCTGAGTTCTAGCAGAATGGGCTAAAATGAGCGGGTGGCCGAGATGAATGGTGGTGTTGTCAATCGGTTGGACAGGGAAGATGTTGTGAATTTGGGCTTTCAAGTTTTCGTCGACATTGCGGCTGAAGAGGATCGAAGATTTGGCCCAGTTTGGAGTTTGTCCCGATTCTTGACAGAAGGACTCAATGACGTGCTTAGTTAAATTAACCTCCTGGAGATCAGCCTTGCCACAGATAATTAAGTCATCTGCATAAAGTAGGGAATGGATTGGTGGACAGTCTGGGCCCAGCGATATACCTGTGAGTGTATTCTCCTGTAGAGCTTGTTGCAGACGCACCGATAGCTCATTGATGGCCAGGACAAAAAGGTACGGCGAGAGGGGACAACCCTGTCGGATTCCTCGGTGTGATCGAAAGCGACCATGTGCCTGCCCATTTATTAAGACAGAAAAGGACGGCGCAGAGATACATGCATGGATGAGGTCTATGAAATGACCATGAAACCCCTGACGTTGAAGAGCATGCAGGATGAAGGGCCATTCAATACGATCAAAGGCTTTAGCAAGATCAATTTTAAGCATGAAACCTTTATTTTTCCAAGTGCTAAGACGAAAGGAATGAGCAAGTTCTTGAGCCAAAATAATATTCGAAGTGATTCTTCTACCAGCAATGAAAGCATTTTGAGAAGCATGAACATAATCAGGTAAGTGCGGTTTGATGCGCTCAGCTAAGGATTTGGCTATAATTTTATATGCTACATTGCATAAGCTGATAGGTCTAAAATCTTGAGGAACCAAAGGATGAGCTTTTTTAGGAATTAAAACGATGCAGGTTTCTTTTAAGGCTGGATGTAGGTACCCTGAGTTGTAGAATTGCTGCACGAGGCCGATGACGTCTTCCTTGATCCAAGGCCAAGCCGCCCTGTAGAAGGCCACATTAAGGCCGTCAGGTCCCGGTGAGGCGTTCTTCTTCATCTCTTTGATCAATCCCCATAGTTCCTGTTCGTCTGGGACTGCATTTGTGAATTCATCCTGGATTGTGATGATGTGGTCGATGTTGTTGGTGCCTGCAGGGTTTAGTTGTGTGGCAAACAAGTTTTGAAAATAAGCGATGAAAATGTCTGCTATCTCTACCGGGTTGGCTACCGGATTACCATTTGTGTCATGGATGAAGTTGATTCTGTTTTTCCTTGCTCGCTTGACGATGGCTTGGTGAAAGAAATCTGTGTTTCGATCTCCTGCTGTGGCCCAAAGCTTTTTGACTCTTTGCCTGTGGTATTCCGCATTCTTGGTGAGCAGGTCTTGGTGATTTTGGTGTAGGGTTGCTTGAAGGCTGTAGTTTTGCTGCTGTGGCGGCAAGTTCTGTTGCTGGAGCATCTGATGTTCTATGTCTTGGAGTTGGGTGTGCAGAGGCTTCTTTTTCTTTCTCCAGGTTTTGAGATCGGCCGCTAGGATTTTTGTGCGGGCATGAAAAGGTTTGGGTTGGCTTTGATGCCAGCTTTGGGTTGCGGTGGGAGTGAAATCATCTTCCAGCAACCACCAGTTCTCAAATCTGAATGGTTTGCATGACCTTTTTGTTTGAGAGTCGAGGATTGCAAGTATTGGAGCATGGTCGCTGTACATCATCGGAAGATGGAAAACTGCGGTTCGAGGAAACACCGTGCACCATTCTGCATTGGCTAAACAACGATCGAGTCTTTGGAAAGTAGGGTTAGTTGAAAATCTCTTGTTTGTCCAGGTGTAAGCCGGACCACTATAACCCAAGTCCAGAAAAGCGCAATCTTTAACTAAACAGCAGAAATTACGAATTCTAGCAGCATTAGCAGGTTTAGGTCCACATTTCTCATTAGCATGCATAATATTATTTAGATCCCCCATACATAAGGTTGGCACAGCAGGACTATTGACAACAAAAGCTCTAACTTCCTCCCAGATACTAGCAGTTTTAACATGATGGGGATCACCATACATACAAACTAAATTATAGTGCTGATTAGAAGGTTTATGCACAGCCGTCGCTAAGATTAAGTGGTGGCTAGAGTGAACTACAACTAGATTAACATCATCTTTCCACATTAACCAAAGCCCTCCCGATTGTCCATCTGCCGGCACAATGTGACTATCAATAACAGAGAAACGGTTGATTAAATGAGTAGGAGAAATTCTGCTCGATCTTGTCTCGGACACAAAAATTACCTGCGCTTTCGTGGAGGCGATGAGGTGGGCCAGATGATTGGCTGTCGGACTGCTAAGGCTCCGGCCCGAGCCCTGGCAGTTCCAGCTGAGGTGACTCATTGGGCACCCGACGCCCTTGAGGCTGGCGCCCTAGCCTGTGCAGAAGGTTCATCGTCTTCGTGGTGATCACCGTCGCCGCGTTGTTGACGACCCTGATGAGGCTGGCCAGCCTGACCTTGGGCTGCAGTACCAGCCTCCTCGGCGGCAAGCAGTAGGCCAGGACTACTAGAGCCGGCCAGCTGCTGAAGGCCACCTGCGCCAAACAGATTAGTACCTTGATTTTGAGCCAGGTGCTGCATCACTGGAGAAGTGTGCCCCTGAGCCCAGTCGCCGGCGCCGTGAGAGGCAGCGTTGACTCCATGAGCCACCAGAGGGAGAAGAGCCGGAGCAGCTGCTTGGAGAACCACCCTTGTTTCTCCTCCGGTAGCTGCAACCCGCATCAGGATGTTGAAGCCCGTGAAGGCGTGTAGCATGACCTGCCTCGGAGGGGCAAGCTGCATCGTCATGAGAGCAGCTTCGATGTCTTCGATTGAATGGCTTAGTGGTGGGGGATTTGGAGGAGCCGCTTGGCGGCCATGGTGGCCATGATGCGGCGGCGGTGTGCGAGGCGGGGTTTGAACTGGCTGAGGGGGGTCGTTGGGAGGCGGAGGCAGATCCGGCGGGTGCGGGTTGGGATGGGTAATCGCCGGAGGGTGTGGTGGCGGATTACTCGAGGCTTGCTGCTCGTTGTTCTCCATGAGGATGAAGAAGCAGAGAGTGGGAGGTGACTGTTCATGGTGAGCGGGGAGGATGATATACCCAGGAAGCATCGGAAGATTTTGTCCTGCTCGGTCGATGAGTTCGGCGGGGATGAGGAGGTGGGGAGGAGGGATCGAGGCGGAGCGGCGCGCTGCTACAGTAAATCTCTCGTATCTGCCTGGATAAGCTTTAGAGACCGGTGAGCGAGTTTGGCGGCGGCGGAGCAAGCAGGTGGCGACAGCGGTGGAGCGAGCTGGGGGCGGCGGCGGCGGCGCGAGGTGGGGGCGGCGACGGTTGCGCGAGCTGGGGGTGGCGACGCTGCTCGAGCTGGAGGGGGCGGCGGCTGCACTAGCTGGAGGGGGTGCCGGCTGCGCGAGCTGGAGACGGCAGCGGCGGCGCGAGCTGGAGGCTGCGGCGGCGAAGCAAGCTGGCCGGTGGTTGAGAGAAGATGGATTAAGTGGCACTCGGGCCAACAGCCACACAGGGCGACAACGGATCCTGTTTTTCCCGGATGCGAGCTGGGGGCGGCGGCGGCGGCGCGAGCTGGGGGCGGCGGCGGCGGCGCGAGCTGGGGGCCGGGCTCCAGCTTCGCAGTTTTCAGTCTTGACTCAGAAAGCATTGAGCATCTTTGATATAGTATCAACGTTGTGGTCGCAAGTGTTTTGTCCGTAGTTGAGCCGTGGCTTTCAGTCACGTTTGCTACAGCAGCACGTGAATGGCATGCATGGAAAACGAATTGATTGTTCCTGAAAGCGCATATTGCCAAAGGATGCATTCATCGTGACTGTACATGGAGTAGCTTGTAGATGCATGCCATTCTTTTTTACAAGATTTTTTTTTTGAAAAATAGTTACAATATCATTTACTCGGAATCTGAAGTGTTTTTTTTTCCCCCCAACCCTCCAGTAACCTCAAGACCAAGATGCAGGAAGAGGGAGTGGACAAGACTTGGAGGCTACTGGTGAAGAAAGTAACCAGGGCAAGGGTGATGTCTACTCTGTCCAACCGGGAGGTACCAGAGATTGTGAAGAAGTCATGGGCAAAATACAGCAGCCGTACAACCGCAAGGCTCATGTAGAGCAGTATCATGATACGAGTACCCAGGGGAAAAAAAAAAGATGAGAAGGAATAGTATGGTTCAAAGGCCAACTCAGTCCGGTGCTATATTTTACACACCGGCAGGGTTCCGTCTGCGTTTGTTTTCTGGGAGGGGAATTGTTGTAGTTAAGGCTGACTTCAACAAGACTATGTAAAGCCATTTATGGCTCTTCTTTCAGTACTGTACACTACTCAAAGATCTCCAACAGCTTATGCAAACAGGCAGGCAAATTTGGCTACGAGGAGAGAGGCGAGCTAAAATTGGATTACCTCTCTCCTCCAATGCATCCGCCCGGGCAAGCGACGACACGACAGACGGAGAGAGCGAGCCGCCGCGGGCACGGCGGGGAGGTGCGCGCGTGGAGCAGGGGTGCGCGTGGAGGCGGCGCGGCGGGCTCGCGCGGCAGTGGCGGGCGCGGAGAGCTCGCGCGGTGGTCGCGGGCGCGGAGGCGGCGGGCGGGGCGCGGCGAGCTCGCGCGGCGGTTGCGGGTGTAGAGGCGGCGCGGCGGTGGCGGGTGCGGAGGACCTTCCTCGTGCTCAAGGACTGCGAGAGCCATGCCTGCCTCAAGCTAAAGGACCGCTACGCAGCTCTCCTACGGTGTCATGCCTGCATCTTCAGGCGATCTCCAGCTCCGTGCCGCGGCGGGTCGAGAAGTCACGCTCACGCGGCAGGCCAAGGCGCAGACCACGGCGCCGTGGACGACGCACTTGCCGCTGTTGCCCGCACTGGTAGACGTGCGCACTAGCTGTTTCTGTTTCAGTTCGTCTTCAGTTCCTCATCGAATAGGCCTTCCGCCTTCAACAGATCAATGGCAACCAGTGATGCCTAGCCATATTAATGCCCATGGCAGCTAAAATGGATTCGATGACAGGTTTAGAAGATTAGGATGTGATCAATTTGATCGATTTGTTGGTTTGTGCTCCGAATTTTGCAAATTTGCAGCTAGTGGCTGGAAAGGGAAGAAGGGTGCCGACGCGGTGAACTCGAGCGAATTTGCACATGTTGAACTCGAGCGCGGCCGTCTTGCACTGCGTGACTGTCGGACAGCCCCAGCGCGCGTTGCCCCTCCGCCCGCCGGAGCACCCCAGCCACGGGTCGTGCTTGACGCGGCGGACGTACGCGTGCATCGCCGCGCATCCTGCCACGCCCGGCACGCGCGGCTGGCCGCCGCGACGTCGAAGGCGCGAGCGGCGTCACGGCATCCGCCGGGGACGCAGGGTGGTGGTACTGGGGCGGCGGGCGAGCGCGGGGCGCCGGGTGCCTGGAGCGACGCGAGCGCGAACGGCAGGGCGCGGCGGGCTTCGTTGGCGGGCGCCCAGGCATGGCGAGCTCGCGGGGCGAGCGGCGCGCGTCGGCGAGCGCACGCGGGGCGAGCGGCGGAGCGCGGATGAGGTCGTCGGGGCGCGCGCGAGCGGCGGCGCGCAGGGCGAGCAGCGCGCGTCGGCTGCTTCGACGCGCAGGGCGACCGGCGTCCGTTTGCCTGCTCTCTGTTGGAGACAGCACCTTTTGCCTTCCCTCCTCTATACTGTGCACGCTATGCAAACATGGTTTTGCCTCTCAAAATTGCAATGCCTTGTTGGAGTCAGTCTTACACCGTGCAACTGTGTGTAGCCAAAACCAGCCGGATGCAGGCACGTTTTGATGCAACGTTTTTTTTTTTTTTGACACCAAACTCATTCCTTATATTACTGTGGGATCAGCTCGATCGCGATCCAGAAGAGAATTAACAAAGTCTGGGAGGGGATCAAGCCAAACATATGGCTGATTCGGGTCCCCATTCAGACTGGAATGTACTAGAATGGAGCCAAAGCTCAATTCATGTTCACCTATGCGTTCCAAATCTTCAAAAGGCACGGACTCATGAGTTACGCTCTGTTCTTGTGTTGCTTGCGCTCTGAAGTTGCGCTTCTCAAATAATATCAAGATTTTGAAGCCAACAAAAGCAAGCCACCTCGTTTGACTCCGTACATTTCGTATTAGTCCACTACCTCATGAAGTACAAGAAAAGGCATCATCTCTAGGGGCTTGGTCAAGTTTGGTGAACACAACCCTCGTGTTATGGAGTAACCATAGCATCAGCGTCTCCCTCTAACTGAGAATTAGGTGGCGATCCTGTGCAGATTGAAGAATGATCTAACGGCAGATGCAAACCTTGTTGCTCCTCAGCTCTTGGATCATGACTCTCGAGGCTCCTCTACTGAGTAGGACCATATGTAGAACTCAGATGTATGTTCAGGAATCCGGAGGAACTTCTCTGAACCTCTGTTATCACTACGTACTACGTAAACGATACACAAGTTATACGCCATAGCAGCTTAGCTTAATCTGTACACTCCACAAGGCCACACGCAGAATCTCTGATCAAGACTTGAGTTTTGAGTTGATTGGTGGTCAAAGCCTAATTACTGGCTTGCTTGACTCCTAGTCTACCACCGCGGAGCCCTAGACGAACCATGTGATTTGTCGCTATGATCAATGCCACTTTTTGGGTTTCGCACTGCAACAATAGTGTAAAACATGCAGTACATGTTAAATGGACACACTGCAATGACCCCTAAAAATTGTGCATCAGTATAGTGGTGTGTGTTTGCCTGTGCTCTTCTAATGCAGACAAGCACTTGTCTGAATTTTTTGTTGGCTCTCCAATTCTCCTCCATAATCTTTTTAAGGTAGTGGAAATAAGTGCCTCCATACTTCTAGTTTTAGCCTTTTTTAAAAAAAAAATATCCACCTTCCAGTTTCATCCTGATCAGTTTCTTCAGTGATCAATCCTTGCTTCAGATTTTTAAGCCACTCTGAAGTTTCACTCTTGCACCCTGCCACTACACTTAAGAGAAACAACATACAGACTGACTTCAGTTCTGAGTTGTCATCGCCCATCAGCTTCACAGATTCAAACTATCACCTTGATCCTCATTACAATATTTAGCAAAATGAACACATATTTTACTTCCATATAACTTCCTACCACTACAAGTTCCTAATTCTGTCAAGGTTGAAAATTTTGTGTGCAAAGAACGCACACTGGACTGGAGACTTACGCTTACTAGCCGGACCAGCTGATCACCAAGCATGGCTGCGGTCGACATCGACGCTAAGGATCCAGCCGGTTGTTCCTCGGCGTGTGCCGCCGCGCGCAGGCGTAGTCCCTAGTCATGAACCACCTCATCCTCTTCCTCTCCTCTGCCCATTGCTTGGCGTGCTCCCGCCCACTCCTCTTCCTTTCTAGCCGCCCGGCCGCCGCCGCCGCGCCTTCTCCTTCCGAGGAAAGGAAGAAACAGAAATTGCAGACTTTCAGTAACAGGATATCAGCAACCGATCACAAATTCACAGCTAAAAATGCATCTGGTGCCAGCAGCTAGTATACTGTATATCAATGGATAAGAGTACTTACCAACAAGCACCTGCTGATGGAGCAGGGACCTGAAGCACACGAGGAAGATCAGAACGAGCAAGCTCACCAGACCGACGAGCTTCATCTCCTCTTGTCTCTCCTATGCAGCTCTTAATAATCGCTAAAGCAGGTGTCTGTGCCCGCGCGCGTGCGTGTGTGCATATATAACGGAGGGGCGCTCGTGTCAGCGAGTTCCAACAGGAGGTTGACAGGTCAAATGACAGGAAACAGTTTCTGTGTTTGTTTTTTAGGTAGAGTTCTGAGCACAATACCTCTGTCCTTTCGCCTTTCTTGGTCTTGCCAACTAGTCTTCCGAGAACTTGATGTCCGACGAAGAATCTCTTGTTTCCGGAGCTCATCGGTTAGCTGAATCCAGGTCTATATCTCCCGGTGTACCTTCTTCCAGCCTCTGCTCTCCTTCTGGTGCCAAATGCATTCTTACGTGATATGAGTTTATTCAAAGGCTACGAACCAAATGCTTTTATCTTACGTTGCTCTAGGTACTTATGAGGCTTGATTATTCAAGACACACTCTGTTCCGGTTACAGATATGTGAGATTCTGAGTTTCCCACCATAGAATGCGTGGATTCAGCTCTCGTAGTCGTAAGCTGAGCGCAAAATGATCACTAGTACATAAATATTATGCTAGCTTACCAAACGACTCTTAAAAAAGTAGTCCTCTCTTCTTCGCAAAAAAAAAAAAAAAAGTAGTCCTCTTCATTTTTTGTTGACATTGGGACAGCTTAGTTAGTGCAAATTTGCCCCTAACTGAATTGTCTAACATCGGAAAAAAGGGAAGCATACTCACATAATTCTTTTATATATGATGTTGGTTAGCTCAAAATTAAACTAACCAACGTCATATAGAAGTATAATAAGAACAGAATGAGTACAAATTAACACAACCCAGATACTTCTTTTGGCATAATTTCCTTAAATAAATAATACAAACAATGAAATGCATGGATTCAGCAAAGAGCACTGCAAAAAGATCACTAATACATAAATTCTATGTTCACTAGCAATGACATTTGACAGTATACAAATTAACCCAGATACTTTTTCTTGGCAATTTTTCCTTAAATAATTAAACATGCGCCTAAATAGCAAATCTTTGCATCCTGGATCTGTTAACCAGCTCCCATCTGGTTCAGCTGTCACTGTGATCCATGCATCTGACTGACAGGTCACATGTTGGTTCGAGCACTTCCTCTTCAGCTGATTTAAGCGCTTCTTGCCAGTCGGTTCAATAGGCACTTCCTTTTCAGCTAATTTAAGCGCTTCTCGTGTGCCTGCGTCAAGTAGAATAGGTCATGTTTTGACAAAATACCCTAGACCAACAATTGCTTTCTTTTCTATGAAAAAGTACCCATGTTGTCTGTGCAAATAAGGTGCTGTTTGGGCCGTTTGAATTTCAAGGGCAAGCTTGCCATTCATCAACAAGCATCTGTTGTACAGGTGCAGTTTCAATTCTCAATTTGAGAGGATTCTACGGTCGCCATTGAAGTAAAAAAGAGATGTGCGCTTGTGAGCCTACTCCAACAACACTCATGTAAAGGACGGTGGCACAAATACAATACAATTCAGTAACCTGTCTTTATTTGATTGCCAGGA
Organism: Eragrostis nindensis; assembly: GCA_012490785.1. Classification (NCBI taxonomy): domain Eukaryota; kingdom Viridiplantae; phylum Streptophyta; class Magnoliopsida; order Poales; family Poaceae; genus Eragrostis; species Eragrostis nindensis. The sequence goes on along the minus strand of JAAXCT010000150.1, from coordinate 158,413 downwards.
TTTGTTTATACGCTACCAGAAAACAAAGAGGTATGGCCTGCAGTCGTCTTCCTAAGACATCTGGAGACCTCGGTGGCACAGTACAGGGGCATGAAATGGACAAAAAATCCATCGAGGTTGAGCTCGGTTACTCCTCTCAGTTCCCTCTTCCTCAGATCGACAGCAACCACCACCCCCAAATTGTCCTTGCGGCGGCTGGTCGTAGAAAACATGCAGACAACATCATCATCCATGGTTACAGTGGGGAACGCTAATTGCTGCAGCTTTGACGTGGTGTCTCTTCCACTCAGCTTAGACAGAAGGTGAGAATGCCGTGGTTCGCTGGCGTCCACTGTGATGTCTTCAGATTCGACTTCGCAGTCAACTCTCCAGTCCTCCCACGAACCGACCGGGACAGGCATGCTGTACACCGTGGCTTTCCAGCACTCGTCGACGGAGTCGCCGCGCGTGTCCACCTCGACGTACTTGATGGAGTCTCCACGCCGGCTGACGGCGACGTCCCGAAGAATCGCGGGGTTCCATTGCCCGAGGAGGCAGCCCCGGTTGCCCCTCGCCGTCAGGGGCAGCGGGACGTCGCGGAGCACCGGGCGCTCGTCAAGCTCGAGCACGTCGCAGACGAGGAGGCCTCGCCACAGGTCCACCCACGCCACCGTGCCGCGCGCGCCGCCGACCGTGATGGCCTTCGCCGTCTCGTGGTACAGCATCTCGTCGGCCAACGCGTCGGGCAGCGGGGTGAGCGTCTCACGCAGGGGCTCGCTCACCGGCACCCGCCGGGAGGCCCACCCCTCGCCGGCGCCGTGGTTGGAGGAGGAGGAGGAGGAGCGGTACAGGTGGACGTCGAAGTCCGCGCTTACGACGGCGCAGGTCTCGGCGTCGAAGATGGGTACCCTGTTCGTGAGCGAGGCGACGGCGTACCCGTCGCCGTCGGCGCCGCGGAGGAGGGCGGTCGCCAGGGGGTTGAAGAAGCGGATGGGGTGCGGGTTCGGGAGAAGGTCCAGCCGAGGCGGGCGACGATGCGGGTGGTAGACGAAGAAGTCCCAGGAGTGTATAGAGAAGGTGTTCTCGGGGTTGACGGCGACGCGGAGGAGGACGAGGTCGGCGTCGGTCGCGACGATTTTGGGCTTTGAGTTGCGCAAGTCGAGGCTGGGGCAGTGCACGCATAGGTGGGGGAGGTGCTGCCGGCCGCCGGCGTTTAAGGTCACCTCGATCGGGAAGTTGGTGCTCGTTGTGCCCCGGGCGGTGGTGGCGTTGGGGCGGTCGGCGACGTAGCACTTAAGGTTGAGCGGGAAGCCCGCGGCGTCTTCGTAGCCGTCCGGCTCGGGAAGGGTTGGGGGAATCTCGGAGGAGACGGTAGCGGCAGCCATGGCGACGAAGGAGGACGAGGAGGCGAAGGGGAAGCTGTGAATTCCGGAGATGATCCGGTAGGAAGAAGCCCGACGAAGAGATCGGCTGTACTGTAGGACTTCAACTTCTGTTCCACGTCATACATCCTGGCACGAACACGTTCCCGTTTTCAGCGCACGAGGGCCCACCTGTCAATGGGAATCACTCTGGGACCATCACCTGCGGTCTGCGGACGATAGAGAGAGGCCCGGAGGCGTCGGTGGCTCGCTGTGTCGCCGTCATCCCGCACGCCACCGAGGAAAGGACAACACGCTCCCCTCACTCGCACGCCGCCGCAGCGTTGTCAACAACACGCCAGGACAAACCGAGCACTCCCCGAAGCGGAAAGACCGCGACCCAAAGCAAAGCTCGGGAGCTCGTGCTCCAGCCTCCACTCTCTCCACCGCCGACCCCGACAGATACCTCCCTTGCTCTCGACGCTTCGTCCCCGGCGGTTGCTTGAATCGGCGCTGGTGCTGGTGGTTGGCTCCGAGTGGAGGTGGGTGTGGCCGGCCGGGTCGTGGTGGGATGCCCGCCGCGACGGCGACCGTCGCCCGCCTCCGCGTCTCCCCGCTGCTAAACGCGGACTGCTCGCCCGACGGGAGCCGGCGCCGTGCCGATCGCTGCTGAAGACCACGACTAGGACAGCAAGGACCGCGCGCCATGGACGCGGCGTCCCGCCCCGCCGTCGTCATCGACAACGGCACCGGGTACCAATTCCTCCCTCCCTTCTCTAGATCTGCGTGCGGGATTGCGATGTACTGAGGTAGGATGCTGATCTGGCCTGCCTCTTGCAGGTACACGAAGATGGGGTTCGCGGGGAACGTGGAGCCCTGCTTCATCACGCCCACCGTCGTCGCCGTCAACGACTCCTTCTCCTCCCCCCAGGCGCCGGCGCCGACGAGGGGCGCCGCCAAGGTGAACTGGCTCGCGCAGCACAGCGCCGGCGTCATGGCCGACCTCGACTTCTACATCGGGGAGGAGGCGCTGGCCCGGTCCCGCGCCAGCAGCTCGTACAGCCTTAGCTACCCCATCCGCAATGGCCAGGTGGGTGCTTCACCCGTGTACTGCCCTTTGCATAGAAATGCTGCTGTCTTTGCACGGAAATTCCATTGATTTGAGCTGAAATGGACTGTGCAGGTGGAGAATTGGGACACCATGGAAAGGTTCTGGCAGCAGTGCATCTTCAATTATCTCCGGTGTGACCCGGAAGATCATTATTTTCTTCTAACAGAGAGCCCCTTGACTGCTCCTGAGACCCGGGAGTACACCGGAGAGATCATGTTCGAGACGTTCAATGTGCCCGGTCTGTATATAGGAGTGCAACCAGTCCTTGCTCTCGCCGCTGGATACACTACCACCAAGGTAAGTTCTCTGTGCTTTAATTGTGTACGTTGTTTAGTGCAGTTGTGCCTTAAGCTGAAAATAGTGGCATTGGCATTAAAAAGACATGCTTCAGTTTAGTGTAATTGAATTGACATTGTGATGAGCTTCCATTTTTACAGAAGCTGCTTCATTTGGTACCTTCCTGTTATTTTTTCATAATTTAATGATCTGCTTAGTTCTTTTCTTGGTTAATTTGACATGATTGTCTACCATTTGGAGAAATTGTTCGACAGGCATCCACAAAAACTTTCTTGCTCTTTATATTTGTTACGACCTAACTGCTTCCTGTTGTTTTAGATTTCTAAAACAAAAAAAATCTTAGCCAGTGGGGAAAACTGCTCCACTGTGTTGTGTTAGATTTCTCATGGTTTAATTGTTAAATGCTATTTCTAATTGCTAATGCTTGCCATCAGTATCTCGGTAGCCCTAGTTATCTATTTCTGTGGTGTAACATAATCACCATGCAACAATGCTAGATTGTGCTTTTCAGTATCACCACTCAGAAGAGTAGTGTCATACTGAAAACCTGATGTGTGCTGCTGATGCCTTGATATGTTTCCGCTAGCCAATTTCAGGCTAAAATTTCAGTGCTTCCGCGTTTTTATTCGTCCATAGATCAGTTTGTTCTTCAGTATCATCGTTGTTTTCCGTTCTTTCCTGTTGAGAGATCATCACACACAGCATATTTATTGGGAAACCTCATGCTTTGTTTTCAGTGTGAAATGACAGGTGTTGTAGTTGATGTGGGTGATGGAGCTACCCACATAGTTCCTGTTGCTGATGGTTATGTCATTGGGAGCAGCATCAGATCTATTCCAATCACAGGGAAGGATGTTACCCAGTTTATTCAGCAACTTCTAAAGGTACTTCCATCTGCTTTCTTGTGGATTGTCACAAGGTTGTGTCATCATGTGCAGAGCAAGTTACCAGATTTAAGGAAGTGAAAGTTGTAGAACATTTCTTAGTTCAATAAATAAAGGGAGAAAATGGTTCTCACATTTCGCCGCTGCTCATGTAATGATGTATCTCAACATAAACTTCACTTAAACGACAGTTGCGGGGTGCAATTCATTTATGAAGGTCTATCTGAAAAAGGAATCATTTTATGTTCATATTTTGATGCAACATAAATCAGTTGGATTATCTTTTGTTCTTGGTCCAAGATGTGATTTTTGTGAATGCCTTCAATATTCGATGCATAATGATCGTAGCAATAACTTCCTGAATAAATGAACACTAATGATGAGATCGAAACAATTATTTATTGACATTTGACACGAAATATGCACATAATTTATTTCTTATATACCTCCAAATCATCTTCTTGTTTGAAGTGGCATCAAATAGGTGTAGTATACTTAGAAGTCACTGATTGACCAATTTTTGCATGCAGGAAAGAGGTGAGCACATTCCACCAGAAGAATCTTTTGATATAGCAAGGAGGATTAAAGAAATGTACTGCTATACCTCTTCGGACATTGTGAAGGTATTCTCCATGTTTAAGTGTTTTTTTTACTTGTGGATATATATTTGGATTCCAGAAGTTGCGTGGTAACTAAAAGGGGACTTAACTTGACCATATCCATTCAGATATACAATTGGTTCCCAGTGTATACCAATTTATTGATATTTAAAGCCCATACTAACTGAGATCGACCATATAAAGTATTACTATTGTCTGTTCTAGATATGATTGTTCTTGTCAGTAATGAATATGCATTTATGTTCCACCAGTGGTTGTTTTTCTTTAAATATGTTTTCTTATATAATTTTAAATGGAAACGACGGTCGAGAGGGTACTTTTCAGAACATTCCTTATTCTTACTATTTCAGGAATTCAATAAGCATGACAGGGAGCCCTCAAAGTACATTAAACACTGGACTGGTGTCAAACCAAAAACTGGTACAAAGTACACATGCGATATTGGATATGAGCGCTTCCTGGGGCCTGAGGTATTTGATTTTGATAAATGAGCATCTGTGATTTGATTAAATGTTGACCATGATATTCAGAGTTACTCCTTTCTGTTAATTTATTCTACTTTACTTCATTTAATACTTAAAAGTTAGATGTCTTCATGAGAAAAATAACAAAAACGTTAAACTATTTTGAGTTCGGGCTTAATGGTCATGAATTAAATGCACTGCACATTTTGTTTTGAAAACCCTGGAAATAGTTTCGCTGTAGATTTGGGTCTCTCCACTCATTTTAATCCAACCTTCTCATAATGTTGTGAAATTTGTCCAGATCTTTTTCAACCCAGAGATTTACAACAATGACTTCACCATGCCTTTGCAAGTTGTCATTGACAAGTGTATCCAATCAGCCCCAATCGATACAAGGAGGGCTCTTTATAAGGTTTGAATGATCAGAATATTGATTTTTCTTTCTACTCTCAGATATTGCAGAGAGTATGATCAGAATGTGTGTTCATGATGGCACAGAATATTGTCTTGTCTGGTGGGTCGACCATGTTTAAGGATTTCCATAGGAGATTGCAACGGGACCTGAAAAAGATAGTGGATGCACGGGTTCGTGCATCTAATGCTCGTGTTAGTGGAGATGCAAAGGTACAGTCTTTCTTATTTGCTCATGCTCTCTCTTCAGTTAAAGAAAATGTTGGCCACACTGAAAACTTTGTTGTAGTTTTGTCACATATTTACTCTATGATGAACTCTGTTGTTTCAGGCCCAACCTATAGAAGTGAATGTAGTCAGTCATCCGATTCAGAGATATGCTGTATGGTTTGGTGGTTCCGTGCTTGCTTCTACTGCTGAATTCTATGAGGTATTTCAGCTTTTATTTCTGTAAAGTACTCATAGCATTGCAAGTTATGTTTTATGGAAAGAAAGCCACGGACATATAATCACCTGAAATTTTCTGAATATATGAACATATTATACTACAGCTTTAGATTACTCTTACGGAATATGAAGTACATTTGCCTGGATTGAATACTGCTTTTCAGTATCTGAGCTGCATCTAATCCTGGTATCTCTTTTATCGAACCAGGCTTGCCACACGAAAGCAGAATACGAAGAGTACGGCGCAAGCATCTGCAGATCAAATCCTGTTTTCAAAGGGATGTATTGAGCCCGTTCATCAAATCCTGTTCTCAAGTGGATGTATTCAACGGGAGAGCAAATTGTTACGCTGGATGTGACTATCAACCTCATGCGCTCAGACCTGCGCCTGCACAGCCACCTGGAGAGTGTATGGGTTGACAACTGGTGTGGCTGGAGGCGGACTCTCAAGGGAACCTGCAGAAGCCTTGCTGCACGACTTGTACAAAGAAAGTGCAAATGTAGAGACCGACGTTGCATCGTCACATTTTCTTTGGTGGCCTCGCAACGATCAACCTTCCTGGCCGTCGCTGTGAGGGACCTGCTCCTGTATAATCTTTGCTAAATTGGGGCTTCGGTGTAACAACATGCCATTTTTGGTGATGGGGTATTAACCCGTGTAGATCTACATATGTTGATTCTATGACGATTTTCTTTATCGGATCTGCCGTCACACGGTCACGCCGTCGTGTTACATCATCATAGGGCCAGCCACGGCAAACAGTTGGCAGATTGGCAGAATCAACTGGCCAGGACTCAACGAATCAACCATGCGCTGGTCGAGAGATTTGCTGTGTCCAGTACTCTGCTTCATTGTCCTCCAGAGTCCAGAAAACAATAACTAAGATGAATCCGCTGTTTATTTGTACGTAGTATAACATCAGACAAGGAGAAGCGTACCACTTGGAATATGAAAGCAACAAAATAATTACAAAACCGACGAGCCTTGCAATTTCCGCTCCAGATGCATTATAGTACTTGACATGACAACCGGTGGATTACAAAAGTAATCTTACGCGTTCACTCGCATATATAGGAGATAACACACAGATGTGATGAGAAAATAAAAAGGATTTGATGTACTAATTTATTATGAAGCTAATAACTATGCACCGGAGGTAGCAGTATCTCGGAACCAGGAAGGCGGGCATCAGTCGATCGACACATGCGGTCCATGGAGGCATGGACTTGTACCCGCCGTCGACACTCTACTCAGTGTTCTCCTCCTGCTTCATGCAACGGAGGCTGGCGTCGATGTCGAAAGGCGCCACCTCCACCTTGACGGCAAAGTTGGCCGGAGCGACAGGCGCAGCGAATGGAGCGGCGTGCGCCTCGGCGGCGAGGAACTGCAGGAACTGGGCGGCCTGGGCCTCGAAGCTGGCGACGGCGTGCACGTCGCGCGTCGGCGGGAGCTTCACGTCGTAGTAGTCCATGGCGCCCCAGAAAGTGGCATCGGCGGCGGTGTAGCCTGGGGCGGGAACGACGACGACGGCGTCGGCGGGCGGGAGAGGAGGCAAGATGCCGACGGCGCGGAAGTAGTCGTCCATCTGTTCGATCGTGAGGTCCTCGAAGGCGGCGGGAGGCGGAGGAAGCAAGTGGTCGTAGGCCCAAGGATCCATGATCCCCGCCATCGATGGAGTAGCAGGGAGGGCGGACGATCGGCGTGGAGCAGTTTGGCGGTGGCGGTGGCGGTTGTGCAGGGACAGGAAACGGCAGGCTGTGGCGATGTAGCCTCGCACCCCCCTCGGTCCTCCTCTTTATGCGGGAGCGTTCTCACTGGGATCGAGGCGGGAAAACCCGACTCGGTTTGCCCGACTCGCGCCTCGGTTCCGCTCCGTTCCGTGGTCGGACGACAGCAAGGTTACCAAAAATAAGCAGGGGCGTTTCGATTCGGCGTGGCGGCAGTAAAAAGAGATCCGTGGGTGAAGCGTCGCCCGATCTGCCGTGCGTGCCCGCGCAGTCGTCTTTCCGAACCCGCGCCGCACGGCCGGCGCGCGGATCGAGGCGGCGTGAAAGTGAGAGTGCCTTTTGGACTTGCGCCGTCGCAACGCGACCGACACGCACGACGGTTTGTTTCCGCGTCCTTTGCAACACTATAGTACGACTACGTGCCGGAAGAGCGTCCTCGAGCGCCTCCGTCGTGGCGAGCACCGTGTGGACACCTCCAAGATTCGGACCACCTCATCGCCGTCGACCTTCACGGCATGCCGCCGGTCGAGCTACGCGTCGGCGCGTCGCCCGTCGACGGTCGATCGAGACCACGGCCACCTCGTTGCCGTGCCGTCACCGTGAACACCGTGCTTCCGAATCGTGCTCGACGCACGAAGCCGGTGTGCAGCTCAGTGTCCGTACTGTACATAGTCCTGCCCGCAGGCCGCAGCTGTCGGCCTCGGTTTTCCTCTCTCTCTTTGGATCATGTTAATGTCTCCTTGGTTAGTTCTGGCAGGTGGCCTCGTGAACGAGGGCTCCGGGGTAGAAGGGAGTGAAGCGATCGGCGGAAGGCGTTGCAGGGCAGGGGAGGGTTCTGTGACGACGACGGGGCGGTCGCTATTCGAAACAACGACCAGGTGGTCGCCGTTTGAAACAACGACCAAGTGGTCGCCGTCCAGCCGTTGGATCCGATCTTTGTGGTTCGGATCGGACGTGAATTGCCCAGGGTATCGTCGTCCTCGTCAGGCAGGCGCCCAGGTCGGTTCAACTTGAACCGCGGTAGATTGATGCAGCGTAGGAGCGGCGGGATCCGAGGCGAGTTGAGTACCGCCCCATCGACCGCGGTGTCCTGGCCGAGGCTGCCGTCGCCGGCTGTGAGGCCCCAGCCCCCAGGCCAACGGGACGGGAGCATGATAGCGCCGTGGCAGAGGCCTGAGCTGAGCTCGGGCTTGGTGGTGAGCCCGCCGATCGAAGACACGCCACACGCAAAACCTTCCTCGCGCTGCCCTCCTCCTTGCAAGTTTCCTTGTCAGAGAGAGAACGACAGCAGCTGCAGAGTATTTTGCCGTTTCAAAGTTCAGACTGCCACTCCATCGATGAAATACCGAAACAGAATTAAAAAAAGGAGTGCTCATGCGTGAAGCATCACACGTAGTTGATGTAGTTTGCGTTAACATCAATCAATTGTCGAAAATCATTAGAAACTCGTAGCACCGACAGCACCGGTGGACCCGGCCGCATCTCTCTATCAGCACGAACGTTTCGCCTGGTTTACAACACTGTATCTTTGGTGCGAACAGCTTCCAAACGATGGTAACGCGATATTGCAACTGAGCAGTTCGTCGTGCGCAATCTACATTATGCACACAACACACGATAGACATTATGCACACAACACACGATGGACATTATGCACATAACACACGATGGACATTATGCATAGGACACAACCTACATTATGCACACAACACACGATGGACATGACGGCAGATTCCACAAGTTCAATCCACACAAGTTCAATCCAGGCAATTAATCGATAATCTCTGTCTAAACAGGGGGCAACGCCACCAACTCCGTTCAGATAAGCCAACCAAAGTCAACCTAATATTTTACATCCTACCATGAGTTCTAAGCTTACCACTGCTCTGACTGATGGTGCGCGATCAGAACGGCTGAAACAAAATGCCATAGCAAATTGCAACGCCAATGCAAATGGAATGGGACTAGTGGAGATCGATGGGAACATGCACTGGGCTGTTCACTCTCTCTAGACCCTCAGCAAGCTGAACCCCAAGCTGGCCTCTGATCCCTCCTCCAAACGCATACAGCTTGCCTGACTCCGTCACTGCAAATGTGTGTGGATGCCCCATGTCTGCATTAAACCAGTACGAGGTGTTCGTGGGGCTAATCTGCACAATCTTTTTGTTCAGTGCCTTGAGTGAATCGACTAGGCTCGGGGTAGAGAAATTTGGAACCTCGGCGTCATCGTCCTCCTGGCAACAACACAATAGATGATGTAAAAACAATCATGAGCGACGCTTTTTTTCCCGACCCCCTCCAGTACAATAAAAGGATCAGTTAAAAAAGATCTTGATTCTATTCTGCAATTTAGGTTGACATAGATATTTTTTTTCTAAAAGAAGTACTAAGAGAGAATGATCGAACCTGAATATCTACATTCATGGATTCGCTGGAGCCAAAGGAGTACACATCCCCATTATCTGCAACAACAAAGGTGGTGTATTCACCAGTGGAGAGATGAACAGCCTTCACGTTGCTTAACCCTTCTACTATTGTCGGAACAGACTTGGATTCCTCATCACCATGTCCCAAACAACCTGTGTGACCCCACCCCCAGGTGCACACACGGCCGTCCTCACCAAGGGCAGCAGCATGCCAAGTGCCAGCAGCAATAGAAACCGGCTTAAAGCTCAAGGACTGAAAGTGTTCAATCAACCTGGGCATGCCCATGCTATTCTTGCATCCATGCCCAAGCTTTCCTCCTAAGCCACAGCCTACAGAATAAACAGACCTGCAAATCGGTGTTCAACGTTAAGTCGAAGAGGAATATTTTTTTAAAATCGCTCCGAAAGCATATTGAATAATGATAAATACTATATGAGCAGAACCTTACATTCCATTTGGCTGGTAGGCCAACATGAGGAGATAGCAATTTCCTGTAGAAATGTGTGCAACAGGAACATCCTCAAGTCCAGGGAGCAGACGAGGCTCAACATCTAAAGGATCTGAACTGTGGCCAAGCCTCTCAGCTTGGCCCCAAGAGAATGTGTAAACTTGACCCTCTCTGGATAGGACTGCAGAGAAGTAACCTCCTATTGCTGCTTGAACTACAAACACACCCTTCAATGACTCCACTATCTTAGGAGTTGTAATATGATCAGTATGAGAAGCCTCCGAAATTTCAGCCCCCTGGAAAGTATCCTTTCCAAATGCATAGACACTTCCTGTGTCGCTCACAAGCATTGTCCGTCTTGATCCAACTGCAGCTTGTGTGATTCTGATGCCTTGTAGAGACCTATCAAAGAGGTAACAGTTTATGACATCCGTAAATAGTTATATTTCAGAAAACTGACAGGTTACCTGATAAGGCATGGTTTGAACCGGTCTTCTGTATCACCAAGGCCAAGCTGACCAGAGCAATTCGCTCCAAATGAGTACACATCACCATTTGTGGTGATAACTATACTATGGCCTGGCCCAGCAATCACCCGAGAGCTATTCTTCTCTATAACCAAAATGTACCTAAGAAGAAGCTTCCAAGAGCCTCCACACCGCTGTTTTAGAAACTCCCTTTCTTCTTGCTTCATCAGCTTAAACATGGTCCTTTTATGGCACATATCAAATGCTGCAAGCTCTGGAAGTGGCAACGCAACATTTGGAGCAAAATGTGCAGGCTTACTGAAAAATGTACATGTAGCCTGACATAACAGAGAGGCTCATCAGTAGAAGCGTCTACTAAACAAACCATAGAATGTAGTTGTGTGACTTGCCTCTAGAGATGCAAGATCTTTCGGGTCTAGATCACAGGACGAGAGCACATGGAGGACGATGGAGGGGCTCACAGCAAGGGGGAATTCACCTGGGCTACCATCTCCATAGCAATGGCGTTGTGAACGTTCTAGTACTGTTCGTAACGGGGATGAATGGGAGGCTGACTCGTCAGCAATGCTATGGAGATGCATCACCGGTGAGGTGCCACTAGAAGTGGCGTCCATCAGGCCACCGCACTACTCTAGGAATGCCGTTGCAATGCAGATCAGTGGAGCAGAGAATTCAGTCTGAAGAGAAACAGATGACAGTTAGCCAGTTGGACACTTTAGAAAAACAGATTGAGTAGCATTCCAAATTCAGAGTAAGTAAAACTGAACAGATGTTTTGAAGTTATTACACAATAGAAAGCAGAACAACTGAACGGTAACAACAACAGCAACCAGACTGGACGAGCAAGCTCAGGATGCCAGGAGTCCAGGAAAGAGTAAACGAAACACGCATCGTCAGTTGACCTTAGATCACATCACCAAACCAAGACGGATGCAGGTCAGTCCCCACAAGAGGTTTTCTCCACTCGATCATCTCAAGTCAGCAGACACACAAGCAGGGGGAACACGTAGTGAAACAAGATGTTCCGTGATCAACGGCATGGTTGCATCACCGAACCCACACCCAGATCACAAAACCCCACCTTTACGGCATCAATCACCTCGATTTCCCAATCCGGGGACCAAATCCAAAACTACGTACACCGCCGGAGTCACCGGAGAACCGGCGAAACCAACCAAGACCTCCACAAGCCATGAAAAGAACATCCCTTTCCAGTCTAGATCGATCGGGCGCGGCCAGATGACCGCTCCGATTCCATCAGATTCCCCCAAAACTTCTTATCCCCTCCTGTATCCCCCACACCAAAAAAAATCCCCCAAAAAATCCAGTTTGTGGGAGAGAAATCAAGGGGAGAGAGGCAAATAGCATGAATTTAAGCCAGCCACAGGTCCGATCAAGTCATCGTACTAGGATTTATGCGATGGGCTGGTTCATCATCAACCTCGGGAGCAATGCGGGGCGGAGCGGTGGAGAGGTGTCGGGCCTGGGAAGTTTGTTAGAAAGGGAGCCGGAGGAGGCGTCACCGCCGTATATATAGGTGCGTCGGTTGGCGCCGCGTCAGCCGAGTCTGCATCCTGGGCCCGCGGCTTTATCCCGCATTTCTCTCGCGTGGCGATGAACACCTGGTGCCGTCGGCATTCCAGGTTCTGAAACGTGAAAATGGAGGCGAAGAGTGTTCGACGAGGTCGCTCTGATGACGTTAGGTCCCGGAAAAAGAGGACGTTGCCCCCATGATCTTCTCATAAATCTAGAACAGGGTTCAGATTTTTGGTTTACAAAGGGGTTTAATCTGATCAGGCAATGGTGGTTTTATCTTTGGGAAGTAGCCAGCTCGAATGGAACCAGCAACTTAGCCGCGGCAGGCCTGCCGGCGGCGCGGCGTCGCTGGTCGTCGCTGATGGAGGCGAGTGGTGGTAGAAATTCAGAGAATCTCTTAACGCATAGGGCACCTCCGACTTTCTACCTCCTCTCTCCAGATATAGCTCATGATGGCAGCCTGGCTTGGCGGCGCAGGCGCTGCCGGCCGCTGCGGTGGAGGACGGCGGTGGGCACGGCTGGGGTGGGGGAGCCACATTGCAGTGGTTAGCGGCAGGCGGGGCTGGTAGGGCGACAGGGGAATGCGGGCGGAGCCGCAGCGAGGCGTAGCCGGTCGCCGGAGGAGGATGCGGTGAGGGCAGAGAGGGTGCGACGGGCAGAGACGGCATCGAGAGCATCGGAGTCGTCAAAGTAGCTGGGGAGGTGGTTTGGTCGGCGGGGTGGAGGTTGGCGGGCATAGCATCGCGAAGAAGAAAGACTGGTATAGCCAATTAGTCGCGTCTTTATCTTTGCGGACAACGCATTAGTGAAAGTAGGGTCAAATAGCTAGGTTGCCAAAAAGAACGACTAAGTGGGAATCTAAAGTTGATTCACCATAAAACCCTTGAAGAGGCAAAACATATAAAGGACTTACCCATATAATAGGTTTTACCATTTGTCATTTCGCGGTTGCTACTTCGTGCAAGTAAAGGTCCAGTGGTCCCAGCACCATGCCATCCCCTTTAGGAAAAATAAGGATTGGTTGATGAAGGCCAGTGGATGCGGGCCCTTTCGACGCCGCACGTGTTATGGTAAGTAACTACTGCATGGTGTTTTTTCTTCTCCAACTCGTTTCAATCTCCGACAACCCAGCCTTGTTCGCCTTGGCTCCGCGCGTCGCACCCTGGTTGCCGGCCCTCTTTGTTCTACCTTGGCCCCGCACGACATCGCACTCTCCGCCTCCATCGCCCTGCGCCCTAGCTGCTCACCGGTCGCTCGCCCCGACCGCCGTTGTTAGCGTCGTCGCTCCCTGCAGCCGGGCTCGCTTGCTGACCGCGCGACACCCCATTGTTCTAGGATGACTCCCAATTGTTCCAGGCTTGACATGCAATTGTTGTAGGCCTGAATTACCATTGTTCCAGACATAAATTCCTTTTGTTTTTGTTCCTTGCTAAAATGGAATTGTTCTGCTTGACCAAAAAGAAGAGCGAATAGAATGGGAGCAAGAAATGGTGGTTGAAGAATGGAGCGGGAGCAAGAATGGCTGAGGTTGACGAAGGAAGCGGCTAGCGCGATAGGGCAGCGCTGGCACGGTTCCCCTTTGCGCTTGATGACGGTGACAATGTGCGATAGTGAATCTGAACGTTGAGAGGCTACGGTGAGAGGAGGAAGATGATCGAGTGGTGCTATTAGGCTCAAAGCCACGCTCCAATCCGTGCACGGTGTATAAGGTTTGCGCATTCGACGTCGAAGAGTGAATATCGATATTTCTATTCGTTGTTCCAATGGTATGCTTTCAATGCTCCAAAAGTATGACTGAGTGATCTATGAAATCTCAGACATATGAGAACTAACAAATCTCTATTTCTATACATGAATTAAGCCTTGAACATAGAAACCAAATCTGATTCGTGCTATGGAAACGGAGTTGTTTGCTGTAACAATTAATCCTGCATGTCGAGTCGATTGGTATATGACCGATAAAACTAATCAAAACATCGTACGATCACCTCATTATATTAGGGGAAAAGGGAAAGAGAAAGGACTTGCTCGAGGCAAGTGGGTTCTCACTTTTGTTAAGAACTGTGCTCCTGCTCGTGAGACTGTCACGCTAGGCCCCACGCCGACTTCAATTTTATCGTCCAAGAGCTCGCTCAGGCCCCACGCCGACTTCATGATTGTAATGATTTATCGTTCTTCCAACTTTCCAAGAGGATGATACGATCGACTTCTTACTTGTTTTTTTTTTTTGAGATAAACGACTTCTTACTTGGTGGACGCTATCGATCTGGATAGTTTATTTTAGGCCCATCGCCGTGGGCGTCGCTTTCGTCCAACGAAGACGTAAACTGATGCGAGCGCCTAGCAGGTGGTTGTCAGGTTGACACCGTGATGGGCCATGGGCCCATGGCTGCGGGGAAACGTGCTGGCAATGCAGGCTGGAGAATGGTGGGCTGTGAGTGGCAGTGCGAGAGGTTGGGCCGGCCGGCGTCTGCGGCGGGAGCAGAGCGGTGCGCGACGACGTGGTGTGGGCGGCGTTCGCGTGCCGCTGCGCTGGCGGGCGGCAGTCGGGTCGGGGGTGTGGCCATGGACGGCGGCGGTGCCGGCCGGCGCGGAACCGGTCGCCCGCGCGCGTGGCTGCGGTGTACGGCGGTGAAGAGGATAAACCCAGCAAACAATGCAGCACATGCTATCTACGTCGACCAACTGCTAATAACCGCTTCATCATCCGCATGTAGCAGAGATACGCGTCACCATCACACGATCCAACGCCAACGTGTTTGGAGAGCATGGATCCAAAACCGAGCGGCCGAAATTGTCGCGGCGCGCGCCGGTGAGATCCGTATCCTATCTACTACCGACGCCATGTGGCGGGGGGAGGTCGCTGTCACGGACGGCTTCGGCTTCGATCGGCTCGATCGGGAATAATGGCGACGCCGACGCGAAATGCTCGCGCGCGGTCGCACGTTCTCCCCTGCAACATGGCGCCGCGCCCATTGCCGCAGGAAAGTTCCCCGGATATAACAATTAATTCATTCGGATGACATATATATTCCCGCGAGACTGATTACTTGGGTTTTTCTTTCTCTGCTCATGGAGGTTCTTGTGCGGCGCTGACTCCATTTTATATTGGGATCTACACCAGCTCGATCTTATCGTTTGTTTGAGAACTGCATTCCTGTTTTTTCTATTAATTTTCAGTTCGAGTTGGATTCTAGGACCGTCCACGCCTAAGCACTGGCCTTGAACAGCAATGCAGATGCGATTATTTATCCATTCAATAAGCTAGCTCCACGTTCAATCCACCTTAACCACCCTCCCCGAAAAGTCATCGATCGAATTCGAAACTCACACACATACCTTCCTCCCTACTCAAAACATGCGGACTGTGCACGTACAACTCTCACCATCACCATAATCATCACAATCATAAGCTTTCCTTGCGTTCGAAACCACGGCAGCAAATCGCATGCCGGCCCTGAACTAAAACTAAACTAAAACAATACACTCGCGGTGCGGGCATCCAGCCATCATGTCAACCGATAATCAATTCCAGACGCTCATGGCCTAGCTAACCGACCACCCCAATTATCGTGTTTTTTCTTCTTCGCCCCAATTGATCCTATCGCCAAGACACCAACATCATCAAAAGCTCATCATTTTTGGCGCCAACCCCGCCATGTGCGACCCTAGCTCCATTGTCATCTCCATTCAAGGTTTTAAAAACGTCTATGGATCGGCAGCTGCAGAAGTACTTGCTACTATATTAACAACATGCTTGTCCTTTTTTCTGGAAAACTAAAGCTTTTGGGGTCCCACGCTTTGGACTTTGCAGAGATTGCATGCCTCATCGTTGGACTGGGCTTTAAACACACGCACGCTCCTAAAGCCAGCCTGTGCTAACCCCCTTGCAGTTGGATCCTCCCTCCTATATATACACATCCACACAAAGCTTGGTATACTCTATAGCCACTAGAACTCAAGTTTTATTGTAAGAAAGTGAGGCCATATTGAAGCAAGAAGCTACCACAACACCTTTGCAAACCATGATCAAGCTGAGGTACTCCAAGAGGCTCTTCAAGAGGAGCTCCTCGTCGAAGCAGGAGGCGAGTGCTTGCGGCGGCGATGCGGCCGGCGCCGGCGTCGGCGGAGCCGGGGAGATAGAGTGGGAGGTGAGGCCGGGAGGGATGCTGGTGCAGAAGAGGGAGGGAAGGGGCGGCGAGGAGGTGATCGTCGTGAGGGTGTCCACCGGCTTCTCCTGGCATGATGTGTCCATCGCAGCCACCTCTACTTTTGGTGAGTACACTGTTCATATCTGACGACGACTATTTTCTCTGTCTTTTGGTCGATATGAGTGATTTTTCATGCTCCATTTCGTTTGTGGTCGTTGCTAGAGTCTGGATTAGTAGTATGTGACTTGGTTCAGTAGTGGTTTTCTTTCTGGGAAAGTTTCCATCACTCAAACAGACTTCTTTTGTGGAAAACCGAGAAGTTCAGGGCTAAATTTCCTTGAAGAAAGGATAGAGGAGTTCAGGGCTAAAGTCTGCACGTTTGGCACTCTTTTGCAGTGACGTGGGTTGTCTTTGCGATCCTCGGTGAGGTTACTTTAGTCTTACCCCTGACGAATCCTTGGAAGAAAAAATGCATACAATGAGTTCAGTTATTTGGTAGAAGTTGGACACAGTTAATACTGCTTCACAAGTGCACTTCTGCGATAGCAATAGCAGCGACCGTGTACTCACGACCCACTGCAAAAGCGCCTCTAGGTAGTTCTGCTCCAAAATTTGCTCATGTTTGGTCACGAAAATCAGATTAAAACCTTGGTCATGAGTCCAGATCCTTTTTCAGATTAAAACCTTCCCTTTTCAGTTTCCACACAGCTGAATCCGTCTTGCAAGTTCCGATATTTTTGTACTACGTACATGACAGCTAGAAAAGTCGGCACCTTGAATACATAAAGAACCAACAAGCACCAGGTCTCCTTCAGAAATCTGCTTCTACTCCAGAAGTCTCACCGTATCTATAAAACCAATGCTGACGCAAAAGAGACTAAAAAAAAGGTCATAAACCCTAACATGGCGCGTGCGGACATAATTTAAGCACGGCTCTGCACCGGCATTGTTGCCAGCTCATGCTCATACATGCACTGCACGCATCTACCAGCGAGTGTCAACGTGCCTCAGAGCCAAGCCAAATAGCACACACGTTGGAACCTTCATCCATTTTGTTTACTTTTTGCTTCCAAACGACGTTGAATATCCTATATGAGTTTCATTTCAAATTTTCCTTTTTTTTCTTAACAATTTTGTTTCTGAATTTGCAGGGGAGCTGAAGGTCATTCTGTCCATGGTGACAGGACTAGAGCCCAGGGAGCAGAGGCTGCTGTTCAGGGGCAAGGAGAGGGAGGACACCGACCACCTCCACATGGTTGGGGTGAGAGACAAGGACAAGGTCCTGCTCCTTGAGGACCCTGCTCTCAAGGACATGAAGCTCCGAGCCCTTGCGGCCCGGGTCACGCCGAGCCCGTGTCAGCCTTTTATCCAAGTGTAGCTTGGCCTACCCGTCGTCCGTTCTAACTATTACCACTTATTAGATTATAAGTTGCGCTATTTACTCGCAATGGTTTAATTTCTGGAAGGTTTTTTATATCCGGAATCCAGGGAAGTTGTTCTTTAATCCCCACTTAGTTCACTGTTAGTGCCCACTCCATTGGAATGGCTAAGCATACCTGAAGATGAGAGTGAGAGAGGTTTTTAATCTTTTAGTTAGTTGCAAGTGCCAGCCATGGTGGTTGTAAACTTGTGATGGGCCTTTTTTTATGGTCCCTACTACTTTGGTCATCTCTCATTCCTACATGGACAGGAATGAGAAGATTGTATGTATCTTTGTGTTAATTCATGTTCTCATAAATGAAGCTAAATGTGCCTTCCTGTCCATGATGAAAGTTCTTGTTTCCTTTTTCTTCTCTCTCTCTTTCTTTCTTTCTTTCTTTAATCTGCATAAGGATGTGATTGTGATGTTTGTACGGCGAAAGAATCATTGTGATGCTTCAGGTTGAAGAAAAGGAACTTAAGATGGGAAATGTAGTCCATTCTTTTAGGCTGTGACAGGTGCTAATGTGTTAGGTGCATGCTGAGATTCAGATCAATTATATTGGACCGCACGGAGCCAAGTGTACAAAATGTCAAAATGGTCGCTGATTTGTTTCCCATTTAGAGACAGCATCAACCTTCATCTGCCTGCTTGCAGTACATCCTCTTGTGCTTGAATTGTCAGCATGAAAGCTACGTAGAAAGGTTTGACGTCACAAGGAAGGAACAAGGGACAGCCAACTGTAGAAATGACCTCAACTGATGGCAACAACTGAATAAAGGAATGTCGAAAGTATCATCACTGACTGGCACTGAAAGTACCTGAATTTCACAACAACAAAAATGCTGGGAAACTTGCACACCAACTTTTTGAAACCAAGACGCGTGATTTACATAAATCAATAATCCTGAAAACAGAACGTGTAGGCCAGCAGCCCGACAATAGTTCACCTATGGAGAAAGAGGAAAAGCGATGTCACAATGGAGCAAAAGATAAGCCCGAAAGCTTCTCAAGAAATGGATGCGATGAACTCAAGTGCGAAGAATGCATATCTCAGCACTCCAATATTTCTCGAAGGTAAATAGTTCTTTGTTTCCTTGGAACTACAACGTGCAAAGGGAATTGTATCGGAGTCTCTTTACCTGAAAGCTTAAGGGCGTAATCCATTTTGTAACTGCTAGCATGAAAGCGCTCGCCAGACCAGGGCATGCTTCGACGCCTGCAAGAGAAAGCAACGAGTTCAGTCACAGAGACTCGGCACGGCGCTGGCCTTTCTGACCTTTCGAGGCGGCTGTGCCTAGCTTTCTTGGGCAGGGTTCTCCGAGGCGCAGGGAAGGGAAGACCAAGATCCTATCTGCAGCCTTACGTGATTAGAGAGAGCTCGACTGACTTTCAGGATACTGATCGATCACGCGTGCATTCAGGTTGGAACCGAGCGCGCACGCGCTTGACCGGCCGCTGACGACGCATCAAGCCCAAATCAGCGAAGAATCACTTCTTGTTGGCTTCATATCGAACTGCGCACCAGGCGTGTGAGATCACAGTCTGGAGTTTGCCATGGATTTAAATTTCAAATTGAATCCAAGCGATCGTTAAGGAAAAGTGGCTCAAACTCTGCTTTGTACGGTGCGTGTGCGCCTGGTGGTGTTCACTGTTCAGCGTTAATGCGGGTGAGCTTCGTATCCGCTGCGCCCAGCAGTGCTTCTGGACGCTCGCATCTGTGCTTCCGCTCCGAGAGTAACCAGTCGGCGTAGGAGACGGCGCGGCGGAGCGCGCCCGGAGCGAGGTCTTGTAGCGCCTGGAGAACTCGCATATCCACAAGACGGGGGACGCGCGGCCCCATCTTGTTGCTGCTAGGGATTGATCGAGATGGGGATAGGTGGGAAGGGGATCCGAGAATGCGGCGGGACTGAAGACGGCTAGGGCGTCCGCCGACGGACGGGCGCGAGAAGGAACCGTGGAAGGGGAAGACAGAGGCCGCGCCAAAAAATAAGGGGGATTTTTGTAAATATTCGGATCGCGATGAATAGTCGGATCCTGACCAGAGACGTATTTGTAAATAATTTGATCGCGATTAGAGGTGTACCTGTAAATAAATAGATCGTAATTATTAATCGCGATCCAAACTAGAGGCTCATTTATAAATTGCTGGATCTCAGATCAGAGCCTCCATTGCAAATATTCCAGGCCGGAGACATGGCCGCCGACGACGCCGCGCTGCGGCTGCCGACCTCTCCTCGCCCCGCCGCCATGTGACCCGCACCACCCTACCTAGAGGACTCGCGCCCTTCCGCCTCCTTGGGCCCTCCAAGCTCTGATCGCAGCCCTAGTCCCATCTCCATAGATGCTCCCGCATCGAGGCGGCGCTCGCGTGCAGCGATGGCGACCGCTCCTGTAGGCTGCGAGGCGGGTCTAAGGTAGGCGAAGAGGGGCTCGGACGTGGCACCGATGAAGTCCCCATGTCCGGCTTCCGTTCCTCGCTGCGCTGGCAGCGGCGCGGCCGGCTCCTCTCCAGGCTGCTCGGCGTACGTTCCACACCAGCCGCGTCAACCGAAGCACAACTGTGATTTGGATGCTGCCGCCGCTTGCAACATGCCAATCGTGGATGCGTGCGCGAACTGACGCCGGTGTGTTCTGTTCTTATCCCGCGGCGTTGAGCTCGTGGCCTCTCTGCTCTGGGGCGAGAAAAGTGACAAGAAGTTGCAAACGAGCAGAAACTTTCAGTGCTGCTCTGTGAGACGCGCCGCTTTCTTCAGTGACAATGACTTCAGTTTCTGAGCAGCATCACATTGCAGCATATACTTATACTTTTTTTTGCGAAGAGCATATACTTAAATTAACCAGTCGTATTTCACACCCTTTCCGAATTCCGATGTACTAATGCATCCTTTCGTTCGTAAGATTATGTGTCACATTGCAGTATACTCCTACATAGGAAGCCGAAAGAACTTAATTGTTACTTGTTCAAAAGGAGATGAGTATGTAGAAACTATGGTTGCAAAATATTGAACCGTGGAAAGCCATAGTTCATTTCAACACGGCAGAAGAAATTAATATTTGAGACAAGGTACATTTACCGCCAAGATCTAAACCCTTCATTCACTTGCTCTCCTTTATTAGGAATTATTTCCAATCTGTATTTCACCCTTCATTTAAGGCCTTTTTGTTTGGGATTCTGATTCTAAGAATCCAATTTTTATATTGTGGTTTTCAGAATCCAAATTCTAAAAGCAAAAGCTGGAGCTGTTTGTTTCCTTGTACTGTGACTCTCTCGATTCTTGCCTCAAGAGAAAAGTTTGAAATGCCTTCAATTTTATCACATCATGTTTGGAGCAATTAGAAGATATAAAAAATTCAGAATAATTATGAATACATAATGTTGGTACAAATTTAACATTGATTCATACAAATATTCTCTCGTAAAAACGCACTCCTAGCAACGTGGGTGGCAGCATAGGTAACTTCTGTGAACTTCAATAAGCATTTTGGTCTTTTTGCAAAATAAAGTGTGTAGAAGCTAGTCTTGGCCAAATTCTCTAGATTGTGGAATATAGAGAATCTGATTCCACGAGCTAGGTACACAATCTGCCCTTTTGTTTTGATTGTGATTACGATCCGAAAGATACGGGGCCCGTTTCTCAGTTTGCAATTACGATCCTAGGAGGCCTTCTTCCTTCCGGCTCTGTTTCCCCCCCGGCCGTCGAGTCACCGCCGGAGCCCTAGCTAGCGAGAGGAAGGGAAGCGTCGGGATGACTGACCCCAATCACAAGCGCAAGGCCACGGAATCTCCGAGGACCAAGCGTGAGGCCACGGAATCTCCGACGACCGAGCTCCCAGCGCAGTCTGAGCCCGCCGCGGTACCTCCGGCCCGCCGCCAGGCCCGGCTCTGGGCCTAGGCCATGGGGGCGACGGCCTAGGGCCCAAGGGAGGGAGGGGCCCAAAAATATTTTTTCTCCATGTATAGATGATCAGCCCCTTAGTCCAGACAAGAATTTTTCCTGTGGCCCAGCAACTACCTACAGTCCAAATTGACGAATGTCCCTTTTAGGCCTGTGATATGTACGCTCCAGACTCCAGTTTGGCACCGTTCGGCCTTACGACTTCGCCGTTTCTCCGCTGCCTCATCTTGTCGATGAACATCAATACGAATCGTGATCCCTCCTTCCTGTGGCTAAAACAAATCCAGCGAAATCAGGTTTCTTGTTCTTTTTTCATTAAATTCACATCAATAGCCGAGTGAATTGCTATCCCTCCCTTCGTGATTGTGTCTCAATTAATGACTTCCTCTATCTCTGTTTGCAAGTTAGGCCAATAAGTTCTTTTCGACTACTATTGTTCAACTACTACGAAAATATGCAACGTTCATCTTAGACTAAAAATCCAGATTTGGTGAACAAGAAGATTCACTTCCAACAAGTATCTATCATCCTAGGGCGTGGGACAGCCTTGAAAAGAATGCATGAAACATCCTAGTTGAAAAAAGTCATGTGAGGGAAAACAATTTGAAATTCCCTAGCTATAGTTTGAATAGACATTTTTCATGTTCTTACTAGTCTAGAAAATTGAATAACAGTGAGTTGGTTGATAGAACATGATTGGTTTACTCAAACCATGTGAACAAAGTTTATTTCTTTTGTTGTAAGTTGACTAACGGTGCGAAGTTCATCGATTTCGCAATTATATATTTTTTGTGTGTAAATTGTGAAGTGTACACACACATTTTTTTTTGAGCCCGGTCTACACACACATAGCCTATAGGGCCCCGTTGCCGAGTTCGCTCGAGGGCCTCTCAAAGTATAGAGCCGGCCCTGCCCGCCGCCGCAGCAAGCACGACATGATCATCGGGTACCACCTCCGCAGCCGCAACGTCATGGTCCCGCGCGACAGTAAACCCTTACCCCCACCGTCCCCCCGGTAAGGTTAACTCCATAGCCTCCCCACTCCTCCGTCCCCTTTAATTTTGTATTCGCTTGCTCGGATTCTGCAATATTCTAGTGCCATTCTTGATTTGTTTAGTCAAGTTTGAGATCCAAGTACGAGCCCTTTCGTTGCTATTGGATTGTGGTGATTATAATTTTTTAAATCTCCTCATGTACAGCCTACAGGAATCTACGGTTTGCCTCTAGCTATATTGACTAGAATACTACATACACCATGCCTAATATGAAATTAATGTAAAACAGAATCTCATATACCTTGATTCTATCGTTTGCCAATTTATGATTTTCACATGTCATCTAGTTTTTCTGCATGCCTTGTTAGGAGCGCAGCAAGCTATAGTTCTTGTCTGCAAAATTAGGAGAAAATACAACTTCCCTGGACTGCAATATATTTGGAGCACTCAAAATCCTACTACATCACTTTGCACAAACAACCATGAACGTTGTTCCTAGCCAGTTCATTTGTGTTATTAAATTTACCAGAGTGAGGTGTCTGCCATGTCTCCATTTTTCGAAATGACTAGCCTGTTTCGTTTGCCCATGTGTGCTATATTAGTTTACTATTACCAACTATGAAGCTTTATCTCACTACTCAGAACACACTTGAGGTCCACAAAAGACGGTTTATCGATGCATCATTTATCACTTTTTCAGAGCCATTTTACAATGCTTGATCCACTTATGTTGGAACTTCTGCTCTTGCAGAGAGGAACGGGAGCCTATCCCATCAAGGCAGACCCTGACATGTGCAGAACTAGCTGTGGAGCACTATAACAGTACTCCCTCTGTCCCTAAATAGCTGTCTTTCTCGCTTCCCGAGAAATGAATTCGGTCAATTTTATATTAAAATATATTAATATTTATAGTACATAATTAGTATCATTGGAACGCTCTTTTAGTCTAGTTTTTTAACAAATTTATTTGGAGACACAAATGTTGCACGTATTTTCTACAAAGTCAGTCAAACTTGTGGCACGCACACCAACGGCGACACCTAAAACGGGACAGAGGGAGTATGAATCAGGCATGTACTATATGAAACTATGCAAATAGTGTATGGCACCACTTAATATTTTGCTTTGTACTTGTATTGTGGTCTATCAGTGACAAGCATAAGACCAGCATGCTTATAAGGCCACAGAGCACTTTTGGAAACACCTGGCATATATATCTGATTCGCTCAGGACAAAATGCACCCTATTTATTGTGAATCCACAATTGCAACACAAACACATGGGATTTTCATAGGCAAATTCGTTGCAGTTTTAGCATCCGAAGATCAGATCACATCTGTGAATCCATAATTGCAACATTACACATGGGCTTTTGATAAGTGAATTTGTTCTAAGTTTTGGCATCTGAAAATCACGTTACACCTTTGAATCCACAACTGCAACATGGACATATGGGATTTTCTAATCTGTTGCAATTTTAGCAGCTGAAAATCATGTCAAGCTGTTACAATACAATATTCTTCTTTGTTTTAAGATTTTCTTTTTTTAGTAAGAGCTTACCCAGTTGCTACATTCTTATGTTATGAGTTTTCAGGGAGATGAGCATGAGCTAGTTGAAGCCGTGGCTAGTAGTGCCTTTACTTTCAATGGCACTTGGGTGCATGTGAATTTTCTTGCGAAGCAAAAAGTTGCTGCTAGCTGTGTTGATCTTAGTCCTAGCTTCTTCTTTGCTGAAGTGAAAGGAGATATCAAGGGACTCTCTTGTGTTTCATGTGTCAAGATGGATTCAGGTCTGCCACCGATTCGACTTTATCTTTTCCTAGTTGTGGTTCTGCCTATTGAATTATGTACCTTTTGGTATTCAAGCAGTGATGAAATACTAGCGATTTGATGTCAGGAAATGCAACATATGACGTGAGGTTGCACTCGATAGTGATATTTTTTCCGTTCTCTTGAACTGCAATGTGCTTAGTAAATCCTATGGCCTATTACATAGTGACGCAGATTTGCTTTATAGACAAAGTAAGACTTAACATTGTTTTTTACTTGTTTCACGACCTGTTGTCCTTGTCATAACATGTAAAATACTTCAGCTTATTAGTCTCTCCTGTTTTGTTATAAGTTCTATTTTAGTTGTATCTGAAGTGCCACAAGCTAAGCATATTAACTGCTCTCTGTAGGTAATCCGAGAGACTTGGGTGGTTGTAGGATGTGTCCCCATAAAATCCTACATCCAGCTGCTGGTGGGTATCGCACGGCACAACCTATCCAAAAGGTTGCTTTCAGAAAGAATTGTGTCGTCGTTTTCTGAGCGAGCACAGGTTACCGTCATATATTGTAGGGAGTTTTTTCTATCTCGGTGTCACTGATATTTCTTACTCTATGTGTATTCTAAGTCAGTTTGTTTCGGCTCCCATCCAGCTTCACTATAGTCACCTGCTTTATCTTTGTGGGATATTGTGTTGTGTTATCTTTGTGGGACTATCTTACGTCGTCTGTTTTTTTCACACTCCAGCTCTTTACAGCTCCAGGCATATTATGATGCTACTTGGGCTACTGACCCCTTTGATCGTTGATCTCTTTCTGTCTTTTTTTTTGGTGGTTCTCTCATTGCTTGAATGAAGGACTAAGAAGCAGACATCAGTTTCTCGTTCGAGTGCAGAGCTGAGTTGCATGCTATGGTTCTTGTGACAACAGAGGTTACTTGGTTATGGTGGTTGCTTGTGGATTTTGATTATTCTGTTTCTGTGTCCACAACAGTATAGGTGCTAGTAGTATGAAGCATGAGCTTGCTAAGCATATTGGTGTGGATGTAGTTGATTCCTTCATAAATGCGCAGACAAGAGCTTTTATCTCTTCCAACTCTGAGTTCTTGATTCACCATGAGTTTGAGAGAGGGGAAGGGGTTGTCTGCATATTTTTCCACACTACATGTATATAATATTTATTTAGACCTAGTGCCCTCATGATGAATACAAGTGTTATTCATAACAAAAATTATATTAATACACTTTCTGTTTCTTCTTCTGCTGCTGCTATATTCCAAAAGGATCAGGTACGCTGAATCTTAGTTTGGATCAATACAACTGTAGAGTCACTACACCTGTTTGGAATGGAATCCTTTACGACCGTTTAGGCTCCGTTTGGAACACAGAAATTTCACAAGAATTTTACAGGAAACAGTTTAATTCTCGCAGGAATGGAGATGGATTCCTCCATTCCAAACGGGGCCTTAGTATTCAATCAATCCACCAATCCCCAAGTCCAGAAAAAAACATGTGGACAAAAGATTTCTTTCCAAACTTGTGCTACTGAACTGACTCAAAATCTAGAAATTCGAATTCACTACTCATGGAGTACAAGAGTACACTGTACAAGGTCTGGTACTGACTTTGACTATCGACATCATCCTCCTACCACGGCACTTACCGTTGCCATGTTTTTTCAATCGAATGACACGTTGCCATGTGTATAGTTTACCCATGAAGAACGCATCTGGCCGACGGCCGACCATTCATGTGCCCCATTCCTTTCATCCTCCGCTTGCTCATCTTCTGCCTGCCTGCCTGCGCCTCCTGCTGCAACTGCAACTGCAGCTGCATAGCCCCCGGCTCTGCCGCCTCCGCAGCGCCGGCACCAACCTCCACTCCACCAGCAAACGGGCCGCAAAGCGAGCTCCTTTTCGCCTCCAAATCCCGGTTAAACAACCACGCCAGCGACCTCTGCGCTGCTTTGCTCCAGTGCTCTCCCACCCGGCATCAGATCCTTCTCGCACAGCACTAGAGCAGTGACAGCGCGCGACGGTTGCCAAGTCAGTCCCGCTTTTCTTGGTGGTCGTAGCCCTTTTGTTTAATTAACTGCCCATAACCACCGCCAATCCAATCTCTCGGCTCGGTTCCTGCTTGCCAAGCTCCACCTTTCTTGGCGGCTCCTGGGTGGCTGGGTTCGTCGTGAATACTTTCAGATTTCCCATCTCTGCTCCGGGCTTGACGAGGGACTGGTGAGTTCTTGAAAAGTTTGCTGTAATGCAGTTGGTACCTGTAGGAGAGAAGTTCAGTATCTTCCTGTTTTTCAGTCTACGATGGAGCTATAATTGGATTTGAAGAAAGGGAGTGAGATTGTGACGAGTCTTTGGCCAAGATTGCCAATGGAGACTGGGTTTTGGACATCTGTTTGGAGCTTCTTCAAGTTCCTGCCTTTCTTCTTTGGGCTTCTCCTCCTGGGGATCATTAAAGGTTAACTGCCCATTTGCTGCCTTAATCCATTTCCTTGGTTGCTTCTCCTTTTTTGTGTATGGCTTGGGATTGCAATGTAGGACGGTTTCCTTGTTTCATGAATCCAGTTAGCATATTTACAATTTAGTAGTCGAAGTGAAGAATGGTTGTTGATTGAATAGCTGTCTGCACGACCCGTTCTCATTATGATCTTACTAATGCTTGATTGCTCCATTAAATTATTGTAGGCTTGAAATTTCAGAAACGGAGATTGCTTTGATTAGGCTTGCATATATGCTTGTAGCACCAATGAAGTTGGTGTGCAGTATTCTTTACCAATAATGGAACCAATGTTGTAGATATTATTTGTTAGGTCAGCGATAAGACCAAATTCAGAAGATTCCATTGTTTTAATTCTTTTGGCAGCGGATATTGACTTCTATAATTTGCAAAAAGACTAAACCTTATGGACATTATCCAATCTGTCTGATACATTTTTTTGCATTTACGGATACATTCTTATCATTTTAGTTGGACTTAATACTTTGTGGTGTTGTGCTTGACGAGGGATGTAAATGATTGATGTACCATAAGCGATCCTAATTTTAGCGATGTGCAAGGAAATGTGTATTCCACAATGTGCTCTTGGTGGACATTCATACTTTTGCTACATTTGGAGTGGTTGACTACTTCGTATGTTTTGTTGAATCTCCGTCTCCGTTGGTTAATAGATTCATGTTAATCTTGTCCATACAGGTGTTCTCTTTGGCCCATGGGCATGGCTTGTCATGACAATTGGAATTTCTGTACTCATTTTGGGATTGTGGCCTGTGCATGTGATTTGGACATATTACTGCATAATCAGGTAGTGTTTGCAATTTATGCAATTCAGTTCTAAAAGAAATATCATGTAATTTAGTGAATTTAGATATATTAATAACCTTTTTTATGAAAGTAGAACCAAGGTGGTGGGACCGGTTGTAAAGCTGCTGCTTCTTATCGCTGTAACTGTGCTCTTAGTTCTATGGCTAATAGTTGGCATCGTTGGAAGCATCCTTGCTGGTTTAGCTTATGGCTTTCTAGCACCAGTAATGGCCACATTTGATGCAGTCGGGGAAGGGAAAGAAAAGTCACTTGTTCACTGTTTTCTGGTACAGCTTACTTATTCTGCTTTTATTAACTTTTTATTCTAATATCTGCTTTTATCAAACTTTAACATGGTTAGCTAACTTGAAACTCAGGATGGAACATGGAGCACTATCACGGGAAGCTGTACAGTAGTCAGGGACGTGAAAGACATGCTGTTACACTCGTACTTTTCAATTATGGACGAGATTCGTCTTCACACACCTCCAGATGGAAAGCCGTATGAGATAAGGTCTGCATTCTGTTTCTTTTTTCAGCGTTTTCTGTTCTTCCCAATAAGTCCGCAACTTTGTTGCTTCAGCTTTTCATCTTGTGCTTACACAAAACTCCTTTTGAGTTTCCCGTCATTACAGTACCGCACATTCTAACCAATTGTATTAAATGAATCATTTTAACTGCGTAACAGTAGATTTTTTTTTAGCATGCGACATAAACTACTTTGTATTAATCTTGGGCACCTCTTCCTTATAGGAATGCAGTAAACAGTAAACTTCTCACCAGAAAAGTAGGAATGCACAATAATTTCATACTTGAGAAACCATCTGTGTGGAATTCCGCTTCGGAAATGAACGTTGCTATGCCATAAATTATAATCTACTTGCTACATGTTTATGTACCCTAGTAATTAACTTTATATTTTCCAGGTTGCTTCACATTCCTGGTGCAATATTCACTGCTGTTTGTGGACTTATAGTGGATTCAATAATGTTTACACTGATTGCCTTGTACAAGTTCCCTGTGATGCTTTTCAAAGGATGGAAGCGGTTGATAGAAGATCTTGTTGGCAGAGAAGGACCTTTTCTTGAGACAGCTTGTGTGCCTTTTGCTGGTCTCGCTATACTTCTCTGGCCATTTGCAGTTCTAGGAGCTTTTCTAGCCTCCATTATCTGCAGTATTCCTTTTGGTGCATATGCTGCTGTTGTGGTTTATCAGGTATCAACACACCTGTTTGGGCTGGGAACAAAAGTTTCATGCCTAGCATAAAACTCGTATTATGATCATATATTATCTGATCAGATTGTTAGCTGTAGAGGCATGAAGCTCACTTTTGCAGTCTTGTTCATGTTCCAGGAATCCTCCCTTTTTTTGGGACTATCTTATGTAATATCATCAGTATCCATCTTTGATGAATATACAAATGATGTACTTGACATGGCGCCAGGATCTTGTTTTCCCAGGTATAACTGGTATATTAATAAATTGTTGTCCTTGCATCGAACGTTCTGAATAATGCAAGTTATTTAAGCAATCATCTTCTATGTTTAGGTTTAAATATCGGAAAGATGAAGCTTCATCACATGGTGGTTCACTCTCGAGGCCCACTTCATTCAAGGAAAAGCCTGATGTGAAGAAAGCTCCACAACGCGTTACATCATTTAAAAGTAGCTTTGATGAATTTAATCCATTTAAGGTGATTTTTACGGGCAAAACTACTAAAATATGCATTCTCAGTAAATAACAAGTCGCATTACTGCCATTCGGTCAATATACACTACCTTAAAGTGTATCTTTACTTCTGTAATATTTTACCATGCAAAAAATACGATTATTCTATATTTGACTATTCTGTGCAGTATAACTGACTTAGATTGTTACTTAGTTGCTAGACCACCTATTCGCTGAGTGTAAGCACCATGGCAAGGATCTGGTTGCTGAAGGAGTAATAACCCCTAAAGATATAGAGGCAACAAAGGCAGGCAAAGTCTTCAATGGGCTACTTAATGTCGGTTTACCAGCCTATGTTATCTTTATGGCACTCCTCCGATCTGCAAAAGCTAATTGTGATGGTCTTATTTTGAGTGAGTGAAAAAAAGGTTTTCTTTACAGCTATATGAGGTTTTACACCTTCTCTTGACTTGCCTTGAAATATGCAGGTGCTGGCTCTGTGATAACATCTGAGAATAGGCCTAAAAGTACAATTTTTGATTGGTTTTTTGACCCTCTGATGGTCATCAAAGAGCAACTTAAAGCTGAGAACTTTACAGAAGAAGAGGAAGCATACCTGGGAAAGCATGTACTCTTGATCAGTGATCTGAAGCGCCTCAAGGAGAATCTTCCTCATCTACCATCGTTGAATGAGCAAAAACAAGCAGAAATAGAGGCATTTGCTCGAAGGTAATTACATTCGCCGCTCTTTTTCAACTGCTAAAGCAAAATTATCCCTTTCTGATTTGTTTTTATCCTTCGCAAGGTTGCAAGGAATTACAAAGTCAATATCAAGGTACCCTACAGCCAAGCGCCGTTTTGACGCACTTGTGAAGGCACTTTCGGAAGAACTTGCGAGGACAATGGGTGGCAGTCAGTCTGCCAATGGATCTCAAGTTCCAAAAATGAGAAGCGGTATCGTCCGAATGCTCAGCCAGAGATCACTAGGGAAAACAACCACCACTCGAGCTGATGATCAAGAAGCCCAGCTGACAGGTGGTGCTTAAACTGTCTGATATCTTGGAAAAAGCAGTGTTCTCCGAAATGCTGTGTTACAAAACATTCTCCATCGACTTCCGCTGGGCCATTTTTGCTAACTTTGTACAAAAAAGCTAACTCTACAGTACGAAGAGTTAACCTTCATTCTGATGTGTTTGTTTTGAGAACGGTACCTGGACACGCAAAAGGCTATGCTTACGAGTTACGAAGCAAAGTCTCATTTGAACCTGCGTGCTGTCATTGTCTCATTGACTCTGCTCATCACAAGTGTTGCACTATTGTGGAAAAATCACAGGAAACTTGGAATAAACGTATAAAGTAGAGATGTTTTTGCAAGCACTTTGTGATTAAGGTGAAATAAATCCATGCACATTTTTTATGAATCCATCCAATTCCAATTCAGACTTATAACCTCATTTTGCCGCCTCCATTTTCAACTAAAACATCCAGAGGAAAAATAAAAAGCCATTTGACATTTTCTACAGGCAAAGAAATAGCATTCGGACGCAGCTAAACAAGACAAAAAAATAATTCTGAAAGGAAAGGGACATAGTTTGTTCGGGTTAATTGCATTGAAATGAAAAATTACACGTTTGCGCTTCCATAACCGTGGTTGGTACAATAGTCTCAAGCTTAGCATACGGCGAAAGTAATATAGCTGAATAAAGTGCCTATATCAAAGCTACATATATTCTCCAGAAGAAGACATGCATTCAACATGTATCAGGGACATCACTGAAACATTATTGTGCCTTCTTCTTGGCATCCTTAGCTTGCCCCTTCTTGCGGATCTTGATGCACATGTTCAGGCGCACGCTGTCTACAACCGACTCGGGAAGCATGGAGATCAAGAACCACATAACAGAGTGTGGCCAGTACGGTGTGCATCTAGGCTCATATCCAATATGGCGAACAGCAGCACGAGCATAGGTGTCAGCAGATGGGACCATGAAGGAAGATCTCCTGATGGATGCCATCTTTGTTGCCACATAAAGGGGGACCTAAATAGATTGGAGAAATCATGTTAAAGGGTGCAAAAAATAGACTGTCATATTTTTTTTCCCCTAAGCAACATAGATGCAACATTTGTTAAAGGACCGGTTGGATATAAACAGAACTTGCAAAATCATGATTAATGAGGCGGGCTGAAATTTTCAGGACCACTTTAGTTTGTGAGCAATATCACACTGCAACATAGGATTGCTTTCTGTCATAGCACATATAGGAAGCTGAAAGAAATAAATGGATTGCTTCGTAAGGTGTTTTCTTTTAGTTTCACTGTTGACAGAAGAAATTATGGTTGCATAACATTTCTGGTGAGTCTAAAATGACCAGAGACAAGATAAAGTTGCACGGGTATGGTACAGTCGTTGCAAAGAGATAATAGTTGTTACCTGGCACTGCACATCAATACCCTTGCTCTTGTACTCAACATATAAGCATCTAGAGAATTGATCAACGTACCTGAAAAGTAAAAAAAGAAACTACTTTTAGAGAGCACTCAGTAAGTCAAAGAGAGTGTGCATGTTTATCTACTTGAGGGATGTTTTTTTACATTAAAAAAAGAGTGATTATGTCAAACTTTTCCAACTATATAAAACAATTGCTTATTCTGCAAAGCGTGTCGTGACAATATGCTACATTACTTTACTTTAGTGTTTACCAATTTTCGCTTAAGATAAACTGCATGACTGGAAGCTGCCGCAGAACTAGACCAGGTCCAAGAAAAAACAACATAAAAGTTTTCAATTCGCATAGAAAAGTAGTTCAGTTGCATAACTATGCCAACATATAAAATTGGATTCCTCTTCTTATAGCTAATACGCTCTTGTTGAATTCACAACATCAGATCTTATAATTTGAACATGTCAAATAATCCTAGAATGATAAATTTTCAGTCTCCAACTCTTTCTATCCTCCTCTCCCCGAAGAAAATCTGCTATGACTACGACATGTGAACTAGGAACTCACACTGAAAGTGCTTATTTTGATTCCCTATCCGGTTTTGCTAGAATGATTGCAGATCCTAACAACCACCATAAAAAGGCAAGTACAGGCAGGCAGGAAAGGTGTGTCCTCTGTTCTCAAGTTTACTTGCACTACCGCTATCTATCCTAAAATCAAGTCAATATAAGCTAAAACGTGAAGAACTGCTACAGTAAAACATCGGCATAGAGTAAATAAAGCAGGAATTTGAGAGCAGGGAAGCGAGGAAACTCACGCTTTGGTGGCGGCGTAGACAGAGTAGAGTGGATCCGACGGCACGACAGAGGCGGCGCCGGAGCCGATGTTGACGATGGCGCCGCGCTTCCTCTCGACCATGCCGGGCAGCACGGCGTGGGTGACCCGGGTGACGCCCTCGACGTTGACCCGGATCAGGCTGCGCATGAGCTCCTCATCCACCTCGTGGAAGTAGCGCGCGTACGGGTACGACACGCCGGCGTTGTTGACGAGGACGCCGACGTCGAGGCCCCGGATGGCCTCCTTGAGCGCCTCGACGCCCGCGGCGAGCCCCTCGCCGGCGAAGTCGAGCACGAAGGTGCGCACCTCGGGGACCTTGGGGTGCTTGGCCTTGATCTCGCCGGCCACCGCGGCGAGCTTGTCCGGGTTGCGGCCCACGAGGACGAGGCCGAGCCCGGCGGCGGCGAGGCGGAAGGCGATGGCGCGGCCGATGCCGTCGGTGGCGCCGGTGACGACGGCCCAGGGGCCGTAGCGGCGGCGCAGGGGCTTGCCGGGGCGGAGGAACGCGGCGTACACCCAGAGGGCGAG
This sequence comes from Eragrostis nindensis, assembly GCA_012490785.1. Taxonomy (NCBI): domain Eukaryota; kingdom Viridiplantae; phylum Streptophyta; class Magnoliopsida; order Poales; family Poaceae; genus Eragrostis; species Eragrostis nindensis. Next base: position 125,194 of record JAAXCT010000150.1, on the reverse strand, counting down.
GCGGATGGCGGCGCGGGCGGCGACGAGGAGGCCCACCGCGGCGAGCGCCAGCGCCCACGCGGGCTGCGCCTTGAGGAACTCGACGTGGGCGCACGAGCCCGCCATCGCCGGATTCGCGAGCTGGGCGAGGGAGCAGGAGCTCGAGATGTGCCGAACTTTGAAGTGCTCAATGCGATGCGATGCGATGCGGTGGCGTCCCGAGCTGGCAGAGGAATTAATAGGGGTGCTGCTCCCTGGTGGGTGGAACCGGTGTACCAGCTACTGAGCCGGAAACCAACTCGACTTCCATGCCGCTGGGAGTTCGCAAACGAACTGCAAAAATTATAAACCGGGTATAGCTCGTATTCGAATTGGATCAAGGTCTCGTGTGCGATTTTGATTGAATTTCCACGTGGTCTAATAAACAAATTTGGACAAAGCCATAAACATTTCTGTTGTATAATTTCCCTGCAATTCAGTTTAGTCCTTAGTATTCGAAACTGGAACCAGTCAAATGACAACCAGAAAGCTGATTTACTTCTGCCACGATCGCTGAAGATGTTCACGTCGTACGACATTTTCAGCCAGGAAGTTTAGGATTATGCTTGTTTGGTCGTACCGTTGACTGAAAAACTGTTTTCTTCCTCCCTGCTGTCCTGGTAACGTATGAACGTTCTGTGTGATCAGATTAATATACTCATGGAGGTTATCGGCACCAGTAAAGCTACTGCCTCACTGCATCTTGACTGTTTCCTTTGAGAGAGTCTGTTGCACTCGTTTGTACTGCGCAGAACAAACTCAAGAGTGAAGTCAGAGAATCAACGGGTAAGAAAACTCCAGTCAATGGGCAGATAACGGGGGCGATCTTTACATGACATAGACCATACGTGGATAGATGTATGCATGATCACTCTCGGGTCATGCTCTTTGGGCACGCACGGCACCATTATATTGCGTGTTTGGTGTGCTCGCTGCTCACATCATCGCGCAATATGTGAAGCGGACACAGGAATGACAAAAAATTACTAGTGGTGCGTCGTGTTCAGCGGAACAGAAAAAGTGTTTCAAACAAGATCCGAGTAGGTGAAAACCTATCGGGTTCATGTCCTGCGCTTGTGCGCCGGGAGCATGCTGCGTGGCCTGACAGCCTCGTGGTCGTGGTGTGCTGGGTTGGGTTGGGGACGCTGGGGTTTGATGAGCTGAAATTAAACACGGTGGTCGCGGGTGGCAGGCGGAAATTCCAACGCCTCCTCTTTAATTTTCCGGCACGGCACAGCACTCGGCCCCCTCCGCCGACGCCGAGGACATCCGTGGCGAATTAACGCGGCTGCCTTGTATTGTAACCTCGCCTTCAATTCGGGCAGGTGGCGGGCGGGTGCTGCCGCTCCACCGTGACGCTGGGCGTTGGGCTAACACCGGCGCGGATGGAGACTCTAATCAAACGAGACTCTGATGAGAGCGTGCTGGAATGCTTAAAAGCGACTTAAGCAACAACATCAACGTCATTTCCGTAATCGGAACGGGTGGATAGTTCGGCCCAGCACCGACTTGACGGCCAGCTCTGCTGCTGACTGCAATGCACGGCTCATGACGACGCATCACAGGTCTGAAAGGTGGAGTATCCGGAGACACGGGCCGTTTCAAGGTTAGGCCATCGTTTCGTTGGTTCTTGGGAGCCAGATTCTTGGGAGCGAGCAAAGAGATGAAAGAAAAGGTCCACATGTCCTAGTGGCTCATCTACAAGGTTTTTCTTTGGTGCTAGTTATGGTCAAATACCAAGTCAAAACTGTGCTGGCCACATTATCTTAAAGCTCTATGTACAAACAACTTCACATTATCTTAAAGCTCTATGTACAAAGTTACGGATGCAAAAAGGAGGATCAATATATCAACATCACATTACTTAGCTGAATAATTCAAGTCGTTCTCCAGGCATGACAGTCGAACTAGTATTACCAGGATCATTGGATCAACCAACGAGGGAAAGCAAACACCGCCAATACGTTTTTTTTTTCATTGCTGCAGCATCATGATTCATGACTACATGACCAAGTCTAGTTACAAGATGCTGATATAACAGGTGCATACGCAGTTTTCGCCTGTCCGACTTCTACATTTCTGGGATGCCAGTCGTCTAATAAGGTCAACCGATAGACAGTTGTACTACCCATATATCTACACGCCAAAATGACAAAAGTCCACATCCTCCTCCAAAAATTATCAACTGGAAACGTGGTTTCCACACAATTTGGTGTACCTCCAGATGCCTGCACAGGATTTGGGGAAAGAAGAGTCAGCCATAGCATTGACAGATACAACAAAAGCATCACGCGCAATTACACAAGGTCCACGCAAGTTTTACCCAAGATGATACACCGTGCACCCATCACTATCCTTTCTTGGTGATCTGAACAGAGTATACTGGCTCCTCATCGCCTGGCTCTTTGAAAAGCTCGCAGAGATTGCCTGTCTGAAGGTTGTTTGCTGCAGCAAACTGTTTCCAGCCAGAGGTGAAGCCCACAAATATCGAGTTTTCATGGTAGAAAACCGGCCATAGTCTCTTCATGTGATCCTTCAGCATTATGATGTTCCGATCTTGCCTTCTTAGTCTAACAGCATTGGAAAGCGACTTGGGTAGCTCCTAGAGGAAGATAAAAAAAAAAAGAGCTTATTGATCAACAACTTGAGAAGTTAAAACTATGAACATGCACATGAGGTCAACCAAGGATCCAATCACAATAATCTAGTAGCCCCAACAGATGAAGGAGACGGTCAGAAGAACATTTGGAGAAATAGTAAGATCTATTGTTACAGCTTAACAGATACTACGGCATACTGATCAACAATATTACAAGTTCCACAGGCAACTTTGGAACTAAAAAGTTCCGTATTATATCAAGTCCAGACAGAGGTCTCAGTAAATGGACATGTTTGACTCTGAACTTCAGGCCCAATGACAAAAGTATCACCAACAAGGAGATATTCTACAGTTTGAATGGTGCAGGTGATGGTTGTAATACGCCGCATACATTTCCACCTGCACCATTCACATCAAACAGCCATCCATTGTTCAAAACCTTTACAGATTGCATAAGAATTTAGAGAAACATTTGAGCTTCAGACTCCAGAACCAATGAAGATGCACGGGTTAACAAAAATGGGTTGTTAGGTGAAACTAGATCCAAGTAACTGTCTTCGCAAAAAAAAAAAAAAAAAAAAGATCCAAGTAACTGAAAATTACTTCCACCGCTCAAAACATATGATGCTTGGTTACTGCTGACATGATCACCAAAACAGCTAACATTATCTATGACAGCAGGCTAGTTGGTATACAGTAGACTAACATTATCTATGATGGCAGTTTTGTATTGAAACTCAAAGAAATCGGAAGAAGCAATTAGAACATTGGTATACAGTGGGATGGACATGGACCAATCTTTGCAGCGGCATTCATAATTGTTGTATCAGCAAAGTAAGATGCATATAATAGCTAGAGAGAAAAAAATAATGAAAGACGACGATTTATAGTCAAAAAAACTCACAAGCCATTTCTGAGTGCTATTAGGAATGCAAAATTGCAAGTTGATTTTCAGTAAAGAACGCTCATCTGGCTCCAGAATTTCAGGCTTTACAGGGGTCAAAATTTCAGTCTTCACATGGGTCAAAAAGTCAATAGAATTTCTATCTTCCTGTTTGAAGACACAATGGTCTGCAAGGTAGAATATAGATTTCCAATTAGGAACACATCATCAAATAGATTATATATTATAACAAATCAAGATAAAATGAGTTCACCTGATTGGCGTGCAGCTACATTGTTGGCACACACAGGAATATCAGTACTTTGGCTACCAACAGTGTCCATTGGCTCTAAGTGACCCATCTTTGCTTCAAGTTTAGCTATGCCTACCAAAAGATATCCAATATATGCTATAAGTAAACGTTATTTCCACCACAAACAGGACAAGGGATCTTGAAAAAGAAATACTTGGAGTAATTTTATAATTTACCTTCTCCGTCGACATTATCGTTGACCTCTGTCCTGCTACTTCCAAAGTTAGATATCCTGTCAGGACTTGAAGGACATTTGATAGGCACAGTTGGCTGTGCTTCAACAAGCACAGAAGTGCCCTCAGATAGAGCAGGGTTTAGTTCTGTTGGACCAGAATTACATGCAACTATAAGATTCGCACAAACAAGATTATTGTCCCCTGGTGCATTTAAAATGCTCTCCACAGTTTCCAATTGTTCCTTTTTTGTCTGAAGTTGAATAACAGTACCTACCAAATAGACATTAAATATATGCTATAAATAGAACTTTCTGCAAAAGCCCTTTTTAAGAAGCAATACAAAAAAAAAAGTGACAAAAGAAAGTGGAGCAATCATAGAAAGTTGCGATAGCGTGTCTCACCTTTCCCATCGATACTATGATTGATCTCTGTCCCGTCTTGTTCGCACTTAGTTACCCTATCACGACATGAGGGATCTTTGAAGGGCATTGCGAGTACTGGTTGGCTACAGGCACGAGTGTCCTTCGACAAAAAACACGTGTCACCACTGTTAAGTCCAACTGCATCATACTCAACAACAAGAACTGGTTGGCTGTCAGTTTTTTGTGTGCTTTCAGGTTTACATAGTTCAGTGTCATTAAGAACAGATCGATCGCTCACAGTTCTATTTTTCCACTTCTCCAAGCACCGAAAACCTCCAGGAGCTTCATACTTTCTGCAAACGTCTCGACTGATATTCATCTCTCCATTATTATTATATTTTTTCACAGCTGTAGTACATTCTAAATGAATGGAACTTATTTCTTGTTTCCATCTTAAGTCTTCACCTGAATCATGTAATTTTAAGTCATGCTTCCACATATCATCATTTTCATGTGTTAAAGGAGCCGCAACAACTGATGCTACTCTCTTTACGCTGCAATTTGGTGATGTACCCTTGGTTCCACACTCTACACCAGGCAAAATTCCCTTCTTATCACCTATTACAGTTGTCTGCCCATGCCCAACCCCACTATGAAGCCTTTTAGGGTCTTCGTTTGTATGAGCAGGCATATGTTGTGTATCAGAATCTGCAGTCGATGTGGTTAGGCTCACTATATTATTTTCAAGTATCAATGGTTCTGAATCCACAATCAGAATCTTTCTTTTGCTGCGTATCGGAGACATACCCTGTGTTCTGCACTGCTGAATGGCCTCATTTCCATTCCTATTATCTAGTGGCACTGGTCCAGACCCAACCATGCATTCAACTCTTTTAGGGTCTTCTTTTGTTTGAACAGTCACATGATGTGTTTCAGGATCTTTCCTTCTAGAATTTTCACCAGAAAAGTAGCAATCACCTTCAGTGTCTTCTAATTTCACTTTGAATGGTATCAAATCAGCATGTATATTAGTATGCATCTTTTTCTTCCGAGCACCTTCTCTTTTCCTCCCAACATCAAAATGCAGTCTTTCACGAGAATCTCTACCAAAAATCCGCACAGAAAAATAGTCTGAAGTTGACTCGGCAGAGCATTCAAACAACAGAAATTCACCCCATTTAATCAAATGGTCAGAAGCAAAATTATTCCATCCCTCATCAAATGCAAGGGAACCATCCACAACAGATAGCCTGACCTTCGAAACCTTGCCCTCAGAGTCTTCAAGATATACATGATGATTAGTCAAATCCTCCAATTCAGGGACAACTGTTGGTGGTATGACCTGCATGTACATATCAGTGGACACAACGCTCAAGATGAGACTATAAGCACCATGGTGAAAAAAGTGACATTATGAGCGAATAACACAGCTTAAAGTTAGGTCTGTTCAAGATAATGACGATAGCTGATATTGTAGTTGGTTTAGGCAAATTAGCAAAATACTAAACTCACAACTTGCCCCTCTTGATGAGGCTCTGAGAAGTATTTAGGGTTTAATCTATTGCTTACTGTAATTGATAAATATTGCTGGCATTGTATAGCCGGTAGTTACAAGCAATCCACAATGACTCAAACTCTCAACTCCTAACCGACTCAATCTCTACTTAAGAAGATAATTTGCAAACAAAGTAAACTAACTAGTACGATCTCTTTGTCGTTTCCAACGTTGATACTTACATAATAATAGTTCATGACCAAGAAAAGGATCAGGAATGGAAAGCTTTAATACACACAAACATACCAGAGATTCCTTGAAATTGTTCCATATGACCTTGAAGAATGAGAGGGGTGTGTTGCGCTTCTTTTCCCCACCACCACAATAGTTCTTTTCCTTCCCGTTACCACTGTGAATCTTCTTCGCATTATCATCGGACTGCATTCTCTTCTCTTTCTTCAATAGTGTATGTGGTTCTTCCCTCTTCCTTTTTTTATTGTTACAGTCAATTGGCACCATCATTTTCCCCTCTTTGAAATCAGATGGCACATTCCTTTTCTTCTGCTTGCTATCATGTTGTGTCTTCATCTCCATGCTTTCATAGGGCCTTCTTTTCTTCTCTTTAGCAGCAGACGTGATTGGCTCTGTCTTCTTCTTGTCATCATTCCTCTGCATCTTATTCTTATTGAACGAGAGTGGTGTGCCCATATCCGCTCCATTCATCTTCTTTTCAACCTTGTGACTGCTCGACATTTTGCTTTTCTTATCCTTCTCAAACGATGTGGTGGACACCCTCCTATCTTTCACATTGTAGTGTCCATTTTGCACATTATTTTCATACTTCTTATCATCTCGCTGAACCTTCTTCTCACTGTTGGTTGAGCGCGGCCTTTTCCTTTCATGTTCCTTCTCAAAGAATGTTGCAGAAGACTCCTCATTCCTCATCTTGCTGTCCAAGTTCTGCATCTGCTTCTGAGTACTAGTTGGCCTTTTCTTACTCTTCTCATTCTCAGAGAATGCTGCAGACACCTCCTCATCCTTCACTTTAAAGTCACAATTCCACATATTTGTTTCCTCCCTCTCATCGCCATTACTGTGGATCTTCTTCCCAGAGTTGCTATTGTTCGACCTTTTCCGTATCTTTTCCCTTTTACATGACACCTTCTTACTATTTAACTTGCTATGGTCATTCCAATTCTCCACCACCTCCTCCATGCCGTCCTCAGTCTGCATATTCTTCTTGCTACAAGATATTTTCAGCTTTTCCTTTCTCTTCTCCTTATCAAAAGAAGTAGGGGATGCCTTCCCATTCTCCACCTCATTGTATATCTTCTTCTTCCCCTCCCTATAGCTATCGGTTCGCTTGCTCTTTTCCCCCTCCTTACACTTATCAGTTCGCGAGTTCTTCTCCCTTTCCTTACACTTACCAGTTCGTGAGTTCTTCTCCCCCTCCTTATAGTTATCAATTCGCTTGTTCTTCTCCCCCTCCTTCCAGTAATCAGTTCGCACGTTCTTCTCACAACTGTTGTTGCTCGGCCTTTTCTTTTCCTTTTCCTTCTCCTTCTGAAGGAACACAGGGGAAGTATTGATATTCTTCACCTTACCCTCAACAATCCGCATCTTCTCACCTCTTTCCTCCACATCAATACTCTGAATGTTCTTCTTGGAGCTGTCGCAGCTTCTCAGCCGCTTCCGGCATGCCAGATTGGGGACAGAACCGCTCATCCTATCAAACCCAATCTTCCACTTCTCCTTCTGTTCCTGTCCAGACATTTATCATACAAAAATCTTTATCAACTGAGACAACGGAGCAAAGCATCGCAACAACAGCCGACAGCAACATAGCGCTGTCAGGAACATAAACCCTTCGAAAACCTTCCAAATGTCCAACTAAAAAATCAAAATCCTCCGAGGTTTTCCAATGAAACCACATCAATGTTACCCCCAAGTAGCTCGTGTGCAACATCCCCACCAGGAAACTGCGGAAACCAAAACCCCAACGCATAAAGTACATAGTGAAAATTCCAAGAAATGGCTCAACGACTATAGAAGCCAAGTCCCAAGAAAATTCGGAGACATCACAACTGAACCTAGAGATGCTCCAAAGAACCTATTAACCAACCTAGAGTATTACTTTCAAATGTCAAAAAAAAAAAAGAAAGAAGGAAAAGCAAGAAAGGAAAAGAGGGGAACCTACCCAAGGCCGATCAAGAAGCCCTGGAGATGGAGAATAACCCGCGCATCAGAACCCGGCGCAGCGCATGGCGAGACGGGTGTCGAGGGCTAGATCTCCTTGAGGAAACGCCATCAAAATGCGCCTTGCTTGGGATCAGAGGGGTTGAGACTATCGAGGAGGAACTCGGCTAGTCCAGGAGTCCGCACTGGTGGTGGTGCGCCTGCGCGCTTCCGATCACTGAAGCGGAAGGGACGAGCAGCTAGCACTAGCTGGTTTCCAAGGTGGGCCGGAGGTGGGACCCGCTTACCAGCGAGTGATGGTGCAGTGGGGCCGGCACCTCGGAGACAGCACGCTCTGGGCTTGGCTGTCAACATCAACGGTCAGAGGACTCAGGAGCAGTCGCGGCGGCCCATCTTCTTGCGGCAAGCAGCAAAGGCCCAAAAGGTCAGTCCAAGCGTGCTCGGACCGAACAACAAAGGGCACCGCGGGCCCATCTCCCTCTCTCCGAGCGAGTCTGCTTTGGTCAACGAGGCGGGCGCACTCACATGAGACAACTCGATCTCGGGCTCCGCAGCGAATCACCCGCAGGGTGCACGTAATCGCGCCCCGCCAGGTGGGGACATCGATGGCCTCGCCGCCGGCTGACAAGCGCCACCAAGGTGACAAATCACCACCGCTGGCGGTGCCACTGCCATATTGGTCCTACGTGTAAGCTCGCCGTCCGGCTGTCGCTGCAGATTGGCTCCACGCAGCCCGGACGGGACCCACGCGCCATCGTCTCCACCGAACCTGACAGCACTTCCTTCTCTTCCCCGCGTCGCCGATGGCTTGATCGGATCCCGCCCGGCACAGATCTAGCGACGCCGCTGCCGACGCCATGGGAGACCACTCCGACTCCGACTCCTCCCCCAAGTCTTCCTCGTCGTCCTCCTCCTCACCCTCCGGCCGTCGCCGCTCCTCTCCGCAGCGCGCCCGGGCCCACTCAGACGAGAGCGGCAGCAGCGACGGCGTCCTCGTCGAGCTCCCCGCCCAGGTACCAGCCTCATAGCCGCCTCTATTCTATATGTTGAGTCTGGAGGAACGGCTGCTAGAAGCTTCTTTCGCGCTGCAGGAAGCGCGGAGCCCCGGGGCTGACGCCGATGGCGGCGTCCTTGTCAACATGCCCGCCGACGACGCCACCAGCGGCGAGACCTTCGAGGACGCTCCAGATGACCTCGCCGTCACCGGCTCCCGCTCCGCACGCTCCCTCGACGAGTCCATGGCCGTCATCGACTTCCCCGAGGTGTCCAGCGTGGACGCGGAGTACCGCAAGTACAAGGTGCTGCTTCCTGGTCATTCTCCCTCCTGTCTGATTAGTTTCGTGTGGTTCAGCGCATAATTTGCAATGAAACGGCTCTGCTGTATCAGTGTGTGATGTTACGCTGAATGGTTTTGGTTCAGGAGGAGAGGGAGGTGTTTGAGCGGGAAGCAGTGGCACTCCGGAGGATGCTACAAGAGATGGTAGGGCAGGAAGCTTCCGTATCATCGCAGGGAGAGGATGCTTCTGAGACGCCGTTGCATTCGATGCTGGATGACTGCTCGAGGCTTGTCCTTGAACTTCATTCGGTGGCACGTTCCAGGGAGCAGCAGATTGAGAGCCTACATGCAAGAGCTGCAGATGCAGAGGTGTCAAAGGAGGTCGCGGAAAGGTCTGAGCAAGCGGCAGGCCGGATGGTTGCATCAATTGATGCTGTGTTTGGGCAAGACGATGTTAGCTTCGAGGGTGCTGATCAGGATACTGTCTCTATTCTGGAAAGGAAGACTTTGTCGCTGGTGGAGAGACACCGGCATGTCTTAATGGGCTTTGGACAGCTTGAACAAGTTTTAGCGGAGGTGAAGCCTGGTTTTGTGGCCACTGGGCAAGGTGATCATGCAACCATTGTAGGCATTGTGACAGAGGAACTTGTCAGCAGCAAGAGAAACGAGGTGGATCTCCGGCATAAGATGAATGCTTTTGCTGAAGAGAAGAAGACTCTTGCTGATGAGCTTGAGGAAGTAAAAGCTGCTCGGGATGCAGCGAATGCTGAGGCAAGCAAAGCAAAGGCAGATCTTGAGCAGATGGAGCATAAGTTGTCAACAACTAAGGAGAAGCTCAGCATGGCTGTTACGAAGGGCAAGTCACTAGTGCAGCACCGTGATTCCTTGAAGCAGGCCATGGCTGAAAAGATGGGTGAGCTTGAGAGTTGCTTGTCAGAGTTGCAAAAGAAATCCGATGCCCTGCAAGAAGCTGAAAAAAGAGTCGAAGAGCTAAAATTACTCCTAGATGAAAAATCGAATGAGCATGAGAGATGTTTGGATGAGCTTCGAGAAACATATGGTGCTTGGGAAGCTGCTAAGGCCACCATTGAGCAACTGAATGAAGCAAACACTGCCCTTTCTTCTATTCAGGCCTCTGTTTCACTAAAAGATGAGATTCTTCAACGCATGGAAGACGTCATGTCTGAGGCAACATTCCCAGAGGATCTGCTCTCTTTGGAGATGACAGATAGGTTGGGATGGTTGGTTGAGCAGAAGAAAATTGCTGATATGATCTTCTCAGAGCACCACAAAGTCAAAGATATCTTAAGCTCAGTTGACATTCCACACTCGGTCTTAACCGCTGAACTGGATTCCCAAATCAGTTGGCTTGTCAGCTCCTTGAACGAGGCCAAAGATGATGCAGTCCGATTACATAGTGAGTCTTCTGCTATGTTGGTTAAACTAGCTGCACATGAATCAAAGTTAGTTTCAATGCATGAGGAAATCGATCGTTTGACAATTATTCTGCTAGAAGAGAAGCAGGAAAAGGACATGCTGGTAAATGAACATTCTGAATTAATGACCCTATACAATGCAGCTGTTGATAAGTTGTCAGTTGTCTCGTCGCAGAACAATGAGCTGGTAAAGGCATTTGCAGAATTTTCAGACGTTGTATTGGAGGATAATGAGCCCTTGGATATAGCCAAATTGGTACAGCAAGGTCTCAGCAACATTCAACAAAGAACAAGATCCTGTTCTATTGATGATGAAAGTTTTGAGAAGTTAAAAACTCTACTGTATACTCTAGATCAGGAATCAACACTATGTAAGATAATTCTTGAGGAAGACATGACTGATAGATCCGAGAGGACTGGCGAACTTCAAAAAATGACACAGGAGATTTATGTTCTGAAAAATGAGAAGGATTCGCTCCAGAAGGAGCTTGAACGGGTGGAGGAGAAATCATCTTTGCTTAGGGAGAAGCTCTCAATGGCTGTAAAAAAGGGCAAGGGTCTGGTACAAGAGCGGGAAGGACTCAAGCGAGTCCTTGATGAGAAGAGCTCTGAAATAGAGAATTTGAAACAAGTTTTGGACGAGAAGAACTCTGAGATAGAGAAGCTAACATATGTTGTGAGTGAAAATAAATCTGAAATGGAGAATATGCAAGAAATTTTGGATGGGAAGAACTCTGAGATAGAGAAACTGAGACATGATTTGGATGAAGTTAACTCTGTAACAGATAGTCTGAAGCAAGTTTTGGATGTGAAGAACTCTGAGCTAGAAAATCTAAAACGTGATCTGGATGAAATTAACTCTGTAACAGATGGTTTGAAGCAAGTATTGGATGGAAAGAACTATGAGGTTGAAAAGATTAAACATGCTCTGGAAGCAAGTAGCTTGGAGATAGAAAATCTAAAGCAAGCTTTGGCTGACAAAAGCTCGGAAGCAGAAAAGATAGGACACGAGCTGGATGCCAAGAACATGGATATTGAGAATCTGAAACACGAGATTGAGTTAAGAGAATCAGCCATTACGGATCTCAGAGAGCAATCTGAGCATCTATATTTGCAGGCTGCACATTTGGAAAAGCTGCAAGCGGATATAATCACCCTTGATGCTGAAAAGGTGAAATTAGAAAGCATGTTGGAAGAGGCCAAACTTCATTGTGACACACTGGCTGACTCAATATCAACCCTTGCTCTTCCTATTGATCAGCCTTTTGAGGAGCCTTTGGAAAAAATTAGTCAGATTGCCCAATACATCAAGGAGACTGAAGTTGCTAAGACTTCCTTGGATAATGAGCTACGCAAGGCAAATGAGAAAATTTCCTTAAATGCTAGCAGGTTTTCTGATGCTCTTTCCACCATAAGCATGTTGGAAGATGAATTGAGTAAACTAAAAGATTATATTTCTTCCAGTAATGAAGAAAAACGTCAAATTCAATTACATACTGTTGCTGTAGAGGAGGAATTGGAGAAAACAAATGAGGAACTTGTTATAAATGCCAACAAAATAGAGGATGCCAACACCACTATTAAGTCACTACAGGATGAACTATCACTGGCTAGATCAAATCTTTCAAATCTTGAGGCTGAAAGGAATGATGCTCAAGTGAAATATGAAACAGAACTCAATGCACTGAATGCAAAGCTAACCAAATGTCTGGAAGAGTTGGATCAGACTCATGGAAACTTACAAAGTCATTCAACTGAACATCATAGTTACCTTGAGAAGCTTAACATGCTTGTAATGGATGATAGTCTCTTATCTCTGATGACCGAAGAATTTGGAAAGACAATCAGCTGCTTGAGAGATATGGGCCATATAGTGAAAAGCATGCATGAACAACTTACTGCAAAGGGGTTTCAGACTGATCCAGTTATGGAGGTAATATTTGTCTTCTCTCATGATGTATGTTTTGTAGGCTTCTTTTGAAGTGGGAATTTATTGAACTTGTTCCTTTCTAGTTTGAAGCATTCAACTAAGTTCAATGGCACCGACAACAATGGTTCTTATTACCAATGAACTTAGTTGAATACTTTTGTGTAATCATCATAGTTGCACCTATACTGTCTGTATCCCCAGTAAAACAAGGACTAGAGGTGGATCATCACAGATATAAATATGTTGTTCCTGATATTGTCATTATGATAAGACGGGATGAAGAAGAGTCACTGTTGTGAGTTGGACATGGCTAATTGGCTATCTTGTCACTTTATTATTCTGCCTGCATGACGTGTGTACAATTTTAAGAGGTGGATCTTGACTCAGTTTTAAACTCTCGATCCCTCTTAGAATATACTTCCTGTTTTCCATTTTCTTCCTTGGTCGCATTGTATATGTTGTCTGGCATAATGATTGTACTAACTTGAGCTCATCATGATCATACATCATGAACAGGATTCAGAATTCACAACACTTCTCTCTCTTCCAGACTATGATAGCTTTGTTACAGAAAGATTGGTCAACATCAAAAGTAGGAAAGGGAATATTGATGACACATCATCCGTCGGTACTATTGTTGAACAGCTGAGCAATCAGGCTGAATATCTTTCTGGATTTTTCCGTGATTTATCAGGCTACATGAACAATAATATTATGTCGGCACTTCGTGCTTTGCAACTGGCGAGCAACAACTTTGCTCGTACTCTAAAAGAGCATCACTCTTTGAAGATTGAATTGGGGAATAAGGATGCTGATAACAGTGCTCGAGAACATGAATTGCTTTCTCTACAGAAAGAGCTAAGAGTGATGTCATCAAAATGTATTTATTGCACCCAACAGATACAAACTATTTTTGATGATGTGCTTGGTCTAGGATATGCAGTGGAGTCAGCTACTGGCAGCTCCAGAAAAGGATCTGAATCAGAAGGAATTGCGTTTGTTCTGAAGGATGAGGATGCTGGTGATTATGCTAAGGTGGCTGATACTTTACTCTCAGCCATAAAAGCACTGAAGTCCGAATCTGAAAAATTATCTGATACTAAGGGGCTCGTGATAACTTCATTGGGTGAGTTGAAAAGGAGGTTGAATCAAGCTGAATCAGCTGCTGAAACAGCATCACAGGACCGTCAGTTGTATGTAGATAGGGTATGTGTGCTGGAGAAAGATCTCAAAACACTACAGGATGCGTGCAACGGAATGGAGCTGAAGATTCGAGAATACCAGGAAATGGAGGGTACATTGAAAGCAAGGGAGTTGGATTTGATGTCGCTTGAGCATAGTCAAGCTACAATGGACAGAGGTATAATTGAACTAATGTATCAGTAATTAGATATTTGTACTTTGTGTCCATTATGTTCTTATAATTTCAATCTTACTTGTTTATTCTTGCCGAACCTTTTCTGTAAAAATTCAGGTGTAGCAGAGACAATTTCAAAAGATCAACTGGAAGCCCTTGTTGAGAAGATAACGAAGTTAGATATGTCGTCAGGCGAGTCACATTTGCAGAATGAAATGGCTACTTTCTCCAGTCTAGTTGAAAAAATCTTTATGGTTATTGATCAATTCGTTGCCCTTCGACACGAGGTTGAGACCTTGAAGTATGAAAATGAAGATTTGCAGTTAAATATTGAATCCTATGCTCGTGAAATAGAACAGCTAAGGGAAGTCTCCAGAAATAGTGATTTAAATAATAGGGAGTTGGAATCAAAAAGTAGTGAACTACTTGAAGTAACAGTTAGTATGGAGCGAATGATTCAGCGGTTAGGGCACCTTGGAGGAAAAGATGTGATAGAAGATAACAAACCTACGACCACACAAGCACTCCTATCAAAGCTGGAAAAACTAATAATTGCCTCAATTACTGAAGCTGGGAATGCTAAATCCACAATACAAGAGATGGGAGCAAAATTGCAGTCAAGGGAAAATGCAGTTGATGAGTTATCAACAAAAGTTAAAATGCTTGAGGACTGGTATCATGCTCGTCTTGCGCAGCCAGAGGCTAGTAAAGAAAGAGCATTCGAAGCATCTTCTTCAGCAATTGGTTCAGATATGTCTGAGATTGAAGATTTGGTAAGGGTTGTTTGTGTCTTCTGATTCTGTCATTACTTTTTCTTCTTCCCACTTCTATTTTTTATCAGTTGTACGCTCCCTTTTTCTTGGTATGGTATTTTTCATGATAGTATCACAACTCACTGCACAGGAGCCATACTTTGCATAGAATATGCTGGTTATAATGATTATATTTGGAAACTACTCTGCAGGGACCAATGGGCAAGCCATCAATTACATCTGTCTCTACTGCTGCACATGCTAGAACAATGCGAAAGGGGTCATCGGATCATCTTGTCCTCAATATTGGCACAGAGTCAGAAAGATTAATTTCTTCGCAGGATACAGATGACAAAGGTAATGTAGCCTATCTTTGGGGGGTTTTCCACTAATTTTTTTGTGTCAATAACAAACCGTTCTTGTCTTTGAAGGGCGTATAAAATCACTGCATACATCAGGCATGATTCCAGCAGAGGGAAAGCACATTGCTGATAGGGTTGATGCCATCTGGTAAGCTGTTTACAATAACTTTCTTCTGTTTATTCTCTTAACATAAATTAAATATGAACTTTGAGTTTTATCTTGAGGTAGACTAAATTGAGTACTACCTTCGCAAATACGTTTGTTGTCCTCATTGGTACCTGGAAGGAAATGCTTGTTGAATTTCACCTGGCTTGGCTATTAGGTTTATGCTGGATGTGCTATATATATATGCCAAGTTTGTGTCCTAAGATGAAACAAAAACACATTGTGCAATATTCCCTCTCTTAGTCAATTGATTGTTGGGTTATGTTGCTCTTGTACGAGCAAAATACCGCACCCCACTTTTCTTCAACCTTCCATTTTAGACTAAAAATCACCCGTTGTCTTTCTGTAGGGTCTCAGGGAGCCAAACTCTGATGAATCGTCCGCGAGCAAGGCTAGGGCTTATGGTGTATTGGATCTTCTTGCACTTATGGTTGCTTGGCAGCATCTTGTGACACGGCTTCTGAATAACCGACTCCTCTCATAGGATAATTGTACAATAGCAAGTAGTCATAGTTTATTTTCTCATACATGGTACAAATGTCATTCTTTTCATTTGTCCTCCCCCTGCTCAGCTATGTATCGAGCAGTATTTGGAGAAAATAACATTACCATTCTTTATTACGCTGAAGAGGTGATAGTTTTGGATCCGACCCACATGAGTTCATCTGTGCTTTTTCTTTCTTTGTTTGAAGAACTGGCTTGTCTAGATAAATCGGTGCTCAAAACTGGAAGCATTTTTCTCTTGTCTACACCTAAGGGCGTTTTCAAGTATTTTCAGAAATGGATGGATAGCTATGGATTCATCCCTGCACCATGAATATGGCCTCTACTTGGTACTTTGAATGAAATCGAGTGGTGCCCCTTATGCAAGGGCAAATATTTCTTCCGGAAAATAGATTCAATTTCCTATGAATGTATGCTAAACATAAGCACATTTAAAATTATCTATACTTAAATATCTCTAGCTTTAACAAATACGCCTGTGTTTAAAGCATAAGGTTAATGCTCTACGATGGACTAAGTGCTTTCACTACTGCTCCTTTCGAGCTCTTTAGAGTTTGTCCTGTTTGTTATAGCTCCTTATGGAGCAGCTGCGGGAGCAAGAGAAGTCCTTAAGTGTGCTTCAGTCAAAAATATCGTTTTAGAGGTCGTATCCATTTCATAATGGACTTATCTTTGAGGATCCGGGGAAGTAAACATGATACTGTTTTTTACTCAATGCAGAGTGGTTCCTAACCTTGATGGATCATACAATTAGGAGCAAATATATTGCAGAGTCTGTAATTATTATTAAAGCAACTCTAGATTGTAGTTTGTGATAAATGTGATCAAATGTGTAGTTTAGATATATAGGTAGTAAAATACATACTACTGGTTTGTGAAATTACATTTTTGTTTTACATTATTCGAGTTATAAACACAAATTTTGGCAGCGACTGGAACAGATTACTGTGGCTGCAACTAGCTGCTGCTGCAGCCACAGCACAGCAACCAGAAAGATGCAGCACAGTGCAGCGCGGCTGTAAAAATCGCTTCCGATCACTGCCTTTTATGTTGAAGTGTTTTTCTGAAAAGAAAGTTTACGTTGAGCGTTACTGTTATCCTATTTTATGCAAAGATAACTTGAGCTTTCCAGTCACAAAAAAAAAAAAAGAGATAACTTGAACTTTGTTTTTTTTATAATGACGAATATCAAATTGTCACCCGGAAACCCTGTAAACTTCTCAAACCCTCTCGTCGACTCGAACTGCGCCTATGGCGAGCGAGCGCGGCAGCGCCGCGTTCTCTCGGAGCGGCGGCGACGGCGAAACGAGCCTCGAAGCCTTAGCCCTAGGCAAGGTCGCGGAGGCCGCCGACGCTATTGCCGAAGCGGCGAGCGCCGGCGAGGTGGTTCGCGCGATCCACACCGTCGCTGCCCTCCTCTTCTCCGTCGACTCCGCTGCCGTTGCCGGTGAGGCCCCCCGACCCAAACCCCATCTGTCCCCCTGCCCCCATCTCTCAATCGTACCACTTGGAAGTCTCTGACACGCGTATTTCGCATGCGCTCTACTGCCTGCAGGTGCCGTCGAGGAACCCTTCGGGACTCAGGTGACGGCGTGAGGCTGGGTGCTTGTTAGGCCTCCATTTCATCCATTTAAACAAAAATTTGCGGTATTTGTTTGGCAAATATGCTATGCTACGAAGTGTGATTGGTGGAAGGGAACCGTAGAATATTGGGACTCTGATTTGGCTTGCAGTCACATTGAGTGCCAAAATGGAGTCGACAAGTATTAGAATTGCTCCATAGGCACATTGATTCTCAACGTTCCATCATAACAAGTCAATAATGCAACTTAGATCAGAAAATTTGTATTCTGGAAGGAACTGCCCCTTAGCTTAGCCTTGAACTTAGAAGTGCCTCTAGGGCTTTCTGTTGTTTAAGAAATTTTAAACTAGTACATGAATGTTCATGCACTGGGCTACCGCGCGACACCTTAATTACACCACATAAGTGAGAAACAGCTGGATACACTTGTGGGATTTGGAAACTGAGTCTCTTAATAAGCAATTGTGGCAGATAACCAAGTTGTAAATTTGGAAATAAATCAGGGAATATATGCACATAAATATAATTCTTTATGTGGGATTAAAAAAACCAGAGCTCAGAAGATGTTATAGCATGGAGAATTCATCATTTTTCTGTATTTTTCAGATTATTGAAACTGTAAATCTCAGCGATGGTGAAAGGGAGGCTTGGAGGCATGCCTTTTATCATGGTCCAGCATTTCCTACTATGTCTAAGATTTTGCTTGGCAGTAAGTACTATCCTCGACTTGTCACTGTATAATGCAACAGTTCATTTGAAGTATTTTCATACAAATAGAATCTGCCACTGCCAAGTTCCTTATCATTATGCCATGCTTCTATAATCTATGAGTTGTTTTCAGTTAATACAACAGTTAATTGTGCCTTTAATCCAATGGGGAGCTTCTGGAATTCTTTATGATATTCTATTCAAACAGTTTCATTGTAATTGTTGGATTTATGTCCAAACTCAGCTTAATGTTTATACCCACTGTCTCATGGGTGCAAGCACAACGAACATGCAGATAAAACTGTTTACTGTCTGCTTCTGCCAGTATTTGTTTACTACTTTATGCTGTACTCTGAATCTTGTGACGAACTTTTACTGTCAAATATCCTGAATAACTTGTTTAAAATACTATTTCTTTCAAACCCCTTCAAAATGAAAGGGAATTAATATGTGATTGCAGTATTAAGTAGGAAGAAGGGGAGCCCTGGCGCAGCGGTTAAGCTGTTGCCTTGTGACCATGAGGTCATGGGTTCAAGTCCTGGAAACAACCTCTTGCAGAAATGCAGGGAAAGGCTGCCCGTTCTAAAAGACCCAAAGTGGTCGGACCCTTCCCCAGACCCTGCGCAAACGAGAGCTACATGCACCGTGCATTAAGTAGGAGGACAATCCAACTATTCCTTTTTTGGATGCCCTCATTTGGCTTTTACGGGAATCTGATTATTATGGTTTTGACGGCATCTAGAATGTTCAGCACATTTTGATCAGTGACTAAACTTGTTGTCAGTCTGTTACAAATTGCTCTTTATAATCCATTCTTCCGCTTTTGTTGTCAGATGTTGCCTTGAAGTGGTTACAGAAGATTCAAGCCTCTGCAAGGAATGAAGTTTATGATCCATTTTTTGTCAAAGGACCTCCAACCGAAGTGATTCAAGAGCTTATTCCAGCTTTATCTCAAAAAGGAGACTCCAAGGAGGAGCAACGGAATTTCTCCTTGAACGTTGAAAGGTATTATTCATAAACAAACACATTGCAGTTCTATGTCAGGCTACAAACCGTTCGTTTATGGTTGTTTGTGTGTGTTGGGGTTGGGGTATTCACACCTGAATCTTTTTTCGTTGATCATATTGCGAGCCTCAGAATTGGCATGCCTTTTGTCTTAGCCTGTGGATATTTATGTATCAATGTAGTATGCTTTGTGTTCAACCTATTAATCTAGCATTAACGGAAGCAACTGGGAACATTTTGCATTGTACAAAAACTAGTGATAGTAATTCTTAGATTGGAAATTTCAGTTCCATGTGTGCTCGTTCTTTTGCTCTCACCTGATACCTGTGTTTTGAATTTGGTTACCCATTTCAGGCTACTAATTCTATGCTTGCTTGATCATAAGGGGGTTTTCCAAATTTCTGCGGACTTTATTCGTGCTATTAAGCATGATGATGACATTGTCAACCCAGATAGAACAACATTTGTTTCAAGAGTTGCGCAACTGCTTGCATCTGTTCCAGATAAAATAAGACTGGGAGGTCCACCTGCCCTTACAGCACCGTATCCTATTTCTCTCTCTAGGGTACCTTTTATTCTACCAGAAAATTGACCTGATATTCATTCTGCTAAATTTCATAATTCCATATTGGAGATGTTGCAGTGCACTCGGTTCAAAGATCGTAATTAAGCAATGGTTTTATATTTTGTTCACTTCTACTTGCTATTTTAAAACCTTAACAAAAACAAGCTTGTTCTTCAAGAGTGTTGTCAGTCAACTTCTTGTTGGAGCAGAAGCTGCAGCTATCGAGTTGTCTGCTGATAAAGATTCTAATGAGCATTGTGCCTTGAATTATGTGTTCCTCTTTGTGGGTGAGGTGCTGTCTCGCGTTAGTCGCCGTGGGTCTACGGGTAAGGATTTATCCCTCCGTGCAATTTGATTTGAGCTGCTTAGAGTTGGACATCATGTCTGTTTCTTTTGCTTATAGTTTCTGCACTTTGTGTACTATTTGTTTGCTAATAATATCATACAGCATCAGGTTATTTATTTTATATCTGCTTACATGTTGTTGATTTCAGGAAGTTTAGTTGCTGAATTGATTCCTAGGATCCGCAACCATCTAAATAGATGTGTCGCATCAGCCCATAAGACCTTAAGTCCTGACATGATCAGCCATGTTTCCCAGTCTCAGTTTTGGTTCAATATGGTTGAATCAATGAAGGACCAACATTCTATTGAAAGGTTAACTGAAGAGCTGTTGCGCCAACTTGCATCACAACGTACAAGTGATGAAGAGGCTTACTGGATTCTGTGGACCCTCTTTAATAGGAGCTTCACGCGTTTAACTGTCATGAGGTGAGACAGTACATATGCTCATTCGAACTTGAAGCAAAACTGAAAATAAATCTTCTGGTAGTTTAGCTTTTTTTTTTTCTTCAGTTCATCTGCTTATGTGGCATAAAGTATGGTGCTATTTACTTCAGAAGTTTTTTTTGGTCAGCATTTAGTTCAAAAACATCCAATTCGGCAACTTAAGAGCAGTCTTTGTCATGTATCAAAATTTGCTTTCTTTTTGCGGTCATTTCTGTGCAAATGTGACTAGAAATTTTCTTTTTGCAAACTTAATTTTTCCTGCTAAACTGTATGTGTGTGAAGTTGCTGGACTTGTCCCATGAGGTGAATATTGTGGGTTTATTGAGTATGCTATCATCATGTTCACGCCAATGTATATTTGGGTGTATAGCACCTATTCTGTTCTTGCTTAATCATGCCTAATGCTCTAAGTTGGTATCCTCTTTTATTGATTGGTGTTCTATATGCATTACTTTGATTACATCCCACCTGTGTGTGCCTATTCAGTGTATAACTTTTTCTGTTCTTAATGTAGAGCAATGTTCATTGACAAATTTTTGCTTTGGAAAACATTTCCATTGTGCTGCCTGAGATGGATTCTTTACTATGCTGTCTTTGAATGCCCACCAACTTCAGCGACAGAAACACTGATGCAAAGGGCACCGAACTTTAATGGTACATTGCAAAGTTTAGTTAGTGTTTGGGCCAAGAAAGAATTCGTTCAGTCATATTCAGTGGAGCAACAAGCTTGTATCCTTTAGCCACCACTGAAAGCTGCATAGTTCATTTATCTATACAAGTCATTATTTGGCATTGTTCCCCTTGAAAAAACATGCAGATATTACTGCAGCAATCGGATTATGTCTGGAAAAGCTGACAAAAAAAGAATTAGAAATGACTAAAGATGTGTTGAATTCTATTCTTCAAGGAGTAAGCTGTAAGTTTTATCCTGTACATCAACTTAGCAGAATATGATATGAACAATCATAATATCTCATTGCTGGATATTGTTAAAACTACAGGCAGGTTAGAGAGCCCAATCGATTTAATACGGAAGATGGCCTCTGCTATTGCATTGACATTCTCTAAAGTTGTTGATCCAAAAAATCCTCTTTACCTTGATGATAACTGTTGCGAAACTGTTGATTGGGAGTTTGGCGTTCTGTCTGCGAAGGATACCAATGCTACTTCACATGGAACTGAATCTAAAAGCAAACTAAAAGCATCTTCACGTGAAAAGAAGGCAAAAGCAATCAAACATGATATTCCAGATGGCAGACCAAAAATTGTTGAGATCGGATCACTAGATCATGATCGAATGTCTGATCCTGCTATGAATGAACAGTTTGAGGAAGAGGGTGATGAGGAAAGCTTGAATGCCGATGCTTCCAGTGACTCATCCCTGGAGCCGTATGATCTATCAGATGATGACACAGATTTGCAAAAGAAATTCAGCCACCTGAGTGATCTTGCAGCTGCATTGAGAAAACCTGATGATCCGGATGGTGTAAGTTTCCAAATATTATTATCATTGCTTTTCAAAGAGAAATTCAGCCAACTGTGCTAAATCATGACCTCTCTTTCTTTTTTGTCATGAAGGTTGAAAATGCTGTTAATTCGGCTGAAAAGCTTGTGAGAGCATCACCTGATGAACTACGCCACAACTCAGGTGATCTTGTTCGAGCATTGGTGCATGTTCGCTGTTCTGATGTGGCAATGGAAGGAGAGGAAGATTCTGCGGAAGAAAAGAGACAAAAGGCATTGGTTGCCTTGCTGGTAACCTGCCCATTTGAATCACTAGATGTTCTGACCAAATTGCTATATTCATCTAGTGTGGATATTAGTCAGCGTATTTTGCTTATTGATGTCATGACTGAAGCTGCTCAGGAGCTTGCTGAAACTAAGATTGTGAAGACAGAACAGCGGCATGGTAACTTGATATCTGACACTTCTCCTTCCTGGCTTGTCCCAAGCGATAGGGGTCCTCCTGGGGCAGGCCCTTGGAGGGAAGTCACAGAACCGGGAACACTTCTAAGTTGGTCGCACCGTTATGAAAGAGATGTTCCATCTAGATCAGGTCAAGTTAAATCAGGAAAATCTCGTAAATGGGGTCTGGGTAAAGCAAAACACTTGCAGACAGAGTGGTCAAAAAATAGATTCCCTCTATATGCTGCTGCTTTCATGCTCCCTGTGATGCAAGGATATGACAAAAGATCACATGGTGTTGACTTGCTCAACCGGGACTTTGTTGTCTTGGGTAAATTGATATACATGCTTGGTGTCTGTATGAAGTGTATGGCCATGCATCCAGAAGCATCAGCTCTTGCTCCTGCTCTTCTTGATATGATAAGATCTAGGTATTTGCATTCAGAATAAATATATACTACATGTTAATTACCTTGTTCGTTATCCATTAATTTTCTAAGTGGTGTGAAATTTTATACTGCAGAGATGTTTCGCAGCATGCTGAAGCATACGTCAGAAGATCGGTGTTGTTTGCAGCGTCTTGTATATTGATATCTTTGCATCCGACATATGTGGCATCATCTCTTATAGAAGGCAACCGGGATATTTCTACTGGCTTAGAATGGATACGTACATGGGCTCTTCAAGTTGCTGAAGCTGATCCTGATGCAGAATGCTTATCAGTAAGTACTTAGATTCATACTTGGAATAGGTATCTCTTGTATACCACTTTGTCTTCTGCATTTATGCTCCTTTTATTTAGTGGGACTATGGGTAACAGTGCCCCTTGCTGCATGCTGGACTAGTTAAATGAGCCAATAAGTGCAGGGCAAATATTGTTTTGAATTTGTGTGTATGGCCCTCGTTTTTGTCTGCAGAAACGAGTATTTTCACTTTGATGATCATGATTAACTATCTGACTGCATGATACCTAAGACGTCTTATATTTTTATTGTCATCAAAGTTTTCACTTTCTAGACATACAACTATAACCAACCATCCCATTTTGCGTTTCTGTCTGGACATTGTTCACAGTACTCAGGAGTATTGTGTGGAGAAACCAGTTTGCTTGTAACATATGTTGTATATGGAATCGATCTTAAAAATTCTTATACTAATCATCTTCTCTTTGATCTCTAGATGGCCATGACCTGCCTACGGCTCCATTCTGAGATGGCTCTTCAGACATCTCGAGCGTTGGAATCTGCAGATCGCTCCAAGGCCGGCGCCAGATCCCTACCTTCCAAGCTTGATAACATTATCATACCATTTGGGAACATGATGTGATGAAGCCGGTGACTTGTGTGGGAGATATATCATACTCTGCTGCTAATCTGATAGCTAATTCGGTTTAGCAGTAAGCCTCGTGTCCCGCCATCCGCCCATCCCGTTTGTACCAACTGTTCACATGCCTGTGCTGGGGCTGCCCCGCCATCCCGTTTATACTAACTGTTCTGAACATGCCGGTGCTGGGGCTGTCCAGCCGACCCTTTTATACCAACTGTTCACATGCCAGTGCTGGGAAGGTTTTCCCCTTGCAATACAGTTTTATGTATAAATAGTGGAGTTGTTTGTTTCCAATTTGTGCCCATAAGATCGCGCTTCGAAATGCATACGGCCTACCGTGTGGCTGCTATCGAATGATAACACAGCCGTGAAGTCTGGTTGCGTTCGCAACGCCCAATGGATTACCAGACGCTCCTACCGTTCCACGCAGAAACTGGGGACGTTGAGGGAACGCCTGTTCTCCCGACCAACGTCGTGGTCGTGGTTCAGCTGAGCTGCTGAATTCTGGGCTCCAAACTAAAAAGAGGGCCTCCAGAACTGTAAAGATTTAAATGCCAAGCTAAAGATGAAGTTGATGGCGTTGCGCAGGATGATAACGTTCCTGACATTACTTCGTGAGGGGCACATAAATTCACGCATCTCTCTACTTTTTTTTTCTTTCTTTCTATCAGATTTGAAGTTCTAAGATATGGAGTAGTACTTGTTAGTGGAGTGGAAGGGCACATAAATTCACGCGTCTCTCTACGCACGTCCCTTATTGGCCTTTGCGTTAGCAGTTTGTCAAAGCTAGCTGTGCAGTGATGAAGCCAACGCGAATTAGTGATCAATGCCACTTGTTTGGGTCAGTGGACCGTGGTGGAGACAAATTAGCTACCGCTGCAAGCAGCAGAAGCAGCATCACGATTTCAGTGGTGTTTCGCCTCATTCAGACGTACTTGACTCTTCATCTTATCTAAGAGTCAACAAAAAAACTCACTTTGTGTCTAAATTAATAGTTGGCTCCGTATGTCGGCGACTCGGTAAATATTAAGGCCCCGTTTGGAACAAAAGAATGCAAAACGCAGGAACAGGAAAAAACACAGGAATAGAGGAAACACAGGAATGAGAAAAGAGACAAAACCACAGGAATACAAAACAGAGGAATGAGAAACTTTTGCCGTTTGGATTGCAGGAATGAAAAATAAAGGAATCCAAACTTTTGAACAGGAGAGAGAGAGAGACCACGAGAGCAGCGAGTCGTTCCCTTGGTTTTGAGTGGAGGAATTGTTTCCTGTAATACAGGCAGCGTCCTCTTCCTTTCCTTCGGAAAGGAAAGTTGATTTCCTCCATTCCAAACGCATACATGCAGTTCCTTTCCAAAGGAACTAGTTCCTCCAAAATTCCTGCAAATATCCCGTGTTCCAAACGGCCCCTAAAGACTGTCAGCTGGCACACTGTGGCATATGATCGAAGTCGAACTCGACCCGAGTGGCTCAACGACTCGAAGTCGAACTGTCCGAGCGCCATGCGGATTCGGGAGATGACGGCGCTACCTTAAGCTTGCGCAAGTCGGATTCCGGCATCGAGTCGGACTCGATTCCCGTCTCCAGCGATCCGATACCTTAAGCTTCATAAATAGGAGCAGGGGAAGCGAGCGCCAAAGCCGATCCATACCTTGTTGTTCCAGTTCTTGCACCGCCACTGCCACCAGACTCCTCCGGCAATCCGCTTTCCTCTGCCTGAGCGATGGCGGAGATCATGGACCCCTTCGCCTACAAGCTTTTCGCTCGCCCTCCGCCGCCCGGCTTCGACCACTTCTGCTGCGGCGGCGCCATGAGCGCGGACATCACGATCGAGCAGGTGGACGATTATCTCCGCGCCATCGGCGTTCTGCCTACTCGTCCACCGGCCAACGAGGAGTGTTCCAGCCCCGCCGCCACCTTCCGCCTCCGGTTCGCCACGGACAACGCCTCCGATCTCCCGGCGACGTGCGAGCTCGACACCCACGTCCACCAGCTGCCAGCCGCCGTCAAGAACTCCGCCGCGTCCTACGACGCGGACATCGACGCCAGCCTCCGGGCCACGGAGAAGAACGCCACGGAGCGGCCCTCGCCGGACTACCTCAACACGACGCAGGGCGGCCGGATCGACGCTGCGGCGCGCGCCTCCCTCATCCAGTGGATGCGCAACTTCTCCCGGCTCTACTACCTCGACGCCGCCACCCTCCACCGCGCCGTCTCCTACGTCGACCGGTTCCTCTCGGCGCGCGCGCTCGCGGCGGAGGACGCCGGCAGCAAGTACCGGCTCCGCCTCCTGGGCGCCGTGGCCCTCCACGTGGCCGCCAAGTTCGAGGACCCGGGCGCCTCGCGGGACCTCAAGGCCAGGGAGATCGCCTGCTGGTGCGGCTACGACACGACCCACGCGGAGGTGCTCGCCACAGAGCGCGCCATGGTCGCCGCGCTCGGGTACCGGCTCGGCGGGCCCACGGCGAACCCGTTCGTGGACCACTTCACCTGCAGGAACAGCGCAGGCCAAGGAGGAGGACGAGGGGGAGGAGAAGACGACCTCGCGGAGCTGCAGCGCGTGGCGCATCACGTCGCGGACGCGTCGCTGTTAGACTACGGGTGCCTGAAGCTCCTGCCGTCGGCGGTGGCGGCGGCGGCGATCTTCCTGGCGAGGATGGTGCTGAAGCCGTCGTGCAACAGCGAGCAGGTGCGGCGATGGGGCAGGGAGCTCGAGGAGATGACGGGGTACAAGCCCGCGGATGTGCGCGACGGCGTGGAGTCCATGCACCGACTTATCATGGCGCCTACTCCTGGCTTCGTTATGCTTCCAATGTTCTTCGCGGATTTTTAGATAGGATAGGAGTATCTGAATTTGCCTGCATCATCAGCTTTGTGCACATCGAGGTGTAGTGCAGTTCTTATGTGCTTGTAACAACACTAGCTGAACGCCCGTGCGTTGCTACGGGGAATTAAAACAAGATTCTTATGAGTTGTTCTAAAATCTACACCATTTTTCATGTTTTTCTAAATCCACACCTCTTATATGTTGTTCTAAATCCGCACCATTCTTAAACTGATTCCAACAAAGATGTGCATTTTTGAGATGCAAATCAACCATTACATACCGTCAACAGTGTTTTGCATTATCTTCTCTCGACACCGGCTCCAACAGGCGAGATGCAAACCAACGATTTCCTCCCTTTGCCGCGCAGCGTCGCCATCCCGCCGTTTTGGAACCAAATCGTCTGCCATCGCTTGTCAAACGGCACCCGTGCCGTCCCTCATCCGAACCGTTCGTTTAAGGTTTAATGATGCTGGTTTCTTGGATAGAAAAACATCCCGTCATGCTTAATTTTTCAGGCCTTCGTTGGCCCACCTTTGGCCCAAATAGCAGTGCCATCTACCACGTTCTCCCTATCAGTTCTGAAATTTTCCTCGCATAGCTCTCTCTCACCATGGCGAAAAAAAAAGAATCAATTCCTCTCCTAAACCTACGAATCTTGCTGCCGGCAGCTGCTTTTAGGCCGCTAAACTGCATTCTGCTTTGGTTCTCGTTGATTTCTTCATGCGATTTGATTACTCGAGGCTCCTCGAAGCAGGTGTCCTAGCGGACGATAAGGAGAGCGCGATGCTAGAGCTGCTGGTGAGCACCGACGAGCGGATGAGTACAAGCAGCTAGA
Source organism: Eragrostis nindensis (assembly GCA_012490785.1). Taxonomy (NCBI): domain Eukaryota; kingdom Viridiplantae; phylum Streptophyta; class Magnoliopsida; order Poales; family Poaceae; genus Eragrostis; species Eragrostis nindensis. Next base: position 97,825 of record JAAXCT010000150.1, on the reverse strand, counting down.
GGCGTTGATGCACTGGCGAGCACCATCGACGAGCTTCTTCTGTTCCCATCCCGCCTCCCCTTGCCGCGCCGAGCTGCCGCTTCCATACCATGACCTCCACGCGCCGCGCGCCTCATCATCCTCCACGCCATGGCCTTCATGCGCCGTCCTGTCGCCACCGTTCCGCGTGGAGCCCAGGCCGTCGAATCAACGCGACGCGGAGCCCCGGCCAGCCGCTCCTCCAGCCCGCGCTGCACCGCGCCCTCCCACCGTCGAGCCTCGCCTCGGCGCTGCGATGCGCCTCATCGCACCCCATCCTCCATGGCTGTCGCAGCTCGCCCGCATCCGCATGCGCACGCGCAGCTCGCCCTCCGTGCCGCCGCCGCCCTCCAGTCCACGCTTGCCCTTCTCCTCTCGCCCTCCTCCTCGCGCTCGACTCCGCCGCGCCCACCTTCGCCACGCCCCGCGTCCCCTGCTTCGCCTCTTCGCGCGCCACGCTTGCGTCCCCTGCTCTGCTCGCCCGGCTCGTCGACCTCCTCTGCCGCGCCGCGCTAGACTCCCGCCGGCCAATTCCCCAGCGACGACGCCCAGCCGACCTCAGAATCCCCTCACATCTCCTTCCAGTCTGCAGATTTCAGCCAATATTGCCGTCGCCTTGCTGCCGGACACCATACGTACATGGAGAGCAGCGCGTTGAAGGCGAACCGCTGGTCGCCGTTGAGGAAGCCGTTCTTGAGCGCGAAGGCGTGCGCCTCGCGGCCGAGGTGCAGGTCGCCGGCGAGGTGGGAGCAGGCTGCTAGGACTGGTGGCGCGGGCGTCCTCGGCCCCGCTGCTGCGCCTTCCTCCACGCCGCGCTCCGCCTTGCCGCGACCGCCGCGCTCCGCCCCGGTCGAGAGAGAGCAAGAGACGGAAGCAAGGAAAAGGAGAAGGAAGAAGGCCCGACTCGGCGGCGGCTCCGCGGCGCCGGCGGGCAATCGGTCGGCGGCAGGAGCCTGCGCAGAACCTGGGAGGCGGGGGAGGGGATCTGGGGGGTTCGTGGTGTGGTGGGAGCGAGTCCTTCAGTTCAGGCGAGCGCAAATTTCGGATGACAGAGGCGGGATTTGAATGTCAGGGAGCGGAATACGGATTTCTCGGGAGCGGACGACCTCCGGCCAATTCATAAGTTGTAGAGAAGGCTTTGTTTTGTAGTACCTGTTGGCGTGTTTTTGTCTGAATGGAATGTAATGCTCAATGGTGACGAAAATTCAGATGATGTGACTAAACGTTTTACTAGCACAGAAACAGGAGTCAAATGTCATTTGATGGGTTGCACCCGCATATAAGAGATATGGATTTTACAGAGACTCGTAATATAATTCATCTGCTCGCATTTACACTGGGAAAAAAGAAAAGAATTTCATTTCCTCTCATGGATCCAGCCCATGGGCTGTAGCGGTCAGATGTCAATTGCATTGGGCTACGTTTCCTATCATAAATGCAGCCCATGGGTTGGCTAGGCTGCCTCAGGTTTGAGACTGGAACTGGAATTGCCTTGTCGGCCTTGCTTACGACTCGGCGTTCCCCGTGTCACCGAAGCGAACCAGCCGAACGGAACGGGAATCGCCGCCCACTACTGCAACCGAGGGACCGGCGGCGAGCGAGATGAACGGCGGTGAGGATGGGAAGCAGGAGCGGCACCTGGTGCTTGCCCACAAGCTCTTCCTGCTCTCCCACCCTGACGTCGACGACCTCTCCAAGGTTGCCCTCCGCGCCGAGGTTCTCGACGCAGTGAAATCCGACGGTAACCGTGTGTTTCCCCCACTCCGTTCTCTCCGCGCCCGCTTCCTCCGAGTCGCGGCTCGCTGATGTCCGATGTGCGATCAATCTACAGACATGGCACCGCTGTTCGAGTCTCTGGTCGCCGCGGGGGTGTTGGAGCCGGACGCCGCGCTGCTCGCCGAAATGCGCGGGAGGATTGACGAGGAGATCCGCAAGCTTGACGACAAGTTAGTGTCATCTTATTCTGTTCGAATTCTACTTTGTTACATCCATCTAGCCGTCGTGTATGCCTGTCATGTTTTTTTTTTCTTTTGGATAATCATTCCAAGCGATAAGGATGCTACTGCGACATTTTCATCCATCCAACCGTTTAGCACCGTATATGCCTGCTGTCTTGGACCATCTTTGTATGCCACTGCATTGTTAGGATAATAAAATCCCAGTTTTGACTATGACCGGTTTGCTGGAAGCCTATTTCAGTTACTATGCTAGTTGTAGAACTTGCTGTTACTATTAGATTGCATTTCAAGAGAACATGCCTGGCTTATGATTATCATTACTTGTTCCCTAGGATTTCATACGAGTTGTTCTAAAATGTGCGTGATATATTTATGTCCATGCTAGGATCTGGTTGGTAGCCCTGCCTCCCTGGCATTAGGGATGCAGGTTTGCAATGTCGACCCAAAACTCCTCTAAAATGAACTAGAATTTCCCACCATCCTAGCAAGCTTGTAGAGTAAATGAACTAGAGGCTTGACCCACAAATACCCATTGGGTACCCACTTGCATCCCTACCTGGGATGCTTTGCAGTCCATTGTCAAGTATAGTCCGCATCACTGCATTGCCTTTTATGCACATTGATAAATGTGAATGCTTTTTCTTAAGGGTTGGGGTAGGGTAGTAAGGGGTTTGGAAGATCAAAACAATTTGGTTCGCCCTTTCCAACCAACACAGAGTAATTTTCAGCACCCTCAGCTCCAGGAATAAAAAACATATTTGTTGAGTAAGTTGGAATCCATGTTGAGTGGTCACTGTTCATAGTCAGGACTTAATATTAACCAAGTAAACTAGGGTTGTTACGTGAAACATGAGGATTTGACTTTGAAAGAACTTTCTGTTTCAAGCAGGAAAGAAGAGAATATTAAAAGAACAAACATCACTTTAATGTTCTGACTGCAAGAAACATTCATAAGGAAGCGTTTTGTTTTCAATGAAAACCATTTTTGTCAAGTAAGTTTTTTCTTTGCTCTAACCTAAACCCTTGCTGTCATGAAGAATTGCTGATGCTGAAGAGAATTTGGGTGAGAGTGAAGTGCGTGAAGCTCATCTTGCCAAATCCTTGTTCTTTATAAGGGTTGGCGAAAAGGTATTGCCTTGCTCATTCCATATTGTATCAGTTGCCAGGTTGGCGAAGCACATGTTGAAAACATTGTTGTGACATCTTGTAAAAAACAACATTTCAGGAAAAGGCACTAGAACAGCTTAAAGTTACCGAGGGAAAAACTGTAGCTGTTGGCCAGAAGATGGATCTTGTGTTTTACACTCTGCAAATTGGATTTTTCCATATGGATTTTGATCTCATCTCAAAATCCATCGACAAGGCAAAGAAGTAAGCTCTGTCCCTGTTTGTGGAGTTCCATTCAGCCATTTAACTCAACTCAGCAATATATTTGACACACATTTCTGCTGAAGCTTGTTTGAGGAAGGAGGTGACTGGGAGAGAAAGAACCGATTGAAAGTATACGAGGGCCTGTATTTCATGGCAACCAGAAACTTCAAGAAAGCTGCCAGCTTATTTTTAGATTCCACTTCGACTTTCACAACTTACGAGTTATTTCCATATGATACCTTTGTGTTCTATACAGTCCTCACAAGTATTATCTCATTGGACCGTGTATCTCTGAAACAAAAGGTAATTCAGTTTTGCTCTGTCTTCTCTGTAATGGTTCCTTGCTAACAAGAAATTTGACAGGTGGTAGATTCACCAGAAATCCTGGCTGTGATTTCCAAAGTACCTCACCTTTCTGAGTTCCTCAACTCCCTGTACAATTGCCAGTACAAGTCATTTTTTGCTGCATTCTGTAAGTGAAGATATATAAATAATTGTTGTAACTCTTGCATTTTTTTCATATCATGTGCAAGTTTGTGTCGCTTATAATATGGTCTTCAATTATTTTCAGCTGGACTGACGGAGCAGATCAAGTTAGACCGTTATCTTCAGCCCCATTTCCGCTACTACATGCGAGAAGTGCGCATTGTTGTGTACTCACAATTCCTGGAGTCATACAAGAGTGTGACAATGGAAGCAATGGCTGCTGCATTTGGCGTGACTGTTGATTTCATAGACCAGTAAGTACTGTACCCCTTATATAATACGTTATCTTTCTCGTACTGTGATGTACTCATAAGCTTTTCCCTTCTCTTGTTCTAGGGAACTGTCACGGTTCATTGCAGCTGGAAAGCTTCACTGCAAGATTGACAAGGTTGCTGGTGTTCTGGAAACAAACCGACCTGATGCAAGGAATGCTTTCTACCAGGCAACCATCAAGCAAGGGGACTTCTTGCTGAACCGCATACAGAAGCTATCTCGTGTCATTGACTTGTAGAATATTGTTGTTTATTTTGGAGCTACTTAGGTGCCCTGCAAATGTTACCAATGCAGGAAGGGTTGCACAACTATACACTTTGGCTTCCGTCCCATAGGACAAATCTTTAAGAATTTGTGCTTTATAACCATGAATTCGGCACATGTATCCGAAGGGTTTATAGAATGAGATCACTCTCTCAAACGTTACTTCTGTGGTGAACCTGTTCTTTCATTTCTACAATTATCATACCAGTGGTTATGTGCATTGCTTTGACATGTGGTGTTTCATTGTCCTTTTGGCTACATAAAGTGCTGCAGTTACTTCCGCGGTGAACCTGTTCTTTCATTTTGACTACATACTTGTGGTTCTTTGCATTGCTTCATAAATTGCTGATTTTGACTACATAAAGTGCTGCAGTCACAGGATTTTTAGCATGGGAAATTTTGTTTCTAACAAAACCCAGCTCTCGCGGACAAGATTTCCGGCAAGGGAATACAGTTGCAAGACCGTATCTCATCCACCTTGTACAACCAATGTCACTTTTCAACTTTCAAGAAATGAAATCAATATACAACACTATTTGCCGGAATTTGTGAGATTCTCAGTGAGGGAAAAAAAAAATCAAAACACGTCAGTTGCAAGGAGGTTACACATTGTATCTTTGCAAAAAATTAAAGCTGGAGAAATTACAGAGCAGGTCTGGTCTGGAACACGGCAAAATCACAGCTGTTGAGTTGTCTGAGGTCCCTCCGATGTGGCAAGTGACAGAATTAGCTCTCCTTCTCTGCAACATGCCAATGGTAAATCACATGAATAGATCGCATCTCGATGGCTAAATGAAGGATGAAGGTACGCGCCACGCAAGTGTTGAATTGGTGAAACAGAGTCTGAATATATACTTACTGAGGCCCTGCTTCGACTTTCGCTTCTTGCGTTTCTTTGAGCGGAACTTCTCTTCTTGCCCTTCTGCTTCCTCAGCCTCTTTGCTGATAGCAGACCCTGTTATCTGCGCAAAGGATTCTTTGGCGCCAGTTGTTACGTCGCCAAAGAAGTCCTTCACCTTGTCAACCACAGTTTTGAGCTCATCTTTCTTTGGAAGCTGAGAAGTGGCCAAGCTGTCAGTAACTTTGCCATTCTGCTCTAACAAGCCCACTAAAAATGTGAATATTTTTTTTATCAAAGATGCAATGCCCGTCCGCAAGTTGCTTATGCGTAGAACTTTCTAACAGACTAATATCTTTATCTATCTATACTATACGGAGATATTTTGAAATTTATCAGGTCCAAATTACTGAGTCAATCTCTCTGTAGGTAGCGTGGTGTTTAGCAAAGATCGTGATTGGCAGATAGCACATTAACTAGAATATTCTCAGCGACAAATTGCAATTTAACTCTGAGAAAATTTAAGAAACTTACTTCAATCACATTACTTGTCGTCAGCGCAGACCTTATGTTACCTTTTTCCTACCCATGCAAATTTGAAGTCAAAATGTATAAATACAAAGTTATATCCAAAAAAGAAGTCTGCAATTAAGGTTTGAGAAAATTACCACAACTTTGTAGCCATATCGGAACTCGTTTTCGTTCTTCAGCACACGGTACTGCGCTTTTGCTGTGTCTATAATCTCATCCTCATCCTTTCATAAATACAACATGGACATACATCAAAGCAGTCAGTTGTTAATTACAAATATAAATCTGCTGCAAGAACAAGTTGATGCTTATACATGTATTCTATAAGGAGATAACAAAACGCATAAACACAATGACGCCCAAAGGGATTGTAAAGTAAAGCAAACAGCTGATGGTATCGTTGATTCATACTTTGTAAATGACAGCCGCGAGATTTCTAGCGAGCGTGTCCTTGTAGATATACTTGCCAAGGAAGTTGTCCTTCGCCGCGAGCATGATCTTCGCCGTCGTGCCGCCAGTGATGACGTTGAGCGGGTACCAGAAGTAGACCTGAAGAAAGAAGAAGCACAAGTCTTTGATCAAACGGGATTGAATTTGCAGACCGACACCATGGTCAGCGGTAAGAGCTAGCCAGGCACGGACATTGGCGGTGCGAATGAAGATGACGAAGCGCGGGTTGCCGTCGTCCTCGATCTTGGGCAGCTGCGGCATTCGCCGCTGCTGCTGGAGCTGCCGCTCCGACCAGCTCCTGCCCCCACGGGCCTCCACCACCAGCGCGCGCCTCGCAGGCTGCCTCCGCGGCGCCGCGCGAACAAGGAAGTCAACGGAAGGAAGCTTTCCGATGCGCGCCGGCGCCTGAGCCGACGACGGCCTCAGCGACACCCCGCCCACCACCTCCATGGATGAGCCTCAGCTTGCCGCTGCGTGTCCGTCGAGGGAGACTGGGAGGAGAAGATAAGTAGCAGCTCATCTTGTGGCGCTGAGCTGATGTGGTTACTGAGGCGTGGGGTCCAACAGATGGCTGTGGGACCTAATGTCAGAAAGCTGCGATGTTTCTAAGGCTAAATTTTTTTCCCATTTGCTACCTATCGAAACGATATTTTTGGGAATTGTCCCGTGATTACGGACATAAAAAACTCCGGTCAAAAGTTAAGCACATGTCTACATGAGGGCGGAAAGATACACGAGTATACCTACCAATAAAGCTACGTGGAGATCTCATGTTCTAAATCACCAGAGCATCCTCAAAAGAGCCCCAAAACCTCTCTTTAAATCAGAATAATGAATTTAATCAAAAAAAAATCTCCAACAGCACCTTAAAACTACTCCTAACTTTCCATACCTCCTAAATTTCTCTCATTTGTAGCTACAAACAGGAGGAGAATTAGGATCCCCATCCCTTCTTTTTTCACTAGAATTAATGATTTTATGGTCCAAATCAAAAGTGTTTTGATCTACTTTTAGGGAGAAACTGTTGGAGGAGGGAAGAAAAATTACTCCGTATAATTTTTTATTACTCTCAAAAACAAGTTCATATGGCTAATTTTTATAATCTCTTGGAGATGCTCTTAGCTCCTTTCAGAATATTTATGATCTAGCCTCAAAAATTATTGTCATAATATTTGTGATTCTTATATTTTTTTGATACACCATCATCATTTTTAAATGATCTCTATTTTATATCTCTTCTTCTCATTCTGTGTACTATATATATTTCACTTCTCCTTATTTCATAGAGTATGGTCAAAGATAGAATCTTAATATTGAAAAACAGAGGAAGTACTGATAAATTGATAAGTCATGCCATGACATGCTTTACGCGCTGCATAGGCCGTGTGGAAATGCACACCGAATGCGAAAGACCACAAAGAGGCCCTGTTCGATTTCGAATCTGCTGGCTTTACTCCTCCGGCGACGACGCCGCCTCCCCGCGCGGCGTTCTCCGGCCCTCCCCGCGCCTCTCCCCGAGCGCGTCCTCCGAACAGGAGCCGGCGGTCCCGGCCGCCACCAAGATGGCGACGGCCGACGACGAGTTCAAGGAGCGCATCCTGCATTTCGTCCCGCGTCGGGGCCTTGAAGCGCGGCGCGCGCAAGAAGAAGCCCGCGGCCGCATCGTCTTCAGCCAGCGCCGTGACGCTGCTCGGGCCCGAATCTTGCCTCGTCGGGCTGCGGGGCGCGCGTCTGGCCTACTCTGGTCTGGCCCGGCCGCCGGCGCGCGGATCTGGTCGCCTCTGCTCGGGCCCGGCCGCGGGTGCGCAGATCTGGTCGCCTCTGCTCAGGCGCGTGGTTCCAGCTGCCAGTGCGCTTGGGTCCCTCGACGGAGCTCGATGAGGGCCGTGGCGTCCCCTCCTTTTCCCCTCTATGTGCGCCACCGCCTATTTCACCGGGCTGAGCGTCCGGGCGGAGCAGCTCGAGGTCGAGGCCTCGCAAGCCGCGGCATGGAAGGCGGCGCTTCCCGCCGCTGCAGGTGAGGCCACGGCCTCCGACTACCGCTCGATCGCCGTTGGCGGCCTTGGGAAGGAAGAACAGAATCTGGAGGTGCACATGGTCGGGTCGGACGCGGTGTTGCTGTGCCTCACGTCGACGGCTGAGTCGCGCCACGGCCACGCCCCCCCCGCACCTCATGGGCGCTGGACCTGCACGAGCAGCTGGGGCTTGTAACTTCGACGGAACACCGAAATTGGTCGCCACCGCCTCAGGGCGGAAAGCCGGATTCTTGTGTTCGTAGTCGTCGCTGGACACGGAACTTGGGGTCGTGGTCCTTGTCGCTTGGTCGTGGCTGACGCCGCCTGGACGCGGAACTCGTAGTCGTCGTCGGTTGGACGCGGAACTCGGGGTCATGGTCGTTGTCGCTTGGTCGTGGTCGTCGCTGGCTGGACGCGGAACTCGTGGTCGTCATCGCCTGGTCGTGGTCGTGTCGTCTGGACGCGGAACTCGTGGTCGTCGTTACCTGGTCATAGTCGTTGTCGCCTGGTCGTGGACTCGTGGTCGCTGTCGTCTGGATGCGGAACTCGGGGTCGTGGTCGTGGTCGTCGCCGTCTGGATGCGGAACTCGTGGTCGTAGTTGTCGCTGCCTGGACGCAGAACTCGGGGTTGTGGTCGTTGTCGATTGGTCGTGGTTGCGGCCGCCTGGACGTGGAACTCGTGGTCGCCGTCGGCTGGACGCGGAACTCGTGGTCGTGGTCGTCATTGCCTGGACGAGGAACTCGGGGTCATGGTCGTTGTCGCTTCGTCGTGGTCGCCGCCGCCTGGATGCGAAACTCGTAGTCGTCGTCGCCTGGTCGTGGTCGCCATCGCCTGGACGCGAAACTCGTGGTCGTCGTCGCCTGGTCGTGGTCGTTGTCGCTTGGTCGTGGACTCATGGTCGCTGTCGTCTGGACGCGGAACTCGTGGTCGTCGTCGCCTCAACGCGGAACTCGTGGTCGTGGTCGTCGTCGCTTGGTCATGGTCGCCATCGCCTGAACGCGGAACTCGTGGTCGTCGTTGCTTGATCATCCGGTGCTCGGAACAGGACATTGCCACTGTCCAAGCCAATCTACCTTGCCAGGCAGGATCCTTCCCCTACATATATTTGGGAGTACCCCTATCTCTATGGAAGCTATCGAAGGTGGATCTACAGCCTCTAGTAGATAAGTTCACTGACAGACTTCTAACTTGGAAGGGTCGCCTTCTCAATAGGAGTAGTTGCTTAGCCCTCACCAAAGATACACTAGCTGCTATCCCAGTATACCTCTCTATAGCGGTATGCCTATCAAGCTGGGCTATCGATGCTATTGAAAAAATCATGAAGGCCTTCCTCTGGACAGGAATGGATGTTGTCTCAGGGGGGAAGTGTGCGGTCGCATGGTCAAAAGTTTGCCGCTCCCTAGCTTCTGGTGGCCCTCGGATGGCAAGAGCTTCGAACTTTGTTGAGGAGATGTTGGCTTAGCCCACATCTCTCCAACATCGTCGGATGCATTTTTTGTCGACTAGTGGGTAAGGTCGCGGAAGAGAGTCCCTAAATCGAGACGGCGCGGGTTCGACACCTTCATCATCTTGGTCGCATGGAGGCTTTGGAAACAAAGGAACAAACGAATCTCCGAGTTCCAAGCTCTCCAACCGGTCGCTCTAGCGCAGGAGATTATCAATGAGGCGTCGACCTGGGCGGCTGCGGGTTTTTCCAAGCTCCAAGAACTAGTCTTCTCCCATCGAGTTTAGTGGTTTAGGTCGTCACCTGTCTAGGTTCTTCTAGGCTAGGCTCTGGGAGTTTACTCCCGCCGTGTTTTGCTTCTCCTACGTTCTCTTCTTTGTTGTAGTTGTTGTTCTTGTTTTGCATGTAATTTTGGTTGTGTTGGTCGCTTGTAACTAACTCTTTCTCTTCTTAATGAAAAACGTGCTCAGCACGTTCTCCAAAAAAATGCACACCGAATTAGTTGACGTGGACATGGGTTGCTGACTAGGCCGACATGGAACGCCATGCCCCAATTTTTTTATGTCAGATTACATATATATCCACCTCCTTTTACTTTGGTTACCAGCCCTAGCATTCTTTGGAACGAGGTCGGCATCGGGTGATGGGGACCATCAAATCTCCAAAAATTCTATTCTGTAGAGGTAGTTGTGGTCCGGCTGTTGTAATTGGTTGAGTCGAACCTTGTTGACGCATGAGACCGAGACAAGACCAAAGTCCGTTCTCCGTTGATCGGCTTTGCTTGCGTGATTTCTTTCCCCAGGAGGACGGCGGCGGGTCGACGCTGCGTGCTAGGGCTTTGGAGTAGCTGCGCTTTGGTTGCAGATCCTGCCTGCCATCCTGGCCTCCATCATCTTTCCGGTATCCTCTGGCGATCGTTTTGGTTCTCCTTTAAAACTCAGGTCGAGCCTTCTACAGTTCTTCACTGTAGTTTTAATTCGAGAATCCGTTTCCAAAAAAAAATCGAGAATCGGTTGCAATTGGATCACTGTTCCCTGAGAAGGATTATTTATTGATCTTTGGCCGAGAATATTGCTTCTGTTATTCTTCGATGACTGTTGCCCAACACTGTCAAACTAGTAGTTGAATAAATTGGATTGATGCATATTTGTTATTCATAATCGACATATTGTTCAGGTTTTCAGCTGCCAGCTCTATTTACCAACTGAAAACAGTTATAAATCAAGTGAAATCTTCTTCTTCTGCAGCTTCAACAGAATAAGTCTTCAGATGCTAATTGCAGGATCTGACCTGGTGGTTAAGGGTGCTCAAAGTTGAGATTTATACTGCTCATGTTAGTTAGTGTTGTTTTTTTGTGCCATGACTTGACTGACAACAATTGCTATACAAAAATACTAATGGATGTTCCTGGGAATTTGCAGCCACGCTAAGTTGTACGCACAAAGGTTTTTCCCTAAACATGAATGGAGTTAAGCTAATGGAGTTTGTACGGCCGTTCCCACCCAGTAAGGTACATAACGACATGAGTATTGTACTTGCTAATACTCTCTCTATCTAATAATACAAGACGTATTTTGTTTCTTTGGACTTGACCGTTGTTTTCTCATATAATACATCGTTGGGCACAACATTAATGTAGCAGTGTGAAAGTACTTTCAATTACGAGTCTAGTTGTATAACTTTTATAAGCTTGTCAATCAAATTATACAAACTTTGATTTGCCAAAGCATGCAAACCTTGTAGTTTTAGACTGATGAATTATTGTTTGTGGATGTGGTTAGAATATAGTTTTATGAAGCCATCCAGGTTTGAGTTTACTTACTCTCGAATTTGAATGCCTATTTTGTCGCTATTTCTTCTTCTTAATGAAAAACGACCCAGCTCCTCCTAGGTCGGACCTCAATTTTTTTTATAATATAGTGTTGGTTTTGCGTTTGACGTATATTTGAATATGTAGACCTTCCATTTAAATAAGTACCAAAACAAATCACATCACAAGTCTACTAGAATGGTTTATACTTGGTGAGTAATTGTGTCAATGGATACATAGTTGATTGCTTATCTATTACTCCTCCCTTCAGTTCGATATATAAAAACATTTGTTGCTATCTCTGGTCACAAATAAATCTGTTTTGTGTAATATGTGACCAGACATTCAACTTGGACCACCGATACATTTACAAATTGTGAGTGGACATAAACTTGCTCTGGATAGTAATTTCTCAATATCATATTTTTTCTGTACTTCATAGATAAGTATATATATAACATCGCAAAAGACAGTAGTAGACGTTTTTATTGTGAGCACGTGCTCATGTTCAAAACTTCATTGTCTTTCCGGTATCCGAGAAAATGAGACTAGTACGACGCTTCACATTGTACTACACACTGTTTGACCGCAAGGTCCCCTCTGTCACGCGATATAAGTTTAAGACTCCTCAAATATTTATAACAATTGTTGCAAAGCCTATGTGAAATTCATGTGCCATGGTTGTGCATTACATTGATTTCTAAAACATCACTATTATCATACACAATCCCAGAAAAAAAAAACTATTATCATACACAAAATGTATAGTGAATCTCTATCTCTCTCTCTCTCTCGCGAACTAGTGAACCTATCTTTCTAGTGGCTGTCCTTTTTGTTCTCCCTCAATTTGCTGTACACCTATGGCATATAAACCATTGCAAGTTCCTTCATTCGCAACATGTTTCTAACACCCCGTGACTTGACGCCGAGCATCGTTCTATTCAGATTAGACTTTTTATAGATAAAATATTCTGATTAGACTGTTTAGTGGCTTCAGCTCCCATCTGCTATGTCCCAGTTAACTCCTTCGATATTGTATGATTACAAGTATTCATACGAAACTTTTTTTAGAAGTGTTCATACGAAACTTCGAATGAAATTTCGATGTCTGCGCATTACACATAGTGGACAAATAAATCATTGTACGGGCAGTCCTACTCTTTACTTTTCCAAATTTGTCTAGTACCTTTTTGGCACATAAACCCTTTTCAAAAAGATTATTTAATTTTACGAAATGATTGAGAGTGATAGAAAGAACAGGGTTGGTGGACGGTAAGCGGGTCAACAAAGCCGGGACCGGACGGAGGCCGCCGGGACGAGCTCGCCTGCGGGTATAAAAGCGGCGGAGGGAGAGGCAAAGGAGTGCGATCCAACCCAAATTTCTCTCTTCCCCACTTTGCAAAGTCAAGTCGCGGCACTGGTGAGCAGTCTCGCTCCTCTCCGCAGCACCATTTTGCAATTTCCTTCTTCCTCTGTTCTTGGCTGATCGCCGGGGTTCTTGCTGCAGATTCCGCACCGCTCATTCCGGTTCCGAAGGGTCGTGTCGTTGCGGCCGGGAATCTTATCACACCTGGTATGTTTTATATCCTATGTGTTCGGCGCTTACAATTGTATGGATCTGTTAGCGCATATTTTGCTTTTGATATCGGGATGTTTTGCTAATTGGGAGGTTAAGATATCTAATGTTGTTTCATGATCTGAAATTCTGAAGCACCTTTCCTGAAATACCTGCATGCTGATGTGATAGGATAAGTTCAGTTCATTTTCTGCATGCGTGTATGGTTTGTTGTTTCGGCTTCTTCTCCGTGTTCCTTGGAAGTGGTTGTGAGGAATATGACGGAGCCCAGTTCGATGGATTTCGTTTGTATAGTTTTAACTGCAGTATAATCTCATTGCAGAGTATGACTAACCCATTCATGGCTAATTGAAGGATGAACGTTTCTACATATCGCATCCTTGTTTCATAGTTTGTGTTTTCACTTTTCAGTATACCCATTCTGTATAATTACAAGATCTCGATGATCTAGTTCAGCAACACTATTCTAATCTTGCCTTGCCTTTATGAGCAAAACTGTACTAGTTCTTTATTTTCTTGCCTTTGCTCCCATTCTTTTCTAGCGTAGTGTGCCTTCTGCACTGTTTCTTTTTGTTGGCATAGCATAGATGAAGTTATGGAAGAAATACTAAATTATTTTGTTGGCAGTATTATCATATTGTTATTAATTGTACCTTGGCAACATTCCTAGGCTTATATCTGAAGGACGAGGGAAATCTTACAGAAATCATGTCGGGACAATCATCTGAAGCTTCCCCATTTTCAGGACAAAGTAGCTTTAGTTCTTTGCCAGATTTCAAGGATCTAGAAATATCTTCAGAGTCTGGTTGCCTGTCCATTGTTGTGCTAGGTGCTTCTGGTGACCTAGCTAAGAAGAAAACATTCCCAGCACTATTTCATCTTTTTCAGCAGGTAATTCGATCAACTTAAGTTTCTCTTGTAAATGAGCTTTAAAGTTTTCATGAAAATGCATTACAAACTCACGATGCAAGAGTAGCAAACAAGTGAGCAAATTTATACACCTATGTTGAGTTTACCGACTAAGGCTCTTATTTGGATAGAAATAATAGAACACCATGGTATGATGTGTATATTATACAAGCTTCTCAGGCATACATATTTGTGAATCTTACTCTCTGATATGTATAGGGATTTCTGCAATCTGGAGATGTCCATATATTTGGGTATGCAAGATCAAATCTTTCTGATGATGGATTAAGAGACCGCATTCGTGGGTAAGATCAATTTCCTTGAATTAATAAGTTTTTTTTCAAAATAATTACCTTTGTTCGATGGGGTGTTTCCTATTGTTTCTGGTTTTAGTACAATGGGAATATAATTCTATGATTCTTTCTCAGTTTTTTTTCTTTTGAGACCAATGATTCTTTCTCAGTCTGAAAATCGTTTTCTGTTGCTGTAGATATCTCAAAGGAGCTTCTGATGAACATGTTTCACATTTTTTGCAGTTAGTAAGTTTCAAAGTTGTATATTTCTCCTGATTCCTGAATTCTGATATGTTCACCGTTGTAACCAGATTAAGCTTTCTTACAGATTAAATATGTTAGCGGTTCCTATGATAGTGGGGAAGGATTTGAATCACTAAATAATGCAATCTCAGAGTATGAAACATCAAAGACCAATGAATCAGGAAGCTCCCGCAGACTATTTTATCTGGCATTGCCTCCGTCAGTTTATCCATCAGTATGCAAAATGATAAGATCATATTGCATGAATCCATGTAAGTTACTCTTACTTTCTTGACATTAATGAATCAATCCAATGAAAAAGCTTCAATCGTAAGAAAAACTGTTATTGTTAGGAAATATAGGACCGATCTTTTTTTTTTTTTAATCCAGTGGGTTGTAACATGTGTTTCATGCTTTCTACCACAAGCACAGTTTAACTTCGGAGGAGACCAGTTCTTTACCACATGCATGCCAGCCCTTCTTTCTCTACATTTATCTTTCACCAAGGCTACTGAAAGATGAAAATTTCAAATTGTAGACATACAGTTCATGTGGATCTGCTCCGTCAAAGTTTTTATATCTTTTTTTTAGAAGCACTAAGGGTGCAGAAGATCATTTCCAAACATAATAAACATTAACCACGATTAATCCTTTCTTTTCTGAAGTTCATATAATATTGATCTTTTCAGTACCATCTTGTCTCCCCACTCCCAATATTCTTCTATATCTCAGTTGTGGCATCTATTCATGTTGTACTCTCAGCTTCACGTACTGGTTGGTCAAGGGTTATTGTTGAAAAGCCCTTTGGAAAGGATTTGGACTCTGCAGAGGAACTGAGTGCCCAACTTGGAGAGCTGTTTGACGAAGATCAATTATATAGAATCGACCATTATTTAGGAAAAGAGTTGGTCCAAAACTTGGTAATATCTGTGACTTTAGTAGTTTGTATTTACTTCTTACATGCAACTGTTTCTCATACTGTCATATTTGCAGCTTGTGCTCCGTTTTGCAAACCGCCTCTTTCTGCCTCTCTGGAATCGTGATAATATTGATAACGTACAAGTAAGGTCCCTTCCAAGTGATTACACATTTTTATCTGAAATCTGTTATATTTATACGAACTTTGTCTGCTTTTCTGAAGATTGTATTTAGGGAGGACTTTGGGACTGAAGGACGCGGAGGATATTTTGATCAATATGGGTATGTTGGCTGTAACTGCATTCGTGAGAGGGACATTTTAGTTGGAGTATGTGTATAGAGGCCCATGTTAGAGGCCCATATAGTGGCCCATGTATAGGATTATATATCCCACCCTTCTAGGGTTTGGAGGAATGAAGCAATCATTTCCAACAATTTTACCTTAGCACATATGGTTGTGTCTGTGAAACCTTAGAAGATACACGGATTGCATTATTCTTTTTTGTGAAAGCATTTTTAAGGTTCTTTTACTTTATGGTGCCCATTTTCTTTCCTGAATTCCGTTCGAGTCCCTGTAATTTGCAACCACCCTATACTCCACAATTTGCATTGTTTCTTCAGGATCAGAGTTATGTAGTATCATTCTAATCTAACCACTTAGAGGGGTTCAAGTGTAATCATTTTTCTTCAACTTCAAGTAATTTGAGTATCTGATCTCACCGTTTTTCTTATGCAGTATCATCCGTGATATCATTCAGAATCATTTGTTGCAGGTAAAGACAACCTTTTGAATTTTTCTATTCGTTTTATATTAGAATTTCACAAACGATTTAGGGCATTATCCTGATTATGAATAGTATCAAATATTTATTGTGGACTCTGCTCAAACTGCACTCACAGTTAGCCAGTTACTCATGCGATAAATACTTTATTGCAACATTTCACGCATGCCAAATGTTCTGAGAAGACACGGCAGGTTCCTGTCTGTGATCCCTCAAGGATCTGAGAGATCTGATGTGACAATATTCTGCAGGTGTTCTGTTTGGTGGCAATGGAAAAACCTGTCTCTCTCAAGCCTGAGCACATAAGGGATGAAAAAGTCAAGGTGTTCTTTAACATCTCTTTATTTTATTAGCTTATTCTACATTTTGCAGTTCTGGTTGACAGTGATACCAAAGCGTATTTAATTTATCATTCATTGATTACTACATTTTGCAAGTATTGTATTAAGTTTGCTCTTTTTGCATCACAATGCCAGGTTTTGCAATCAGTGAGCCCTATAAAGTATGATGAGGTTGTCACTGGACAATATGAGGGCTACAAGGATGATCCTACCGTGCCTGATGACTCCAACACCCCAACTTTTGCGTCTGTTGTACTAAGGGTACACAACGAAAGATGGGAAGGTAGATGTCACTTAAAGACTTATTCACTTGTAATTACAACATTTTAATACCACAGATTTTTTTAATACAATTCCCAGTTCGGCATTACATCTAAACTCATTTTCGTCATTGAAGAGTTCTGGCAGTTGTAACTGCTAAGAAATACGTGAAAAAGGCTAAAACTTGCACAAAAGCTTCTGCTTTCAGTTTCAGCACTAGCATACAAATGAGTTTGTGCTGCAGCAGTTCTGTCAGTTATCATTTGAGTGCATTTTTATTTCAGTACTAAGATGCAAGTAACTGTGTGCTGTAGGAGTTCCTTTCATCCTCAAGGCGGGCAAAGCACTAAGCTCTAGGAAAGCAGAGATACGTGTGCAGTTCAAGGATGCTCCTGGTGACATTTTTAGATGTACGTACTAAATGCTCTAGTCAACTTAAAATATATTTGTCTGTCAATAAGTCCGTTATAGCAAAAATGTTTGTGGAGACTAGCCCTACGGGAAGACAACCTCCAAAATATGACATATATTGATAAAGTCAAATTGCACAAAATAAATGCCCCATTGGTCCTTCAAGATCCATTCTCTCCCACAAGAATTCCCTTGATTCTGTTACCATGGTCGATTATTTTCTAACCACAACACTCCATTGATTATTGTCTATTTCTGATGGTATTTAAGCTGTATGCTTTATTTTACCTTTGCGTAGGCAAGAAACAAGGAAGGAACGAGTTTGTTATAAGGCTGCAGCCATCAGAAGCCATGTATATGAAACTAACTGTATGTACATCTACTTCTGCAACTCTAGCACTAGAATTTATTTTCTTTCGTTTTGGTTGAAAAATAAAAGATGCAGTGGTATTACTAATTAACATTGCCTTAATGGATTGCATGAACATTTGTAGGTGAAGAAGCCTGGACTAGAAATGGCAACTGAGCAGAGCGAACTGGATTTATCCTACGGGCTACGGTACCAAGACGTAAAGATCCCAGAAGCGTATGAGCGTCTCATCTTGGACACGTATGTGCTGCTCCATGCATTCCAGCACATTCAGTTCTCTGCAAGTTCCATGAGAGATAAAAAAAAAACCTTCTTCAGCCATGGTCATCTTATCTGATACAAATGTATGTTTTGACAGGATAAGAGGAGATCAGCAGCACTTCGTTCGTCGAGACGAGCTGAAGGTTTGTGATATTGCATATGTTTTGCAGTGGTTTCCTTTCTTGAATGACTGGATCTGACACGGTGCTTGTGTATCTCAGGCTGCTTGGGAGATCTTCACTCCTTTGTTGCACGACATAGATGCTGGTAAGCTGAAGTCCATTCCATACAAACCGGGAACTCGAGGACCTTCTGAAGCCGACGAAATGAGCACGAGGATGGGTTATGTGCAGACTCATGGGTACATTTGGATACCACCAACCCTTTCAAAATTTTAGGGATTCGGTCAAGTATCGTTTATCACCTGAGAAGGGCATGTGGCCTAATTTGGTTCGACTGCAAGCATTTAGGAAAGAGTTTATTTGGTTATTGGTTTGTACTACGCAGGGTCTTGTAATAAGAAACTTGTGCTCGTTGAAAGTGAACTATTTACGATATACAGAATAAAATATGACATTTTTCCAAATTGCCCCATTAGTCGTATAATAAGGTCTTGCAATATGCGGGCTGGGTGTCTCTTAATATTTCACCGTTTCTTTGAAGATCGTTGTTCAACTATTCCATTGAGCTGCCGCCACGGCGGAGTGGGAAACCTGCAGCCTCTGCACGGCGGCGTTGCCATTAGAGAAGAAGGCGCAACATTGCTCAGCGTGTGCAAAAGCCATTTTCATAGATCATTTCAGTTCAGCTCAGGTACAAAGCATGTAAAGCAAGGCATAGGTTGCAGCTCACTAGTACTTTCACATCCATACATCCGCACTGCTGATACAAAATCACAAACGCTGACTTTACAATGACAAACTTACGCGGAACACGACCAACCCCTAAGACAAACTAAGGGCAACAGATAAACGCACAGTGAGGACTTCATCGTTTTACCTTGTTCAGCGTCTGTTTGCCAGCAGGCCAATGCAATTTCCTTAATCGGTCTTGATCAGCTTCTTGACTATGCTCTTCAAAGCTGGCGCACTGGCACTACACTTCTGATCATCGAAGCAGGACCTCCCTTCCTCCGCCGCCTTGCACAGCTGCGGGTCCATGGGCACCTTACCAAGGAAAGGGACCTTCATTTCATCACACATTTTTTCTGCGCCGCCTTTGCTACTGTCGAATACCTCACTGCACGCCACAAGGGACAGAAGCTCGGGGGCTTTCTCCCTGATGTAGTTCAACACCCATTCTGTCGCATCTGTCTCGCCAGCCTCGCCTGGCTTCACAAACTTGAGATCTGACAGCGGCTGCCTCAGGCCACTCATGTTCTCCACAACACCCAAGACAGGCACACCTACCTTCTTGCAAAAGCTTATCTCCTTCCTTACGTCAATCAGGGAGACCTGTTGCGGGGTTGTGACAATTATAGCCCCATCGATTCCAGTGGCTTGCAGGTACTGCACGATTGATATATGTTCATCAGACGTTCCTGGAGGTGCATCCACTACAAGGTAGTCAATCTCCCCCCAATCAACATCTTTCAAGAACTGCTTTATGAGTCCATTCTTGCGAGGACCTCTCCATATGACAGCATCATCTGGGTTAGGCAGCATGAAACCAATGGACATCACACCAAGATTGGACTCAACATAAACCGGAGACCAACCAAGATTACTCTGATGAATATCCTGGCCCTCGAGACCTAGCATTTTGGGGATGCTAGGACCACAGATGTCTATGTCAAGAAGGCCAACCTGAAGGTCCATCTCTGCCAGGGCAAATGAGAGCTGGGCCGAGAATGTGCTCTTTCCAACGCCTCCTTTTCCAGACAAAACTAATATCTTGTGTTTCACAGTAGCCATCCGCTCAACAATAGCAACAAGATCTGAAAAAAAAAAAGGAACCAATAAATAATTTAATTCGCTTAGAATAGAAGAAACAGAAACAGCTTATAGTCAAGGGAAGACCTTATTTAACATTTTTATCTTTTAACCACAATCTTTTGCTCCAGAGTAATATATCTAAAATAGAATGCTAGAGCATCACAGTCATTATTCCGCCTTATATTTAATGATTACATTTGGGTCGAACAATTAGTTATAGCAATAACTAGAATCACACTGCAATATTGCTACCGTGCTGAATATAAAGCAGGAATAGATGATTAGCACACGATTGGTTTCCTATCCATATCAAATCCTTCAACCGGTAACACTACCTACAGGCAGATGGATTGTTTCCCTATAATGAAAACTGAACTGCTTGAAAAACATCATTATTAAATAAATGCCTCAATATATTGCCACTTAAGAAGATATTAACATAGCCAAGATGTTTGCTCCCATTGGTAGCAAAAGAATAATTGGTATTTTTTCCAGAATAGATTTTTTGGTTTACTGATGCAGTCCCTTCCTGCAGGTGATGACAATGCAGATTTGGGGGGGGGGGGGGGGGGGGGGGTGGGGGAGGCAAAGCCCTAAAATTAAGAAAGATTCATATACAAAACTATTTTTCATGTTCTTCCCAGAGCCAAATTCGAGATTTTTCAAAGCTTAAATCATGCAGCAGCAGCAGTTGCAGTCACAGCATAGGTGCCCCTCAGGGCGTTGTTTCAAAAGAATTTCTATGTTTGCTTCTATATTAGTTGTGTAATTCAGAGTCGAATAAGCACTTGAAGATATGTTTGTTCAAAATTTGATTTCGCTGTCACTCCTCTTTTCGAGAAAAAGAAAATCAGATTTCACTGTAGCATAAGACACGTACATGAACAATACGAAAAAAAGCAACCACTAAATCTATGACCTGATGAAGAAAAAAAAAACGAGGGACACGATCCACCGGCCAACCAAACCAACCCAAAACAAAGGCTTTATCAAATTGGATATGAAACCACAACAAGCAGTAAACATAAAACATGCCATAAACTGGGAAAAATCTGAACTGTGTTTTATTTGGCCACATGAAACAACTCCCTTAATAACAGTTGGCCCTGGACTGATCGCTACAGGTACGTCCCTACAAATATTTGATGTTTCCATGCAAACCATTCCAGAGGTGAGAGATTGTTCAGTACATGGCCACTTCTAAAATTAAGGAACACATCACGCATGGGAGTATGGGACTCCTTTCATATCTGACACTTCTAAAATCCAGCAAACAAGAAATATCACCTGTATCTATGTCACTATGCTCAGGGGAAGAAACTTCACATATAACCATACTAAATCTGCAGCTACCGCGATGAAATCTACCTAAACTAAACTAAGATAATATTTAAAAACCAAACTAAATGATGAGTTAGCATGTAAGAAAGACCACCCCAAACATCTACGAATCGACCGGACAAATCGTAATGAAACCTTATCGAATCTTCAGGTAATGTAACAAATCATAATAGATGACAGTATGATAACAGTATTGAATCCAGCACAAGAACAGGCATGATCTGGTTACCGGGGTCCGGGCCCTTGGGGGCGGTGGCGCAAATCTGCTGGTTAGGGCATCCCGCGCAGGCCTCTGCCTTCCCCGCCTCCTCCGACTGCGTTCCAGGGCAATCTGCGCAACACGCCCAACAGAGCATATTCAGAAATCCGACCAAGCTAGGATAAAGCAAATCATGCGATCGGTACAACTGTAGAAGTCCCTAATTTTGCATTCATATCAGCTAATATTGTCATCGCAGAGCCAAAAACGAACTGCTGCCACGAGACGATCCACAAACATGGATGCAGAAAACCAATCCCAAAAGCAAAAGTGGAGACAGGGACGACCAACTGATAATCGAGGCCATTAGAGGGCACTGGGAAGTGGTTTCTTACGTTCGTTGGCGTCCTTGGGGACATCGCCGCCGCCGCCGCCGTTCTCCATCCCTCTGGCTTGTTTCTCAAACTTTGCCTCCTGCCTCAGGTTGGGCTTCGGCTGCTCGGGGTAGCGTATTTTTAATAGATGGGGGTGTTGTAGAATCAGGTGATCGGACGGCTGTTAGCGGAGTCGAGCGATGGTGCCCGCCGAGCACCGTGTGGCGTGTAGACGAGCAGTCGAGGACATCAATTACAAGTTCGCTTCTCTTCTTTGTTTGCTTTTATTTCCTTGCGAGTTGTTGACTTTTTTTTTTTGAGTAATGCGAGTTGTTGACTTTGGTATAAAAAGCTCCCTTCTTCACAGCAGCAGTTTTATACATCTATTTTAGATTAAGCCGAGCTCAAACTCATGATAGAATAATATATAAAGTTTCGCTAGTATATTTCAGCACGTTTCTCGCAGTCCGGAAATTTTCATCACCCGATAAAACTGTCAGGTGTTCATAAGTGTTCATAGTAGGCCGGGCAGATTCATGAACCCTTCTGAGTTGAGTTTGCAATACAACACTCGGTTGCCGTACAGAAGATCCTCAGGCCATCATCTCAGCAATAAAAAATCAATTTTTTATTGAATACTAACCTCAGCTGCAATAGAAAAAGGCCTCAAATTCTTTGAGATGTCAAAACAAAGTAGAACTCACAAGACCACTAGGTATTTCCTTCTTATTCAACATGGTAAACTGGTGATCATTAAGTAGGGAAGACCATTGATCACAGGACCGGCATCGCCATAGACGCAAAGATAACACAAACACGTTAGACTGACCACTACAATTATGCAGCCCCTTCTGTACCTCCGAGAACAAACAGTCGATTTGCGCACTGATTATACTCAGTTCGGAAGACGCGAGCTTCTCCCAAGTTCCCAGCATCAGCGGCTAGCTCATCCTCCACCCAAACAGAAATAAAAAAGTGGCAATGTGGATGCGACGCGACGAGACTCAAAGCAGCCAGAATGGTCGCCCTTTTAATTTTATGCCAACAGAACGGATGCAGACGTCTATAGTACGCTACGGTAAGTGAGATTTCTGAACCCCCAACCCCCGCACGGGGTCGGGCCGGGTGGCCGCGGCGGCGTCAGAGGCACGACACGAACAGCGCGACGCAGCCGACGAGCCACGCCAGCAGCGCCGCGAGCAGGCGAGGCCAGCCGGGCGTCGCCGCCCCGCCTGCAGCGGCGTCGATGATAGTCGCAGCCCCCAGCAGCGCCAGTAGGAAGGCGGCGCGCCGGGCGTCCTCCTCCCGAGGCAGCTCGTCGTTGGCGCCAGCTTCCTTGGCATCCATTGTCCTGTTAATTTACTACTAGCACTCCACTTATTTCGTGTTCAAAGGCACCACGACGGCGGGCCGGGGAGCACGAGATGTTTGTGTGGTGATGTATTCCTGCAGCGACGCGAAATTTATAGCCTTTCTGGGATTTGGACAGGATAAAATAGCCATCTGTCCTTAAACTTTTGTTTTGCGAATGTGGACGGAGAAGTTTCCTGCGCTGTCGTCATCAGATTTTTTAGGCAGACACCGAGAGCTCTACCCGCCTGCACACTGGCATGACATGGCGCCCCCACGCAGTCTTGACTCTTGAGGCTCCGCATCGCCCGCCTTGCTGGTGCAGAGTATACTCGTATATCCACGTCAGCCCCAGGGCTTCGTCTCCGCGACAACGAGCTTTGACGTCACGTCTTCCGCCAGTCAAACGCTACGAGCTTTGACGGCCTGAAATTCTTCTTGCGAGATGGAAATGTGCATGGATCGAAAGTGATCCGTTCTCAAAGTGGACATCAAAAACAGACATGGATGAGGCGTACCAGCCAGTTGCAATCATCTTTCAAAAGTGAACGTTTCTTGGGACGGAATTTGCTGCCAAAAGTGTCCCGACGCCAATGTGAATATCAAGATAGTGGAAGCAGCACCACAGTAAGCCGACGAGTGTCGAAATCATCGTGCCCCCACAAATTGCTGGCGTGGGGATTACTTGGACAATCATCATTCAAAAGTTGAAGTCATCTTGGGAGAATGGGGATCCAAAGTTACGCGCGCTCTAAGTCTCAACCAGTCACCAAAATCAAAAGTATAATGCAAGTCCCAGACAGATAAAGCAACAATTTCAAACATCCAAGATACTTGCGTGTTAAAGTTTCTGCAAAAAGGAGAGAAGCTGTTATTGCTGCTAATATCTTATCAGGATAGCATGGACTAATCTGGGAAGTGCGATAGGAATGTTGGTAATTATAATAAAGCAAGCAAACAACAGTACTTACAGCCTTGAATGGATTCAGTTTCGAGCAAAGTAACTTTGAGGAAACCTGTCACGAAACCGGTGGCGCTCTATAGCCACGGGTGAACCCGTATATGTATACGGCGGGTCGCCGGTTTGGAGCTTGCAAGAAATCGGGATGATCACTATTGGCCTCAGTTTCATGAAGTGGGGTAACATTTGAACAAATGATGCAGCCGCAATGACTAGAACCTAATGTGCATATTCAAAACTTGGAGTTGAGTTGAATGACACTTAATTTTAGTCGGATGAAGTAATATATCGACCGAAGAGACAAACAAAAACTTGTTCTATTGATGTACAACTTGATCGTACAACTTCCGTCACCTAACGGAGACAGAGGCAGGAACCACACATGACGCTTACGACTTTTATAAATGACACACGCTAGCTAATACCGGGGCCCAAACCTGGTGGAATGTATAGCTACAAATCATCAACGGCATTGTCAGTGTTTGTGTAGCTCTTGTCCTTTCGTCCTTCATCCGTACCTTGTTTGGGTCGTCGATCGATCGAATTCAGTTTGATTTTTCAGTCGTGTTTTAGGTGGGGACTCTGATCTGAAGTGGGATAATCATTCATGATTTGGACTTCGAGTAAAAAACTCACACGACAAGCGCATACCCGTAGCGTACGTACGTGCGCGGTGTGCTAAAGCGCACCACTGCCATACGGATCGAGGTCCTCTGAATTGGTAACTACCAAAGGGTTTGGAGCTCAACTGCGGTTTTACTTTTGCTTTTTCGAGTTTGTGAATTGAGCTGTCCCTGCTTTTTGAAAACGAACAAGAGCGCGGCGAACTGCAGCGGTGGCGGGTGGCCGGCGTCAGTTCCAGGAAGAGCGCGGCGCACCCGGCGAACCAAACCAGCATCGCCCCGAGCTGGTTGGGCCACGCCGCGCCTGGCTCCTCGCCGATGGTCATCGTCGCGCCTATCATCATGACTAGGAGAGCAGCACGCGGACGCATCACACCACCGGGGTCGCCGCCACCGGCAGCGAGCCGAAATAAGTTCGCGGCAATGGCGCAATGCCACGCATAACGACGATGGCAGCTGGCGGGTCCCCCTCCCGCGCGCGGAGGTCGCCACGGTTGTGTTCCGCGGGTGCCGGGTCAGCGCCGCCGACGAGCTTAGAGCCTAACGCGAAAAGGCCGGGGGCACGGAAGGCATGGTTGTGGTTACGGCCGGCGGGTCCAAAGAGGCCGTGCCGACGGTGGAAATTCCCACCGCCGAGCCCGTGGAGTTCCGCCGAACAGGCCGTGCGGTGGCCACCGTCTAAGCAGCCCCTCCATCTTGTAGCGTGCAGTGAAAGGGGTCTTGACCTAGTGGTTAAGCATCCGAGTAACACCTCTCAGGTCCTGGGTTCGACTTTCCGTGGGAGCGAATTTTCAAGGATTTAACGGCATTTGTGCTTTCAGTGGTAGGCGACGCTCCCGTCGACAGCGAGGCGCCAGTGGTGACTTCGTATCTCTGGTTTTGCCGGCTCAGTCTTCGAAGATGCTCATAGGGGTAGGGTTTGCGTACGTGTGTTCATAGGGGTGAGTGTGCGTGCGTTGTGAGTGTCTGAGTTGTACTGTGTAATCTCAAAAAAAAAAAAAATCTTGTAGCGTGCAGGGACGCGGGAAGAAAATGGCTAGGCAGTGGTATTTTAGGCTATATAGCCAAATGGGAGGCCCGGCCTAGCATGGCACGGCCCAAAAATAAATGGGCCATCATGGCCCAGTAGTTACGTGGGCCGTGCCGTGCTAGCCCGGGGGGGGGGGGGGGGGGGGGGGGTTTCAGCTTATGGCACGGCACGACTGAAGTAAAACGTGCTGTGGCAGCGTATATAAGCCCTCCTGGCATGAAATTCACATGAAGTCAAGAACACACATTCAGTTCAAGATTTCAGCCGAATTCAGTCAAACACAAATGAGTTCAGTTCACAAGTCCATAATCCAAATATCCAAATATTACATCAGTTCACATCAGTCCATAAACCAGAATTCTACATCCTACACAGCAGTAGGACCTCGAATTGCAAGCTCTTAGTACATCTCATCCATGTCACTCCCAGCAGCACGATTAGTTTGTTGTGTTTATGATTCAACATCCTAGTAGCACGTTCGGCCTTAGCAACACAAGAAGAACGATGACGTCTCAAATGGCCGGTACCAAATCCACTACCCGCACTAAACTGGTGTTTGCAGTGAAGACACTTAGCAGCATACCTAACCGGCTTACCATTGACATCATGGAAGAGCTGCTGAACGTCGACTTGTCCTCTTGGACAATGGCTGGTAGTGGATAAGGTGTATCAGAGACGGAGGCGGGGAAACAGCCGGCGCAAGGGAAGTAGTTGTCGCCATTGCCGTTGTCGCCGGAGGGGAAGTAGTTGTCGCCGTCGCTGTCGTCTGCATCGTAGCCGTCCTCGGTCCTCGTCGGCGGCGGCTGGATCTAGGGTTTCGGGTCGGAGGCGGCGGCGACGGCGCGGAGTTGGAGGCGACGAAGAGGAGCCGGAGGCAGCGACGAGGAGGCGGAGGGATGGGCCGAAGGCGGCCGTGCGCGGAGGTGGAGGCGGAGTGGCAGGGAGGAGGAGGCCGCACGGAGGTGGAGGAGGGGGCGGCGGCGGCCGCACAGAGGTGGAGAGGCGAGGCGGAGGCGGCCACGTAAAGGAGGAGTGGTGGAGGCGCGCGGCGACGCGAAGAGAGGTGGCGGTGCGGAGGAGAAAATGAGGGAGGCGGAGGGGAGGAAAGATTTTATATGGAGAGGGTTGAGGGAGGCAGGTCGGGCTGTTAGTTTGGGCCGGTAACGGGCCGTGCTTCGTAGGCTGTTAGGTGGGCTGCTTCGGGCTGCGTGTTATACGTGCTGGGCCGTGCTACCCACTGGGCTGAGGGGTCGGCCCAAGCACGACCCAAGGCATCAGGCCAGGCCAGCATGGCCCGTTTGTTCCTGGACCAGGTCAAAATGGCGTGCTTTGTGCCCGCCCTTCGGCCCGTTTGGCCATCTATATTTTGGGGAAAAAATTCACTGCGGCCGGTTCGCAAATGGCTCTCGTGCGGCCTGTTGACTGTTCTTATGCGTATAAATTAAATTCATTAATTCCGCAAGCACACAGATCACCATTGTAGCATTTCACCGGGAGTATTCTAGGGTTATCGTATTTATAATTCCGCTGGGAAGTAGAGCGAAAGGAAGCTGAAGAGTAGCAATGCATTGTATACTTTGGAGAAAATAACATATCAACTATACTTGAGACGGGGGTTAGGTTCGCATGATATATGGATGGCACACACCATCTAATCCTAAGTGATAAAAGATAAAAACGTAGTATACATTTGAAAGAACAACGAGATAGAGAAAAAACTTCATATATGTTTATCTATTATTTACTCTTCCTAGCAGTCAAGTCTACAAAGGTTATCTACTCTGGCTAAGCTCATACACATACAAGTCATGTCGTTTCGGGGCACGAACGTGCTAGGTCATATGAACCGATGCTGCTAGTTCATCCTAGGGAACCGTCCGCTATAATTAAGACCCTGCCTGTCCAACCCGGACGTGGTGGATTACAGAGACCGGTGTAGCTGTCACATACACTCGCGGCTACCATCCTCTGTGGGGTTGGGTGCCAAACGTGCATAGGCCAAGCTCTAAGCTCTATGCTTACAACCCGCCTAGAGGAACTACTCTTGATCAACGGAGCAGTCATATCTAAGAATAGAGCACATATTTCACCAAGCGCGGACGCTATCTCCCGACGGAGGCACTCTCTCGTACTCTTTAAACAACAATCACGAATCCCACAACAAGACTTCTACGAGTACTTACTTAACAGAATAAATAAACTAAATAGAAAAGAACTACTAAAAGAAATAAATAAAACTAAAATTAAATATAAATATATTGAATAAAATAATATCTCTATAAGAGTTAAGATACAAAGAGCTATACCAAAATTCCGAGAAGACTCCGGAAGCCCGAGGGAGCTCTCACTCTACTCTACTCTACTCTAACTCCCAAAATAACTACTAAACAAAAAGTAAACCCTTGGATGAAGTATGGTGCGAGTTGTTCCTCCGGCTACCGGTGCTATTTATAGCCTCCTTAGGACGGTGAGGATTATATAGTCGAAGGTTGGGTGGTGGGGCCGCCAAGTCTGGCCGGCCGCCCGATGTGGCGGTTCGCCACCGCTTTGCTCCTGAGCATTTCTGATTGCCTCCTGATGACGGTTGTACAGTCGGTGATGTCTTTGGGGCGGCAGAAACGAAGTGAGGGCCAAGTAAAGGCCCAAATGGCCCCATCTTCTAGAATAACGGTGGAATCCGCTGGGTTGGGTCTCAAATTATGCGTTGTGGACCAGTTTCCAGCCCACTGGAGGAAACCCAGGGCCAATGGCCACCAGGTGGGGCCAGCCGGCCAGAGGTTTCCCCTGACTGGGCCCACTTTTCTCCATTATTCACTCCTGTATCCAAATATTCACCAAAACTTGTGCAGTAGTATTAATCCTATCTACTATGCACAAAATCTTGGTGACATGCTTTTATTTACCGGTAAGGTGGCGGTCAAAACATGGTTTTACTATCGCCAACACGGCCCCGATCCAGATGACCGACGCGTGGACGCCTCCACGCAATCGAAGCACGTCCGTGGTTCAAGCCATTGAGCGATGGACGGAGCCGAAAGAAAAGCCATCGAGTCGATCAAGCCGATTGATGGTGCATCGGGCTGAGCCATCGACGATCAAGCCGAAACAACCCGTTGAACTGAAAGGAGACCTGACGGGATCACGCCGTTGATACTCCCTCCTACCGAGGCCTCCGTTCTCAAGTTCATGGACCAGCCGCTCGTTGCCGAGGCCTCCGCTATCAAAGTCATGCACCAACAGCTCCTGCCGTCCAACTTTGCTGACGATCAGGATGTGGCTGCCTAGAGAATACTCATATTTTTAACATTTTGATGATTTCAGAACATCCATATTTTTGTATTGAATTTCAACGAATTGTGTTACACAGGATTTTATTTTCAAGATCCAGACGTTATTTTTAAGATTTCAGATGTGGAAGCATTTTCAGATTTTATTCGTGTCGAAGCTTTGCTTTAGATTCAGATTCTGAAAAAATTCATTCAGATTTTATTCAGCCGATGTGCATCTTACAAATTGTGGTGCCTAATGATATGTTGTTCTACATCTTTCAAATTGTATACCATTTCGGATGACACTCAGATGGCACAATGAATTGCTGAAGCGCTTCCTCTCATCCTTTGAACTGTGGTAAAAAAGAAATCTGCCACTTGGTCTGAATAAAAATTAAATTTGATCATCAACAAAATCCTATGAAAGGATATGCATACATAGTTCCCTGAAATATTATGTTTATCTTCAGATTGATCACACCAAAAGTGCATGCTAAGAAAGGGCAACAGGAGCCTCTATCGGCAGTAGACAGCCTGCGTTGTTCGTTGTCGACGGCGAAGAGGATGGCCCTGTCTAACGATCTAGCTGTATATACTGACCGCTTGCCATCCATCTCCAAACAACTGTCAGTGTGATATGTTAACGAATTGGAGATTAATAATCAGCTTTAGATCAAGCCAAAAGATGATCTGCTTGCTGCAATGGGAGATCGTCGCCGTTCTTTGGTGCTCCCGGCGGCGGCGGCAGCGGATGACGGAGCGGAGGTAAGATCTGACGAGGGAGGTGGAACCAGCGGCGGCCGAACGGCCGGGCACGGATGAGGGAGGCGAGCTGGGATGGAGCCGAGCCGTTCATTTGAAGCCGTTCGCTGAGATAAGAGTTGTGCGGGAGCCAAACCTACTGCGGGCGTCGGATTGCGTGGAGGCATCCACGTGTCGCTCATCTGGGTCGGGGCCGCACGAGAGCCATTTACGAACCGGACGCAGTGAATTTTTTTTCATATTTTGGGCGAGCGGAAAGATTGGGAGTTTGTTTTGGGAACTGTTGGAGCCCGGATTTTGTTGGGAGCGCAGAGGCAGTGCATTGCTTTACCCACCAGAAGCTCCCTTGGTTACTCCGGTGGACAGATCATCCCGGATTCCCCGGGAGCAAAGCGCAGCCGCCTCCGCTGCTTACACACGTTTGACACCGCTGCGCGCGCTCTTCCCCGCCCAATCCTTCCACTCGAGACAGACAGAGACAGCATCACCGAAACGAAGTTTCCACGAAGCCACGAACGCGGTCTGAGACGCTGTACGACGCTACGAACATCGCTTTCACGTTCGCTTCTGCCGCGGAAACTTCCAAGCATTCGAAATGGCCAAAACCACCACTCCACCAGGCAGCAGCATCCGCACCACTCCACCAGGCAGCAGCATCCGCACGCACAGTACGCCACGAACATCGCTTTCATGTGCACTCCTGCCGCGAAAACTTCCAAGCATCCGAAATCGCCAAAACCACCACTCCACCAGGCACCACCACAGCATCCGCACGCACAATACGCTACGAACATCTCTTTCATGTGCACTTCTGCCGCGAAAACTTCCAAGCATCCGAAAAATACTGCTGCCTTCGTTTTGACTTGTCACTTGTACCTGCTGTCCAAGATTTTAAAATCGGCGGTAGTAGGGTTGCCTACCGCCGCAACCGAAATCAGACGTCCGCACGCACAGTATAAAACTCTCGCCCCCCCCAACCAACCGAAAAATACCTGCATCCAATCTTGCCTCCCCGACCTTGCCTTTCCTGTCATCCGCATCCGTGCTCAACAATCCACATGGCTCCCGAGGGCGCTCGCATCGCGGAGGACGCTGCGCCGGAGCGCCAGCCGGCCGCCATCCCCATCCGCCGCGGCCCGCTGCGCCCCTCCGCGTTCCAACTGATGCTGTTCGCGGCCACCGTGATCGTCGGCGCGGCGGCGGCGCCAGCGCCGCCGGCCCGCCTCTTCGCGGCCTTCGTGGCCTGGCTCGTCGCCTACATGTCGCTGTTCGCTCCGCCGCCATTCTGACGACGCCCGCCCCGCGGTGCACCCTTGGGTGCGCTGCGCACGCATGTTGCTTCTATCTGTATTGGGTTTTGTTTTGGGACGTACGAGTCGTCGGTTAGGTCAGGTTAAGTTGTGTTGATTAATCGGTGCGCGGTCAGGTTTGTTGGGCTTCGGGATTAGCTCAATTGGACAAGGAGTGAAAAAATACTTTCGAGACGACAAAGGCCAAAATTAGCTCCAAATAGCTCCGGTTTTTTCATAATGAAAGAACTCACGTCAAGGGTCTAAGAAATCAATTTGCTTCTTCCAGAAAATAGAGAGCTGAAATTGGATCCAGTACTAGATTTCCCAGTATCCCACCAGTAAGATTGTGTAATAAATTAGCACCGTACAGTCGAGTTAATCTATTTTACTTCTGGGTAATGTTCAGCAGTAAGAGTTTTATTTCTCCCTTTTTTTTGTAAGCAAAACCCACTAGAGTTGTTGTCGTGGTCACCGAGTCAAAGGTCTGTAATTAATTCGCAGCTTCTTTTCATGTGTTTGTCGATGTCCATTGCTTCTTTTGATAGCGATATCATCTGGAAAAAGTCGTACAGCTTGATTCCATTTCTTGCTCAGCTGGATTTCAGTCTTTCTGTAAAGTACAAACATAGCAGGTTGCGATGTTCTGGGCTATCAGATCGATGCCTAACAACTGTTGTCATGAGCAAATTTAGCGTACGAAAAATGTGTTCGACTTCATACTGGGCGCTTCTATTATCTGAGCTCGGATGCCCTATATATGGACTCAAGGGGATTGGCATTCATTTGATCGTTTCTACTAAATCGAAGCGCAACAAATAATAATAATAATAATAATCCTACGATTGATCCTGTTCCCTCGGATCGGTGGACATCCAGCTCCTAATCTCATCTCGCAAGGTTATACCAATACCATACCGGGGAAAAAAAGGACACACCACATCGCTTGTCCTACTCCAGAGCCAAAGTCTCGCCACGGCGCCACGGTTTTAACACCACATGCACGGTATATGAACACGCCAACCAGGACTGAATTAATTTGAAGCTGGGGTTGTGAGCTGTTCGAGTCATTTGGAGCAGTTTAAATTTGAGCCTTGGCTGGCTCAAAAGGAAAGGGGAAAAAAAAATAAGCTCAGCACCGTTGGTTCAGCTAGCTTTCTCGCTTGCGTGTTCAGTGGCTCCGAACGACCTGATCCAGCAGCGCTTGCGCCTTTCTGCGTTGCAGTTTTCCATGGCCTTGGCTCCGTTTAACCTCTTGATCGCTTAATTAAGTTGTTTTATTGGATTGCTGAGAGTTTGGACCAGATAAGAGGGACTAATATGCTTTGGAGGCGACGACAGCAACGGCGCAGAACAGCACCTCATTTCGTACTGAGATCGACAGTAGACGTAAAGTCTACTTTTTGTCTTGGCCATCGAGTCAAAGTCTGTTGTTTTGTAGGAGTATGTATCTGTTCTATTGGCAGTTTTCTTTCTCAGCTTAAAGTGTTTTTGATGGTATGCTAATTGTATAAGTTAAGCTTAAAGTGTTTTTTATGGTAAGCTTGATGAGACACTGGTGGAAAAACTCTCATGCATGTTGGGCATAGTTGCTTTGGCTGGCAAGATGATTTCCAAAGCCATTTGAAAGCCGGATCAACATATGAGTGCCCTTTCATAACTTTGTATGCCTTAGCAATGGAATACAAGCTATTGCCCCAGATATAGCTCCACAGATCATTACCATCCTCCAAGTCTAAATTCTCAAGCATTTGCGGCAGTTGCTACATCTGTTCATATGCTTGTTCTGATAGAGGCAGATGAAAAAGATCCAGGATATTAGGTGTCTCCCAAGCTTTGCATAATGACAAGTTCTGTTTTTTGGTGAAAGAGTAAAGCTCTGGAAAAACTTGCATAGGAACTATTCCATTCCATTGATCCTGCCAGAACCAGACTGTTGTTCCATTCAATCAGCTTGTTCGCCCAACCTACTACTTATCAGCCGCTACAGTGTTCGCAGTTATTTCTTCAGCAGCCGCTACAGTGTTCACAGTTACTTCTTCCGCAGCCGCTACAGTAAAACAGCCTGCCGAACAGGCCGAACGTGTTTACTACAGCTATTCCTTTGTATTGATCATTGAGGGTCATTATATCTCTCGACCAGAAGGATCCCTTCTTTCCTTGTCCTGCATGACTCCATTCTTGTAGTAATTGTCCCAGACTAGGTGGACCCAGGGTAAATCAGCTCTGTTGTAAAATTGTGAAGAAACTTTATGACCATGGCCTCAATTTGGGTATTTAGCTGCAGAACTCCCAATCATCCTTCCTCTTTGGATCTGCACACCATATGCCATGCTGCCAAAGGAGGCTTGCGATTATTAATGTCAGACCCTCTCCATGAAAGATGTTTTCTATATTGATCAGCTTGCTTTATCACAATGACATGCATCTTAATAATGCTGATGACACACGTAGGCAAGGAGGTGATCACTGAGTTGACCATTTCCAATTTCCCAGCTTGAGTTAATAATCGTGCACAACACACTAACCTTCTCTTTATTCTCTGAACAAGTGGCAGAAAGTCTTGAACAGATGGCTTTGTTATTCCTAGAGGCAGTCCTAAATATGTGAATGGCATAACTCCTTCTTGACAACCAAAAGTCTGTGTCAGGATCTCCATTTTTTCTTCTGGTGTATTAATAGATAACATCATTGATTTACTATAGTTAACTTTGAGACCAGTAGAGTCAACAAAAGTATTCAGCAAGGCTTTCAGAGCAATTAACTGTCTAGAACATGCTTCCATGACAAGCAATTTATCATCTGCATACTGAAAGGGAAGTCTGAGCCTGCACCTATGATCCGTAGAACTTTTTCATGCTTTGTTGATCAAGTCATCGATCGATCAACCCTGATTTTTACATTTTGGAAGCCGTCATTTTGAAAATTCTCGAAAATGGGAGGGATTTTTTACTCGAGTAAAGGAAAAGACTCGCATGCCACCGTACCTACGTGCGCTTCGATTCGCCCATGCGCGCGAGCGGCAGCGGCGCGCCACTACATGGACTACGAATATGTTTTCATGTTTATTTAGGGTAACTGTTTTTTTCTTCCTAGGTCGCGGCGCGTCGCCGTCACAGTGACACTGACAGGAGCCAAGTGGCCGGCGAACTGCGGCGGTGGCCGGCGTCAGTTAGCACGACAGGAATAGCGCGGCGCACCCGGCGAACCAAACCAGCATCGCCCCGAGCTGGTTGGGCCTCGCCGCGCCTGGGTCCCCGCCGATGATCGCCGTCGCGCCTAGCATCATGACTAGGAGAGCCGCAGCACGCGGACGCATGATGCCACGACCCAGGTCGCCGGCGGCTGCAACGAGCCGAAAGTTCGCAGCCGCCATGTCACGCAGAACGACGACGGCAGCTGGCGGGTCCCCCTCCCGCGCACGGAGGTCGCCACGGTTGTGTTCCGCGGGCGCCGGGTCAGCGCCGCCGACGTGCTCCGCGCCTAACGCGAAGGGCCCGGGGGCATGGTCATGGACACCACCGAGCCCCGCGGAGTTTTCGCCGGCCAGGACCGGTGAACCGGCTTGTCATCCCGCCGCCCGGGCCAAAGAGGTCTTCAGCGCGGAGACCCCCGCCGCCAACCTCCGTGGACACCAGCGCACCGAAGTCAACGCCGGCCTCTCCACTGGAGAGCTCGCCGTCGCCGGCCTGAAAGGTAATCGCCGCCGCCACGCCGTCTTCCTTCGCGTCCATCCGGCCAAGGCACGCACGACTTCCACGTACGTTTCGACGACGATCGCTGGGAGCCGGTGGCTAGATGGCAAGGACGGAGGAGCCGGTGGCCTGTACTAGTTAGTATTTTTGGCGAGTGTGATCGACTGATCGTACCCACACGGCTCCGCTATTTGTAGCGAAGACAATATGCTCTCGTTTCGAAACCAAAGGAAACTTCGCCGTAGCTTCCTCTAGCTCATTTCCCGGGATCCCGGCGCATCTCTGCGCGCTCTCACAAGGATAGCTGGCGCCTGGCGGGTGCCGGACGACGGGCCGGACCGGCGTCCATGTCGTCATTGCGCTTAATTGCACGCAACGTTAAGCTTGTTGACATTCCTGCATCCCACGCCGGCCCGGCCGGCCGGCGCGAACGTGGGAGCGCCACCGGCGTGTTCCGAGCGCCAATGGCGGGTGCGGAGGAAAACCGGCTCCAAAGAGAGGTCGTGCCGTGTGGTTGGAAATCCCCGGCCGGGACCCGAGTCTTCCGGCGATTCAAGAGACCATTTTGCTTTCCGATATATGTTTTGCTTTCAAGTACTTAATGCAGGAGTTTGGAAGGTTATGCGCGCGTTTGTTTCAGTCGGGTGTTGATGCAGCCATTTCTGGATACAATTACCTGTCTAGTAGTTACTACCTCTGTTGTTGCTCTTTTTTCTCAAGAAAGGTGGGGGAGGTGTCGTCATTTGGTCGCCGCTTCGAAGTCTAGAGTATGCAGTTTGTTCGTTTCGCCTGCTACTTATCAGCCGCTAGCCCGCTACAGTGTTCGCAGTTATTTTTTCTACAGCCGCTACAGTGTTCGCAGTTATTTCTTCTGCAGCCGCTACAGTAAAACAGCCTGCCGAACAGCCCATGTTGCTCTCATATGGGTCTCGATCATTTCATTTTCAGCTGTTTCTCACTGTTTCTTCCTGCAACTTGTCTAGCTAGTATTTTATCCGACAAAGTTTGTTTTTCACTAGTTGCCCGTGCAACTTGTCCTAGTATTTTATTATCCGAGGAAGTTTGCGTGTTTCTCATTTCATTTCCAGCGCGTTTGTCACTGTCCGTGCTTGACTTCAATTTCTAGCGAGGGAGAGCGAGATGGTTAACTTGACATGAAGTTGCTGAATCGCGGGTTGCAGCTCATATCGCATGATTCAACTTCAAACTCGATACCATTCTCCTAAGCTGAGCCAATCGTTGGTTCCCAGCACTTCCATCCTGAACTTCTCTTCACGGACTCATTCATATCTGGACTCGTAACAGAAGTTAAATGGAGATTAATGCATACAAAAATCATACTTACAAACTTAAACTTTGTGCATTAGCGGAGTACACACCAGTACACCTGGTTAATCAACGGCAGACACAAACAAACAAATACACTATATATGATATTTTATCTGCTAGGGACCCATCAACGACTTCTAAGTTCTAACCAAACCAATTCATGAGAATGCAGCACCAGGTTCCTTTCTGGTCAATGCCCTCATGATTAATTATCAAAAAAAAAAAAGCCCTCATGATTTGTACAATCCAGGAGAATATTTCTTTCTCATTTGGTCGACTGATCAGATCCAGTTATTAGCCGTCGTCGTTTAGGTCCAGACTCGGAAAAGTGGGAGAATTCTGATGAACTGGACTCGCAGCCTAAATATCCAGTGTCCACTGATGACCCAATAACTCGCATGTGACCAGTCCAAAACTTACACATGCCATTTATTTATTTCACCAAAACTTACAACGTGAATATTTGTCGAGAAACAGGAAGCAGCATAGACAGTTACTCCAGATGCGAAACTATTGGCTTTATTTAGGT
Source organism: Eragrostis nindensis (assembly GCA_012490785.1). NCBI lineage: Eukaryota > Viridiplantae > Streptophyta > Magnoliopsida > Poales > Poaceae > Eragrostis > Eragrostis nindensis. The sequence goes on along the minus strand of JAAXCT010000150.1, from coordinate 61,316 downwards.
TTCTCACTGGAACAATGTTAATTTTGTATTAAGTGATGCCTGACAATTGCCAATTCAGATCACAACAACAAAAAATCTGTAAAGTGACGCGATGTGTATAGTATAGTCATCGGTGTAATGCTTGATTCAATTGTGTATATAGTAATTGAACCAATAACTAACCTCAACGCCCAAATAAACAGACTCGTGATTGTGTAAGCCATTAACAGAAATTCATCAGACAGTCATAAAATTCTCTCAAATTTCATCCAACTGAAGTTGGGTAAGCCATTAACAGAAATGATGCGACAGAAAATCTTTCAAGAAAAAGGTGTAAAGTACAAGGTTCTGTCACCAATGCTATGGCCTTCCCGAATTTATGCTTCCCAGGGGACACTATGAAAATTTCAATTCGAACCAACGGACATGCCAATAAGAAAAAAGAAATTAATGAGCCACCAAGCACCAAGCCAGCAGCTGAACAAATGAAAGCATGAAACACTAATACTGACGAGAGGATGTGTAGTTTCCTGCCAGTAAACTCGAGCCACCCAAATGGGAATGCCACACGTGGCCAAGGCTGAAGTTACAGTATTTGTTTCGTTGGTGTTACTTCTTGCCAAATAAAAACGTACCCTGCATCTATATTGTTTACTGTGATTAAATCTTGATGGACCTGAACCATCCTACAAAGTTTTCGATGAATGTACCAGAAGCAACTAAGCGAAGGTAAAAAATTTTAACACTAAGTGAAGGTTAATAACTGTAAGAAAACTGGCAAAGGCCAAACTTCAGTCTTCAACGAATGTTTGCCCAAAATGAGAGTACGTTCCTGATTGCAGCACCATCAACATACTAATACCGAGTCACCAGAACACCTTTGACCTGTTACATTTCAGAAAAATAGAAAGAAAATAATAGACATTAGGGATGTATAATTGACCACATGAAGAGAGTGTCTCAGATGAGGAAGAATCAAATTTTATTTATTCATTCTGACAGAAAACAGAAATGATGTATTGTAACATATAACTGTTTCCATTTTTTCAAGAGCATTGTATGTTTATTTTCTATACTCCCTCCTTCCTTTTTCTTTTGTCACTGATTAGTTCAAATTTAAGCTAATCATCAACAACAAATAAGGGAAGAAGGGAGTATACTGTTTCTTTGCCGCAGCAAAAAGTTGCGTCAAGATCACTTGTCAAGAAACACGAAGCCACATGGACAACGATTCCAGATGCAAGAAAGACTATCAGCTTTATTCCAGTTTTAGAACTAAATAAGCTTTGCTGGACCAATGCAAACTATGTATTAGGTGATAAATGGTGTCTGGCAACTACAAATCTTGACAGCTGGTGCAAGATCAAGACATGAAAGTTAAAAATCTTGGTATACTCCTTCACAGTGAATTCTAAAGTGATGTTTCAGTAGTATCATTGATTTGCATAAAACAGAAGTAGCAGTTTTGTAAACCAAGTCGCCTTGATCAGCAGCAAACTAATAGTAAATATTCAGGTGCTAATGCAGTTTCCTTGGCAAAGAAGATAAGGAAGTAAATGATGAATTTATAAGGAGTAGCAAGAAAAAAGTAGTCAATGACAGATTTTCTGACCTTCTAAACTCCAAAAACATGGAAAGAAAGCCTTAGATATTAGTGACATGTAATTCATCTCTTGAAGAAAGTGACTTGGATGAGAAAGGCCGTATTTTCGCGGTATGAATATAAGAAAACAGAAATGACAGAGTATATCGTCCCATGTATGTACCTCGTGTTTTTATTTAAAAAGGGTAAGTAATATGCTTGTTTTTAGATATCATTTTTTATTTTATAAAAAACTTACAATATGATTATCTGTCAAAAAACAGGAGCAGCATAGACAGTAGCTCCAGATGCTAACAATACTATAGAACAATGTTATCTTTTTTATCAAGTGATGCCTGACAATTGCCAATTCAGATCACAACAACAAGAAATCTGTACAGGTGACACGATGTCTATAGTACAGTCACCGGTTTCGGGTACGAGGGCGCGATAATAGTGTTATATTATTCCGCAAAAGTTATATTGTTTGACAAGTATAATATGGCACAGTGAATTCTAAAGTATTGTTAGTCTAACAACAGGAAGCAATATATACAAGATTCGTTTTACTAAACTCCTGCACAAAGGGTACTACAAGACTGCATAATAGAAATAACTGATTTCTTATAACAGAAGTAGCAATTCTGTAAATGAATCTGTCGTGCAGCAAAGACATTGCCTTTAGGCAATAGGCACTACGTTCTGTGGTTTAGGAAACACGGAAACAAGAGATAGCTGATGGATTAAAAAGGAGTAGCAAAAGAAAGTACCAAATCATATATTTCCTCACATCAATTCTTCTTGGTCCTGTCTTCACGAACCAATATTTCTGACAAAGGCTTGCTTCCAAAACTGGCCTTGTTGCTCGAAAGGGTCCCTTGTTAAAGGACTTAAACAATTATACCACGGAACAAATAGAAGTTACATGTTTCTACATTTGCATATAGTGGTTGAATATGCCAAACCAAATTGAGTGACTGAGGAATGCTGTAGCTTCAGATCATATTAGTATACTTGAAAGAGATATACTATCGATTACTGTAACATTTTTAATCTATGTTGAAATTGGTTCATGATTATACACTGCAGGTCGAATATAATGCAATCATTAACCACACCAATCCTAATTACAAAAAAACAACAACAAAACCCATCCTTTTGACGAAGTTGTCACCAATAATGGTACTAGGTGACAATCCACAAAAGAGATCATACTGATATGGATAATGATTTAATCCCAAAAGCATGTAAGAAAAAAAAATAGATTTAATATCCTAATCTACCTAAAGACATTGACCCCCATCCATGTAAACATACATCTCGAAGCAAACATGAGAAAGATAATTACCTGCAGAAGGGATCTGGCTAGATCCAAGCCACGGTGGGAGCAAACATGGTTTAAGGAAACCACATAACCTTTCTACTGGGGCACCTGGGCCAACACATTCACAGGCTTCAGCTAACGCAGAACACCCCAGCACCTCCTCCTTGCCCATGTTTACGGCCAAAGCAATGTTGCCGATCGTGAGGTGCATGACGCTTGAGTTCAGCGGATCGACAACACCAATGCGCGGCGTGTCGTCCTCCCTTGGGTGGACTCCGGACGCCATGAGAGGGCTAAGAGCCATCTGGTGCTCCAGCATCCAGGAGCTTCCGTCGTTGTCAAGGACAAACGAACTCAGAACGAAAGGCTTCTCCTGGGACACCTCAACGTAGCGCAGTCTCCCCTCGCTGACCCCAATGCGCCGATACCTGCCGAGCGTCCGCGTCCCCCCCTCGTCGTACTCTGTCATTCTGCCCTTGGGCAGCTCGACAAAGCGGAGGTCAGGTTGGTCGCCGAACGGGTCGGCGGAGACGGCACCCCAGCCTACGTCGACCCACCAGAGCCGGCCGGCAAAGGCCACGACATCATGGTCTAAGCACTGCAGCCGCCGCGCAACCGGGAGCGGGGATGGCAAACCCACCAGATTGTCCCAATCCCCTGTCTGCGACTGCGACAGGAACCTCCGCATGATGAATTTCTGCTGCCCCCACTCCCAGTAGTGCTCCTGGCCGAGCGCGGCGACGGCGTACCTGGCAGGCGGCTGGTGCGGGAGCTGGGATTGGGTGACAATCCCAATTTTCGAGTAGCATAAGGACTTCTTGGAGCCGTCGATGTCGGGGAGCCGGAACAGCTGGCCGCTGATCGGGTTGCAGACGAAGAACGCGACGTCGGGGTCCAAGATGGCTTCCATGCGTTTGTCTTCGGCGATGTCAGCCCTGACGCGGAGATCCAGGAACTGGAGGAGGAGGAGGCCGTCGCCGCTCAAGCTGTTGACGATGCCGTCGAACACGCACACCATGTCCCCTTCCTGGTCCGGGAGCGGAGGGGCCTTGACGAGGTGCACGGGGACGACGAGGTGGGAGGGGCTCGGGGGCTCGGTGAGCTCCAAGGACACGCGCCGCGCCGACGAGCCGACCAGCTTTGTCTGGTAGACCATCGCCCACGGAGGGCGCGAGGCGGCCGTGGAGAGGGTGCGTCGGAAGCGGACGGACGCGGACGCGGCGGCGGAGAGGGCGCGCCGGAGCGGGAGCGACATTTTGGGCTGGGCGGCGGGGCGGAGGGGTCGTGGCGGAGCCTGCTCGGAGAAGCCGAGGAGGCGTGTGCTGCCTTTGGGCGGACGAGGCCGGTGGTGCGGACCGCGGAAAGCAAGCGCGAGCGGAGCGGTGGTGTCGTGATGGAGCCGAGGCGGCGTGCGCTGGTTCACGGTCTCCGTCCACGGAGCTCGAGCTCTGACAATGGCAGCAGGGGGGCCGTTTGGCCGTGAGCTTGTGCCATGGAGAGCCCGGGCTTTTGCAGAGGGAGGCGTTGGAATCGTCAGACTCGGTGCACATAGGCTTGGTGCGCCGTGCGCGCACTTTCATTTGTTGTTGGCAGAGGCGAACGGCGCTGGCAGCAGCTCTGGTTCGACCCGTTTGCTTTTGCTTTCCTTTGGGATTCACATGCCAGTGTGCGACCGAGCGAGACCCAGAGAGGAAAAGCGCGCGAGCTTTTTGGACGTTTGCACGATCAGTTGGCAGCTGCCGATTGGCTGCTCTACCATCCGAGATCAATAACATGGCCTTCCCATATTATGCTTCCAAAGGGACAAACCTTGAAACTGTCAATTCGAACCAAAATGGATGATCATGATCAACCGTGCCAGCAGCTGAACGGATATAGGAGTAGATGAAAGCAGCAAACACCACAATTTGAGATAGGTGCGGACAAAAAATCGGATGACCAAATAAACAAACTGACCTCTTCACCAGTCATAATTTGTTTTATCTGACCTGTCAGTCATCATTCATCATGCAGTCACAAAATTCTCTCAAATTTCATCCAACTGATGGGAAGCATAGCAGTAAGCTAGTATTAAGAAATGATGCTACAGAGAATCTTTCAAGAACAGGAGTAAAACGCAAGATGTTGTCACTAATTTAAACCAACGGCTACCTATTTAAACCACAAAGAACAATGTGCTTGCGTTCGATTCTTTCAGCTATCATGTCCAATCAATTCACGGCTACCATAATAATGCAAGGAGGCATGCTATCCGGGACAAAGCTAGTGTGTCTCGTGTGTGGATGTGACAAGCATATTGGAAGAGAGGCGAATCAGCAACCTCTCATGATTATCATATTAGCCACTGTAAGATTTCTCCTTTTGCAAACGATCGCCTTTCGTGGACAACATCAAGCAACAGAGGAAATCTTTTGGAGATGCTTTGAATGGCACAGAAAGAAGGCTCTCAAATTCTCAATGTTGCTTGCGTGACAGGAGAGAATGCTCCCGACAACAATCAAATGACTAGTCCAGATAGTACAAAAGGATCCAGTTAAGCCTTGTGCAGAGGAGACAAGTGAGAACATTCAACGCATAATTTTGTACTACTACAAGCTTACTGCTTGTCAATGCAACTTGTCTAGTAATTTGTCCGGCAAAGTTGCGGCTCGATTGGGTTTCCTCCTCATGACGTGCTTGACTTCAAATTCTTGCGAGGAAGAGTGAGATGGCTAATTTGAAAGGAAGTTACTAGATCGACGAGGTTGTAACTGATATCGGGCGACACGGGGGCGACCCGCCTAGGGTTTCCCCGCCGCCGGCGCCGGCCGCCTCGGCCCCCTCCGCCCGCCAGCTCCTCCTCCACGCTTCTCCCCTCCACCCCCCCCCCCCCCCCCCCTCCCTCTCCAGCCGTTCCTCTCTTCCTCTCTCTCGCAGCCAGCGCATCCCCGCGTCTTGGTCGACACCTTGGTCGTCGTCGCCATCCCCTCCGGTTTCGATGATGGCCGGAGCCAGGGGCTTGGTCGCCCGTGCGGCTGGGTCGCCGCCATCTCTTCCTCTTGCCGGCGGATCCAGCAGCAGCCGAGGAAGGGAGCTCGGGTGAGCTGGCATCGTCACCCAGATCCAATCGCCGCTTCCCCGTCCTTCCATGGTCCCGGTCGCCATCGCCAACAAGCTTAGGTCGCCGGCGTCCCCTGCTCAGGTCGCTGAATCCATCGGGTGCCCTGGACGAAGCGCCGGGTGTAGCGGTGCCTTCCTCAACCAGATTCAGTCGCCGCGCCTCACAACTCCATTTCGTTCGCCATCGCCGCTGTGGTTGGGTCACTGTCGTGTGAGGGTACTCCTCCATCCTCGTCTCGCAGTTCCCCTACTCTCCAGGAGCAATTGGAAATTGCCCTGGATGTGGTTGCTCGCTTGGATCTGGCTCAAGAAAAGCGGGTGCTTTCAGCTACCGAAAGATCGCTCCATGAGTTCTTGCAGGCCAAGATCTCCTCCCTGGAATCCAAGGTCGCAATGCCTCCCATGGACGTGGTCGTGCAACATGTGCACACGCGGGTGGCAGTTGCCACCCGCGCTAAGGTTGTGAGGTCTACTCGCCGCCACCCTTCTCCGTCGCAGGTCGTCTCCTTCCCTCCCCATGGCATGCCCGGCGCATCCAGATCTACCCACAAACGCCACCGTGCCGTCTCCTGTGTGGATCGCCGCTGCCGTCGCCGCGTTATCCCGTGCGCGCCTGTCACCGGCGTCGATGCGCCATGGCAGCGTGCGGATGACGAAGTGGTGAAGAGGGAGCCACCCAACAGGTCGCAGCTGCCTGGCAGCCTCAACATCGCCTTGTTACCAACAACAACTCCGGTCACCGATGCTGCAGGTGACAGACCCCCGACGTCGCCGTCCTCTCATGAGGACTGCCCCGCGGCAAAGGTTCGGCTCTACATGGCCATTGAAGTGATTTCTCGCTTGGACATGGCGGAGGAAAGAAGGTCGCTGTCGGTTAATGAGCTATCGCTTCGTAAATTCCTGAAGGAGCATGTGGTCGTTCTGTTGGTAAAATTGAGAGAGGATTTCTCTCCTTGCAAGGCGGCCACCCTAGTTGCTGATCACAAACGAGATGGATGGGTTGCTGACACATTGGATGCGATGGCCAGTCAAAAGGATCATAAGGCAGATGGTTTGGTTGCTCCTAAGAATGAGATGGTCGTTCAGTGTTGTGTGCCTTGTTCTTGTGCTGGTTGTGTCCAGGTTCCTTGCGCTTGTGCAGATAGTGCTCAGGCTCCTTGCACTTGTGCAGATGGTGTCCAGACAGCAACACGAGGCATCTCACACACTTCTCTCCAGCCTGCCCCCTCTGGTGTGCGAGATGACAGACATTTGAACGCAGGATGCTCTATGTTGCGGCATGGTTGGAGGACTTTTCTACATGTCGCAGGTTTCACGAAGATGGAGGTGGAGTTTCGTCGGAGTGCTCATCGAGCGGCGGTCAAGCCCACCCATCCTGGTGAAGAGGAGAAGGTGATGAAGCCCATCGATCCCGATGGAGAGAAGAAGGCAATGATCTCAGAGTTTGGGGGAGGCGACACGCAGTTTGTTGACTTAGAACTTAATGGTAACTTGTCGTCTAGGTCGTTCCATGTAGGTCGCACGTCATATCACGAGTAGTCACCTTAGGTCTTAGTGTGTTTCGCCACTTGGTGCCTGTACCAAGTTGGCGTATTGGTCGCGTATGATGCTGTAAAACTCTCTTCTTCTTAATGAAATACGTGCAATGCACGTTCTAGAAAAAAAGTAACTGATATCGGGCTATCGGGGGTCCTGCTTCAACTTCAAACTCGATTCCATTCTCCTAAGCTGAGTCAAAAACCATGCTGTACTTACAAACTTAAACTTTGTGCCTTAGTGGCGTACACACCAGTACACCTGGTTAATCAACGGCAGACACCAGACATAAACAAACAAACATACTACTCCATGAGATTTTAGCTAGGAACCCATCAACGACTTCGTTCTAACCAAACCAATTCATGCAATCGTCGCAGTCTATGATTGGAGTATGCAGCACAAGGTTCTCTTCTGGTCAATGACCTCATGATTTGTGCAATCCAGGAGCATTTTCTTTCTCATTTGGTCGACCGATAGATCCAGTTAGCCGTCGTCGTTTAGGTCCAGACTCGGAAAAAGTGGGTGAGTTACTGATGAGCTTAGCTTGTGCGCTACGAGCTTCCGACTGTTTTTTTTTTTGGAATTATTAATTACTTTTCAAGATCTTTTTAGGCAACGATTTGAATGATAATGTTTTGACAGGTCGCCATCGATGTCGAAGAACTGCTGCTGGCGGGAAACCTGGCCGCGCGCCGCCGGTCGGCGTCAGTGGCGCGACGACAGAAAGAGCGCGACACAGCCGGACAGCCAGATCAGCAGCGCCCCCAACTGGCTGGGCCACGGCGCGTCCAGCTCGCCGATCAGCGTCATGGCGCCGACCTGCATGGCCATGAGCGCCGCAGGGCGCAGTACCATTCCGCCCAGGTCGCCGCGGGGGAATTCCGCCGCCATGTCAGGTACAAGCTCGCGTTCCCGCGCGAGGGGAACAGCGCCGCGCCCGGCCCCGGCCCGCGGGAAGAACGGTTCCGCCGGATCAGCGCCGCCGACGTGTTCCGCGCCCAATGGCGGGTGCGCGAGCCTCGGAGGAGAACCGACGCCTCTGACGCCGGCGACGGGGCCGGGGGCATGGTCGCCGCGGCCGGCGGGTCCGAAGAGATCGTGGGGGTCGAGATCGGCGCCGATGGGCCTCGTGGAGGCTACGCCGCCCAGGACCGGTGTCATCCCGGCGCCGGGGCCGACGAGGCCTTCTGGGCGGAGACCCCCGCCGCCGCCGATCGCTGTGGATCCCAGTCCACCGAAGTCAAAGCCGACTTCTCCGGACAGCTCGCCGTCACCGGCCTCAAAGGCGAACGACGCCGCCACGCCGTCTTCTTCCCGCACGTCCATTCGATCGGTCGAGGCACACGCGCGCCCTCCTGCACGTCTCCTGCTCAGACGACGTACGGTCGCCGGGCGCCGGGGGCTGCCTGCCTAGTAGCTAGGCTGCTGGGGGGAGCGAGAGAAGTCTTGCGAGCTGCCTGCCTTGATGTAAATTTTGGCGAGCCCGGCGACCAATTTATACTACGCGATTTTGTTTTGGCGGGGTGCGGCTGGGGCGTTGCGGTCCTTGTCTCTTCTCCGCCCGAAACTTCTCCGCAGCTTCCTCGCGATGGCCCTGCCGGGCGCCCTGTGCTTTTGGTAGCAGCAGCTGCGTGTTGATTGAAAGCCCGTGGCAGCGGCCCGACGACGGGCCGGGCCTGTCCGATTGCATGCAACGCAACGACGCGCGTCACCACCTACCCGTTCACATTGGAAAAGAGATCAGAGGCTACACGAGTACACGCCTGTTAGAAAAGAGATGTTAGAAAAGAGATCAGAGGTTACACACGACACGCCGCGGCACCCCACGATGATGCTCTTCTTCGCAGCGAGACAACGCGGGCTCGCCTACGCGAACCTGCCGGGAAGGTTCCGGTCGACCACGCAAGGGGGGGATAAAAGAATACGAGGATGCAAGGCGTTGACCGATCGTGAGCATCAGCAGTGCACGTCGGATTGCCTGAACCCCACATTGACTTGCGTTGCCTGCTCACAAGGAGAGTAGCAGATTTGGCTTTTCATGCAGTGCTTCTGATTTAAGTTTTAGTAAGTGGCGGCGCAAGCAGTCACGAACATGAATGCACCCAGCTGGTAATTGCACTGTCTGATGCGGCAAAATCAATCCAAGCAGTGACAATGCGCCCTCTGTAGGCTTTTTGTCTTTGTTTTTTTAACTGTTTTTGTCTTTGTTTTACAGGGCTGGTGATCTCGATTAATCGCCAGAATGTTTTCGGCTTTGCTCGGCAAGGTTTCCACGACGACGCTCAAGATTTGAGTCACCCTGACGCTCAAGAGGAGACTGCAAGACTATTGTTCGGCCTTTCGAGGAGTTGGGCCGTCAAGCCACTTTGCGTCAGTGAATGTGGGCACAAAGTCCAAGTCCATCCATCCGGGAGCTGACACGGACCTGAGAACCCAGGCGAAATCAACCCGGCCTACGTACCCTCAGGTCCGAGAAGCCTACATTTCAAAAAAAAAAAAGTCCGAGAAGCCTAGGAAGGCTTTTACTGGTGCTACGCTACCAGCCCATCACGGCAACACCTTCATTTCCCTCTTCAATAATATGAATAAAAAACAGTAGCTACACTTCAAGAAATTTTTGCGAGCCGTATTCGAAGTCCGGAGAATGCAGATTATTGCAAGTCCGTTCTATCTAAGTTTTATCAAGCATTATATATAAGACCATCGGATAAAATGCATAAGACTGTCACTATATTTCAAGACAGATAAGTACTCCCTTAATTTGTCCCATAATACGTGAAATTAATTTCAAATTTTGTCACACAAAGACATATGCTCCATCACATGTGTAACTTACTTCCCCAATACAACTCTATTTCCTCCTCTACTTCTCTGTGTTTCTTATGCACTCCCTAGGGTTTAGTACTTCCTTAATTTATGTGCCCATCTCCCAAAAGGTCATTTACTATAAGACATAGGGAGTATTATTCAACATAACCATCCCATGGACAACATTATCTCATTGAACGCTCCTGAGTCAGTTGACACTTTCAATAACTATCTTGCTATCACTATCACATAGTATAGGGCTTTATTCATTTTTTCAAGACGATCTCTTCAAAAGTTAAATTGATTATAAAAGGACGTATCGAACAAACTCATATTACATTTCAGAGCTTAGAGGAACCGACAAATCTCCACCCACGCAACAATCTTGCATTGACATGTGTAAGGCTGACTTCAACAAAGAGATGCAAACCCATTTATGCCTCTTCCGACGATACTGTAGAGGACTCAAATGTCTCCAACAGAGTAGGCAAACAGGACAGCCAAACTGCATCCGAGGAGAGAGGCGAGCTGAAATTGCATTACCTCTCTCCTCCGATGCATCCGCGCGGGCGAGCCGCGAGCGGCACCGCGACGGGCGGGGGCGGCGCGTCCATCGCCGCCCGGAGCCGGACGACCTCGCCGTCGCGCGTCTGCAGCTCCTGCTCCTTCTCGTGGACCTCCGCCTTGACCATCCGCGCCGCCGTGGCGGACCGGAGCTCCGACGACGGGAGTTGGGATGGGGATGAGGGCGTCGCGTTCCACGGGGCGCCGTCGACCCCGCCCCGGCGCGCCGAGCACCCGGCGTCGCGGTCGCGCTCGCCCGAGGCTGGGCGCAGCTCGACCGCACCAAGTCCGGACTCCGTCAAGCAGACAAGCAGGGGTGGGAAAGCTCGGTGGCGCGGACGGGGCGGCGGACACCACGCGCTCGAAGGAGTCGGCGACGGCTGTGTCGTTCCCACTGGACGCGTGGGCGATTGCCTGGCGGAGCACGCCGGACTTGTCCGCGGCCAGGGCCGCGGCGAGGTGCATCGGCTTGAGCTGCGCGTGGCCGGCGTCCGACGCCATCTCGTGCGCCGCCAGTGCCTCATTGGTCTTGTGCGTGAACTTGTCGGGATTCATGGCTACTAGTACTACCGCCCAATCTACAGGCTAGAACAAGCAGTGGTGACAGGATTCGTGAGGTGTTCCTCCAAATTCTTCCTTCGATTGGATTCAGTGGTGATGGCAGGATTTGTGAGGTGTTCCTCCAAAGTTCGGTTGGATTCAGTGGTGAATGGATTCGGTGGCGATTGGATTCTGTGGTGATGAGAGGAAGACGTTGCCGTGAACTTGAAGGCCCGAGAGAGTTCTAGAAAGCACGGACGGGGCATCGCCTCAAGCGGTGATAGGCTCGGCCGAGTTGCGCTTCCTCGTCCGCTCCGTCGTCGTTCCCGGTTCCTTCTTCGTGGAGGAGCTCAGAGGGGAGGAGCAGCAGGAGGATCTCACGGTGGCGGCGCGGGGCGGGGTCGGTTCTGACGGCTCCGGTACGGCGAGGCGGAGGAGGAGCTCAGAGGGGAGGAGCAGCAGGCGGAGCGAAGCGGGGCGGCGTGTGGCCGAGGCGGGGCGGAGTCGGTGCGACGCCAGTGAAATGCAATCTCTGTTGGAGAGGCCGCGACGCGAAGAAGATGCAAAATACTAATCACGCGAGGCAACGAGCAATTTGCCTCTCAAAATTGCCCATCTTTGTTGGAGTCAGTCTAAGTCGTGCATAACCTAACCTTAACTACGACAATATGCAAAACATGCTCGCTACTCGTATCTATACATGACTTTGCTATGTGGTATCCTTTGACGACCCGCTCCTCTCGCAACACCTAGACGACGTGTCGAAAACAAGGAACACAAATCACTTTGATCACTCATGCATATTGCTCACTTCATTTTGTTGTCCAAAGTATACATATATCCTCTGTATCAACAACTATACAAAATATCTTTTGACGTGGATATGTGTTGACAAATTTACTTTAGGAATTGAAAAAACAATGCATATGACCTCAAGGCCAATGTCCGACTTGTGACGGAGACATCATCGTACGGTTCTTGGTTCTACATGTCTGGCGTGTGCTGCTGCTTGTTCGTGACTACGTCCATAGAACCATTCATGTTCACCGCACGGTAAGCAACTTTTTTTTATCAAACATACCTGTATTGATAGTCAAGGATACAGTACAGAAACGAGTACACATACTGATACGTTCTGGAAGGATACAGAGGACAGCTGTCCTGATCACTTTGCACAAAGGTCCCTAAAAAACAAGAAAATTACAAGCAGGTCCCTGGAACCATTGCACACCATTCGACCAAATCCACCGACAGCCGTCGCCGCCGGCGCTATCAACTCCGGTCACCGCCGCCATCCCTACACCGAAAGGAACTCCATCGCACGAAGGCTTTAACTTGAGCCGCAATAGACACCCGAAACACGGGATGAGCAATAGCAGAAGGCCCACACGGCTGGGGACGCACCCCAAGCCCCTTCCGGCACGAACCTGTGCTCGCCGTCGTCGACCGTCGCCGCCGCGGGGAACTCGAGCCCGGTCCGCCCACCATTCGACCCTCAACTCCCGGCTGCCCCTGAATCCTTAGACCAATAGGCCAGCCCGCTCGCCTCCTCGATGCACTTGAAGACGAAGCAGCGCTGGCATCTGACTCCTGTACATGGGCTCCTCGAAGGGAGACCCAGCTCCACGAGCTCGCCGCCGGCGCCGGAGCGGAGCACCAGCAGGAAGCGGAGGAGCTCGGAAGACCTTATTCGGACGCAACGACATCGCCGCCGCCACCTCGTCGATGCCGGCCGAAACCCTAACCCTAGGACCTAACCTAGCACTACTCCCCCATCCGGCCGGTAACCCTGTCCCCGTCCTCCACCACCTCGCAACGGCACGCAGGCCATCTCAGGCGATGGAGACCGCCAGCGCCGTCGGCGGGGACCGAGCTCCTCTTTTCCGCCTCAGGCAACTGTAGCGAGTCGAGAGAGGTCGAGAGGGGAAAAGAGTGCACGGTAAGCAAACTTTAGGGCGTGCTTGGTTCCCCCCACAACGCGCCACGCCCAACCTTCGGCGCGCATGACGAAACGTTGGCAGCGCTTGGTTCCCGACAAACTCGGAGGCAGCCACACTTTTTCTTCTTCTTCGTAGAATCCCGTGGCGAGTGTGGCGCCGAAAAGAGCCCGCACCTTTGGCGCCGCCGATGGTTCGGCGTGGCTAACTATGGCCACCAACCAACACGCCTTTACGTCCACAGAACCGATCGGGGGGCGCTCGCCATTCCGTGGCCGCAGAAAACCAGCGAGGCCGGCCGTTTCCTCACCTTCTTCCTGTGCAAGAAAGAATCCAGCGGCATCCACCACCACAAACTTTTCTCCCACTTCCTGTGGGCCCGAACCCAGCAACGGTCCAGGGTTTCCAAGGTCCAAACGTTGGGAACCTTCTCGAAAACATCGCCGCTCCCCTCGCTCTTCCCTCCCGTCCCCACAAGTCAGCCACCCGTAAGCCCCGTTCCGCCATTTTCCCCGGTTAGCCAAAAAACCCAGGCACCGCGATCCGCATCCCACGGCGCATGGTGGGGCCACCCACCTAAAAAAAACCCAGCCGAGGCCGCAGCAGCCCTCGCCCTCTTTATATACTCCCCTCCCCCCGGTCTGCTTGCCGCATCGCATCCCTGAGCCATTCCTCGATCCCTTTGAACCCAATCCATCCTCGTTTCCTCCGTCGCAGCCTCTCGTCGCCATGGGTAATTCCGCCGCTCTGCACGCGTAGTTCGTTTCGTTGTTTAGATTTTGGACTCTTCTTTTGTGTCGATCTGATTTGACTGTTGTTTTTGCTGGTTGGTTTTGCTTGGACTGCGCAGCGCCGATCAAGATCGGAATCAATGGTGAGTCCGCAGCCTCAGATTTGTGTTTCTGAACTTCCGATCTGGTAAATGTGGTTCGTCCGAGGTAAACCGTGTGGGTGTTGATGACTTTTTGGTTGGTGTGCGCAGGGTTCGGCAGGATCGGCAGGCTCGTTGCCAGGGTGGCCCTGCAGAGCGACGATGTCGAGCTCGTCGCCGTCAACGATCCCTTCATCACCACCGACTACATGGTATGGCCTGGCCTTCTCATCTCGCTCGACTGGTTAGATCTGTTGCTTAGAGAGTTTAGGAGGAGTCTTCTCGTTCCGTGCGAGTAGATCTGCACGGTTTTTAACTTTTTATGCGATTGTCCTTCTGGTCTGTGGTCTACCTTTACATTCGAGCTGTGCGATTAGCTTATAGCCTTACACACTTTGTGATCTTTTGTGCATGTCACTTTCGATGTTGACAAGTTTGCTCACTGCACTGGTTATAAGCACACTAACGTCACACTGATAGGATCTGATGTTTTAGATTCTAGAAGAATGATAAGATTCTTTGTTCTTTAATTATTGATCTGTCTGGGCGGTTGCGTATCTGCACTACATTCTAACTGCCATGTGCTTTGGATTATCATTTTATTATTACATACTATCTGATCGTTCAAAGTAATTGGATCACTGTTAATATACGCTATCTCATATGTATTCCGAATTCATTTCATTGTGGTGTGTTGGGTATGTAGGTTGTTGTATTACCCAAGTGTAGTTTAGTTTGTAGATAGCATGACTTCTGGGAGTGCTGACTTTCAGATAATGCCGATTAATATGGCCTTAGATTAAATATCTGATTATACTAGGTGTTGCTAGGTAGCCAAAATATCTGATTATGCTAGGTGTAGCGAGGCGCATTACAATTGTGAATACATTTGTTGGATTGTGTGATACGCAAAGTGGTTTGTTCTGTGCTACATTGCTGAGTTTGGTTTTGTTGCCCGCAGACATACATGTTCAAGTATGACACTGTCCACGGACAGTGGAAGCACCATGATGTCAAGGTCAAGGACTCCAAGACCCTTCTGTTTGGTGAGAAGGAGGTCACTGTTTTCGGCTGCAGGTTTGTCACCATGCTTTTACTTGGTAACTCAATTCATTACCTTTTCGACCATTACAGGTTGATAATCTTGTATGCACATGTAGGAACCCTGAGGAGATCCCGTGGGGTGAGGCTGGAGCTGAGTATGTTGTTGAGTCTACTGGTGTTTTCACTGACAAGGACAAGGCTGCAGCTCACTTGAAGGTGCAACCTTTTTCCAAGTGTTCTATGAAGCTAGATACACTGTGTGCAATTCAGGTGTTGAGCTTATGGTTTTCTATGTACATTTGCAGGGTGGTGCCAAGAAGGTTGTCATTTCTGCTCCCAGCAAGGACGCCCCCATGTTTGTTGTTGGTGTCAACGAGAAGGAATACAAGTCTGACATCAACATTGTCTCCAATGCTAGCTGCACCACTAACTGCCTTGCTCCTCTTGCTAAGGTGCTTTTTTCAACTTGTTTTGCCGCTCTATAATAACACCTGCCAGTACCTTAAAATGATTGTTCATTTTGCTGCAGGTCATCAATGACAAGTTTGGCATTGTTGAGGGTCTGATGACGACCGTTCATGCCATCACTGGTCAGTAGTGTTTACTCCTGTTGGCTGTTTTTTTCTATTGAACTTTGTGATTAATATGTGGCACATGTGAATCACAGCTACCCAGAAGACTGTTGATGGGCCCTCAGCAAAGGACTGGAGGGGTGGAAGGGCTGCTAGCTTCAACATCATTCCCAGCAGCACTGGAGCTGCTAAGGTATAAATTGAAACAATGCTTTAGTATGCCTGTTGTGACAATGCTTTAGTCGTGAGCTAGACTGAGCTCTTAGTAGGATATATATCTACGACTGTCATACATATATCTTCCCTCCCTTGGCAAAGCTTGAATTAGAACATGTTTTATGTCAGTCCCTTTTTCATGGGATTAAGAAACTTGTACTCTAATCGCTAGTAATTGCAAAGTGTATCCTGTGTTGGTTAACTGATTTATTTTTTCTGTTAACAGCTAATAACTTCATGATTTTTGTCTCAGGCTGTTGGCAAGGTTCTTCCCGCCCTTAACGGCAAGTTGACTGGAATGGCCTTCCGTGTTCCCACTGTTGATGTTTCTGTTGTTGACCTGACTGTCAGGCTTGAGAAGTCAGCTACCTATGATGAGATCAAGGCCGCAATCAAGTGAGTAAAAGCTTATTTAGTTTGTTAATGCCGTGATGAAACTTTCTGGCTTTGTCCTGGATTGTTTATGATAATTTACTCCTATATTTGTGGTTACAGGGCTGAGTCAGAGGGTAACCTGAAGGGCATCTTGGGTTACGTCGAGGAGGACCTTGTTTCCACCGACTTCCAGGGTGACAACAGGTATTTGCCCTTACTGTGAAGACACATCGCATCTAAGGTCCATAGACGTCTCATGAGACTTACTTTCATTCCTCTTTCTCCATAACAGGTCCAGCATCTTCGACGCCAAGGCTGGGATTGCTCTGAACGGCAACTTTGTCAAGCTTGTTTCCTGGTATGACAACGAGTGGGGATACAGGTTCGTACATGCTACCGAGTATTGCAACACTCACATTCACCTATGCGCTTCCTTTACTGAATCTTACTTTTCATCCTCCTATTTTCAGCTCCCGTGTGGTTGACCTGATCCGCCACATGCACAGCACCAACTAGATGAGCTGAGGGCTGATGATACAGGGGAGTTGTTTTGCCCCGGTGAAGAGTGTAGAGGACCTCTTCCGAGAATAATCTATTTTGTATCGAATCGTGTCAGTTAAAACTACATTGGTTGTATCCTGGTGGTTGGTTGAGCTTGTGGCTCACATTTTGTGTCTGGTCTACTTACCTTGCTAAAACGTTAATCAAAGCGTTTTTTCACCTTAGCGTTTGGCTCTTTATTGGCTGGTTTATTGACATGTTGGATTTCCTGGCTGTGGTCTGAATTATCAGCTCTTCTATTCAATTGCAGCTAATGAATCTTTAATATGCTTGACGTTGGATAGAGTTTGTAATATTTGTCGCTATCAAGATACTGAAGTAGTAGTGTGGCACATTCTGTGAATAGCGCCTGTCAGGAGACCAAAAGATTAACCTCTTATCGTTTGGGTATTGCTTGTCCACAATGTTTTGGCCAAGGCGGCATTGTGCCTGTGAGCAACTACGGTTGGATGTTCATTCTGATTTGACTTTCTAGCTAATATCTTGTCATGGAGGTGTAGTGACAGTTCCTTTTCTTGAGGTGCGCTGAACAGAGCCTTAAATTTGATCTAGCAACGCGTTCGTATCTTCAGCTCCATATACTTGTTCACCGTATCCTCAGCACCATGTACTTCACGTTGACCTTTCATTGATCTGTGTTTTTAAGCTTCCTGCTGGTAAACTAGCAAACCCAGTTTTGATGTCCCTCAATGACCAAGGTTGTGTCTGCTTTGGTGTCAGTGGGACGGGACAGGTCATTCCGCTCCTTTGCAACACCTACAATCAATCCAAACACACTCAAGTGGATGGTGTTTGATCGGGAGACAGACTATAGACATTGCGGTGGCTGTGGCGCTGTTTGCTATGTTCTTCTTCGATTACACAATAGAACTCACATTCACAACGCGCGCACACTTATCTCTATCAACACGTATACACAAACTTTATCTCTATGAACATATTAGTCACAAATTTTAAAAAATTCGCTTTCACGGAGAGTTGAACCAAAGAGCTGTGGTGTTAGCTAGCCTCTTGTAACCAATGATACAGTTTTATCCTAACCGATAGCGTGGCATTGTGCTTAGTGTTAGAGATCTTGCACATCCTTGAGCAGCGCGTTGACTGGCAAAGGCTGTCCTTGAGCGGTTGAGCCATGCATTGAGGCTGTTCGTGTTGGCTGAGTGGCACAAGGAGCTAATTTGTAGTAAAATGTTTGTATCACGAATTCACGATCATAAATCGCAATCCATTTTCCTCGCAAAAAGAATCGCAATCCATTTTAGGTGTTTAATATAGATACTTTGGGCGATACCAAGAGGGGGTACTTTTGTAAATTCCATTTTTTCCAGATTTTTTTGCAAATTCCATTGCGTCGGTAGCCTATTGGCTACGGGCCTTTATCGCGTCCTTTCTGTTACGGCCCAGTCAATGAATTTTAGCCCAGGCACAACGCCCTGACGCTTTGCTCTTCTCCCTCCTCGCCGCCGCCGCCACCGCCCGCCGCCAACACTCATTTCTTGCCTAGCCAGAACCAAAGGTCTCGCGGCCGTCCCCCAGCTATGCTTCTACTGAGTCTCCGGCGTCTCCGTCGGTGCCGCGATGCTGTGAACACCCTGCTATCACTCCCCATCTGCAGGCTGTCGTCGTCGTCCTCCACGCTTCCGAATCGAGCTTCCAGCAGCAGCATCCTCGCTGCGGATGAAGAGGAGGTTGCGTCGCGGATCAAGAGCGCGATATTCAAGGCGCGCAAGGGCAGCGTGGAGGACCTAGTCCGGTCTCTTTGCGCGGAGTGCTCTGAAATCCGGGTCACCAGCGGCATCGCCGACAGCCTGATGTGCAGGTTCGGGGACGACTGGAAGTCCGCACTGGGATTCTTCCAGTGGGCACATTCGCGGGGCGGAGGCTACGCGCACACGCCGTACGCCTGCAACCGGATGATCGACTTGCTGGGGAAGATGAAGCAGTTCGACAGGATGTGGGATCTTTTGTCGGAGATGCATTGCAGAGGGCTGGTCACTGTGGAGACTGTCTCCAAGAGCATCAGGAGGCTGGCCGGTGCGAAGAGGTGGAAAGATGCCATCGTGCTGTTCGACAAGTTGGAGGACATGGGGTTGGAGAGGAACACGGAGACGATGAATGTGCTGCTGGACGCGCTCTGCAAGGAGAAGAAAGTCGAATTGGCGCGCGAGGTCTTTGTGGTGCTCAGTCCGCATATCGCACCGGATGCATATAGTTTTAACATCTTCGTCCATGGATGGTGCAGCTTGTGGAGGATTGATGAAGCAATGTGGACAATTGAGGAGATGAAAAAATGGGGGTTTCCGCCTACAGTCATCACTTACACTGCTGTTCTTGAGGCTTACTGTAAACAGCGCAACTTTAGGAGAGCATACGAAGTCCTTGATTCGATGAGTTCTCAGGGCTGCCATCCAAACGTGATCACTTACACCATGATCATGACCTCGTTGACGAAATGTGAAAGGTTTGAAGAAGCTTTGAATGTTTCGCATAGAATGAAGTCCTCCGGTTGCAAGCCCGATACCCTGTTCTACAACTCCTTGATCAACCTTCTTGGTAAAGCAGGACATTTGTTCGAAGCTTCCCAGGTATTTCGTGTGGAGATGCCAATGAATGGTGTGCCCCGTAACCTGGCCACATACAACACCATGATATCAATTCTCTGCCAGTATGGGCGAGATGATGATGCTGTCAATGTGTTGAAAGAAATGGAGGCACAATCTTGTAAGCCTGATCTTCATACATATCAGCCGCTTCTTAGACTACTTTTGAGTAGAAGAGGACAAAGTGAGGCCATTGACAATGTGTTGAATGAACTTATTAGTAACAGTGGTCTGGGTTTAGATCTTGATACATACTCTCTTCTGATCCATGGTCTTTGTAGGATTAGTGAAACCGATTGGGCTTATCGATTGTATGATGAGATGGTATGTAGTGAAATCGTACCTAGGGATAAAACATGTGAGCTGCTTTTGAGTGAAATGCAAAGGAGAAACATGGAGCCATGTATAGAAAGGATTCGGAATGACATGATTCGCTTTGGCTTTTGCCCTTAACATTGACTACATTTCTTTTGCCATGCCATGACTGATTTAGCTAGTGACCATACAGTCATTTTACATGATTTCAGACTTGAAAGACAATTTATTATGGGGCAGTCTGTTACTAAGCGTAGTCTATAATTCTCTTCTGATCATAACAAAAATTGCTCATCTAGGTTTTATAGCAACAAACACTTTGAAAGTTTGTCATTTGCTTTTATTATCTCTTATAGTTATTGACATATTACAGAAATATTGAAATCCTCATTCGACTTCAGATGATAATCCTTGTACATCGACATGGCAGCACATGCTACTAGCCTACTATTTTGGCTTCAGTCTTGTGTTTCCCTAGTGTCTTTATTCAGTTTCGTCAGTAGTTTCAGTTTGTTCAGTGTCGAGACTGGCAGTTTCAGTTTAGCTGTTTGAGTGCTCTGTTTAGCAGTCAGAGTCTGTTAGAGTTGAGTCAATCGTGTCCTAGTCTTAAGGGTTGTGGGTGTTTGGCCATGCACCAAGACGTGCTGATGGGTTGCTAGTTTGTAGGGCCTTGTGGCCATGATCTGCGCCCTGCCCGGGCATGATCGAGTCATGTATCTAGGAGTATAAATAAAGGAAGAGAAAACAGAAAACGCTGCAGCTTCATTGCAGCACAAAACATCATGTGTTCTTGTGTGTTCATGTGAGTTGTGAGCGAGAGAGTTGCCTGGATTTCCAACATACTATTACATTTAAAGTTAACTAGTGAATAAGAGTGAGCCTGGGATTCTTTCTGGGGCATTCATTATGTTGTATGGCATATCATGCAACTAAGACGGTGTAAGAATGCTTTGTAATGAACATGATATCTTCCCCATCCATGTTTCAGAAAACAATATGCGCTGTCTAAATTAGAGCCTACATAAACTTTAAGATCACTGATCTCTTCACCTTGTATAGCTTTTTTTTTTAAAAAAAAAAATCCACCTTGGATAGTTACAAATGCATGTCCAACTATGTTCTCTCATGCCACCATTGTTGTGGGAAAATTTAAATGAAAGTATATTTTAATGCAGATTTTCTGTTATTACTTATCTGTGATTTTGTTTCATCTCTACTTTCTTCAGAAACGAATAACATTCCATTGTATAAGCTTATTATATTGCAGCACTTCTGATGGGTGTTGATAATCACTGTCATCATACAGAGTTACAGTGGCCTGTATGCCTATTTTTGATCGATTTATTCCACTTGCTTTATCGTTCAGTAGCATTTGGGTAGGTCTTATGCACTTGATCCTAGCACACTTCTCATATGAGTTGTTAAGACAAAAACTTGTACCCTCCTTTTCAGGGTCAACCTTATGCCCGTGAAAATATATTGCTCGTGTGGAAACCATGCTGGCTGAAAACTATTTTTTCGATGATGGTAAACATGCTGCACGCCTGTGTGATAGCCAATCACCTGGTTTCTTGTGCATTCTGTGTGTTATTGGTTCTAACTATGTAACCATGGATTCAGTATTTCGGTATAACCTCTCTCTGCTTCAATTTGGTAAACAGGGCCTTGAAGTCTGCGATACTTCCAAATCTTCAATTGCAAGATTCTGTCGGTTTCTTTGCCATGGAGCAGTCAAGCAAATACATCAAGCCATTGCCTGCTGATCCTGGTGGTCCATGGAATCTGCAGGTAAAAAGTCTCCTCTGTGTCTTATTTTTCTGGATGAAATATATGGAAGAATTTTAGTAAAGCAGAGGCTTATCGGTACTCCATCTCCAAATAGAATTTCAACTTCCACCTGATGCATGTGTTTGGGTGCTTCTCCATTCTCCCTGCATCTTGTTTCAGAAAGAGGCAGTACAGTACCATGCGGGTTTCAAGGAACTATGTTATTGTTTTTTAAGTGGAAAAAACTTTCCATTAACCTAAACCCAGTCTTGGCTTCGGTATAAGGGATGCAACATCAGTAGAACATTATCAGGCCAAGGAAGTCGGGATAGTTGTTGGCCCGAATGAAGCTCCAATGCTTCTCAATAACGGGGACTAAAATAACCTATAACATGAAAGCAGCTGGTAAGCATTAGAAACTTTAGAAGAGAGCTCGACATGGCACCTTGCTGGTGCTGGTGCTGGAGCTGACAAGGGCGCTCTTCAGATTGATAGCTCAAACTGTTATGGCTCGTCGCATTTCATAGCATAAGCATGTCATGAGGTGAGCCGTTTTGGTGTACTTTGTCATGCTATTTCGTGAATAGGAGTGAGCTTGGGATTCTTACTGGAGCACCATTCATTATCTTGTATTGGCATATCATGCAACTACGCCGATGTACTGGAGCGGCGAAAATGCATTTTTTTTTCTGTTATTACTTATCTGCGATTTTGTTTCATCTCTATTCTTTTTTTTTGTCTGCAACGAATAAGATTCCATAGTACATATTGCAGCACTTCTGTTGGGTGTTGATAATCACAGTTGTCATACAGAGTTAGCCTAGATGCCTATTTTTGCTCGTTTCATTCCACTTGATTTATCATTCACTAACGTTTGGGTAGCTCTTATATGCATTTGATCAGGTAACTAGGACGCTTCTCTTATGAGCTGTGAAGAGCAAAAACATGCAAATTTCCGGTTGCGAATGACAATGCCAGCAGTGCGTCTTTAAAGTTTCTTTGCATCCGTGCAATCAAGCAAATACATGAAGCCATCGTCTGCTGGGCCTAGTGGCTCCATTGAATCGGTTGGCAACAAGTAGCCTTATTTTTCTGGATGAGATGCATGGAAGGATTTCAGTGAAGCAGAGCCTTATCACTCACTCCATCTCCATACAAGCACTAGATTTGAGTGAATGCACCGGATGCATGTGTTTTGGTTGGGTGCCATTTCTCCCAGCATCTCCTTTCGCTTTCAGAAAGAAGCAGTACACTCTGGGTTTGTAGGTTATTATTATTGAAAAACAAAGCTTTCCACTAAACTGAAGCCGCTTCGGTGGCTAGAGGAGATGCAGCATATCAGTAGGAGGAGCATTATCGGGTAAAATTTGCATAGCTCCTGGCCCGAATGAAGCTCCCGTAATGAAGTTATGAGGTAGGAGTAATGAGTTTCAGTTATGGTTGGTCTCAACGCATTTGGCTTTGACTTTGTCGTGCTGTTTCGTTTGCTGGGCTGCATGCTGCTGCTGCTGCCTCCAACTGCGGATGCAAGCGAAACCATCCCCGTTTTCCATCCAGGTTAAGCTTGCTGCCTGAGTCTCGGATTGTGTCGGAGCCCCCTACGAGCTCTTGAAGGATACACCGGCTCCGGCTGCATTTCTCGCACGTTCGTTGCCCTCCGTTATGCTGCTGGCTCAAGTACGGCGAACCGCATGTGGGCCGGCGCTGGCGATTCGAGCCGGCGCGTGGGCTCACGTGGTGGGGTGGGGGGTGTGCTACTGGCGGCCGTGGGGGCTGGCTGGCTGGCTGGTTGGTTCGACCGTGGGATGGGATCCACACCTTTTCGGTGGCCGAAGCCGAATCAGTAAAGAGCTGAAAGCGGAAAGATTTCCGCTTCTCACAGCGTTTTGGATGGCGTGTTCGTACAGTGTTTGACCACGTCCGTTCCGCATCGTCGTGGCCGGCCCCTGTTGCGACGCGTCGGTGCCGTACGTCCGTGGTCTCTGTGGGCCTCCACCATGTGCTGCTCTTCCTCTGCCGGAGACGAGCACATGGCCGGCCATCCTTTTGAAGCACGCTGATTCGTTGGCCGGAGGGATGGGAAGGAAGAGAAAAGGAAATCGAACTGAAAGAAAATGACCTCTGACCTCATGCCGTCGTCTCGCCGTTGCACGTGCGCCTTGACGCCGTCGAAGAGGGACAGCGACAACGGTTCCCCCGTTGGTGGAGAAATCCTCTCCTCGCCAATCGCCACTCCCTTCATTGACGACATCAAGGCCGCCGGACGGCCCACCGGCGAAAGCCGGCAAGAGAGCTCGGTCGTGCGCGTCTGGGGGAGGGGCGGTGTGTCGGTGTGCTCGCTCGGTCTCATTTGAACGGCAAAAGAATTGATTGGACCTGCTGAGGAAGAGAGGGCGAGTGCGAAGGATAGATGGACTGAACGGATGAGGAAGAAGGGAGTATCGTTGAAGCGGCGGAGTGCACGAGGAAGAAAGGAAATTGTGGACCAGGAGCCTCCACGTCTCTATGTTCCTATTTTGCAAAAGAGTCCTCCACCTTCTCTATATTTGCGTTGAAAACGAAATTTCTGCTGAGTGAAGACAAATCCTTGAGAAATTTTACAAAAAAGCGCACCGCCTTCTGTATATTAATGTTTCAACCGAACAAACCTGGCAGAAACTCCTTTTTTTTTTATCATGGGCGCAGCGTAGCGCGCCATGACACCCTAGTCAACCGAACCGGCCAGAGCAAAGCGGCACAAGGGCACCCCACCGCTGTGCCGAACGCCGAAGCGCGCTGCCGTGCCGACCTGCCTGTGGCAACCGTGCACGGCGAGAGCCAAGCGGACGGATCGTGGACGGGCACGAGGGGCCCCACCGCCGTACGCCGAAGCGCGCGCTTGAGCTCCACGGCTAGCAAGCGCGCCGCTGCCGGCCTGTCTGTCTGCCGGACCGTCGCCAGCGCGGGTACTTGTCGTTTACGCCGTGGCCTCGTGGCGAAATGAGAAAAAGAACAGCGGGAACGTCTCGACCGATCGAGGGTAGTGGGCTGGTGTGGTTGCGTCCTCTTTCCGTGTTCCGGCAGGGGCATGTGGCCGCCGTGGCCCTCGCCGATCCGCTGTCTCCGAGCTGCGAGCTGGCCGGCCGGGCCAGGAGAAAGCTGCTGGTGAAAGAGATTACTACCTCCATTTCAAATTACTTGACGTTTTTAACTTTTTGAGATCACGTTTGACCGCTCGTCTTATTCAAAAATTTTGTGCAAATATAAAAACAAATAAATCATACTTAAAGTATCTCTAATGATAAAACAAACTGTAACAAGATAAATGATATTTGCACAAATTTTTTGAATAAGACGAGCGGTCAAACGTGATTTACAAAAGCAAAAAATGTCAAGTAATTTGAAATAGAGGGAGTAGACTCTTGGCCCTCCCTGATGCCGCCGTACGTGACGCTTCTTCTACGAATGATTATTCGGAGCAAAGGAAGCCGTCGCGTTGCCTCATCAAGGGCATTCTGTCAGTATCCCATCTGTGCCGGAGCTGCAACAGGATCCAACCAGTGACGACGGGCCGGAAGCTGCCAAGCCCAGGAGATGCAGGCGAGAGAAGAAGCCCAACAAGTTCGTAGCTGCGTCGGACTGGGTGTGATGGACTGCTGCATCGGCTATGTGTGTGTTACCGCTGGTTCCCATAAGTAGCGCGTGTGTGAGAGGGAAGAGGCAATCAATTATTGTATAAGCTACAACTGCTCTTCTTCTTCCTCAAGCTAATATAGCTGCGCTTCCGTATCCTATCCTCCTTCTCCATTTCGATTCCCCAATTGCTTGCTTGCACAGACCTCCCTCCTCTGTAGGTCGCTAACATCTGGTATCAGAGACACCGATTCTCGGATCTGGAGGAACACGACCACTACACGCGCTTGGCGAAGATGGCGGGCGCCATCGACCCCAATCTGAAGCTGGCGCTCGACGCGCTGTCCAAGTCGCTCATGGCGGAGATCAAGCAGGAGTTCGAGGCACAGGACGCGAAGTGGTCCGCCAAGTTCGCGGCCGCCGGGAAGGACCAGGAGGACCGCGTCGCGGCCTTGGAGCACGCCGCCGCGGCGTTCGACACGAGCTTCACCGAGTGGAAGCCGGAGATTGAAACCGCCGTATCCTCCGTCAAGCTGGAAGTCTCCAAACTCAACAAGTACTTCGACCGCGAGGCGTTCGATCAGCCTGCTACCCAGGCCGGGATCCTCAAGGTCACGTCGGCGTCCGCGTCAGCGCCACCTCTGGCCGGCGGCAACACCGACAGCCCCGATGGGCACCGCGTCGATTCGAGCTACCGGGACTGTGGGTTTGGTCGGGTCTTCACCCAAACCCATGGCCCGGTCAAGGGTACGTCAAATCCGACCTCACCCAAATTCTCTTCTCAGATTGAGCACTTTGGATCTAAATCTCAGGGGTTTGGCGGGTCTGGATCACGTTTTCCCACTGGTAAACTCCCTAAAATGAATTTCCCAAAATTTGATGGCGAAAATCCCAAGCTATGGAAGTCTCGGTGCGAGAATTACTTTGAGATGTACTTGGTAGAATCTAGCATGTGGGTTAAAATAGCTTCGATGCACTTAGAAGGTCCTGCTGCTAGGTGGCTCCAATCCTTTGAGCGTCGTGTGCGTTCTGCATCTTGGGATGAGTTTTGTCGTTTGATTCTGGAACGTTTTGGTCGGGAACAGCATGAAGCCCTCATCAGACAGCTTTTCCACATTAAGCAGTCTGGGTCAGTGCTAGAATATGTCAACCAGTTCTCTGAACTGGTCGATCAGTTAAACGCCTATGAACACTCTAATGATCCTCTGTACTATGCTACTCGATTTGTTGATGGGTTAAGTCACGATATCAAGTCTGTAGTCCTAGTTTAGAGGCCCAAAGATCTAGATATTGCCTGCTCTTTGGCTTTGTTGCAGGAAGAAGCCGAGGCATCAAGGAAGCGTGAATTCAAGAACAGGGACAGTTCGTTCCCTACTCGTGCCCCTCCACGAGGAGCACTGCCTCTGCCGGCCCCACCTAGAAGGGATTCATCACTAGGTGGTGGCACTGCTGAAGATAAAAGAACTATGGAAGCTGCACGTGCTAACCCCTACGATAGCAAGCTGGCTTCTCTGAGAGCATATCGCAGATCCAAGGGATTGTGCCAATATTGTGCAGAGAAGTATGTTCGTGGGCATAAGTGTGCACCCACTGTCTCTCTTCATGCCTTGCAGGAAGTATGGGAGCTATTCCAGTGTGATGACTCAATGTCAGAAGATCCTGAACATGCTGAAGCAACAGATCAATTATTCCTGGCTATATCTAAAGAAGCTGTTACTGGTGCAGAATCTGCTAGAACTCTGAAATTTCAAGGTCGTGTGCAAGGGGTGGCAGTTACAATTCTAGTGGACTCTGGCACTACTAGTTCATTTGTTAGCTCAGCAGTAGCATCTAAGCTCTCTGGGGTCACTGCTCTGACAAAACCTGTTAATGTTAAGGTTGCAAATGGTGGTGTCATTCAAGCTACTTCAGAGCTGGCTAATTGTCAGTGGCAAGTTCAGGACTGTATTTTTTCTTCTACCTTCAAAATCTTACCCTTACAATGCTATGATATGATTGTGGGTATGGATTGGTTGGAAGCTCATAGTCCAATGAATATTGACTGGGTCAACAAGTGGGTTTCTATACCCTATCTCAAATCCACTGCAGTACTGCAGGGTGTGAATTCTTCACTGCCGGAATATTCTGCTGTGGAAGTTATCATTCTCAGTGAAGATGATATTGGGGATGTACCGATGACTGAGTTGCCTGTTCCTGAGAAAGTATCACAACTACTCAATGAATTTGCTCACCTGTTTGATCCACCAACTGGTTTACCTCCCAGCAGATTGTGTGATCACACTATTCCACTGATAGAAGGGGCCAGACCTGTCAGCATCAGGCATTACAGGTTTCCCCCTGCGTTGAAAGATGAAATAGAGAAGCAAGTACTTGAAATGCTGAAAAATGGGCTGATCCAACCTAGCACCAGTGCTTTTTCTTCACCTGTGCTTTTGGTCAAAAAGAAAGATAAAACATGGAGGTTTTGTGTGGATTACAGGCATCTCAATGCTTTGACAGAAAAGAGCAAATTCCCTGTACCCATCATAGATGAATTGCTGGATGAATTGGCTGGCTCTTCTTGGTTTTCTAGTCTTGACCTCACTGCTGGGTTTCACCAAATCCCTATGAAGCCTGGAGAAGAATACAAGACAGCTTTTCAGACTCACATAGGCCACTTTGAGTTCAGAGTTATGGCCTTTGGTTTGACTGGAGCCCCCGGTACATTCCAGAAGAATGTCAACCATACACTAGCACCATTGATTAGAAAGTGTGTGCTGGTATTCTTTGATGACATACTTATCTACAGCAAAACCTATGAAGAACATGTTCTCCATCTCAAGGAAGTATTCCATCTGCTGTCCAAAGATGAGTGGAAGGTTAAGTTGTCCAAATGCTCATTTGCTCAGAACTCTGTATCTTATCTAGGCCATGTGATCAGTAAGGAAGGGGTTTCCACTGACCCTAATAAAATCTCAGCTATCAGTACTTGGCCTACACCTACTAATGTCAAGGAACTGAGAAGTTTTTTGGGCCTGGCAGGGTATTACAGGAAGTTTGTCAAACATTTTGGAGTTATTGGTCAACCTCTAACTAATCTTCTTAAAAAGAATACCATGTTCATATGGACTAAAGAGCATGATGTGGCATTCTCTACTCTGAAGCAAGCACTTATATCTGCCCCTGTGCTAGCACTACCTGACTTCACAAAACAGATTTCCCTAGAAACTGATGCCAGTGCTAATGGAATTGGTGCTGTACTTCTGCAATGTGGACACCCCATAGCTTATCTGAGTAAAGCCTTGGGACCAAAATCAAAAGGGCTTTCTACTTATGAAAAAGAGTACATGGCAATATTGCTAGCAGTCCAGCAGTGGAGAGCTTATTTGCAACTAGGAGAATTTGTCATATTCACCGACCATAAGAGCTTGTCCCTCCTCAATGAACAAAGGCTCCATACAGATTGGCAGCAGAAGGTCTTTTCTAAACTGCTTGGCTTACAGTATAAGATTGTATACAAAAAAGGCACTGACAATGGAGTGGCAGATGCACTGTCAAGAAGAACACATGATAACACTGAACAGGTGAGTGCTATGTCTGCTCCTATACCCAAATGGATTGCAGAAGTCCAAGCTAGTTATGAAACTGATTCTGATGCTTGCAAGAAAATAGCTATGTTGACAGTTGATCCTTCAGCTATAGCTAATTTCACACTGAAAGATGGCATCCTCAGATATAAGTCCAGAATTTGGATTGGCAACAACCCAACATTGTTCACCAAAATTATCTCTGCACTTCACAGTTCAGCAATTGGAGGCCATTCTGGTATACCTGTAACTTATAGAAGGATCAAGCAAATGTTTGCTGGCAAGGGTCTCAAAACTGCAGTTCAGCAATTTGTACAGACTTGTCAGGTATGTCAACAAGCAAAACCTGATAGAACTCGTAATCCTGGATTACTTCAGCCATTGCCTGTTCCAACCTCAGCATGGGATACTGTCTCCATGGATTTCGTGGAAGGGCTTCCTCAATCTGGTTTTGCTAACTGTATCATGGTAGTGGTGGACAAGTTTACAAAATTTGCCCACTTCATTCCCCTTTCTCATCCATATACCGCCAGTACAGTAGCTGCATTGTATATGAGTCATGTTTATAAGTTGCATGGTATGCCAGTGGCCATTATCTCTGATAGGGATCCCATCTTCACCAGCAAATTTTGGGAGACATTGTTCAACCTCACTGGTATTGAGTTGAGAATGAGTTCCTTTTACCATCCCCAAACGGATGGCCAAACTGAACGGGTGAACCAATGTATGGAAACTTACCTCAGGTGTTTTGTCAATGCTTGTCCCAAGAAATGGAAGGAATGGCTTCCCTTAGCAGAATTTTGGTATAACACTAGTTATCACTCAGCTACTGGTTTTTCTCCTTTTAAAGTTCTGTATGGCCGAGAACCAAGACACTTTGGAGTATCTGCTAAAGACAATTGTACTAATACATCTCTATCTAGTTGGCTGCAAGAGCGTGAGCTCATGACCAAACTGGTACAACAACATCTCCTGAGAGCTCAATCTCGTATGAAGAAACAAGCCGACAAGAAGAGATCTGAGCGCAGCTTTTCTATTGGAGATTGGGTATACATGAAACTGCAACCTTATGTGCAATCATCAGTAGCACCGAGGAGTAATCAGAAACTCTCTTACAAATATTTTGGCCCATTTCAAGTTCTACAGAAGATTGGTGCGGTCGCATATAAGCTGTCATTGCCTGCTGCATCGGCTATCCATCCTGTAGTCCATGTCTCACAATTGAAAAAAGCTGTTGGCTTCAATCATAAGGTAATTTCTGCTCTTCCTGACGAGCATTCTGAGTTGCAGATTCCACAGTATGTGATCAGCCGGTGCATGGTCACCAAAGGGAATCAACTGGTGTCCCAAGTATTGGTGAAGGTCTCACATGACTCAAGACCTTGCTACCTGGGAAGACGAGGTCGCATTGAAGCAAAGATTTTCTGCTGCACCTGCTTGGGGGCAAGCAGGCAATAAAGGAGGAGGGAATGTCAGTATCCCACCCGTGCCGGAGCTGCAACAGGATCCAACCAGTGACGACGGGCCGGAAGCTGCCAAGCCCAGGAGAGGCGGGCGAGAGAAGAAGCCCAACAAGTTCGTAGCTGCGCCGGACTGGGTGTGATGGACTGCTGCATCGGCTATGTGTGTGTTACCGCTGGTTCCCAAGTAGCGCGTGTGTGAGAGGGAAGAGGCAATCAATTATTGTATAAGCTACAACTGCTCTTCTTCTTCCTCAAGCTAATATAGCTGCGCTTCCGTATCCTATCCTCCTTCTCCATTCCGATTCCCCAATTGCTTGCTTGCACAGACCTCCCTCCTCTGTAGGTCGTTAACACATTCTGAGGACCGGCGAAAATCATGCGTAGATGAATGGTGCCGTCTCACCGTGCACGCGTGCGTACGTTCGTGTCAACCAAGAGACTAACGTGATCTTGCCTCGAATCCCCACCCCAGTCAGTTGTAGTATACGGATCGCACGATTGCCGCAAATTAGTGTGTCCGGCGTGGTCCGGGATCGCTGAAGAAGGGTGCGGTGCGGTGGCCAGTTGGCAATCGTGCGATCGACTGAAAGAGTTTGGTCGCGAGCACGCTTTATTACGACTCGCTGTCGCTGAAACATCGACGTCGTCCCGATCGACTGAGAGATAAGCAGCGCTTGTGGCGTTCATCAATGAAACCAATCAGTCCATTTATCATTCGTACATCGAGGCCCGGACATCGGCCGAGTAGCATGGGTTGCTTCAGATTGAAGCAGTCGTCAAGCAGCTGCGCCGACAGGATATTTTTGTCCAACGATTCCCTGCGATTAATTCTCTTCATTGCATTGGTAAATTTACATCTTGTCATGCGAATGCAATGGTAATCACGGTTTAATAACTATTCCTACAATTAATTCAGTTCATTACATTGGTAATAGAGACCAATTCCTTGTCGGACAGACTTTCTGGCGTTTGTAGAACCAATGATTTTCGATGGAGAAATAGACTTTCTGGCGTTTGTAGAACCAACGATTTTCGATGGAGAAACATGTAGGAGCAGGACTGTACATTTCTGGTTACAAAAGTGATTTTTCCTTCAGAAAATTCACTGGTTCACCTTTGGTGTTGCATCCTTCAAACTCAACGATTAAGCTGGAGTACGTACATACAGATGCGCACATTAGAATTCAGAAAACACCTTTTACGGTTCCGGGGCCATCCATGGAAGCGCAACGAAAAGCCATGGTTATCATGCGTGTGGAGACAAGCATGCCCTGCCAGCACAAATCTTCATACTCTAGTATACCTGCCTGCCGTGAAAGCGCACCACTAAACCGACAGTACATCACTTTTGAATCATTGCCAACCGAAAACCAACCTTCCTGTCGTCCTTCCTCCTTGCATGTTGTAACCACAAGCCTGCCTCCCTCTCCCTCAGGGCCTGATGATTCTATAGTGCAAAGCCTGCACTGCCGAACAACCATCAATGGCCATGTTTCACCTTTACTTCCCGGGCCATTTGAAAAGATTCCTTGGCTTGCCACTGATCCAATTTGACATGCAAAAAACTCTCACCTCAATTATTACCTGTCTCTCTTTCTTTTCCAAAGAGGACCACTGGGCAGTGCTGTATCACTGACTTTTACTGTATACATGGCCCATCGTTCTCTCTCATCCATAGCAACATGCCACCTTTGCACCACACTCTAGAACCTTTTGAACCACTTTGGTGGCCTAATCCAGTGCCCTGAGTTGAGCTAGGCATTGACAATGGCATTGCATTTGTAGGGAGTGCAAAGGACCAAGGTTGAAGGTTTGGTTCTCGTTTCTGAGCTGTTGAGCTGCATACACCCGCCCCCTGGCACAAGGTACTGTCTTCTGATATCTCTATTCCATTTCTTTCTTCGGATGCTTTGATCTTTCAATCTCCATTCGCGTGGCCTGGCTCAATCTTATAGTTTACCAATGCTTGCATCCTACTATTCCAATCCGACCATAAAGCAATAAACAAGTTACAAGTAGTTGTTTTCTCATTTGGTTTGGTCAGCTCACATGGCATCTTGCTGATGCACACATTCTCTTCTTCCTCTTCTCCCGCCTTTTGCTGCAGTTCTTTGCATTGCATCACATGCCATGCCATGTGAGTAGCTCAGCTGAATAGAGCTCACTCCAAGTCAAGCTGCGCACCAGCATCATCCCGCGAGATCTCCGAAGACTCAGCAATGGAGCAGCCCAGCTACTACCCTCTTCGCTGGGAGAGCACCGGCGACCAGTGGTGGTACGCGTCGCCGATCGACTGGGCGGCGGCGGACGGCCACTACGACATCGTCCGGCAGCTGCTGCACCTCGACCCCAACCTGCTCATCAAGCTCACCTCCCTCCGCCGGATCCGCCGGCTCGAGGCGCTGTGGGACGACGACGCCCGCTTAGCCGACGCGGCGCGGCACCGCGCGTCGATCGCGCGGAGCCTGCTGACGGAGTGCGAGTGCAGGAACCACCCGGGCGGCGGCGGCGAGAACACGCTGCTCCGGGCTGGGTACGGCGGGTGGGTGCTGTACACGGCGGCGTCCGCAGGGGACATGGCGTTCGTGCAGGAGCTGCTGGACAGGGACCCGCTGCTTGTCTTCGGTGAGGGCGAGTTCGGCGTGACGGACATGTTCTACGCGGCGGCGAGGGGCCGGAGCCCCGAGGTGTTCAGGCTGCTGCTCGACCACGCCATGTCGCCGAGATGCTCGACGAATTGCCGGGACGGGGAAGGCGGGA
Organism: Eragrostis nindensis; assembly: GCA_012490785.1. NCBI lineage: Eukaryota > Viridiplantae > Streptophyta > Magnoliopsida > Poales > Poaceae > Eragrostis > Eragrostis nindensis. The sequence continues at coordinate 28,222 of JAAXCT010000150.1, read as the reverse complement.
GCGGGGCCGGCGGTGGGCGCGGCTCGGTGTTCCGGCTGGAGATGATGAGCAGAGCTGTCCACGCCGCGGCGAGAGGAGGCAGCGTGAAGATGCTGAGGGAGCTCATTGAGCGGCGCTCCGACGTGTCGGAGTATCTTGACGTCCGTGGATCCACCGTGCTCCATGCCGCTGCTGGGCGAGGCCAGCTGGAGGTGAGGCTTCTGCATCTTTGCCATTTCTTGCATAGTTACAAACATCGCCTGCCTATGCTGCTGAACTGTACTTATTGTATGAACTTGCTGCAAAAATGGCCTTTTTTTTTCTAGGATGTTCATATGCCTTATGATTATATTTTGCATCTGGTTATTCATTTCGAGTGCTCAGTTAATTGTGGATTTGCACAGTGAAGATGCATTTAGTTGAAAGACATTTGAGTTGCTTAGGAACATATTAGTCACTTAAATTGTTCTCAAGTTAATATGGATAGTGTTCATATGGATATGAATGCCGTATAAGATCACTGTGCTACTTCAGTGATTTTCTTTTAGCTTCTTAATGTGATTGTGATATCACACTGGTCAGACTTATCTTGCACAACGTTATGTTAAGCAAGAGTCAGCATATACATGTTGGCCGGGCCTTTTGAATACCTTTCTTGGTATGATGTTTAGCTTTGGTTTTCTCATAAGCAGAAGTTGTAGGAAATTAAGTTAGACTTAAAGGGATCAGATCATCCTTTCCAACCAGTGAACCCATTTCCAATAATTGGAGGCCACAGAGGATATATTTCCTCGTGTTCCAATACAGCTGGAAAAATCATCAGAAAGGCTACTTTTTAAATCTACATACTTCTGGATGTTTCTATGTAGCCAACTTTCTGTTCTTTGTTGTGGATGTGCAGAAAATTTATTCCAATAGTTTCAGTGTTAAAGGTCTGCTTGTCGACAAATTGCAATTTGTGTCTCATATTGTAAACTTATGCAGGTTGTCAAGTGCCTTATGGACTCTTTCAACATTATCGGTTCCACTGATAATCATGGCAACACTGCATTACATGTAGCAGCCTATCGAGGGCACCAGCCCGTCGTCGAAGCATTGGTTGCTGCGTCTCCATCAACCATGACAGCTGTCAACAATGCTGGTGATACATTTCTTCATTCAGCAGTAGCAGGGTTTCGGACCCCAGGATTCCGACGGCTTGACCGCCAAATGGAGCTGATGAGATACCTCATCCGTGAGAGAACTGCAGATATGCAAAAGATCATCAACCTGAAAAACGACGCAGGCCTTACCGTTCTTCACATGGCATTGATCGGCTGCGCGCATCCAGACCTCGTCGAGCTCCTGAGGACAACCCCATCAATCGATCTTAATGTTGAAGACGCCAATGGCATGACTCCACTGGCATTGCTGAAACAGCAGCTGCGCTCATCCACATCTGAGCGGCTCATCAAGCAAATAGTTTCTGCCGGTGGAGTCTTGAATTCCAGCATTTTGCGAACCCGGTCAGCCATTGCTTCCCAGATAAAGATGCAGGGGGGAATTGCAAGCAGCCCTGGCACTACCTTTAAGGTGTCAGATGCAGAGATTTTCTTGTTCTCAGGGATCGGAGGAGCAGAGTCCCGAAGGCCAAGTTCATGCTCCAGCAATGGCAAGGATGACCCAACTCACGCAGTCGCAAACGGTGCGGCTGGTGAAAACCATGGATCGTCAGAGAAGAGACTGAGCTCTGCGAGCAGAGCCAAGGACCGCCTCAAGATGATGCTGAGATGGCCTCGGCACAAGGAGAAGATGCCCAAGACGCCCAAGAAATCAGAGGACAGCAGCCCGCTGGACACCATCAAGAAGCTGAACGAGCACGCCGTCGAGACTCCTGCTCCGCTGAGGCAGAAGTTCACCAAGACAACGGCGCTCAACGGCAAGCGCACTCTCGCGGTCAAGAGCTCCACGCCTAGCTCCTCGTCCACCAAGAAGAAGCTCAACACAAAGCTCATCCACGGCATCATGGAGGCCATGCCTCAGCTGGCGTCGTCGGCGCGGCCCCAATCCCCGACCAGCACCATACCGAGGTCCTCGATGTCGTCCACCCCGACACCGTTGGCGAAGTTGAAGGACGTCTGCTTGGATGACGAGATCTCCATGGTGACGCCGACCTCCGGTAAGCTGAAGGACATTGTGCTGGACAGTGACACCACAGAGGACCCGTCGTGCTCGAACTCGTCGATGGAGGAAATCGGCATGGGGGTAGAGGAGAACTCGAGCCGGAAGCTTGGTTGCGGGAATGGGAGGCTGATCAACATCTGCTTCGGCGCGCAGGGCCTTACCGTGGAGGACTCCGTGAGCGGGCAGCAGACGAGCAAGATGTTCAAGCAGCAGTGTCTCAGGGTGTCGTGATCGACGGACAGTTCAACCACGTCTATCTGCCTGTTGAACGGATGGTTAATTGTCTTTGATAATTCTGGCTTGTATATGAAGACGTGCTTTCTGGTTGTGCAGCATTTATAACGAGTTGAGCTCATTTGTAGTAAATTTGAACTTATTTTGATCGATGCTGTTGACAAATTCACGAGAAGGTACTGAAATTCAGAGCACCTGATTCTCACTTCTAATATCTAATATTAGCACACGAGTTCACGAGAAACGGAAGCATCGCAGCTGACAGAAAATTCCAGAGTCGTACACAACAATTTTCCTGTAAACTGCAAGCAAGAGCAGTTCATTTGGCACATGCCCAACAACTGGCACTTCCTCCACTACATCAAAATTTTGGATTTACAGCAGGAAGCAACTAAAAAGAATCTAAAACATAAAAATAGGACGAAAAAACGCTATGAGCCCTTGAGCACACCTAGGAGATTGCAGTTTTGCACGCTAATCACAATGTAAGCGGTGGTCTAGCAGCTCGGAACCAATTTGAACATCATTTTCGGCTTCAATTCAAGAATATTGCAATCACCGTTTGTTCATCATCTGAACCCATTCTTGCAGCGGCCACTTCCATTATAAAATTCGATGACCAGCCAAATCTTGTGCAGAAGCGCTAATTTGCATTGTAAGCACACCATCTTCTTAAGCACATACATACTGTTCCTTTAAAGCTTCCCACGGAGACCTCCACCACCGAGCCTTCTCAATGAAATGACCACTCATTTCGCAGCTGTTCAGGAACAACTCTCTCGCCTCCAGGGCTCGAAGCACAAACTCAATCTGGCTTCGAATCTGCGCAGGCATTGATGCCCAGTAACACCCGTAGCATCGGCTGCCATGAGCAGCGGGCTCTGTTTGGCTGGCACCAGCCTCTAGCCCTGGAGAGAGCATGCCAACCAACATAGCAAAACTAGTTGATCTCTCCTTCCTCTGCATCTTTACTGCTGGGAACACTGCTAGGCTCCTCTTCATCTTCTTCATCATCTACTTTCATGAACAATCCAAGTTGTTCCAACGGGTTGACAGGTCCAGGAAGAAAACCGGGCATGGCATCCTGGGAGCGCTCTGGACTAGTCTCGTCAACAGAGCTCACAATATGATCTGCTGTGGCTGTCCCAAGCATTTCCAAATCCTTGGGATGGAGGTTATCATTGATTTCGACGGTTCTCTCCATCTGTGTAATTTATACTTCATTAGTAACAAGAGATCAGGAATTTTCCATTCCAGCACAATGCAGTTTTCACTTGCCTCTTGCAACGCCTGACGAGCCTTTTCCCTCTCCAGATCCCGTTTACGCTTAGCTTCAGCTTCTGCTTCGGCTCTCCGAGCTTCCATAGCTGCATTGCCTTCAGCCAACAGCCGTGCTTTCTCTGAACCATGAGTAGGGCCATTTGTTAGAAAGAGTAAGAGCTAACAATTAACAGCTCATGAGACAGATATGCTTACCTTCCTTCTGGAGCTTTTCCAGTTCCTCCTGTTTATCTCCACCCTGGACTCATCACGGATATTACAGGTCAGAATTAAGTAGCAGCATAACCACATCATATCAGCAAGACAGGCTAACATGTTTAACTACCTGGCTGAGAATACCGCGGGCTTTAACAATCACATCTGCGTAACGGCTCCTCAAAAGGGCTGCTCGCAGGAGTTTATCCGGAGAGACTTGCCTGTCGGGTTCTGAGTTTTCCCCTAAATGTTTCATTGGGAAAGGATCATATATCTGATCAGCTTATGTACTGCGACACCTCAGTTGTCTCATATGAAGATGGCTATAATTCATGCTTACCCTCTGGTGCAGGCTTCGACTCACTGTCCTGCTCACAGAGTTCCATATCATCGGCAGGACCTGTAATTTAACTAATGAATATACAAGCTGCCACATAGAGCTAAAACCAACGTATCAGTAAAAGAGACATACGGTTAGCATCAGCTGGGCTAATAACATCACTCTTTTCCTGCTCCATCTGATCAGACTTCTTGGTTTCCTGTAGTTAAAGGCGGACCAATTATTTGGTTAAAATCTTGTTACATCGTCACGATAGACCAAAAGGATCATAAAAGAACTAAACTACCAATTGCAGAATTCAGTGTAATTTGATCGGATCTTAGTTAAGTTCACCTAGAAGCTCATTATCAATAAGCAAACAGCAAGCGTTCCTGGAAATAAGCAAACAACTAGCGTTCCCAGAAATAAAGTAGAAGCAAGAGGATGGCCATAGATGTAAACAGAACCATAGCTGCCCACCGAATACAAAGAAGAGGCTGTTTGGAAAGATCTAAAGAAAACGGAAAAGAGTGTTCCGAACTTGTGAGGGAAGAGAAGAGAACAGAAGGATTGTGCATTTATCAGCAGCAAATAAGCCACAGATCGTTCACGCTCGAACCACAGAAAGTGCATTTATAATGTCTTAAAAGCAACAATAAATTGCTGAAGTACCTTCGCAAGCTTTCCCGGGCTACCAACTTTTTCTGAATCGCTTTCAGAGTCGCTGCCCGAGTCAGAATCTGCAGTTTCAATAGAAGAATTATGACTGATGACCTAATTGTCAAGACACAATATGGTGCTATCCATCAGAAACAACTGCCGCTTCCTGACAACTCAAGGGGGGTAATTTCAAGAAGACTGGTGTGATTATGATGCATGATGCACAAAAGTTAGTTGCAGAAACGAACTGCATGTCCTGCGTACACTTAATTAGTATAATACTAACGGGAGAATTGTGTACATCTGTGTCAGACACCAATTTCAACAGGTATTTTCTACTCTATCTCTTGAAAACATAGCTTAAGTTGCAGTTGAAATGTCATATCAGACTAACCAGAGAGGGGGAAAAAAGCATAACACCAAATGAAACATACATATCAATATTAATAACTAATATAGTAGAGTCTTGAGAACAATTAGAACACTGAGTAGGAAAGAGAAATATAATATTGGTTACAAAAATGAAGATAAGTACAGTGGGACACAGACCACTCGAAGATGATTCAGAGTCGCTGCTGGAACTGCTTGGGCTGCCAAATTTGCTGCTCCTGATTTGTGCATCCTTTTCTATTAATATAGGGGACGCATTGCCACATATATCCACATCCTCCTCAATAGGTTCACTACCTGCAAGCATCCATACCAATATCTAACTGCTAAATAAGGGGCAGAGAATTTAAATCAATTGAAAACTTCACCAAAGAACTAGAATAAAATGAACCTTTGCATGGATTTGTAGAAGAGTGGCTCAGGCCAGATACATTCACAGCCTCATTTTCAGAAGGCTCTGATTTCGCCTGCTGGTTCTGATCTCTCTCTTGCAAAAACTTGTCAACAAGTTTCTTCAGCTCAAATAGCAAATCATCACTGACAGCATGGATATCGATCTCTATCTCACCATCACCAGCCTGATCTGCACTATTTTCGATGCACTGCTGCAGCAGATCCATTATATGAGCAGGCAACTCCTGATCCTCAGACAAGGAAGTCAAAAGATTCCCAAGGGCGTCCTTCTCCTCACTTGTCATCTTCGGCTTTACAGCCTCTGCTTGCCTTAAGCATCCCGTCGACACTTCACTGCAGTCCACAGGTGGAGACCTCTTTGAGTCAGCTCTGTCAGCCTCAACTTGAGCAGCGGCGGCGGCAGAAGCCAACTTCTTTTCAATTGTTCTCCATCTACTCTCGAACATCTTGTTAAGATGGATAGCCATGTCGTGCACAGCGTGCCCACGAGGATTATAAGTCATTGCATTGTTAAATGTCAACCTAACATCAGCAGCGAATTCTAATGGGCTGCTGTAGGAACCTGAGTCGAGTTTCTTCTTGATGGTACCAAGATCCATTGGGTGCTTGATAATATCATTATAATCTGGAATTTTCAGCTTATGAACATCTACTGGTTCATTGAATATATGACTGCACTTCTGTGTCATAAGCTTCTTCAATATAGCCTCGCACTGCTTGAACACTGCAGCGTCAGACAACGCTGCCGCTACCGAAGGTTCCGGCCGTGGTTTTGTAGGCAGGAAACCGCCCCTTGGCACCACGAACTACATGGCTCCCACGTTGCACCTTCTTTTGTTTGGGAGCAGCTGAAGATGACAACGCAGGTGCTCGACTGACCGGGGGAGGAACAGAAAACTCTGGCTTCTTAAGAAGATCACGGACGGAATCAAGCTCCGCCCGGAACCTCTTCCGCAGATATCTTCGCTCAGACGATGACATCTTGGATGGAACAAAGATCTCCCGCTTCACGTCGAAGCCATCGCTGTTTAGACTGATGCACTTGCGCTTGGGAACGGATGAATCCTCCGAACGCACAGGGCTGCCAGGTGCACCTTCCGACTCGCCGACTGTCTCCATATAGCCCCGGGGCGTGGCTGCTGCCACACCCCGAAAGGCCATTTCGTCGTAGATCCTTTTCATAGGCCTCTGATGCCCAAACTCCATGAGGACCGTCGGTGTCATATGCCCAGGCGCCAGCGGGTCCGAGATCTGTTCACCATTGACAACCATATTCAGCAAGATAAACGCCAAATTCAAGCTCCACAGATGACAACAATGAAGCACAGGGTCCAATTTTAATAACTCGTCTGCTCCAAAACCCTAATCCTACACGTAACCAATAACCATAATCCCAACCACGAACCGACCTAGCGTGCGCAAATCCGACAGCAAAACATTCAAATCCGCCAATTCGCGCCACGAATCAGACGTCTCCCAACCCCAATCGACGAAACTCCAACAGGTGACCTCAAATTCGGAACAAGCAGGGAGAGAGCCCGGACCTGGGAAGCTGGATCTGAGGCGAGCGAACCCCTGGCTCGGGATTCGGCGGGAGGCTGCCGCGTCTTGGCGAAGGCGCGCCGGCGAGCTGGATCTGCGCGGGAGAAGAGCGGATCTGGTAGCGCGGGGTGGCCGCCCGGTAGCCTCGCCTTATCCTCTTTTTTTTTTTCTTCCGCCTCCTCGCACCTCTCGAGTCGAGTCGTCGCCGCGCAGCTTGCTTATCCTTTTTTTTTCCCTTCTCGAAGCGCCCGAGCCCGAAGTGGGAGATCCGCGCACCCGAACCGGAAGCGTAGCGAAGCGTTGCGATGCAAAGTAATGCGACTGTGACGCGCGGGGCACCCACCGGGCGCGCAGCGGGGTGTATTTATAGGCTGTGGGGGGCACGGGACCGGCGCGGGTCGGATCCGGGCCGTTGGATCTGACGAATCGGACGGAGGAGGCAGTAGATCGGGACGTGGGCCCCGCGGAGGACGGGTGGGGCACGACGTGACGTGGAGCGGGGAGCGCTTTGACTTTCTTCGAGGCGGTTTTCCGGTCGACGTGAGGTTGTTGCTTTGGGTATCCCTGACTTGTGGGTCCAGAATGCAATTGGGCTCACATGTCATTGTTTGGGTGCTGTAGAACGCGAGTAGGCGTTGGGCAGCGGCCGTCTTTTGTCGAGCACGCGGGATCTGGGTACGGTTTTGGCGCGGTGGTGACTTGGTGGCAAAGGCTGCGTGCCACGTGGAAGCAGGTGCGTATCTGGCCCGCGGTTCTGAGGTGTCCGGTAGGAGCACGTATCGGGTCGGGTTCGGCGGATGCGGATACTTCTCGAAGGATTATGAAATATAACGGGCTTGTATTTGGGCCGGTGCTTGTGTCTTTTGAAGTAATACTAGGGTCCAGATAAAGATGGGCCAAAACATAAGTTTACTACTGGTAGTGCAGTACAATTATGAGCTAAGCTTTATTGGGCCGTATGTATTATGGTACAAGGCGTCGGCAGTCCGTGGCTCCGTGCAGAGCATGTCAGCACTTGCGAAGGTCGTTAATCTCAAAAAAAAAAAAGCACTTGCGATTCCCTCAAAAAAAATGTCAGCACCTGCGAAGGTCGTTCTCCAAAAAAAAAAAAAGAACACCGAGAGAGAGACAGAGTGGAAGGGTCAATGGGGATTTGGGGGCCATGCCTACTGAACTTCTGTATGGCATGTCGAATATGAATCCATGCTTGAGATCAAAGAACATATGAAAAGTGGTTTTTATTTGATGGATTCGTCCCATTCAGAATCACCACTGTCAAAAGCATTGCACAATAGGTAAAATTGACGCAGGCTTGACACGCGCCCCAACGAACAACCACAAAGGCGGATCTCCGCGACCTACCCCGGCCAAAGCTCCCGGGGCACATGGCCGTCGCCTTGGATCCTAGCACGCCGGGGGAACAAAACCACGTGCGCGCTCCATATGAGCACGCGGCGCTATCTAGCGAGTGCGCCTTGGCACTAGCGCGGTGCGCACGCAGCACAGCAGGGAACAAACGTCAGAGGTTAGCGGAAACAGGCTTCCGAATCTCAAAGCATCGCGCAGCGAAACAAGGTCCCTGGTCCGGCGGTGGCGTGTTTTCTGGACGCCTCCAACTTCTATGCTGATGATGACGATGGCGACTCGTGAAAACAAAAATGAAGAGAGGAAGAAAAAACACTCGTGTGTGATGGCGGAGTGATGGCGACGGCGTGCACTGGCCGTCCGGGTTTGGGGCGAGCAGCTTTGACAACTGAGCCGCGGTCATGTGGGGCTGATGGCGACGGCGTAGCGTGCGTGCGTGCCCGCCCCGCCCGTGCGGAGCTGTCTCGGGCGGAGGGAGGAGGAGGAGGCGGAGCACGGTGTTCGGCTGTGCGCCGCACAGTGTCGCCCTTCCCCCAATCATGAGCGCAGCTCGGGCTGTTCTGGTTGGTTGCTGACTCGCGTCGCTTTCAGTCAGCGGTGATCTCCTCTCCTCCGTGCCGTCCCAGCTTTCCCCTGTGCTCGCAACATCTTCCTATTTCTTCCACGTCTCGGTGTCTGTGGCACATGCAAGTTTTTGGCTTTGCCATCTAGCACATTGCAGAGCATTTCATTATTTTCTTTGGTTTTGGGGGTTGTGGAGTTGGCGGCGATGAGGAGGTCGTCGCAGGGAGCGATGACCATGAGCTACGACGCGGGCAGCGGGAGGGGCTTGCTGGCCTGCTACGCCAAGGCGAAGCCGCGGCCGCCGTCCAAGTGGGACGACGCGCAGCGGTGGCTCTCCTCCTCGCGCACGCCCGACGACGACCGGCGCCGGAGCTCCTGCGCCGACGACGGCCGGACGCTGCTGCCGTCGGCGTCGCAGAAGGGGAGGCACTCGTGGGGCAGCGACGTCGCGGCCCTGGCGCTGGCGCTCGGCGCGCAGCAGCAGCTGGACGACGCGGAGACGACGGAGACCAAGCGGGTGGACGCCGTGCTGGCCTACGGCCAGCAGCGCTGCCTCTCGCTGCGGGACGTCGGCACCGAGATGACGCCCGGCGGGAGCAAGGAGCCGTCCAGGGCCAACACCCCCCGCGCCACCGCGCCGGCGCCTGTCGCCGCCGCCGCGGGCCGCGCGACGAACGACGCGCGCCGACGGAAGGACGGCGGGTCGCCGCCGGACCGCACGGCGGCCGGCCGGGGCTCGGCTTGCGGAGGCGCCGACAGCGAGGAGCGCAAGGAAGCCGCCGCCGCCGCCGCCGGCGCGCCGACGGCCGTGTCGCCCGCCACGGCATGGGACGCCGCGGAGCGCGCCAAGCACATGGCCAGGTGAACGCCACCACCTCTCGTTGTCCGCTACCAATGCGCTTTCTTTCCCCTCCGCGTGCTGCCTCGCCATGTGAAGCGCAACGAGCGCCGCTGTCGGTCGCGGTGGCAGTAACAGAGCAGTGCGTGCTCTGGATCGTTGCGTTGCTCTGCCTCTGACTCACCACTCTGAACGCCATCATCACCGCGCTGGCCTTTCAGGAAACCTTTTCGCATCTCGTACTGTGCGTGCTGACGAAGGCTCGCGTCGTCCGCTTTTCGCTGCAGGTACCGGCGCGAGGAGATGAAGATACAGGCCTGGGAAAACCGCCGGCGGCAAAAGGCCGAGCTGCAGATGAAAATGACCGAGGTACAATCGCATTGCAGCGAGATCATTCTGAAGAAGCTTGAAGGATTCACCTAGGCGTCAACGGGCGGCAATCTGATTTTCTGTTCGTTCTGCTTGGCAGGCTAAAGCCGAGAAGATGAAGCTGCGGGCGCGGGAGAAGACGGCGAGCAAGCTGGCCTCGGCACAGGCGGTGGCCAAGGAGAGGCGCGCGCGTGCGGAGGCCAAGCTGAACCAGCGCGCCGCGCGGGTCGGCGACAAGGCGGCCCTTCTGAGGCGAACCGGGCACCTGCGGTCCTCCGCGTTCTCGCTCAAGCTGCCGCTGATGTGCAGCTGAAAAAGGCTTCCTGGGAAACGACGTTGATCGGCGGCCAGTGCGTCGCAATCGAGCGGATGCAGATACAAATGGTGTCGCTGGGCAGGCGATTGCGGTTTTGCGATGCACACCGTTGTAGACGGATTATTTTATCTGCTCGAGTGAATAAATACACCTGTGTTCTTCTCATATCATCGTGAAGTTCATCTTCTGGTTCTATTGGAGTGACAAAAACAGTCCCTGGCCTTTTGAATTTTGACACTGATTATTGTATCAGTGAATTTTCATACCACCCATCCCAAACAAATTAGTTTTTATTACTTGCCACCTAGATGTCTGAAATCTCGAAAAATCTTAGGCAACAGTATGAACACACCGATTCCGGTGAGCCCGGGTTAGCGGCTTAGGTCATTCTCAATGCATGTTTCATTGCACATTTACCAAGACTTAAATTTTGGTAATAGAGTCAGATGGGTTTCATGGGGATGAAACTCCTCTCTATTCTAATGAAACTTTCTCTTCACTCTCCTCGTAAAATTGCTGATGTGGCATAGATTTAATGCTTATGAAACTCTTTATGAAATCCCCACTGAGATTGGCCTTAGTGATTTGGCAGTTTGCGGCTCCTTAGATGACCTCTAAATTTATTAAAGAAGCTTCGAGAGAGGTGGTTAGACCGGTGGTGAGTGACGGTGCAGCAAAGCATCGGTGATAACGGCCTAGGGAGCTCGAAAGCCGACAAGTTAGAGATCGAGAGGGCGGCGGTGGCAGAGTCGATGGTGGGAACGCAGCGATGAATGGCTGTTTGGAAGGGGGATGAGGGAGCATAGGTCGAAGAGAGAGAGAGAGAGAGAGGCGTTGAAGACAAACGAGGCCACTATATGAGGGGTGTACGGCTCATGAGGGTTGGGTTGAGCTGTTTGATCTTTTTATTATGACATCACTATGACATATCTATCATTTTTCGACAGTGTTTGTTGTAGTGGCCGGCAATTTGCTTGATCTTTATTATTTTTAACCCAATCAATTGCGTGAGTGGCTGACAGTTTTGTGCCAATTGCCTACAACCACATTACCGACAACATCAACCCTTACAATGATTAAAAAAATGCTTAACTGAATATAATAGAATCGTAGCCCACTGTAGTGTACTATTAAAGAAAAATAAAATTCTTGTAGTATATACCAGATCGTTGCTTGTAAAAAAATATTCTAATATTTCTTATAGTAACAATTTCATTTGTCTTCGCATTTTGGGCTACTTCGATTTGAACTCAAGGCATTAGATTTTGACTGCCTGAGGGTGTTGCCTGGCCAGGCAACGTTGCCCGGATCTGAAGCAAACACGCCCTATGTTTTACTTGCCGTGTATACTCAATTATAAATACATATTTTTTTTAACAAATAACAAGGTTTTCTTTAGTTGTTGCCTAAGGCTGACTTCAACAGGGAGAGGCAAAGCCATTTTTGCCTCCCCAATCACACTGTGTCTCACAAAACTTTCCTTCAACAGAATAGTTAAACACAATATGCAAAATGCATTTGAGGAGAGAAGAGAGCTAAAAATGAATCCCCTCTCTCCTCTCATGCATTCTCTCCTGCGCACGAAACGACGGCGGGCAGAGGACGACGGCGCGCGGCGGCAAGGTCTCCGACCCCATCACCTTCCCCGGTTGCGGCGAGGTCTCCGACCCCATCACCTTCCCCGGCTGCCGGTTCTTCTCTTTTTTAATTCCTTCTTTCCCGGCCGACCGCCGTGGCCGAGCGGAGCCCAAGCTCGCCTCCCGCCGTCTTCAGTTGCTCCCCGCCTAAAAACGACGCCACCAGAGGATGCACAAGGACCCACTCCAGCTAATCCCCACCTCCAATCCCAACCTTCCTTCCCCTACCCCGAGATGGACGGGAGTTTTCCTCCATGGCCGCCGATGGAGCAAGCTTGACCTCGCCATCAATTCCATCTTCCACGGTGAGCTTCCGATCAATTCCTTCCGGGAGAAGCTATAAAACTCTCTCGCGCACCACTCTGGCCACTCATTCTTTCTTTTCCTCAGACCAGATCGCCGGAATCAAGGTTTTCCCCGCCGTTTGTTACACGAACGACATCGCCGAACGAGCGGCGCGGCGCGTCGAGTAGGGCGGGCGGGCGCGCAGAGCTGGAGCCGGCGGCGCTCGGGAGCGGGGCAGGCGTGCGACGGGGGGCAAGAGGGGCGCGGGGCGGGGCGAGCGCGCGGCTCGCGGCGAGGGCAGGCTCGCGGCGTGCGACGGGGGAGAGCTCAGCGCGCGGCATGGCGAGCTCAGGGCGCGGCGGCGCGGGCGAGCACGGCGCCGGGTCCAGAATGCAATGGATGTTGCCTGTTGGAGAAGCTGGGTTGGGAAGGAAAGGCAAAGAACTGTACACGCCAGGCAAACCTGCATTTGGCTCTCAAAATTGCATGACCTTGTTGGAGTCAGTCTAACCATAAGCTGTTTCTTAATGTTTCGCCATAAGTTATTAAACAAATTCTGTAATTATTAGGACATTTTTATGCTAATAACTATTTCGATAAAAGCATTTAACATATTTTTGCAAGAATGATTACTAGAGAAGGTGCGCCGAAGAGCCCACTGACAACGGGTCCCGGCTTAAGTCGGCAAACAACCGACCTGTCCCAAAACATGTAGGCGCCCTCGCACTATCCAGTGACCAACCCGACTCCACTGACAACTCGGACCGAACCCAAAAACAAAACTACGTCCCACCCTGTCATAGACGCACTACCGTTGTCGCCCGCGCTGTCGCCCGACGCGGATTCTCCGACAACCGAAGGAAACCGCACGATAAGAAAGCGCGGAGCGATTTCAGAATTGGCTTCCTCTGCAATAATACTCGCGTCGCCGCCGCCCCGCACGATCCATAGCCGCGTCCCGCGCCGCCGCCTTCCGACAAGCTTCGCGCTCGCGTCGCAAGGCGCCGATCTTCCCTAATCCTCCATTTGATCTTCTACAAGGTCCGGTCGAATCCCCAATTCGATCCCAATTGCGCCCGGCTTTTTTTTCTAGGGTTTGCTCTTTTGGTTCGGGATCTGTAAGGTTTGTCGGCGAATTTCGCCAGGAACCTTTGGGGATTTGCTTCCATTCGTCGCGTTCCAAGGATTTCCTGCTCGCGCCTCATGGCCGCCGCGCGGCACGGGGGCCTCCGGGGCCGCGACGTGGCGAGGGAACGCGAGCGGGAGCGGGAGATCGACTTGGAGCGTTCTAGGAGGAGCAAGGAGTATCACCACCACCGCCGTCCCCCGAGCCGCGACCGTGACTCGGACCGACGCCGCGACGGTGGCCGCAGCAGGGGTCGGGAGCTGTCCGACGGGTACAGTCGCCGCTGCTCGCCGCATCCACCACCGAGGAGCCGGCCGTCAGGGAGAGTGGACGATAGGGAGCCCGGCGAGCTCCCTAGCCGGAGTGGCTCCGAGGAATCTCGTGGTCCATCACTGAAGGTGAGGGAGCCGAGGGAGAATAGTGCTGTGGGAGTCTGCAGCTATGGCAGTTCCCTGTCACCAAGCAGGAAGAGGAAGCATTCACCAGTTCGGGACACGAAACTTTCGAAGCTGCAGGCAACCTACTCCGCGAGCAGCAGGAGCGAGGTGGACACCATAGCTGCGGAGCCCCCTCAGTCTTCACCGCCTCCTTTGTCAGACGCGAGTACTGTGCTTACCGCTGGTGAGTGCTCGCCAATGAATTTTTCACATGAGGCTGAACTACCGGACCATGGGAAGAATGATATCTTGGAGGGGGAAGAGGAGTGCCCAATGATGAGAAACATCTTCACTTCAAGATGGGCAAACGCTGAAGAGGAAGAAGAGTTGTCTGTGCCCAAAAAGAAAAGCTCATCGCTTGCTAACTTTGTTGAACAAAGATCCACAAAGAGAGCTTCAAGCCTAGAGCCTGGGGAGGTGCTAGGGGACGATATTTCAGGGGGGAATTCTTCAATTTCACCCAACTCAATTGTAGTGCAAGGTAGTGAAAACGAGGATCTTGAGGTAGATAGGGGTGACTGCATGGATGTTGCAATGGAGGATAACATTGATTCTCCTGCTGGTTATTTGCTGGATACTGATTTAGACAATAACATGCGTAGGTCTAGAACCCCCGAGAATGCGCAGCCTTCACGTAGGTGCATTAACATGCTTCAGAGTTGTAGGAGTATTGATGAGTTCGAGAGGCTCAACACTATCAACGAGGGTACATATGGAGTTGTATTTAGGGTGAGGGACAAGAAAACTGATGAGGTCGTTGCATTGAAGAAGGTGAAGATGGATAAGGAACGGGAAGGACGGGAAGGTTTTCCACTGACCTCTCTGAGGGAAATAAACATCCTTTTGTCCCTCCACCACCCTTCAATTGTGGATGTGAAGGAAGTAGTTGTCGGTGGTCGTGACAGTGATGATACTTTTATGGTGATGGAGTACATGGAGCACGACCTTAAGGGTGTCATGGAGACAATGAAGCAACCATACCACCAAAGTGAGGTCAAATGTTTAATGCTTCAGCTGCTAGAGGGAGTGAAGTATCTTCATGACAATTGGGTACTTCACAGGTAATGACCAACTACCAATTCTTTTTCTTTATTTTTTTTCTCCCTGAATTGATTTGTTGTTTTTATTATAGACTAACAATTTCCTATTGTTTCTCAGGGATCTCAAGACATCAAATCTCCTATTGAATAACCGGGGTGAGTTGAAAATCTGTGATTTTGGACTCTCTCGTCAATATGGCAGCCCACTAAAGCCTTACACTCAGCCTGTTGTGACTTTATGGTATAGGTAAGCCATCAGCTGACTTCTCAAATTATTAGTGTTATTAATTTCTTTCTGATTGTATATTTTCACCTGTGCAATCATGTCTCACCTATGCTCGTTACCACCGCAGGGCTCCAGAACTACTTTTAGGAGCGAAAGAGTATTCTACTGCTATTGATATGTGGTCATTGGGCTGCATAATGGCAGAACTATTAACAAAAGAACCACTGTTCAACGGGAACTCTGAGATAGATCAACTGAATAAGGTATATGATTTGACACACTCTATTTCGTTTAGTATACATAATTATGTGATTGAAATCTTATGGAAGAGTAACTTGCATTGCAGATATTTAGGATGCTTGGGGCACCTAATGATGAGATATGGCCTGGTTATTCCAAATTGCCTGGTGCTAAAGCCAAATTTGTTAAGCAGCCGTAAGTTTCTATCCATCTCTTTATTGCTACTAATGTTGTTTTGAATGCACATGTGCACGTGGTAACTAAGTTTTACTTTTGATTTTCACCCTCAGGCGAAATAGATTAAGGGAGAAGTTTCCAGCTGTATCCTTCACTGGAGGGTTGACCCTATCAGAAGCTGGATTTGACCTGCTAAATAGGCTGCTGACATATAATCCTGAAGAGGTAATATACATTTACTAGTATTCCGTCTGATTCTTACACCCCATATTGCATCTCGCTAAAGATACTTGTTTGTTTCATACCAGCGCATATCAGCAGATGCTGCCTTGAATCATGAGTGGTTCCGTGAAGTTCCGCTGCCCAAAACAAAGGATTTCATGCCGACGTTTCGTGCTCTTAACGAACATGACAGGTACTAGTCAGCTGAGTATTTTTTGTGTTTCAAAGTGTAGCCTACTAGTGTGACTTCCGATCTGTATAACTAATGTGGCTGTATATTGCATTCTTTGTTATGCAGGCGTTTCAAGCAATATGTGAAGAGTCCTGATCCTCTGGAGGAGCAACTGTTGAAAGAACAAGGTAGCGTGAGGGATAGAGGCATTTTGGCTGAACTGAAGCCATGTTTTGGTTTGCGACAAATGCTAGTTCTCTCTATGAATTATCTTGTTTACCTGGTGTCTGGTGACAGCTGACAGTGTTCAACAGCAGGCATGCATCTCGAATTGAGGGAATGCCCATTTTTCCTTATCTTGCATCTTGCATGCAGCCACTGGTCCATTGCAGGGTGAACTCAGGAACCTCTGGTCACATTCTGATCTGTCTTCACTGTAAGGTGTGCTGACCCACTAGCAAGTTTGCATCGTAAGGTCTGGTCTATTGGCTCATCACCAGTTTCATGTCTGAAACTTCTGTATGTAATTGTATTATAAATTATTCCTTTGTAAAAGAGTAATCAATGAGATGTTAATGATACCTTATTCTCTGTTCAATAGCACTTTCTGTTGTTTGATCTTTCCATTTTGTTTGCAAGAGTTAAGTGAAG
The DNA here is from genome assembly GCA_012490785.1 of Eragrostis nindensis. Classification (NCBI taxonomy): domain Eukaryota; kingdom Viridiplantae; phylum Streptophyta; class Magnoliopsida; order Poales; family Poaceae; genus Eragrostis; species Eragrostis nindensis. Next base: position 11,380 of record JAAXCT010000150.1, on the reverse strand, counting down.
TGAAGGGAAGGGTGCCTTTTGCTTTTCGCAAGGAAATTGATTTACTCTATGGAACTCTAAGGTAACATGCCGAGGAGCTTATCACCTCTGCTGATGTGTTATCTTGTAAACTGTGATGAATCTGCCTTTTTTATTTTTTGCCTGTGTGTATATCTGTAAGATTGCTTTGTACTGAAAGGCCAGTTAAGCTTAAGACCCACCTTCGAGTTATGACACCCTTCAAAACTGCTTTAAGTAGTTAGTTTGATGCACCTGGTCTCATTATTATATGGTTTCCTTAACTGCTTTAAGTAGTTAGTTTGATGCACCTGGTCTCATTATTATTACATGTGCAGTGTTCCTATCAATTGTTTATTATGAATTAATAATAGCACTGCACAATTTGTGTGTCTGCTAAATGTTTTAGCTACAGCAGATCAATTAATCAGGAGATGAAGAATGGATATATCTTTGTTGTCTCTTCATTTGTATGCAATAACCCGGATAAGTTCATAATGTGCAAATGGAGATCAATCATTATTAGTGGATGTCCTGAATATTGAATATAAATTTGATCGCTGGATAAATTTATAATATGCAAATGGAGAGTCTTTATTGGTGGATGTCCTAATTAATGGATACAAGTTTGATGGTTGGTACTTTGCTTCTGCCTACTGTACATCCCTTAAGTTTGGGTGCTGATTTCTGCTATCATTCTGTCTATCAAATTTTCTTTTCTGATTTTGAACACTAATTTTGTCAGTAATTGTGATCTCTTCCCAAGGGCTTTATCTTCTTGAGCATTTGAATAAAAATAGTGTTAGGTTTCACTTAAGTTCCTGCTAAAGGAAAAAAGCAAACAAAAGAATTGCTACTGTGATTTTGCTGCTGGACGGTCCACACGTCTGCAGCTGAGTGATGACTTTGCAAACTTCACCTGAGGGTTAAATTAACTCACTAAAAACATATTTGGCACGTCTGCAGCTTAAAGCTGCAGTATTATCAAGACACGGAAGCTTTAAAGGATCTCAGGTATGCCTCTAAAACTAATTCATTGCGGAAGGCCTCCAAAAGTGATCAAATACTCTAATGAATCATCCTAGTAGTCAGTCTGCTATCTTCTCTTCTACATAAATGTGTATGTTTTTGTGCTGGTATGCTCTTCGTCAATTCCTCACTTTCTTCATGTGACAGAGTTCAGACCAGTTCTGTCAATAAACGTACTAACTTTATTTTTTTTGATCTTACGTACTAACTTTTTCGGTAACTCTTGACCTGTTATTCATTTCAATCAGTTCTGCTCCCTATGCTCGTCATACTTAATAGCAGCCATGTGATCATTTGCACAAGTTTTGTCTTGTTGGTTCTTGTTTGCAATGACATCAATTTTAATATCTTGATTCTCAGTCTTTGGCATCATCTAAATATGCAAGCACTTGTCTACGACAACTCTATCTGGGCTCTGCATTCACTATTACTTGAAATAGTTGGGGATACAAATAAATACAACACAGTATTTTTCTCTTTGCTTTCTCATAATGACTACTATCTCCGTTCTCAAATATATGACGTTTGGGACAGCTGTTTAAGTGAAGCTGCACTAGATTTGGTGTCCTAAACGTCTATATTTGAGACCGGAGGGTGTAAATTGTAGATAGTCTCCTTTGCTTTGACCAATGTCAGCAAATAGCCATTTTTGAGGTTGTAGAAGAGTTGTTCAAAACTTGCTGCTTCTGAGCTTGTCAATGTTTTGTCTGAGCAGTTACTCATGGTTTGTTGACACATCCATACAAGTGTACTCTATATCAGCCTCATTGCTTTCTACTGATGGTGATGAGATGTTTGACCATATCATGTATAATAGGCCTGCCGTGTATGTGAAATTATTTAATATCCTGCTGCTCTGATGTGCCCTGAAGCTTTCATCTGCATTTTAGCTTCTATAAACTTTAGTTATTTCTTTACCAATACCTATGTGCTTCTGATGACTACTCTTGTTGATTACAAGTAGTTAGCTTCATGTACATTTTAGCTTCATGTGTACTCTTGTTGAAAGCTTCAGGGCACATCAGAGTAGTTAGCAGTGGATCTTGAAAGCCTGTAATCATGTGCATTTTACTTCTTTTTTATATTTGAGTAATGGTTCACTCTGCATGTCAATGTGATTTGGTTAATACTCATCCTGTCCATGCTTCGAGTTAACTATGTTTCTTGCATTAAGATAACAGAAAATGCTGTCCTGTTAATCCCACTTGTATGGATGTGTATTGGACTAGAACAGAGGTACCTTTCTTGACTTGGCAAGTTTGATATCTTGTTGTTTGAGTACTTGAACTCTGAGCAATCATAAACAGAAATAGATCCTGTTTCAAATAAACTAAGGATCTAGGACACGATGGTGCTGTAGCCAAGCAAATTAGCCCAAGAGATACTATACATCAGGAAGGTGCCTAATAGTTGGACATAAAGTATGAACCTGGTTTGTGACTGTTGATTGTGCTCATTGGATTATTATCTACGTATTATGTTCATGAGTTTGACCAGTACTTCCTTAAAAAACTAATCAAATGATGCACTTAATGACTAGATATGTTACACTTGGGTAGCAGCAACTGATCTTCTGAGGAGGGTTGGTAATCCTGAGTATGGTAAATAGCCCAAGTTAGGTTTGGTAATCCTGAGTATGGTAAATAGCCCAAGTTAGATTTGTGTCTTATAATTAATTGATGAATAATACTGTTTTAGAAGGGTTTAGTTGAGGTTCTTGGTGGCTATATAAGCACTGGCTTATCATTAGAAACAAACAGTAAGATTGTCTTGGAAGTATTGAAGTCTTGGTTTTCCTTGATGAAATTCCTCCCCATATGCTGATGCCTAGGGGTTCGCTTCAGTTGGAACTTGCCCAATGAACATTCTGGCCATCCATTTCTGCTGTGAGTTATTTCTGTTTTCAACATTCAGTCAATGTCCTTTCACCAGAAATGTTTTGCATGGACTTGTTTTAACCCTTAACCTTATTTTGATTGTTTTTGCATCTGCAAACCGCGTACGAGAGCAACAACTGGGCAGGGATTTGTCACAAGGCAAGGCTCTTTTTCGCCTTCTCGCCTCACCCTGTCCGGCCGTACAAGCACAGCAGGGCATAGTCCCGGCCAACTGAACTTCCTCCAGTTTTTTTTTCCCCATGTCGTTAAGCCATAATTGTTACTAGCACATGTTTCTGCTACCAATTATGTCTGGAAACATAGGTATTATATTAATATAAGATGCCTGCATTGTAAAAGGTCCCTGGTCTGCTACTAGTAGTATTCAAGCAAATCTTGTTCACATTAAAGTGTTGTTTAACTAGCTCTTGTTGATAAGAAGACACCGTCGGCGAGTAATATGTCTTTTCCTGTCCAAGCCGCTTTTGATCGATAACGGTGCTAGTACGTACGGCTTGCCGAACCTAACTGTTCCTGAAATGAAATCTAAATATTCGGATATGCACATGTAAGGAAATGAATTGTTGCGATTAATGAATCCTGTATCTGACGATTAATGTATTGTACGCCAATCTTATGCTAGAGCTCAAGAGAGAAGCTTGGAAGGAACATGCGTATTCATAAGTTCATGCACTGTAGCAGCGCATCTCAACCATCGTGATGGAGATAGAATCTGCAGCTTAGGTGGTCCTCATTGTAGATTTTTATGATGTAGTTGAATGCAGGAGTAGGTAGCATGTGTATTGTACAAATGAGAACTAAAAATCTGAAAATCTGATATGCAAGTGCCGAAGTGTAAAATCCCTCAAAGCTTCGTCTCATTGCCTGAACTCTGTCCATGATCGACTCGTTGCGACTTGCGATCTCCGGTCGTGTCAAACGAATCGACAGTTCACCCCGCCCGGCCCTGGCGCCGGAGCACGAGATTTGTGCGGACCCACCTCCTAGGGCGAAGCCCTTTCTAGAAAATCCGCTGCCAAAATCGACCAATATCTCTCGCTCGCCGCGTCCCTCCCCGGCCGAGGCCCTGCTCGCTGGTTCTCCTCCATTTCGCCCGCCGCCCACTCCTCACCGATCGGCGAGTTACTGGTAATTATTCTCCTCGCCCATATCCTTCCTTCACGGTGAACCTCTGCGGGGTGTGGCAATCCATGGCGGGCCTGCTGCTTCCGCTGCGGTTCAACCCTATCGGTGCGGTTCACTCGAGGGCATTTCGTGGCGTACCCCCGTATAAATAGGCACATCCATGCGCGAGGGATGCTCGTTGTGCATCTTTGTCTCGACCGATCCGCTGTGATGTTTCCTCCCGCGTCCCGTCTCCGTCCTCACTGCTACGGTCGAATCCCCTTGTGGATTGGTCGGTGTAGACGTTTGGGCGAGGAGGGATGTCCTGTTGCTGCTTGCTGGGGATTTTTTTTGTTCATTCCTTTTTGCATTTGCCCATTTCCCCCCTTTTGCGTCGGTTGTGCCCTAAGGTGTGCTTAGTTGTGGTCTCATGCTTGATCGATGATGCTAATTAGTACGGAAATCTTTACGAGCCCTTGACGGGGATGACCGGAATACTGTTTGACATGGTCCATGTCTTCGTGCTGAGTAATAGTGACCGCTGCAGCTAAGAATTCACATCTCTGCGTCCTATTCTGTTCTACCTTTTTCTTGTCCGATGTGGAGTAATGTGACTTTCGGTAAACAGTGAAAGATGTTCAGGATGATGTTTAGTGGGCGGTCGCACGGTGCCTGAACTTTTAGTTTGGCTTCTCCTGTAGATGTTGACTTGGTACCGGTAATCCATTTCAGGTTACTGAGCTGCCGTGCACTTCATCAGTAAGTAGAACGATGAAAGCTATGGAACCCAAAAGGGCAAGGTTAGCGCACAAAGTCTCAAATTTTGTTCAATCTAGTTTCTTTGGCGAGGCAAAATGTCATGTTCTTTGTATTTAAGGGGCCGGGTCAAATGGGACGAAGAAAACTTGAATGACATTGAGTCTAACAAACCAGAGAGAGAAAAGATCACTGAACCGAAGACACCTTACCACACAATGAGCGATGATGACGAAGGTTTGCAATCTGGTGCCTGGATTCATGCTTTTCTGTTATAGCCACGATTGATCCTCACACATTATGCAGCCTTTTTCTTTAAAAAGAATGTTAGCGTGCATTTTATAATCAACTCTGTTTTGAAGGATCTGTGTCACCGAGGCAGTCAAGTGAAGAGCCAGTGGATAAATCTGCTCATGCTGATGCCATCAAATCTGCTTTGAATGAAGCTGTTTCTAGTGGAAAGATATTCAAGAGAGATAGCTGGGAACTGTGTGACAGTGAGGAAGAAGCTGTAAAACAAGGCAAAGGTTGTTAACATGATATCTTCCTTTGTGGACTGAATATCCTTTCACTACCAGTTACTCTTCGCACCAGAGTCTGATGCTTGTTCTATTTCCTTATGATTCCATTGCCATGTCACAATTTATATGCTACCCTCCCTCCTACTTTGATATAAACCCAACATGGCGATACAGTGAAAATTATAGCTCAGGTGTCAATTCTTGTGTGAACCTAAATTCTAGGGGTACCCAGGTCACACTTCCATTCATTCCTGGCTTCAGAAATTAGTTTAGCACAAAGAAACTTCATCTTACTAATGGATGTGAACCCAACTATGTTTAATACAGTACATTAGCTCTTTTTGTTGGTAACTTGCAATGGTTCAGCTATGGCTGATTATCAGAAATAGAGAAAAATCATTCCTCTGTATTTTCCTGTTGACTATTCTGTGTTCAGAGAAAAAACTAAAACATGCATGTTACTGTGTAGCTTTCGAAGAGCACCGGAAGGTTCACTACGACGAGTACCACAAGATGAAGGAACTGCTTCAGAAGGGAACCATTACTGATGATGTTGATGAAGGTGAGAGTGGCGCAAATGGCATGAAGGAATGACCATTCTGTCTCGGTTGGAAGTCAGAAGTGTGATAGACAAACCCTCAATATAATGACTGTTGTCTGGAGACTTGGAAATCATGTCTTGTTTAGCGATCAGTAGTTCAAGACCAGTACCAGGCGTATTATTGGCTAGATCTTTAACTGTTCAGTCTTTTTGTTTGATAACCGAAAACTTGGATCATGGATCCTCCTACCTTGTAAATGTCTGTTGTCTTCCTAAGTACTGGGCCGCGGTGGAGCTTCTTATGACTCGGGTTTTTGAATCAGATGTTATGCTGTGGCCTCTCGTCTTTGGCGAGGGAAAATGAACATGACTACATGAGAAGATGCTGGTTGCTGATTCTCATTTTTTTTCATTCACCTGTTTTCCAGGCCTTTAGAGCTCAGTGGGTGGAGTACTCAAGACATTTGCATGTTTACCTATCGATTGCCATAGTCAAAGATCGCTCACGAGTCCTAGCTAACACTGCTTAACAGTTTTCTTATAACTGACACTGCTTAATAGTGTTTTTGTATGACAGTCACTGGTTAACTTTTTTTTTAAGCACACTGGTTAACAGTTAGCTACGAGGGCCACCGCAGCATATAAAAGGCCACGGGGGTTTATCTGCAAATGAACAAGATAAAATAGAAGCGTAAACGCTTCCCACATCCACCCTTCAGCCCAGCCCACCGTTGCAGTGCTTGCTTCGTTCCCTCCCCCGGCGATGACGTGCTTGGAGGCGCCGCCCCCCGTCGGCCTCCGCTCGGCCACATGCCAGCGCCACGGCGTGAGGCTGCTGCCATGGCGGCATGGCCTCTCCACTCCCACTACCTCCTTATGCAGGTAGGCGCGTCTGTCCCCTTGCCCTTGCGGTTGTAATTGGTACTCTCTACTGGCATGCCATGGATAGGCTTGTAATTGCTGCTCGTTTTACTCTTTTTCTCTGAAAGACTCGGTCAGTGACATTTCTAGTGTTGAATCATTATGCAAAATGCAGTCGTCTTATGGATGCCCCATTGCCCCTATGCCTCGATAAAGCCTCTTTCCTTTCTTTGTGGAAATAGAAGTTAAAAGTTGGACTGGTAGAGTCATTGACTTATTTCGCTCGCACTACCATGATACACTTGTTTTTCATTTTACGAGGCCCTATGGAAATTGATTTGTTGAAGAAAAATGTGACCTGTCATTGCATTGTAATGATAACTGCCTTCTTGCATTTTATCCCATGCTCTGCCATTTATTTGTATTTAGGAGACACGGTGCTCTGCTATTGTTGGCTTCCATATGCTCATTGCTGCCCTTTGTTCATACAGGGCTTGTAATCTAGTGTCCCGACAGCTTACAATTTGCAACGCACAGTCATGTAAGATTACCTATTCATTCCTTTGGCGGTTTTCTTCCGTTCAAGTATCTGGTACACGCAGTTTATCGTCAAGGTATCTGTGACAACTTTGCAAAATGCAGATGCTGATGATTTACGGGTAGCTGCATCTCAGAGCCCTACGTCTGTTCGGTCAAGGTTGCTAGCTGCAGAGAGGGAGGAGGCAAAGGCTGTTCTATCTTTGTTCTTGAGACAGAAAGGTTTGAGAAGTACGCTAGCTGCACGGATCGTCAATAAATCAGATGGTTTCATTGAGCACCTTGTATCAAAGCTCCAGAATACTTACAGATCTCGATATGTTGGAGGTTCACATTATTGTTATGCTTTCTGTAGACATTATATCTCCTTGTTGGTTCGGAATCGTTGACAGTATTCAGTATTTTATTTTTCAGGAAGGGAGCTGAGTACACCTGAAATCAGAGATGCTCTCCTGCCATATCTAGAAGCTCTTTCTAGAGAACACGGTGATGATTTGGTCGAGGTGGTGGAGAACTTCTCTGATCCTTTTTCAGAGGAAAGGGAAGCATTGTCTTCTTCGATGGTGCTCACATCCACAAGCTCAAATAAGCAAAAGGCAATTGCTCGAGTAAGTACACCAACCTCAGGGGGCGCTCTCCCTGAGCTTGTGCTCTTTCTTCTAGAGCTCGGCATGGATCATGAGGAGATCAAGAATGTTGTGCGCAAGTTCCCAGCATTTGCATATTACAATGTGGATCGCAAGATTAAACCCCTGGTGGAACTACTGATTGAGCTTGGTGTGCCACGTTCCAGTATACCAGGAATCATAAAGAAGAGGCCTCAGCTATGTGGAATCAGCATGTCAGATAACCTTAAACCCATGATGATTTATTTGGAGAACATCGGTGTCAACAAAGCTCAGTGGAGCAAGGTGATTTGCCGGTTCCCTGCATTTCTCACGTATAGCCGGAACAAGGTGGAGACAACAGTGAGCTTTCTTACTGAGCTAGGAGTTTCAAAGGAAAATGTTGGCAAGATACTGACACGGTGCCCTCATCTCATGAGCTATAGCGTGGATGACAATCTCAGGCCAACTGCTGAATACTTCAGGTCGATCGGAGCAGATGTTGCATCTCTAATTCAAAAAAGCCCACAAGCTTTTGGTCTGAATGTCGAGGCGAAGCTGAAGCCAATTACAGAATTTTTCCTTGATAGAGGGTTTAGCATGGAGGAAATTGGCATTATGGTTAACCGATTTGGAATTATCCACACACTCAGCTTAGAAGAAAACTTGCTTCCAAAATATGAATTTTTTCTGACGATGGAATACCCTAGGGGTGAGCTCGTTAAATTTCCACAATACTTTGGGTACAGCTTGGAGCAGCGGATAAAGCCTCGGTATGCTCGGATGACCGACTGTGGGGTGAGGTTGATTTTGAACCAGATGTTGTCAGTTTCGGATGCCAGATTTGAGGAGATTTTAAAAAAGAAGACCGTAGTTTGAAAAGACAATAATATCAGATGAACACAGCCACATAAATCTGACCATAATGGCTTTGTGTGGCTTTGATGTATGCAAAATTTAGTGAACAATTTCATGTATATCAGTAGGTGATTTAACTAGCAGTTGTTTATTTTTGCAAGAGAGTAGAGTGCAACGTCGGCAGATAACCCTGAAAACATGCTAAATGCAGTCGAAATTCGATTAGAATGCTTGAGTCTATTCACTTAACAGTTAATATAAATATTTCGTCCTGAGATATTGGCTTATTGCTCAAGCTGCTCTGTCACTCAATGGGCTATGTATGAAAGGTGAGCTGATTGAGGAAAGGTGTCCACATATGATTGAGTTAGCCAAGTGATCAGGGGTTCGTGAATCGTGAGACACTAGCTTTAATAAGAGGTGCGTCAGGATACCATGTGCACAACAGGGAAAAATAATAATACAGATGCCAACATCAAATTCACTTGTTGCCACAAAAAAAATAAGAGATCAATAATGTACCCAAAGGTTTGTACATGATAAGAGTAACAAAAACACACAAACGGTACACTAGTACCGCAGGTTTAAAGCCATCTTTGACTTGTCAGAAGTCATCCCTCATCATTGTCATCAAGGTGGGTTAAACACACCGATCAAAGCAGGCAAGCCCAGTGCTATGTAATACATCAAATGTCTTCCAGGGTTGCAGCGATATCGGCACCGCAAGATCATTCATTTGTTCACTTCAGTGCTCAGCTTCAGATCATGACGAAGCCACCATTGAGGCGATTGTCCAACCTGATAAAAGAAACTAGGTTAAAAAAATACTGAAACTTGATGTGAGGCAGTGACTCTTTATGTTGACTACAGTCAAAAAAAAACCGATTAATAGCAGTTTCCCTCATCCATTATGAAGAAAACTAGCTCACTATCCACTGAATGAATAAGAAAAGATTATAACGGGATATAAAATGCAATTCCAGACAACGGACACCATGATAGCAGACAATCACTTGCAAAGTGAAACTAAATCTAAACAAAATTTCATACTGCAAATGATACAGCTAATCAGGAAGAATACACATAATAGGAAAAACATAGTTCAGATACGATTGTAGTTGCGGTTTGACACTATTCCTCAAAGCTGACTTGTTTTACCAAACTCAATTCAAGGGCATTCCAATAACCGGGGAATGAAAACAACACAGATACATTGATTTCTCAATAGTAAAAGGCAGATGCAACCACTCGTAAGACAGAAATGGCTGTGCTTAATTCCTTCTTGAATTTTTCAGTTTGTTTCAATAGTCAGCACAAAATATACGGTTGAGTTGCAGTATGAAATTAGCCTCTGCTAACAATACCACTTTCAACAAATAGTTCCAGTTATTTTGACTGTTTTACACATGAAGGGCAGGTGCTTCCTTATTACGTGAAAAAACTTCCAACATTTGTAACTGGAAGACGAAAGTTGATATACATGAAGAAATCAAGAAAGCCACCAATCTCTTAATTGCCAATTTTTCAAAGGTATATGCATTTAGACAAGGCCTTAAGCATTAGCTTTGATGTAGCCATGAATAGATGAATCCTGATACAAAGTTTAATCAGGTTTTAGATTTGTGATCATTACAAATCAGAGCTGACATCTCAAACAATATTACTCATATCACAATGTACTAAAAATAGTATCGGAAGGTTGGGCATCTCCAGCATTTATGCCACGAACGCATTCAACATTTAGAAACAGAATGTTAAAAAATGTAAGAGGTATTGCATCATCAAACAAACTCTTCGCAGCAACACAGCACTAAAAGTAATGGTACAAGTAATTTAGAGGGCAACAAAAACAAGAACAGCCATCTTCTTAAGCATATTGAGCACACCCCTACAGTACTGAAGTCAAATGCACTACACCCATACACCAGTAAATAGTTTCACTGAAAGAAGATATGGAAATCAAGAACAGACCGTTTCTTCTAGCGACGAACGTTGAGCATCTCCTTGGCCTCCTCCTGCTCAACTTGCAGCGAGTCACTGGCATACTTGCTAAGCAGCTCCTTCTTCTTCCTCTCTAGTACCATCCGCTCAATCTCCTTCTCATCAGGTAACGGCACATGAGCGATGAACTCCCTCCCAGCCTCCTTCACCTTCTCCATCTCCTTCTCCTCTTCCTCACGCTTCCTCTCCTCCACGACCACCTCCTCCACCCCCTCAAAGAGCACCTCCTTAACAGCCTCCCCACCGCGCCCACCTGCCGTGACCACCTCGCCACTCACCACGCCCTTCATGGCTTCCCGTCGCACCCGCTCCACCCGGTGCCACTCCTCGACGATTTCCTTCCGCATGCGCTTCTCCGCAGCAGCCTCAAGGGGCTCGAGCACACCATCCTCGTCGTCGTAGTAGCCGTAATACCCGGCGTTGATGCGCTTGTGTATCTCGTACCGCGTGCGGCGCTTACGTACTTCAGGCGGCTTGTCGAAGAGCTCCCGCACGCCGGGAAGCTTCCTGGCGGCGCCGAAGTAGCGGTACCCGGGGCCACGGCCGGAGGGATTGGGGACGGCGACGATGTTGCCGTCGAGGTCGGTCATGAGCGGCGCATTGGAGCTGCGGGAGTAGTCCCGACCACCGAGCTCGACGATGCGGCGCTCCCAGTGGCCGCGCTCACGGAGG